>QRFJ01000030.1:2328549-2928549 GCA_006176705.1 Cocos nucifera
TGTACACTGATCTGGCAACAATATATGAACGTGCTGGGCGTATAGAAGGGAGAAAAGGGTCAATCACACAAATACCAATCTTAACCATGCCCAATGATGGTAATATATGAATTTATTAATCCTTTTATGCATTGTATCAGTAAATCATGATAAAAGGAGAAATAACAATCTTAACCATGCCAGATGTAGTAATATATAAATTTGTATCCTTCCATGCATTGTGTAGGTAGATCATGACCTATTTCTGTTATATTATAATTTGGTATAACAATTGACTATTGGATTTTTCTATCATGGGACGTTGACACAGTCTTTTCTTCATCAAATTTTTATTTTTATTTTCTGTGGTTGCCGTTGGGAGAGGGGCAGTAGGAGGGGTTCCTTGTCTTGGAAGTCATAAGATGTGGTTGGGTTGTAAATGCTTTCACTGAATGTCTCCCCATTGTTGAACAGATATCACACATCCAACTCCAGATCTTACAGGTTACATCACTGAGGGCCAAATTTATATTGATAGGCAACTGCCACAATCGACAGGTATAATAATGCTATTTTTGCTTTAAGACTTTTTTTAATTTTTTTTATATAGTTTTACTTGTAAAAGATTACTGGATTTGAAGCTACAAATGCAGATACTGTAGTTATTTCTATGAACTTCCATATTATTTGGGTGAATGATGCATCTGAAGCAACATTTATGGAATGCAACTGCTTCTCATTAGTCGGATATCTGGAGTTGTTATATTGCTTTGTTATGTGTGATACTTCAATCATGACATTCCTGAAGGTTACCTTTTGCTTATATTTAACAGATATACCCACCTATCAATGTCCTTCCATCTCTCTCACGGTTTGATGAAGGTGAGCTTCTAAATACATGAAGGCCGCCCTCTTTGAATCAAAATGAATGACACTGCACGGTCTAAATTAGGAGTTATGAGCAGTGATTAGAACAATTATAAGTCATCACCAGCGACTAGAGTGATTATGTTCCTAACAATTGATTTGGATTTCTTTGCAGAGTGCTATTGGTGAAGGCATGACCCGTCGTGATCATGCTGACGTGTCTAACCAGGTTGGTGAGCAAAAATCAAAAAGAGAAAACTTGCCTGCTGCTCTGAATTGCTCTTGGGTGTCTCTACTCATTTGTTGTTTGTTTTCCAGCTTTATGCCAATTATGCAATTGGAAAAGGATGTTCAGGCAATGAAAGCAGTTGTTGGAGAAGGAGGCACTTTCGTCTGAGGATTTGGTACCTCTCTCTCTCTCTCTCTCTCTCTCTCACACACACACACACACACACACACACACATATTCCTATGTGTCTGCACATGTGGTTTTGTCTATTTCTTGAGGAAAACCTGTACCTATCATAAACCAACAAATTGATGAACACTTAGATCAATTTGAATGGTTTTGTCTAACAATCATTGCATATATGTGTGGTTTATGTCATTCATGTCAGTCTAGTGTTTAATGCAATCATATTTGTTCTGGACTTTCTAAGTTGTAAAAGAAGCTCTCTCTCACGCCCACACACACCCACACATTCCCATGTGCACATCCGCACATGTAGTTTTGTCTATTGCTTGAGGAAAACCTGTCCCGGTCATGAACCACCAAATTGATGAACATTCAGATCAATCTGAATGGTTTTGTCTAACAATCATTGCATATATGTGTGGTTTAGTGTCTAAAAGAAGCTCGGTATATGAGCTGGTTCAACAACCCAACTAAATCCATCCGTTGGATCCTGTAGACAAGACTGGATCCTTCAGATTGGTAAGGTTGCCAGCAATGACTATGTGAGTAATATAGGTGCTTGTCCAAGGATTATCCAGTATTCTCTCTCCATAGTTGTGTGGCTGCATGCATGTGCATGTCATAGTGAATGACGTAGGCACCCCCCTTCTTTGATGGGCATGGTCTCTCTCTCTCTCTCTCTCTCTCTCTCTCTCTCTCTCCCTCTTTCATCTCTCTTTTATAACATTCCGAAACCAAGTGTCTCTCTTTTATAACATTCCGAAACCAAGTTTCTCTGGTTTAAGAACACATAGATTTTAATTCTTGGAACCCACATGTTTTAAATCTTAGAATCAAAATATCTGTGCATTTCAGATATGTGCCTGCATCCATATAGGTTTGTTCCCTATCTTATTGGTTGTACTAATTGTGTTTATTAATTTGATGAAAACACAGTTATACCTTGAGTTCCTGGACAAGTTTGAAAGGAAGTTTGTTACTCAAGGAGCATATGATACTCGCAATATCTTCCAATCACTTGATCTTGCATGGACACTTCTGCGCATCTTTCCCCGTGAGCTTCTCCATCGTATTCCTGCCAAGACCTTGGATCAGTACTACAGCCGAGACTCTGCTCACTAAGATGCCAATATATTGCAGTTTTGTGGAGATTATTAAAATCCAGCATGAATAAGTTGATGGGTAGACAAGTCCTGACTAGGCCTGTCTGCTAGTTAGATGAGGTTTATTCATTTCGAAATATTGGTGCTATTTATGTCACTTATGTAACTTCAGTAGTTTATACGGGAGACATCAAAAATAATGTGATTTGTTGACTCTTGCATGAATTTACAAGTTTAGCAAAATGATTTTTTTTTTTGATTTGCTATTTAGTTACAAAGGTTTGTTTGGAAAGCCAGTAATATCTTCAAAGCTTGATCGAATGCTAAGTTAGGAATCATGCGTTCAATAAATGATAATAGAAAAGTCTACTTTTCATCAGTTGAATGGGAAGTTTGTACCAATAAAGCTTGCTGTCTTTATAAACCTGGAAGATAACTAATGCATGTATATTTGCACAAAGGCAAATTTCATTCAAATTAGTGGCGGTCACGCTGGGGAAACTCCTACCGAATGGTAATTTTTAAGGTATCATTCTATTTTACACCCAAACAAACCCCCTCCCCTCTCTCTGGCCTTTTTTTTTTTTTTTTCTAATGCTCAATCTTTCCATCATACAAACCGCAATCCAATCTACCGTATTGTTGGATTGTTCACCTTCCGGTAAATATGCTGGATCGGTCTTTCTGGCCTCTCTTCGAATGCGATGCGTGCTGCTGTTACTCCCACTTCTGAGGCCAACCAAGCTTCTCCTCCCGTCCACCCTCTCTATTTCTTTTACCCACCCTCACGCTCGCCTCCTCCTCTCCTCCGCCAGCCCCGCCCCTTGATCCCCACCAAAACCCTCCTCTCCTCCCTCTCCATCGCCCCTTCTCCTCCTCCAGCCTCCAAAACCATCGCCGTTGTCTTCCTGCCGTCCCTTCCCTCCCCTCTCCGCCCTCCGCGGTGGCTGCTACCACGAGGACTCCGGCGATCCTCCTTCCCTGCTCCCCTTCTGCTCCGGTTGCGGCGTCCACATGCCGAACTCCGATCTCTCCCGGGCTTCTTCTCCCGCCCCTTCTCTAAATCTCCCGACTACCCCGACGACTCCCACCTCTCCCTCTCCCTTAAGTCCGGCCTCGTTGCTCTCTAACAAGACAACCCCCTCGCCGGAAACAAAGCCCCTCTTCTGCGCTCGCTGCCACTCCCTTCGCCCTTATGTCCGCGTAAAGGACCCCACCCCGAGAACCTCCTCCGGGGCTTCGACTTCGAGCGCGTGGTCGGCCCCAAGATGGTCTTCCCGGTCCGGCCCTTGCTCCGTCGTCCTCATGGTCGTCGACGCTGCCGACTTCGACGGCTCCTTCCTCCGCCCGGCTTGTCCCCACTTCCATCGACAAGAACTCGAGGGCGTGGTAGGAGGGCAAGCCCGCCAACGTGGCCACCAAAATCGACCTGCTGCCCTCCTTGGCATCACCGGAGGTGCTGGGGGACTGGGTCCGGAAGAGGGCCCGGGTTGGCTGGAGTGCATTGGTTGAGCGCAGTGAGGAATTGCTGGGTGAGGAATCTGGCGGACCATGTGATGGAGCTCGCGAGGAGCCGCGGGAGTGTGGGGGCCATCCGGTCTCAAAATGCCGGCAAGTATAATGCGACGGGGAGGTGTGTCCCCCGGGGAGCGGGGGTGTGAATCCTGAAGGTCGAGGCTGTTATAACGAGGTTGACGAGGGAGGAGGAGAAGCTGGTGCATATGAGAAAAGAAACGCGCCCAAGACCTTATTGAATCATGGTTAGTTTTTCCATTCAACAAAAAAAAAAGAAGAAAAATCAAGGTTATTTTTTAGATCCTTTTGCACAGCAGCAGATGGAGCCACAATAGTGTTTCGCTTCATTTGCTTGTTGTTAGTAAAGTTGGGGCTCTTGCCTCTGAAGAAAACCATCCTTGAATGAGCTTCGAGCTTAGCACTTTGAAAATATCAAAGTTTAAGATTTCAAGAGACGTTGGTGTGTTCCTTCAGTTTAATGTGATCTGCTCATTTTTAAGCTATAAGAGACATCAAACTTGATGACGTTTAGATGTTCTTCATAAAAGGCCAAAAATATGAAATGTTTTGGGCAAAATGCTTCCTTTTGGACAATATGTTATTCCATGTTAGTGAGACTATACACATGATAGAGATTTTGTAGGCGAAAACCTCAGTAGGTTGGAAAAATATATGCTTATTAAGTATGTGATGTTCAACCAATATGTATGCTTGTCAATTTTTAAGAACCCACTCACTTTTCATGCTTAGTTGATTATTATTCAAATTTCGGAATAATTACTTATGGCGACGTTGAAGGGGGAAGGATCTAAGAGAGAAATTCATTTAATGAACAATGAATTGAACAAAAGTTTTAAGATAAACAGATGAGAAAGAACTGAAGGTGTTGCTTAAATAATGGAATTCAAGAGACTGGTATTGAAAATGGGCCACAAGGGAGAAGTACCATCAGCAAATATAACAAAGGCCGAGATAACAAGCATTTAAGACTAGATCCTTCACCCTGTTTATCCTATTTTGTTTCTCCTTTTATGTCTCTAACTGGAAACCATTCTACACAAAATTTCTCTCTGTCCTTTCTCTTCATTTTCTGTTCTTTCTCGCCGCATTGCATATCCTAAATTCAGCACCTGTAGGTTAGCTTTTATCTTTGACATCGTAGTCTGGAGGAATCCTTTACTTTCGTCATCATGGCAACTTTTTGCTGCTAGCATATCAAAGAATCTTTGTTTTCTATTTATTGTTATTTTGAATAGTGTTGAATGCGGGAAAAAGTTGTTTGTATTATGGTAACCTTTTTTTGTTAGGTTGGTTTGTCATCTTCATGTAACTGAAAAAACTTAAATTAAGTGATAAGAAATAAACTGATGAGTAGAGGAACTAAGCAGTGTGCTTAGGAATGAAATGCAGGTCATGTTCACATGTTATGATGCTTAACCCAGTGAAAAAACAGTGAATTGTGCCCGTGCACAACTTGTGAGCAAATGGTATTGCCAAGTGACAGCAATGTGATTCTGTTACGTGGTTGTGGGTATGAAGAGTCTGGGGTGGGCTATTTTACCTGTGAATGCCTTGGCATATATATCTTAGGGAAAGAGACAGGCCCTTCAGAGATGAAAGTTGGAAACGCTGTGAGCTTTGGGCCTCCTATAATAGTTTCTTTTCTTACATTTTGTAATCTGCTGCTATGATTTTTTTTTTATCTGAGATTAATTAACTGTATTCATCAACAAGCAACACCAAATCTATCTCCAAAACTCAAATATTATCAAATTTCTCAATCATGACCTGGTTTCCTGTGGTCTCTTTATTGTTCTAATCATTTCACTGCTTTTAAACATTTAATTGCACCTGGTTGTGTCTACTTTTGGTTGGGTGGGATGTTAGTGGCAAGCAAGTATAAATTAGTTTTTGATGAGTAGGAGTTTTGTAATGTTTACAATGTGGGAGCTGGAGGATTTTATGGGTTTTGAGAAGATTATCTTAATTTTGATATTAGAATTGTTTCAAATGAACTCCTGTGACTGTCAAAGCTGACACTACATTCTGGCTTCTGTTTTCATCCATAAAGACCTGTTTCGTTGTTATTATTGCACTTTCAGTTCTTGTCAGTTCTTGATACTTAAGCCACCATGGGATTTGGTTTTGTCCTTTGTGATGAGTAAGGGAAATTTTACAACTAACCTGGAAAGGCACTTAAACTTTAGTTAGTGTGAATATTGGAAGCTAGCATGAAATGACTGACTGTGCATGACTTTGACATACACAAACATTTGTGATTTAATGGAAAACAAATATAGAAAACAGGGGAGGGGCGTTCTTCCGGCCAATGGATCCTTTAGATATACAAGGTGCTGTTCTGGTTCTATTCGAGAAATATGACTTTCTTGGTTTTCTTGTGACAAGACATCCAGTGGAGCATTTGCATTAAACAAGGAAACATAAATGAATTGAGACAAAAAAATAAACTGCTTAGAGGAGCTAGGCAATTTGCTTAGGAACGCAATGCGGGCTTAAATGCATATGATGGTCACTGCAATGCAAAAGCAATTTGTGCTCTAGTACAGCCCATGAGCAAATAACATTGCCAAGTGGCGACAATGGGATGCTGTCTGTGGTTGTGGGTGTAGGAGAGTCTGGTGTGGATCATTTTACCTTGGAATATCTTAGCATGAATATCATGAAGGACATGACATTTGGATATGAAGTCTAAAATTTTGTGAGCTTTGGGCCTCCTATACTGGTGCTTTATTTTACCTTATATAATCCACCCCTATGAAGTGGATTTTTCCCCCAGGATTGATTTGCTATGATTATGTCCATCAACAAGTGACACCAAATCCACCTCCAAAATTTGAACTTCGTTGAATTCTCAATCATGACCAGTTTCCTGTGATCTTCATTATTCTGATTGTTTCACTGCATTTGAAGAATTTTATTGCAACAGGTTTTCACTTTTTGTTGGACCTGATGTTTGTACTAGATGGGAAGTATAAATTGGTTTTGGATGGACTGGGGTTTATTACTGCTTGCAATATGGGAAAGGGACTGTTCGGGCTTTTGAGAGCATCATCTTAATTTTTAGGTTGGAAGTATTGCCAAATTAATTGTTGTGATTGTGAAAAGTGACACTACCTTCTGGCTTCTACTTTCAGTATAAAGCCCTGATTTGTTGTTATTATTGCAGTTGCACTTCTTGAGACTTAGCCACTTGGATTTGGTTTTCTCCTTTGCGATAAGAAATTATGCCTTTACCACTAAACCAAAGCCCTTAAACTTTAGTTAGTGAAAAAGTTGGAAGCTATCATGAGATGGCTGGTTGGGCATGACTTTTCCACCTGAATGGAAATGTCTTCATGCATCAGATGGAAATCAAATAGAGTAGGAGGAGAGGAGGAGGAGGTGGCGGGGGTGGTGGTGCATGTGGGTGTGTGTGGGGGAAAGGCAGTGGGGGGTGGTTTCTTTTAGGCTGCTTGGATGCCCACTTAAATGATCCTTCCACATATGACGAATGGTTGGGATAGATTATCCATTGGAAAGATGAATTTTGTTCATTTAAGGCAACTTGTAATCATAAGGGTTCTCAAAATGTGTGAATACTATAAATCACCTCTTGAAAAGGATGCGCAATCAATAATTTTTTGGGATTCTTTCATCTCAAAGTTCCAGACTTGCATCCATCTCTCCGGTTGTCTATTCTTCTAGAACTTTTGGTTGAATGCATAATTTATCCATTGATAATTTAGTGGATGGCTATGCGGGAGCTTTAGGTATACAAGGGGTTCCTGTGATGCTAGTGGAGAAATATAACTTCTTTTTCGGTTTTTATTTGACCAAACATCCAGTGCAGCAGTCTTAGCATTAAATAAAGAAACAATTCTTGTTATAGTTTTCAAGCTAATTTACTGTTTCAAAGTGAATCCCAAACCTCCAATGGAAATTCAGCCCTATCATGCTGTTACTGGGTGGGTCATTGATGCAAAACCAAAAGAAAAAAAGAAGAAGAAAAATTAAAAAGAAGAATCAAAACTCAAGAATTTAATTCGCTCAATTTTTTCCAATCAATAGCTCAGGTCTGTCTTTCTCCATACAGGTGGAGCCTTTAAGTAGAAAAACAAAAACATAATCTAATAGGATTTTAATAGATGACTTGAAACCCAATAAAACTTTTTTTATAGAGTCCTAACAAAATTAAAATTTTTAATAAAAATAAAATAACCTAAATTAAGCCCACAAAAATTAGGGTTAGAGTTTAGCGACGCTTTCTTTTGGAATACGTGCGTAATTCTTGATTTCTATCATTCCCTCCTGGTTGAAAAGAACTCGACTCTGGCGAGAAACTGATGTAATGTTCGAAAATATCTGGATCAATTCGTTGTAGTTCTTTTTAAAGGATCCAAGTAGCATCTGAATCTGGACGTCATTGCCATTTGATCAAAAATCTTTGAAATTCTCTATTAGCAGAAGAAACAATTTCATCTGTAAGAATGTGTTCAATTTGGTTTGATGAAGCTGGTGGAAGTGATGGAAGAACCGGAACTGGCATTGGAAGAGATGAAGTATGATTCTTGCTATCATCTGCATGTATAGTAGGAGGTTTGAATATGCCTTGATAAGATAGCAAGTCCTCAACATTGAAAATTGGACAAAATTTTAAATCAGAAGGTAATTCTATATAATATGCATTAGATCCAAGTTTACGAAGGATGTGAAAAGCACCAGTGGCTCGAGCATGTAATTTTTTAAATAAATTTCGTGGATAACATTAAGTACGAATATGAACCATAACAAAATCACCTTCGTTAAATTCCAATTTTCTACGATGAGCATCAGCAGTAAGTTTATATTTTCTGTATTCATGGCAATCTTTTGTCTGATTTCAGTATAAATTTTATTAATGTATTTAGCAAAAGAAGTTGCAAACTCAGAAGTATGGTTATTCATAGATAAGAAAATAAGATCAATAGGTTGACGGGATTAAAACCATAAATAATTTCAAAAGGGCTTTTACTAGTAGATCTATTTATGGAGTTATTGTAAGCGAATTCTGCGATAGGCAATGACAAATCCCACGTCCCAAGTTTATTACCAACTAGACACCTAAGTAAATTACCAAGACTTCTATTTACAATCTCTGTTTGACCATCAGTTTGGGGATGAAAAGCTGAAAAAAATTTTAAAGTAGTCCCAAATAATTTTCATAGGATTTTTCAAAAATAACTTAAAAATTTGATATCATGATCTGATACTATTAAAGTGGGTAATCCGTAAAATCTAACAACTTTCCTAAAGAATAACTTAGTAACAAAAGAAGCATCAGAAGTCTTGTGGGAAGGAATAAAGTGTGCTATTTTGGAAAATCTATTGTTGGTGCAGAAATCCGTCGCCGCCGGAGGTCGCCGCAATCGAAGCCGCTGGAAGCCGCCGGGGACCTGCAAAACGAAGTCCCGCCCGGAACCGGTGGGGTGGTGGCTCCGGCAGGACCCTTCGACGGTCAAGTTAGTTTCCGACCAACAGTAATGGAGTGTCCGGAATGAGTTCCGGAGCTTAGAGATGTGGAGGAGAGCTTAGAGAGTCGAGAGTTCAGAGAGCTTAGCCTTAGCGTGTCGGGAGGATCCTTTATATAGTGGAGCTTGATGGTGACAACTGCAGCCGCGTGCTGGCGGGCCGCTCGAGGTTCGGTGGAGTCAGTCTCACTGGCGCCGCATACGGCGGATGGAGGGTGACAGCCATCGCCGCCTGACAGTGGGTCGCTATCGCCCGCGGCGGACTGACTGATGGTGCGGCGGACTGACTGATGGTGCGGCGGACTGACTGATGGTGATGGTTGCAGAGCTTGCCGAATGAAGGGATGAAGGCCTTCGTCGTGTGCCCATTTCGGAGGAGTTCGGGCTCCTGAAGAGGAAGATAGGAGGGAGTTCGGCTCCCATAGGCGTCTGGCGAGAGGTATGCAGCTAAGACCCGTCCGCAGAAGAGTTCGGCTGCTGAGAAGCCGCGGCCCGGCCGTCTGGGGTTCGGCCGGCCGTTGGACTTGGGCTGAGGCTTGGACACTTGAGAGTTCGGTGGGAGCTCGGTCGGCCGAAGTTTGATGAGGGCGACCGCTGAGGAGTTCGGCCCAGTGACGACTGCTGAGGAGTTCGGGCTCCTGAGTGACGATTGCTGAGGAGTTCGGGCTCCTGAGTGACGACCGCTTGGGGATTCTACTAAAGCCCGTCCGCTGAGGGGTTCGGCCGCTGAGAGGACTTCATTGAAGCTCGGCCGCTTGGAGTCGGTCCGAAGGAGTTCGGCCGCGGGAAGTCCGAAGGAGTTCGGCTGCATGGGCTCGCCTGGGGTCGGTCCGAAGGAGTTCGGCCGCTGAGAGGACTTCATTGAAGCTCGGCCGCTTGGAGTCGGTCCGAAGGAGTTCGGCCGCTGAGAGGACTTCATTGAAGCTCGGCCGCTTGGAGTCGGTCCGAAGGAGTTCGGCCGCTGAGAGGACTTCATTGAAGCTCGGTCGGTCCGAAGGAGTTCGGCCGCTTTGAAGCTCGGCCGCTTGGAGTCGGTCCGAAGGAGTTCGGCTGCGGGAAGTCCGAAGGAGTTCGGCTGCATGGGCTCGCCTGGGGTCGGTCCGAAGGAGTTCGGCTGCATGGGCTCGCCTGGGGTCGGGCTTCGGCAGGAGCGGGATTTATCCCCAACAGTAGCCCCCCCACTCCCGAGTTCAAAAATTGAAGGAAGGGAGTACCAAAACAGGCGACTGCCGAAGTCTTCTTCCAGGCTCCGCATTTGTTGCGGCTGAAGCTCGGGGGAGGTCTCATCTCCAGCCAATATTGACGCTGAAGTTGAAGCTGAGGCTTGGGGGAGGTCTCATCCCCAGTCGATGTTTGGAGTTGAAGTGGGACTCGTTTCCAGCCAAAATTAGTGAAGCCGACGTTGAGGCCGGAGTCAATGTCGCCCCCCGTGGTCAGGGTCGGAGTTGACATTGCCTTCATCAACCGAAGTCGATTCGGGGGAGACCTCCTCTTTTGCAGTCAAGGTTATGATCGCTTGGGGGAGACCTCGCCTCCCGCTGACGCTGATACCGAAGTTGAAGCCGAGGTCTGAAGGAGACCTCGTCTTCTGCAGTGAAGCTTACCGTAGACTCTGGGGCTCGGCCTTGGACCTTGCTCGCGTCAGGACGAGGTTCTCCTCTTGTTCCCGACGGGCTGTGGGGGCACATGGGGACCGTCGTCCTCGTCTCTCCCCCCATCCCGTCCTTGGTGGACGGGGCCTTTGACTTTGCTCACGCTAGGACGAGGTTCTCCTCCTGTTCCTAGCCGGCTGTGGGGGCACATGAGGACCGTCGTCCTCGCTTCTCCCCCCATCCCGTCCTTTGTGGACGGGGCCTTCGACTTTGCTCACGCTAGGACGAGGTTCTCCTCCTGTTCCTAGCCGGCTGTGGGGGCACATGAGGACCGTCGTCCTCGCTTCTCCCCCCATCCCGTCCTTTGCGGACGGGGCCTTTGACTTTGCTCACGCTAGGACGAGGTTCTCCTCCTGTTCCTAGCCGGCTGTGGGGGCACATGAGGACCGTCGTCCTCGCTTCTCCCCCCATCCCGTCCTTTGCGAACGGGGCCTTTGACTTTGCTCACGCTAGGACGAGGTTCTCCTCCTGTTCCTAGCCGGCTGTGGGGGCACACGAGGACCGTTGTCCTCGCTTCTCCCCCCATCCCGTCCTTTGCGAACGGGGCCTTTGACTTTGCTCGTGCCAGGACGAGGTTTTCCTCCTGTTCCTAGCCGGCTGTGGGGGCATTTCCGCTCGCTTTTTTCCCAGTGACCCTGAAACGATAGTGTCGAGCAACAAGGTTTTATTGAGGGAAACTACTGGTAGTACATTCTCAGGTTTTCTGAGTTCCAAGGTCGGGGAAGCGCTAGTCCTCCGAGCTCCTTTAGGCGATAGGTACCAGGTCGGATGACCTCTACCACTTCGTACGGACCTTCCCAATTTGGGACGAGCTTCCCTTGATTCTGGGGCTGGGAGACGGCTGCTCGTCGGAGCACTAAGTCCCCAACTCTGAACGCCTTGCTTTTGACTCTGGAATTGTAATACCGAGCCACCTTCCGCTGGTAGGCGGCCATTCGGATGCGGGCTGCCTCCCTCCTTTCTTCCAGCAGGTCGAGGTTGGTTCTGAGGTCCTGGGAGTTGAGTTGCTCGTTGAAGCCCACGATTCGAGCAGACGGGAGTTTGAGCTCGATCGGGATGACTGCCTCGGTGCCGAAGGCCAAGGCGAAGGGTGTCTCGCCGGTCGGTACCCTCTGCGTTGTTCGGTATGCCCAGAGAACGTGGTAGAGTTCGTCTACCCAGGCCCCTTTCGCCCTGTCGAGCCTCGTCTTGAGGCCTTGCAGCAGGGTCCGATTGGTCACTTCGGCTTCCCCATTGGCTTGCGGATGAGCCACCGATGTGAAGTGGTGGGAGACGTTTAGTCCTTCGCAGAACTCGGCAAACCGGGCTCCAGCGAACTGTCGCCCATTATCGGTTATGAGAGCTCGGGGCAGACCGAACCGGCAGATCAGCGTCTTCCAGACGAAGTCCTGCACCTTGGCCTCGGTGATCTTCGCTAGTGGTTCCGCCTCGACCCACTTGGTAAAGTAGTCGATCGCGACCAGGAGGAACTTCCGTTGTCCGGACGCTGTTGGGAAGGGGCCGAGGATGTCCATCCCCCACTGCGCGAAGGGCCAGGGTGCAGTGAGCGGAGTGAGTTCGGATGCCGGCTGCCTTTGCACGCTGGCGTTCTTCTGGCAGCGGTCACACCTCTTCACGTATTCCGTGGAATCACGAAGTAGGGTCGGCCAGTAGTACCCTTGCCGAAGTAGTCTTTGCGATAGGGATCTGGCTCCCGCGTGACTTCCGCAGAGTCCTTCGTGGACATCCTGTAGCGCGATGCAGGCCTCAGAGGGTCGGAGGCACCTCAGCAACGGGAGGGAGTACGACCTTTTATATAACCTGCCCTCGTACAAGACGTAGCGGGAGGCTTGACTCCTGAGCTTCCGAGCTTCTCTCCGGTCGTGGGGGAGGACCCCTTCTTCGAGGTAGGCGATCAGCGGATCGATCCAGCTGGGCTCGAAGTCCGTCCGCAGGACGGCCTGAGGTTCCTCGGTGGTCGGGCACTTCAGAGTTTCCAGAAACACCTCTTTTGGTAGTTCGGCCGGGGCAGAGGTGGCCAACTTGGAGAGGAGGTCGGCCCTTGTATTCCCGGTCCTTGGGATGTGCCGAATGTCGAAGCTGTCGAAGGCTGGTATTAAGTTCTTCACCTTCCCGAGGTACATCACCATGCTTTCCTCCCGCGCCTCGTAGCTGCCGCCGACCTGACCGACCACCAACTGGGAATCGCTATAGACTTGAAGCCGACCCACCTTCAATTCCCTGGCTATCTGCAGCCCGGCTATCAGCGCTTCATACTCGGCCCCATTGTTGGTTGTGGGAAACTCGAAGCGCAATGCGTACTCGGTGACGATCCCCTCGGGGCTAACCAGGACCAGCCCTGCGCCGGCCCCGCTAGAGTTGGATGAGCCATCCACATGCAGAACCCAGGCGCCTTCAAGAAGGTCGGCCCTTTCTTCAGGGAAGCTCGACCGCCACAGCTCGGCTTCGTCGGGGCCTGGTCTCCCGCTGATGATAGTCTCGCTTGATTCAAGCTCGGCTTCGACTGGTGCGGTGCATTCCAGCACGAAGTCCGCCAGTATCTGAGCCTTGATCGATGGCCTGGGCCGGTAATTGATGTCGAACTCCGTGAGCTCGATCGCCCATTTGGCGATTCTTCCTGAAGCGTCTGCGCGGTGGAGGACGGCTCTTAATTGGTTGGTCCGTGAGGACCGTGATGGTATGCTCCTGAAAGTAAGGTCGGAGCTTCCTGGCTGCGATCAGAAGACAGTAAATTAGTTTTTCTAACTTGGAGTACCTGGTTTCCGCGTCCCTCAAGGCTCGGCTCACGTAGTAGACTGGTTGTTGCGCCTTCGCATCTTCCCTGACCAGGACAGCCGCCAGGGCCATTGGAGAGACAGCTAGGTATAGGAGCAGCCCTTCTCCAGGTTCGGGCTTTGCCAGCAATGGAGGCGCGCCGAGGTAGTTTTTAAGCTCTTCGAATGCCTGTTTGCACTCCGCTGTCCAGCAAAAATCTTTCGGTCGCCTGAGGACCTGGAAGAAAGGCAGGCACCGCTCGGCCGACCTTGAGACAAAGCGGTTCAAGGACGCCACCTTCCCAGCCAGGCGCTGAACTTCCTTAATTGTTTTCGGGGCAGTCATCTCCTGGATG
This sequence comes from Cocos nucifera, assembly GCA_006176705.1. Classification (NCBI taxonomy): domain Eukaryota; kingdom Viridiplantae; phylum Streptophyta; class Magnoliopsida; order Arecales; family Arecaceae; genus Cocos; species Cocos nucifera. Next base: position 2,342,697 of record QRFJ01000030.1, read on the forward strand.
GCTCGGATTTTCTCGGGATTTGCCTCGATTCCGCGTCTCGACACCATGAATCCTAAAAATTTTCCGGAGGTCACGCCGAAGGCGCATTTGGTCGGGTTCAACTTCATCTTGTGCCTCCTAAGCGCACCGAAAGTTTCTTCAAGGTCGGCGAGGTGGTCTGTCGAGGCTCGGCTTTTGACCAGCATGTCGTCCACGTACACCTCCATGTTGCGGCCGATCTGCCCCTTGAAGACCTTGTTGACCAAGCGCTGGTAGGTGGCTCCTGCATTCTTGAGTCCGAAAGGCATGACCCTGTAACAATAGAGACCTCGGTCAGTAATAAAGGTGGTCTTCTTCTTCATCCTCGGGCGCCATGCGTATCTGGTTATAACCAGAAAATGCGTCCATAAAAGTGAGGAGCTCGTGGCCCGAGGTTGCGTCCACCAGCTGATCGATCCTCGGCAGGGGGTAGCTGTCCTTTGGGCAGGCTTTGTTCAGCTTCTTGAAGTCGACGCACATCCTCCATTTGTTGTTTGCTTTTTTGACGAGGACCACGTTCGAGACCCAGGTCGGATAGTTGACCTCCCGGATGAGTCCAGCTTCAAGGAGCTTATCCACTTCTTCGGCTACCGCCTTCTGTCTTTCTGGGGCTTGGCGGCGTAATTTTTCTCTGACGGGTCGGTGCCTTGGGTCGATGGCCAGCCGATGTTCTATGACATCGGCGTCGATCCCTGGTACATCCGCTGGGGCCCAGGCGAAAACGTCTGCATTCCTTCTGAGGAAAGCGACGAGCTGTCCCTTGACCTCGGCCGCTAGGTTGGAGCCGATCCGCACCTCATGCCCCGGGTCTCCATCGCGTAAGGACACAGGGACGAGGTCTTCCGCAGGTTCGCCCCGTTCTTCAGTGAGGTCGTCGCGGACGTCCAGTCCGTCAACAAGGCAAGGGTCGGGCCGGTCTCCCTCGCGCAGGGCGATTGAGTAGCAGTACTTTGCCAGGGCTTGGTCTCCTCTGACTTCGCCGACTCCATGGCTCGTCGGGAATTTCATCTTTAAGTAGTAGGTTGACACTACCGCCCGTAGCGCGTTAAGGCCTGGTCGCCCAAGGATTGCATTATAGGCGGACGGGGTCCTCACGACAAAAAAGTCGATCCGCGCCTTGGCCAATTTTGGGGATTGGCCCGCCGTCACCGCCAAAGTCACCATGCCTTCGACCGGAACGGCGTGTCCGGCAAATCCCACCAGGGGGGAATTTACAGGTCCTAAGCGGGTGTCAGGTAGGGACATTTTTAAGAAGGCATCGTAAAACAATATGTCCGCCGAACTTCCATTATCCACCAAAACGCGGCGTACATCATAATCAGCGACGTTTAAAGAGATTACAACCGCGTCGTTATGCGGAAATCTGATCCCCTGGGCGTCTGCTTCGGTGAAGGTCACGGGCTCCGAGGTCCTCTGCCTCTTTGCCGATCCCTCGGATTCGTCGGTCTTTCCCTGCTGCGGTCCTCCCGAGATGGTGTTAATGACGCCAAGAGACGGCCGGTCCTCCTGCCGATCTTCCCCAATCGGCGGCAACATTCTCGGCCGATCTTCCTGCTCTTTAGATCGTCTTCGCAGGAATCGGCCAAGCCTGCCCCGCCGGACCAGCTCCTCGATTTCGTCCTGGAGCTGGATGCACTCCTCGGTATCGTGACCGTGGTCACGGTGGTAAAGGCAGAACTTGTTGGGGTTGCGTTTTCTGGGATGGGAACGCATCCTCTCCGGCTCCGGAAGTCGTCCCTTGATCTCCAGCAGCACTTGAGCCTTCGGGGCGTTGAGGGGGGCGTAGCTGTGAAAACGCCGTCGGAGGGGAGAACCTCGGCGCGGGGAGGGACCTCGTCGCGAGGGAGAACCTCGGCGCCGGGGGGAACTTCGGCGTCGGGTGGGACTTCGGTGCCGAGGAGAACTTCGGCGCGCCCTTCCGTCGGTGGCTTCCCGCCCCCGAGCCTGAGGTGGAGTCCGGGCACGCCCGCGACCAGGGGGAGTTCGGGAACGCGGCCAGGCTTCGGTGCGCTTTCTTTCCTCGGCAGGCCTTCCCGCTCTGCCTACTCGTCGCTTGTCGCGAGCTTCACCATCCTTGGCCTCGAAAGCCTCTTCTGCCCGGGCATAGCTTTCGGCCCGAGCTAGCATGTCAGCGAAGTCCCTGGGATATTTCTTCTCCAGGGAAAACAGCAGGTCGTTCTTCTGAAGGCCGCCCTTGAGGGCGGCCATAGCAACTGATTGGTCCAGGTTCCGGACTTCCAGCGCGGCAGTGTTGAACCGGGTGACGTAAGCCCGGATGGGTTCCCCCTCTTTTTGCCTGATGGCCAACAGGGAATCCGAGCCTCTGCGCGGCCGTTTGCTGCTGACGAAGTGGGCCGCGAATTGTTGACTCATTTGGTCAAACGACAGGATGGTGCCCGGCTTAAGCGCCGAGTACCAATTCCTAGCCGCTCCCTTGAGGGTAGAAGGGAAAGCCCGACACAAAATGGCATCAGGCGCGCCATGGAGTAACATCGTCGTCCTGAAGGCCTCCAAATGGTCGACCGGGTCAGTGGTCCCATCGTAGCTTTCGAAAATGCGGGAGCTTGAAGTTCGGTGGTACCTGTTCCTGCATAATTTTCTGTGAGAAGGGAGGATCAGTGCAAATATCGTTACCGCGGGAGGAAGGAGTATGACGAAGTTCTTCTATGCGCCGTCCCATCTCCATGAGCCTTTGGTCCAGGAAATCTTCGCGATCCTTAATCCCCAAGGTCTTCTCGCGGAAGGGGTGCGAAGCTTCTCCCTGGGTTGAGCCGCGGTCCGAGCAGGGGCTCTTTGCCGGCTGCCCCTTCTCTCCCGAGGGCCGGAGGTTGGGTAGCCCACATCGGTCGCTCCTGGACTGGATTCCCGGGCTCCGGGGAACCCCGCGCCGGTCGAGTGGGCGCTGGACCTCGCGAATGCGTGGCTTGCACTGCCTGCACCGCCTCCGTAAGATCGCGGACCTGCTGGGCAAGCAGGTCGAACCGCTCCGCATCTACCGCGAGTACGGAGCGGGCCCGCGTCGCCGGGGCCGGAGTGGGAGCGGACGGACCCGAACGGGATCGGGCCGCGGAGGCTGCCGACCTCCGGGTCGAGGTTCTTCTGGGAGGCATTTTTCTTTTCAGAAAAGGAATACTGAAGAGGGAGGAGAGAGATCCGGAGCAGGGGAGGGAAATCGTCGCCGAGCACTCCTTTAAGAACAAGGGAACCTCGAAGGTTCAATCCCTTGTTCCCACAGACGGCGCCAATCTGTTGGTGCAGAAATCCGTCGCCGCCGGAGGTCGCCGCAATCGAGGCCGCTGGGCGCCGCCGGGGACCTGCAAAACGAAGTCCCGTCCGGAACCGGTGGGGTGGTGGCTCCGGCAGGACCCTCCGACGGTCAAGTTAGTTTCCGACCAACAGTAATGGAGTGCTCGGAATGAGTTCCGGAGCTTAGAGATGTGGAGGAGAGCTTAGAGAGTCGAGAGTTCAGAGAGCTTAGCCTTAGCGTGTCGGGAGGATCCTTTATATAGTGGAGCTTGATGGTGACAACTGCAGCCGCGTGCTGGCGGGCCGCTCGAGGTTCGGTGGAGTCAGTCTCACTGGCGCCGCATACGGCGGATGGAGGGTGACAGCCATCGCCGCCTGACAGTGGGTCGCTATCGCCCGCGGCGGACTGACTGATGGTGCGGCGGACTGACTGATGGTGCGGCGGACTGACTGATGGTGATGGTTGCAGAGCTTGCCGAATGAAGGGATGAAGGCCTTCGTCGTGTGCCCATTTCGGAGGAGTTCGGGCTCCTGAAGAGGAAGATAGGAGGGAGTTCGGCTCCCATAGGCGTCTGGCGAGAGGTATGCAGCTAAGACCCGTCCGCAGAAGAGTTCGGCTGCTGAGAAGCCGCGGCCCGGCCGTCTGGGGTTCGGCCGGCCGTTGGACTTGGGCTGAGGCTTGGACACTTGAGAGTTCGGTAGGAGCTCGGTCGGCCGAAGTTTGATGAGGGCGACCGCTGAGGAGTTCGGCCCAGTGACGACTGCTGAGGAGTTCGGGCTCCTGAGTGACGATTGCTGAGGAGTTCGGGCTCCTGAGTGACGACCGCTTGGGGATTCTACTAAAGCCCGTCCGCTGAGGGGTTCGGCCGCTGAGAGGACTTCATTGAAGCTCGGCCGCTTGGAGTCGGTCCGAAGGAGTTCGGCCGCTGAAGGAGTTCGGTCCGAAGGAGTTCGGCCGCTGAGAGGACTTCATTGAAGCTCGGCCGCTTGGAGTCGGTCCGAAGGAGTTCGGCCGCTGAGAGGACCTCATTGAAGCTCGGCCGCTTGGAGTCGGTCCGAAGGAGTTCGGCTGCGGGAAGTCCGAAGGAGTTCGGCTGCATGGGCTCGCCTGGGGTCGGGCTTCGGCAGGAGCGGGATTTATCCCCAACATCTATCAACAACTACTAAAATTGAATCGTGTCCCCTTGCAGTTCTAGATAGTTCAAGAATAAAATCCATACTAAGATTTTTCTATGGGGAATGAGGAATCGGTAAAGGAGTATATAATCCAGTATTTTGTTTCCTAGCCTTGGCTAGCTGACATGTACGACACTGTAAGAAAATTCTAGCTACGTTCTTTTTAAGAGATGGCTAGTAAAATCTATCCTCAACCATAGCTACAATTTTATTTCGTCCAAAATGACCTGCTAATCCTTCTGCATGAAGTTTCGAAACAAGAAAATCTCGTAGAGATGTCCGAGGTATACAAAGATAACAATTTTTAAATAAGTAACCATCTCTAATCACAAAATCAACAAATTCTTGATGATTTTCTTGATTAACCTCTTGATAAATATCAGAAAAAATCAGGATAATGCTGGTAATCATCTTTTACTCGCTCAAAATCAATTATCTCGGTATTCATGGATTATAAGATAGTAATTACTCTACTTAATGCATTAATGACCCTATTTTCAACAGCAGCTTGATGTTTGAGAACAAAAGTATAATCCAGAAGAAACTCTACCCATTTAACATGCCTAGCACTAAGCTTCTTCTGGGATTGTATGTATCTAAGGGATAGGTGATCATAATGTAGAACAAACTCTTTAGGTAAAAGGTAATATCGCCAATACCTAAGGGCTTGAACTGCAGCGTAAAATTCTTTGTCATATGTAGAGTATTTTTGCTTAGCTTCATTAAGTTTTTCACTAAAATAGGCTATAAGATGATCATTCTGGCTAAGAATTCCTCCAATTTTTATACCTGATGCATCACAGGCTACTTCAAAAATTTTAGAAAAGTTAGGATGTATCAGTACAAGTATCTCAGTCATCCTAAGCTTTATTTTATTAAAAGCTCTAGCAGCGTTAGTTGTCTAATGAAATTCACCTTTCTTCATGCAATTTGTGATAGGAGCCATGATGGAACTAAACTTTTTAATAAACTGTCTATAGAAAGAAGCTACACCGTGAAAACTATGAACCTCATAAAGGGATTTTGGTTCAGGTCAATCTTTAATTGCTTTTATTTTCTCAGGATCAGTCATAATATTCTAGGAGGATACGACATATCTTAAAAATAGTACTTGACTCTGAAGGAATGAGCACTTTTTAAGATTAATGTATAATCTAGCGATTCTAAGAGTGACAAAAATTTTTCTAAGATGACCTAAGTGTTCTTCTCTAGACTTACTATAGACTAGAATATTATCAAAATAAACGATTGAAAATTTATCAATGAAAGATCTCAATAACTCAGTCATAAATCTCATAAATGTATTAGGAGCATTGGATAATCCAAATGGCATGACTAACCATTCATAAAATCCATCTTGTATTTTAAAAGTAGTTTTTCATTCATCTCCAGGTTGAATTCTAATCTGATGGTATCCATTATGTAAATCAAATTTAGAATAAATTATAGAGCCAGCTAATTGATCAAGCATATCTTCAAGCCTAGGAATGGGAAACCTATACTTGACAGTAATCCTATTAATAGCTCTGCTGTCTACACACATCCTCTATGTACTATCTTTCTTTGGTGTCAAAAGGACTGGTACGGCACAGGCTAAGACGAGGACGAATGTGATCTTTTTGTAGCAAACCATCTATTTATCTTCTTATTTCCTCGCGTTTCTTAGGATTCAACCTATAATGTGGGAGATTAGGTATTTGAGATCCTGGAACTAAATCAATAGCATGCTGAATATCTCGTAAAGAAGGAAGATCATCTGATATTTCTTCAGGAGTCATATCCTTAAATTCTTCTAATAACTGTTCAATCTCAGGAGGTGGGTTATCTTGAATGTGTGAGGTTAATCTAATTTCACCTTTAGGAATGACTGCTAATATAATCCCAGTCTCTGAGCTTTCTTCTTCAAATTTTTTATGAGTTAAAATATGACAATTCTTTTGTTTAGAAGTTTAAGATGCACTTTTGTCTTTTCTAGAAGGTCGGGACTTACTAGGTTTGGCAGGATTTAACCTAATTTTCTTATTTTTATGTGTAAACATAGGTATCTTTTCTATCAAAATTATGGGCATCTACATCATAAATCAATGGCCGACCTAATAAGACATTGGCTACTTCCATGGGTAAAACATCACACATAATTTCAGTAGAATAAGCTTCCATTTTAATTGGTACTAGACAACATTCATTAATTGAGTGGAATATTTTGTCTACCCATGCAACTCTATAAGGATAAGATTGAGGTTTCAGTTTCAATCGATTAATGGCAAACTTAGATATTATATTCATAGAACTACCACCATCAATGACAAGTTTATATACCTCATCCCTACATTGTGCATATGTGTAAAAAATACTGATATGTTTTCAAGCCTCAGAGTCTGAAGGAGCAGCGACTATACCTCGCATGACATTAACACGACCTCGTGATTCTTCATATTCTTTATTATACTCTTCTTCTCTACGATAATGAGAACCTTTAAAATTATTCGTGGAGTGGTGGATAATTGAAGGGGTTGTTATATAGATTGGGGGTGCTTGGCTAGCGTACATGAAATGACTCTGGCCACCAGTAGATTTAAAATTTCATGAAGAAGATTGATAACTAGGTTGATTACTAGAAAAATCATCTTCTAAAAGTTGTTTGCCTATTCTTGACTCTCTTAGAGATAATTGGTGTTCTATCTGCTGATCTATAAGATTTGCCATGTACGGCTATTTATTTGGATAGCACGAAGCTCACTAATGTCAGAGTGAATTGGTCTAAAAAATGATGGATCTGATTTAAAGATTTTTGGAAGGTTGATTGGATTTTTTTTGATAATTTCTAGTTTCTTTTCCATTGTAGTTCGTGCATCTTTTAAGTTACCAATAGCTAGAAAAAAATTAAATTTTATATATATTTAAAATTTTTAATTATGATGCTCACAGTAAAAATTATAGAGTCCAACTTAATGTATATGTTTCTGATTCATATAATAGTAAGATATATGGATGTTTGATGTGAAAAATAGCAAATATATGAGAAAATAAAGATAAAATCAGGGCTTAAGCAATTTTAAATTATCTAAAAAAATTTTAAAAAATTAAATTTAAGGGAGGAATTGCATCTTTCATCTCGTGGTGTCTGTAGGTTGAAAAGAAGAGATAAGTTCTCAATTTTTTTTAACCTCTGTGGACCCGGTCTATAGATTGCTTACATGCGGTTTATAGACCGCAGTGGAGCGCTCTTGTTTTTGGTTCGCAGTCGTAGGCGGTCTTCAGCAGAGGGTGGTGGATGCCGACGACTGGCGACGGAAGGAAGGGCCTCCGATGAGGGTCCGATCGAACGGCGGTGGGGCGATGGAGTCTGTGCCGACGATTGGCCGCTCCAAGCTCCACACCCGATTGAGATTTTCCAAGGGAGATCGGAGGGGAAGTAGCCTGCACCGGCGACCACGGGGAGGAAGACGGTGTCGGGAGGAGGGGTCGCCGACGCCGAGGCTCAGTCGGTCGGCAGGAAGAGAAGGGGTTGACGGCGCCTAGGCGCGGAGCGGCTAGGGCAGCAGATCTATTGGGTTGCTCCGGCAGGCGATGCAGACGCCGACAACGATAGGGGTTAAGGACTGATAGGTGATGGTCGGCGGCGGCTGTTGTTGGCGAGGGAAGTAGCGATGGGGGCGATCGATGCCAGGAAGGGCTAGGCCGGAGGCCGCTGGACGCCTGTGCACTGGTGAAGAAGATGCGCACGTGATTGTCGGTGCTGCGGATTTGATCGATCGATGGGAGCTTGCATCGTCGATGGTAGGGGAGGCGGTGATGACTGTCGGCGTCTGAGAAGGGAGCGATGGCCGTCGGAGGCCTTCGAGGGAGCTTCGGCGGTTGGTGGCAGAGACGGCGTCGATGATGATTAGGCGGAGAAGGCGGCGGTGGAGTGGCGAAAGGGCTCGAACTCGGGCACGGGTTCAGGCATCTCAACAGTCCGTGGCAGTCGATGGCGACATGGGTGTCGGGAAGAACAAGGCGTTTGGCGTGGAACAGAAAGAGAGAGAGAGCTGGAAAAAGAAGAAAAAAATTGTCGATGGGGAGGAAAAATTGTCGTGGAACGAAAAAAATTATCGATCTTTTGGTTTTGATATCAAATTGATGCAAAATCAAAAAAATAAAAATAAAAAGAAGAATCAAAACTGAAGAATTTAATTCGTTCAGTTTTTTTCAATCAATAGTTCAGATCTATCTTTCTTCACACATGTGGAGCCTTTAAATAGAGAAACAAAAATATAACCTAATAGAATTCTAATAGATAACTTGAAATCTAATAGAACTCTTTTTACAGGATCCTAACAAAATTTAAGATTTTTAATAAAAATAAAATAATCTAAATTAAATCCACAAAAATCAGGGTTAGAGTTTAGCGATGCTTTCTTTTGGAATACGTATGTAATTCCTTATTCCTATCAGTCATCCTGACATGCCCACACAAGTGCTATTATATGGTGGACATCTTTGCTAAAGTAGAAACAGGAACTAGTCTTTTTGAAACTTTGACACTTCATTACTTCTGTACTTTATCCAAAACATTCTTTTGTTTTAGATTTTACTTTTCTTAACCACGGGCCGGAGGATATAGTTACTGTATTTCAGGCATTTTGCTGATACTTAAAAAAGAACCCAAAAATGGTCAATGAAACTTAATTCTGTTTGGCCTATTAGTGTCTGCTTTTATCTGTTCACTTTGTTGGTGACAGGCCGGTCATTCTGTTCATGCTGGCGGACTCATGAGGCTAGATGTGGAGGAATCATCAGTAGAAACTATTTATGCCACAGTTTGGGCATCATCACATCTTCCACTTCACATGGGGAAGACAGAGAATGTTTCTGCAATAGAAGCTCACTTTGGTCAATAGCTACAGTTAGTTTTCACTTTGCTATTCTTGCCATATAAAACCATTTCCTATCCATGGTCAAAATGGTTGTTTGTGTTGCTTTAGCCACTGGAATGATCTGATAATTTTATTCGAACTGTAACTGCTGCCACCTAATGCTCTTCCGGTCTCCTGGAACAGAATTCAATTCAAAATTGGGCATGACCAGGGCAATTTCTTTTGAAAAGACAGCTGGATATGTGATATGCCTCTTCAATTGTTATTCCCCTTCCTTTAACCCAAGAAGGGAATGGTGGCCGAGTTCTTCAACCTGAGGACCATGTCTCGGAAAATCAGATTGCCATCTCATCTCACATTGGAGGTCCAATTGCAACAGAACCACTTATCATCCTTATTAGCCTTGGCTTCCCTAAAAACAGTGAGGAAAATCGAATTGGATGGAAATTGAGTGGCAAAGGAGCTTTATCGACAGCCTCTTTATCAGATATAGCTTAGCAACCTCATTTTGGAATCTCAGTGTGCCCTTAAAGTTTAAATGCTTTCTTTGGTTATGTTGGAAGAAAAAACTAAATAGTTGGGATATTTTTGGAAGGAAGCTTGGGAAGAATCTTAGTGGCTGCATACTTTGTCATTAATCATCAGAATCCGTAGATCATTTGTTCTCCAATTGCAAGTTTTTTTCAAAAATATGGAAGGCAATCTGCTTTTTACTAGGACTCTTACACACTCACAACCTTTGAAGGCCTCTATCTTGAATGGAGAAGGAGAAACTTCTCCAAATCGGTTCAATTGGTGACTCTTATGTTGATTGCGGCCATGGCCTACGTATGTTGGAAAGAACAAAATGTGAGGATCTTTTTGAACAAGCAAGCCTCACCATCATCCATTGCGGCAGATGGCTTTATTTATTCAATGCAAACTTCTGCTTGTGTATGGGGGAATATGGCACAAAGCCAAGCAACTGTCTAGAATCCTTTCTAGTGTTTGATGTGACCTGCAGCATGGTATGCTTTCCTGAAGTATGGCTTCTCTCTATTCTCTGTGCCAACAGTGCTTCATTGCTTAAGATCTCCTAGTTGGGTTGGCTAATCTGAATGCATGGTTCAATGGGAGTTGCTGGTTTGTTTCAGAACCGTGTGCCATGGTTGCTGAATTCTACATGCCACTGCGAGGCTGGAGCAGTTGAATTGGTTTTGTCAGCCTCACTGTTGCTTTATTTTGGTTGAAGAGGAGCTCTGAGTGCGGGAACTTCTTATGTTTTACAGTTCCAAAACTTTGTTTCTTTCCATTGAGTTGTATCGGAATCTGTTTCCTTGGATCGCTGCCTACTCTTGGCAGCTACTGATGTGTGTATTCTTTGACTTGAATTAATAAAAGCCTGGTGGTTATTACCTCTGTTTCAATCAAAAAGGAGAAATGGCTCATTTGACTTGGAAAATGGGTGAGAAAGGGATTTAATGTTAGCGGGAACAGTTGGGATGGGAGCTGTTGATATTAGCAGCTGCTTGTCTTGGTTGGTTTGCCATTGAACTGAAGGGAGAGGCTGTTTTAGGTGTTTGGACACATAACGGGATTGATGTTGTATCCTTTAACTCATTTGTCTCTAAAGGAGAACCGGTTTGAAGAAGCTGGATTTACAGTTTTGAAGATTGTTTCAAACTGGCATTTGCTAAACAAGCTGAAACACAGCAAAGCTGAGAAGACGGCATGTTAACGAAGTAAGACCAGCTAATGAATCATCATCAACATGTGATGCAGCTATGGGTGCTTAATTTTTGTTTAATAATAAAGTTACAAAAGACAGTTGGATTAACAGTTACTGTATTTTATTAAGGAAGTTTTACTGAACATGACGGCGAGATCATGGCAGAGGAACTTACATATGGTCGCTAGCATTGGTTATTGAAGTGAGGAGGTTGAGGAGATGACTGAATTTCTTGTAACCAATCAAAAAATATTCACTGAAAGCCTTTTGATATTTGCCATATCCATGTTGCATAGATATGTTAATTTATGAGAGACTTCCTAAAGATAAGGATGGATAAAACCATCTTTTATTTATTAATAGGATATTGCAATCATCAGAAAAAAAGGATAAGCTAATAACTTATAACAAACAAGGCTTGGTGGTTATGTTTCATTGTTATGCTCTATTAAAACAGTTGTTGACTGTAAATTGTAAATTATTTCTCCAAAAAAACAAAAGTTGCAAGGGAAGATTTGCTTTTCTCATTGTTTTGGTTCTTTGATTTCAGAGAGCTAAGCAGTGAAGGGCAGTGGGTTAGCTCAACTGAATGTCAACTGTGGAAACTTATCCTATTTTATCCCAAGAGTGGTGTCGCTATTCCGAAATAATTTTAAAATTAGTTTAGATATTTATTCTTTTTAATTATTTTGTTATTTAAAAATAGTTTTTAGATTTATAATAATGAATTATTTTTATAGTTTCAGAAAAAATTTAGGATATTCATAGTTAAATAAAAAAATTGCTTTATCTCTAAGTAATTTTTAACGTCAATATTTACTAAAAATTATTTTTGATAAAAAAATATAGTATTTTCAAATAGATCCATCATTCCTTTATTCAGATAATTATCATATGGCTTGACTCATATTTTGTCACTCCTTTCATCCCATTTTCCATCTCGAGTTGCTTCTACGATGCACGGTTGATATGGTGTACCCACTATATAGTATAATTTTTTTCTGCAAAACCACTAGTTTAGAATCCTCTCTACGGTGGTCTAGTCTAATTATAATTGGTTTTGAGTTCCATAAAACAGGGATGGCAATAAAACCCAAATTCATGGGTATCTGATCTGATTGGATCGGATAGTCAATGCTTTGATTGGATTTGAGTCGAATTTGGGTAAAATCCGAATGCTTAATTTTAAGATCGAATTGAGATTGGATAGTTATGCATCCGATATCCGACCCGAACTCAACCCAAACTATTTTAGTATTTTAAAATATATATTATATTAAATATATTTTATCAATAACTACCTACTAATTACTAAATTTTAACTTATTCTTTTATTCTCTTCTTTCTTTTTTTTCTTATTCTTTTGTTATTGAATATTTTGGTCCATTAAATTTATATTATATTTAAATTTTATTTTGACTGAATATAGAATTAAATATTATTAAGCTAAGTATTATTAAATTTTATTTATCTAACATAATTTAAATTTTATTTTGATTGAATATGAAATTAAGTATTGTTGAATTTTATTTTTTAAGACTGATATAATTTATATAATAATGGTATGACTTTAGAGTTGATAGAAATGAAAAAAATACTTATATGTTAGGATAAATTTAAATTATTTGATATTTAATTAAGATAAATTTGAATAAAAAAAATTAATTTTAATAATATTTAGATTGAATTTAAATAATTTATTAAATATTTAGATTAAAATTTGGATAGTTAAAAATTCATCCGAATTCAACCATCCCTACCGTCGGATATTTTACAACAGCGCTTAAACCCAACATAAGCGGGCTGGGGGCGGGGGGGGGGCGCGTTAGCAGGCGACAGGTATAAACAAAATAGAGCAGTCAAACACCGGGGTCCTTCTCTTGCAGCGGCTGGAAATCGGATCCCCACAAAACCCCAACTTTTTGGTACGTTTTTCTCTTTTGAAGCTTCTATCGTTACTTCGGTTATTTGTTGCCCTTAACATGATCGTAGAAATTTCTGTGAGATCTCCCAACAACTTACTCGCTTGGAACTTCGTTTTCCACCTCCCTTCTTGCAGAGATGTCCGACTTTATTGTTCTTCCCTTTTCCCTAGCTTGATTCTGTCTATGCAGCGCGATTTTGTTTTATTACACCATAGATAAAGAGATAGCTAGATTGACAGACAGACAGATGGATTTCTTCTTTTGATTTCTTATGTCTTCTTGAAGGCATGTGTGACTATTGCTGATGAATTCGATTTCTCTTGTTTTTTCTTAGGTTCTCTTCTTTGGCTTGAAATCATAGAACTTTTGAAGGCATTCGCAGTTTTTGTACTAGGATTTCTTGCTAATTTGAGCGAAAACCCTAGGAGGAAAAAAAGGTCCATCGAAGACCAAACCAAGCCTTTCTTCATGGCACTTGCATTCGCTCGCCTTAGGAGGAAACTGTCAACTTCATCCACTTTCCGAGCTCGATACCTCTTGCTTTCTGCCTATCCAAAACCTTCAGAAGAGCTGACGCCTGACCCCCGATTCCTCCGCCACAGCTCCCCTGAAGCCAGGCTTCTCGACCACTCCCCGTTCCTCCGCTTCCCGCAAGTTCGTGTCACCACCCTCCCCAATGGCATCCGTGTGGCCACGCAGTCGGCCCCATTGTCTGCGTCGCACACAGCCTCCATCGGCGTCTGGATTGATGCTGGCAGCCGGTTTGAGGCTCCTGGCACCAACGGCACGGCGCATTTCCTCGAGCACATGATCTTCAAAGGCACCCGCCGTCGCACAGCCCGGTCTCTCGAGGAGGAGATAGAGAACATGGGTGGCCGCCTCAATGCCTACACGTCCCGTGAGCAGACCACCTTCTATGCTGATGTCCAAAGTAAGGATGTGCCTGTTGCCATTGATGTACTTGCAGACATCTTGCAGAACTCGAGGTTCCCCGACCATGCAATCAGGCGGGAACGGGGCGTCATTCTCCGTGAGATGGAGGAGGTGAGATGTAGTCTTATGCTCTTGCTTGTTGGTTCTGTTTGGTGTATATTCCATCATGTGGAGCTTTTCCTTTTTTATGAATGTATGGTTTGTGTGTTAGACAGGTACGAGGACAGATGGAAGAGGTGATATTTGATCACCTGCATTCGGCCTCGTTCTGTGGTCATCCTCTAGGGGACACGATATTAGGCCCCGAGGAGAACATCCAGGCAATCTCTAGGATTGACTTGCAGCAGTACATTTACACCCACTATACAGGACCTAGAATGGTAGCCTCAACTTAATTTTGGACTTTTTATTTCAATTTTTATTTTTTTTAATATTTAATCTATGGTCACATGAAATTGTATGTTAGGTTCTTGAATTTTTGTTGTCTTATATTTAGTTTTGTTTTTGTTTTGTGGAAGGTTGTATCAGCTGCAGGTGCAGTTAAACATGATGAGATCGTTGATATGGTCAGCAGATTGTTTAGAAATTTTTCTAGGGATCCAACCACGGCAGATCAGCTTGTTGAAGCGAATCCAGCTATCTTTACTGGTTCTGAGGTCTGCTGTAATTCAATATAAGTTCATTTCCTTTATACTCTATGCAACAAATTCCTTAAACATTTTAATTTAGGTTCGAGTGGAGAATGAGGACATGCCTCTAGTGCATTTGGCAATAGCTTTCAAAGGAGCGGCATGGGCTGACCCCAATTCCATACCTCTTATGGTAATCCAAAGCTTGTTGGGGTCTTGGAACAAAAGCATAAGTGTAGGTAATTGTTCAGGGTAAGATAAATTCAGACTGTTGATAACATTTCGTTAGTGCATATACGGGCTTTCTTAATACTGTTGCTGCATGTTTTGTAACAATGCCATGCGATCCAATGAATTAACAGGTCCCAGCTTGCTCGTCGAGCCAGCACAGATAACTTAGCTGAAAGTATAATGGCCTTCAATACCAACTATCGTGATATAGGATTATTTGGTATTTATTCTACCGCCACGGTGAGCTTTATTTATTTATTCTTTGTTAGAACTTGAAAGATAAAAAAATATTACCATTTGCTTGTTAAACAAAATATGCCATTTCTAGTAGCTTGATTTTCATTTTGATGTCTATGTTCCCAGTCATGTTGTCACTAATCATCTAGTAAATTCCTTCTTTTCTGTTGAGCTAATGTCTGAAATATACTTTAATTTTGTCCACCATGCAGACCATTTTTCAATTCTAAAACTTAAGCAATGGTTTGCACATACTATATACTTAACACATCTTTATGATTTCCTCATCTAGCAAGATCAATATGATGGTTAAAGAGAACATTTTTGCTACTAGTTAAGCAGTTGCCAAAAAATAATATTTGTGTTACTTATTAGTCGTGGAAAGAGATACTTTTTATATTATCTCTGAATTTTGAGTCTTCTTGATTGCAGCCTGATTGCGTGCATGATTTGTCATGTTTAATAATGGAAGAGATGAGGAGACTGGCATACAAAGTATCAGAAACTGAAGTAATGCGAGCTCGAAATCAGGTAACTTTCAGTATGAAGTAAGTTTATTCTACAGTTATCCTTGCCTAATATTTTTGGATATTCATCTTCATTTTTGAATTAGTTTAGGTTTTAGCGATCCCATTAGATTATTTTGATTTTGTATAAGATAATTAAGATGTTGACTTACATCTGGGGATGAATTAAACTTGGTTTTGTTAATTTGTGCTCCATTAATTTGTGTTCAGGCTGCTATGGTATAGACAAGGCATCAGTCAAAAGGCACCTTTTGCTTGTATTTTCTTTTTTTTTTTTTGAACCCATTGGAGGTCTATGTATGAAAATGTTGGAAGCTTCCCTGCAAACTTGCAAAGTTTGTATGTGCTGAGAGTCTTAAATCTATGGTGCCTAAAGAAGCTCTTTTGGAGTTGTGTTATGTTGCTAGAGTAGGAAGATGCAAAATACAACTTATTTTATTACGTTCATGCACATTTATATATCTATATCGATGGTTTATATGTTCTTGCATCCTGACATCAAAATTGTCATCAAAACTTATGATATCCTATTCTATTCACAATACTCAATTTTTTTTCTTTTGTATCCCTTTTTTTAATAAAAAAAATAAGCTTCTGTAAAGTATTTTCGTTGTTTGTGATGAAAACATAAGCATGCGATTTATCTGATTCTAGGCCTTTTCTGCATAACTGCAGAATGCAATACTCAATGCCTAAGAAATAACTTTGTCCATGTGGATCATCTTCATATCTGGGTATGAAGGCTTACAGTGTTCATCTTATTCTAGTATTTGGAAGACTTGATTGATCTTGTCATTATGATGGTCTAAGATCCTATCTCTAATTCAAGGAGCGATTGTTTTCCCTCTTGTACTAGCTTAGAATAAATTGTATGATACATATTTTTGACAAGGTTTACAATGTAAATAGATCATGGTGATTTCATGTAATCATGTCTATATATCTTGTGATTGCTGATGTAACAAGGGTTACAACTATGTTTGTCATCATATGCAGTTAAAATCTGCTCTTTTGCTTCATATTGATGGATCCACTGCAGTTGCTGAGAATAATGGCCGCCAGGTACATCTCCAAAAACAAGATTTAATTTGCTCAAATGGCTATTTCCATCAGAAACATCACTTAGTACTTAAGGGGTACAGAATGCTATACCCTATTATAAAGGTTTCAAGCATAATCATGGTTTTGCCATGCTAAGAACTGCAGTTCTTAACCTTTTGGTGCAGATGTTGACATACAGGCGAGTAATGCCATTTCTAGAACTTTTTGCCCGCATAGATGCTGTTGATGCTGATACAGTAATGGAGACAGCGAAAAATTTCTTAATTGATAAGGCAATCAACATTTCATCATATTTCATTCTTTGTAATTTCAGCATGCAGCTATAATTGTTTGATCACAGGGGGACTTAAAACTAATGAAATTGGTTTTTGATTTGAAACTTCATGAGAGGGCCAATATCGCAAATTTAGAATTTAACATGCAGACATATATAAAATCGGTTACTAATAATCTGAATGTTTCAGGATGTTGCTATTGCTGCGGTGGGACCGCTCCATCTGTTACCAGCCCGCAACTGGTTTCGATCTCAGATTTCTGCTGAATAAAGGTTTACCGTTTGGAACCTTACATATGCCGCAGCTACGGCCTTAAGTGCCTGGCATTCATGCATGTTGTAATTCTAGCATTCCTTCAAATTGGGATGTAACATTTACATTACGAAGATAATTTATTTCTTTGTATTTGTTTAGGCAATTTTTTCTTCTGTAATTCCCGGTGGTGGAACGACCTTTCATTAATCTTACCGTGCCATTTTTTTCATGATGCACTCTCTATCCTGAGTTCATATCGAATTTATTTTAAGACATAAGAACTTGGTGTCAAAAAGAAGAAGAAGAGAAAAAAAAAGGACAAGATGTTCCTTTATTAGCCTTTAATAAATGGAGGTTGGAAAATTCTATTGAGGACTGGAGAAGCTGTGCGAGCTGTAACGTTTTTTTGATAAGGTTTGCCTAACATTAAGGGCCTTTCGTGGGGAATAAGCTTAGACGATACATGTAATATCATGTCACAGGCACAAAAGTGTCCTTGGGAGACATGTTTCGCATGTTATTGTTAAAAAAGGAAAAATGATGATCATGGGCGATCTTGGGTTTAAATTATATTCATTTTTATTTGAACTTTAGGTTGCCTTCGGATCAGATCTATTTAAAATTTAATATTTTTGGTGTCTAAGCCTGACCCATGATAATCTATGTTTTTATGAACTCGAGAGCCAAAGGTGGCTTTCGATGGGGTGTTTGACATATCCTTACTTCATCTTCTTCTTCTTTTTGTTTTTTTTTTTTTTTTTTAAGTATATATGTATATATCTTACTTCTCCATAACAATCAACTTAAATGATCTCTTCGCACTGTTCTAAGCCCAGTCCGCTCTTGCCTGTCCAGATTTCTTGGACCAAGTTAATTTAGTTTTCTCTCAGAAATGTAATCTCTCGGCATGCCCAACTTATTGATATTGTCAGCTCACTAATCGTATAACACTCGGTGTCATCTTTAGGAAACACTCTTAAAATGCAGGATAACCTGTACCGCGAATATCATGAAGAAAACTACTTAGATCTGTCAAGGGACCGTTCTATGATCTAGCTGATTAATTTATTATATGTAGATATTTTCGCTCTTCACCTGGTCTGAGCTCGCTCTCAATGCTGCGTCAGGATGATGCACAGTATCTCTACTTTATGTTACGTGCCACACGTGCTATCGATGCTTCTTTTACCATTAGCGTGTCATTAACACACAACTATAATAACTTTGCAAATACGCACAGTTCAGTGTCTTGCATATCCTGAGTGATAAACCACGTGATTGGAGTATCGGTTTGGGGTGTGATTTCACTCTTTAGAAGCTTCGCATATAATTCTAAAAAACGCTTAGCTTTTCTTTCGCTAGGTAACTTGGAGATTCGTTTCACTCTTCTTCTTATATCCCGTCCACCGGATCTTTACTCTCTGACGCACCCCACAGAATGAGTCCACTTATACATATTATCTCGCAGAAGTATTGACATGATGTTGTTGCTTCGGTCCGAATCGATATAAATATTTACGTGTCATGAATTGGCTTTTATTCTTTCTCTCAAAATTTGGGTAAATTGGTATGCACGTAAATAGCTATAGTAAAAGAAGTTAAAATTCCTCTAGCATGTTGCTCACCCTCTAGAAACTCGGCCGAATCTTCGCGATAAGTCTCTCTTGAGATTTTTGTCTTTTCTCTTTTTACTGTTTTCTTATTTAAATAATGTAGAGGCAGTGATTAGTGTGGTGACGCGTCACCACACGAGATGAACCGATGTGTCAACTTTAAAACACCTTCAAGATTCGCT
The DNA here is from genome assembly GCA_006176705.1 of Cocos nucifera. Taxonomy (NCBI): domain Eukaryota; kingdom Viridiplantae; phylum Streptophyta; class Magnoliopsida; order Arecales; family Arecaceae; genus Cocos; species Cocos nucifera. Next base: position 2,361,573 of record QRFJ01000030.1, read on the forward strand.
CTTTAACTGCTAGAGAAGTGTGAACCACTGGCAAACCTATTCGAGAGAGGCCGAAGAAGCTATGTTAGAGTTGCCCTGGGACAAAGTGAGAGAGAAGAGTTGAAAGAGATGGTGTTAGCTCTAAGCCAAAATAATACTAGAGCATGGGTCAAATACTATTTCAAGAGACTCAGAAGTATCTCTGTGCTATTGGAGTTGTAATGCGGAACTTCTGGCATTATAATTCTTAATTTTTCTCACAAACAGGAGAACCTAATACTCCGATGTCTGTGTTACCCTTAGAAGTGAGTTAGACACACTTTTCTGTTAAAGCATTGCTCTACATCAATTTGCTTTCTCTCTAGTTGGTGTCTAATTGTGATCCTATAAGTGTGTTTAAAGTGAACTTTTCTTGGTGGTTTCTTTTGAAAATTGTTAACAAAACGGAATAGTGTCTTAATCACTCTCATACTCGTGTGGTGCTTAGCATAGGACATGCACAGTCCTGTTGTTAGAATTTAAGATGCTATAGAATTAAAGACTAAGTGTAGTTAGTATTTTTAAAAGCAGCTTAAATCTAGACCACCTGATAGGAGTGACAGCTTGCGCGCGTGGGATGTCAAGCGATGACACATGCACGAAGAGAAGATATAACAAGGGTCATGCCCTGAATGCTGCACAAGTTTCTGCTGTGTGAAGAGAGGGTAGTTTGTGCAGGTTAGATGCTCGGCCTTAATTTTATTTCATTATTCGTGCACAATAGAAGGTGACTGCTTCTATCAGGTAACGTATAATTGGTCTGCTTCTGCAGTTGTGGGCTTGTAGCTGCGTCTCCTTCTCACCTCTACTATGGCTAACAGAGTGATACACTCACGTGAATGAGAAAGTAGCTCAGGAGTCATAAATCAATCAAAAATAGCTCGCGAAAGGTTTTATAACTTCCTCCATCCACTATATTTCCTCAACTTTTTACGCACCAAACCTAGAATGTTCGTATTCGCTGTCCGGGATGTACTTTGGGAGCCATCTTCATGGACAGAGGCGTGCACTTCTACATTGCACGTGAAGTTGTGCACTCAATAATATGTCTCACCTTGCTGACAGTGCAGAGTATAGACTCAGTGTGTCAGACCTGCAATGAGAACCCTAAACGAATCTTAATTTGGGCTATGATGCTGCCAAAGGTTTGTTCAAATTTTAGATGCTGCTTCTTGTCTCGTGGTGTTTCTTCAGGTTTTAGCTCATCATGATTGTGACATAAGTGTCACTTTTAGCAAGTAGTAGTTGCGGTATACAGTTTCTCTCCAGGTAAAGCTCCTTATACCGTGTGTTGCGCTTCTCCTGCCTAGCTGCGCAAGCTCTTTGCAGTCTCCGATGAGTGGCACAATCATTTTTGACACTATGGTTCAAAATACCTATATGAGGATTGCTCAGAAAGCGATTAGGACACACTTGATTGAGGGCTGTATGATTATTGTATTATTTGGAGATAGGAACTGACTGACACGGATGAACGAAGCTTCACCGTCTCGATCGCTTTTGCCATATGTAAATTTATGATACAAGCTCGGTGTCTGTGCATTGCACTGTTGAGGGGACGATCTGTGCAACTCTTCATCAAGACATTGTTTGGTGTGTGTCATGTTGGTTTGTGGATTTTCATGACCATTAAGAAAATAAACCAATCTAGTTTTTGGAGTCTCGTAGTTCCTGTGCATAGGTTAGTAGATTTATTAACTACAGTCTCAGATTTGATTGATTGGTGTGATATACTATGCGTGGCGTTCCAGGAACGCTGGAACTTTATTTTCCTATCTCTAGTTAGTTGGATAGGTAGTTAGAAGCTTGGTACGTTTTATGTAGTATAAATAATGGGTGCTTAGTGCGGAGAGCACGACACGGGATACCACCTACTATTAACGGAATGTTAATGTAGCAGGTGTTAGATTTTTGTCTTTTATATAGTCAGTGGGAGGTAAGTGGCAAGGGCTAGTAGTACTCATCACACTCACAGGCATCATTCCTATTCTATAAGCATACGATTCACTTGTTATAGATTCTGTGACTTCTTAATGATTCTTCCTTTTTCGTATGGTTTTTTCTTTTTTAGTCTTATCCATTCCCTTTATTGTAGTAATACCATTTACATAATTTATTGCATTATCATCTTTTTTACTATTTTGCTAGGCTGTTAGTTGACTCAAGTCTACCCATTCACTATGGACGTGAATGCTTACGACGCTTCCATTTGCAACTTATGGACTACTTTATGCGATAGAGGTTTGACATTCCTTACTCAGAGATTCGTGTCACACAATATCTAAGATATCTCTATCGATCTGAGATAAGTGGATTATGTAAAGGAGAATAGAATGATATGACTCGTCGGTCACTTGCTGTGCGCATGTGCATAGCATCGCATAGAGGTCTAACATTTGGCGCTTGGAGAAGTGAGGATATTGATGTGAGTGTGTGTTTTGAGCGAAGCATGCTTTGGGACACGAGGGAGCTGTTTGTCGTATGGTAAGTCTCTGTACGAATGCTCATATAAGAGTGCACAGTAGACCATGAGAGAGTCAAAATCGCACAGGAATTCACTGATGAATAAGTTATAGATAAGATGGGACAACATTTTCTGTTTTGGTTGGTAGTCGGTGGTGTTTTAGATAGCTGTATGGATCATCGCTGGACACTGTTAGACTATAACTTTCACAATTTTTAAACGATAGAATAGCCGCTAATACAACATCAACTGCTCTCTTTTTATAGTGAAGTGGTGCTAAAGAATGGTGAGATTCGGATTCTCGATTTCTCATGATGAGGCGTAATCAAGTCTCATTATTAACGCGAATGCGTTCAAGGTGCTCACACATGTTAATGTTTCAATCTCGAGTGAAACAGTGGCTTCACGTTGATAATATATGTTGCCGTGGAGTGATGGGAAGTGCATAGGTGGATCGAGTATAAGTTAAATCTGACTACTTACGTCTGTAGTCCATAGTGAGTGAGTAGAGCCTCCTCTGCTCTCAAGTGAGTGTGTTAAAATACTTTATATGCGGAAACTTTAGAGTAGACAAATTAGCTTGTCGTTCCTTGTCTGCTGCTGCATGTATGTTGACATTTGTGAAGGCTGCGGAATGTGGATCCGTTTCACCTCTTAGAAGTCAGTCACAGAATCGCCATTTTTGGGTGGGGATATCTTGGAGGGTGATGCGCTGCATGTTTTATTTTTGTTTGGCTATCACAGGATTTATGGAGGGCAGTTGTCACATTAGCAAAGTTTTCTTGGATGATATTGGCAGTGTCGATACACACCCACAAAGCACAAGTGCTTCGTGACTATCTCCTACCCAGCAAGTCTGGCCTTGTCAGCACAAAATTAGGTCGGGGAAGACACTTTGAAACTTTGCAATCATGCAGATGGCCCAACTCTTCCTTGGAGTTGAATTGTAGGTCGCCTAAACCTCGAGGAGAGTGAAGATGAGGCTAAGAAGGATGGTGGGAATGTTGGCACCACTCCCTTGGTAGCACCCTGGATGGACAAAGCAAAGGATGGTAAGGTAGATGTTGCTCCTAGCTCGATAGTATAATTGAAGATGAATACAGAAGATGAGGCCAAGGACAGTGGAGCAAACATTGGTTTAGCTTTAGAAGTCATGCCAACCATTGAGCCCGTCACCACAACTCATGATTATGCAAATCATCAGCTATGAACCATAATGCCGTCACCACAACTCATGATTATGCAAATCATCAGCTATGAACCATAATGCCAAGCTGTTCCAGTGGTACCAGATGGTGCCAACCACCCCCACATATATTGATATCATAGTTTTGTGGGTGGAAAAACTCTAGATCAGGGTAAGGCCCAATAACTAAAGATCCTCCCAAGGTGGTGGACTGAGCCTGAAGTCGAGGTTGAAGCTCCTCAATTTCATATTATTTTGTTTTCTTTTTGTGGTTCGAGCTTGTAACCAAAGTGAATGTAACATGAATCTCTTTGCTTAATGAAAAGAATTTCATAGTCTATACTTTGCTACTACTTTGCTTTCTTGTTGCATGAAATGCTTAACCCTTTGAGATCATAGCTGGATTTTCAGCACGTAGTCTATAATGGCCTAGCCCATTGGGCTCTTGGAATCGGCCCGAACTTGAAGGGCCAAAAGAACCATGCACCCTGTTCCTTCTTCACACGTGGAAAAAAAAGAAAAAAAAGACTCCTAACTGGAGTCTTCTTTCCTCCTAATTTCGATGAAAACCCAGGCCACAGGAGTTTGGATTAACTTAGAAAATCTTGTCTATAAGAGCCCCCTCCACCATCTATTAGATCTCTACCTTGAGTTGTTTGAGAAATCAGTGTGAATCAATCATGATTTCTCAAGGATTCATCTGTGGATTGTTGTCAAGAAGAAGAGGGTCGCCGAAAGCTTCTTGGAATGCTGAAGCAAGGTGAGCTCTCCTCCCTTTCTTCTTTCTTTCTTCTTCCATGCCACCAGCATCCGATTGAAGTCGGAGAGAAACTATTTTGGATCAAAAATATTCCTTTCTTTCCCTGCATGCTGCTAGCAACAACCATCATCGGGGCTATCGTTGGGGCCATGGCCTCGCCACCATCAGAGACCGCCATTGGTGGCCGGTCCGATTGGCCTATTGGCCATGAAGAATGCAGAGAGCAGGAGATAAAAATGTGAGGATGACAAATGAAAGGAGTTTTGCATTACTACCGACTAAATTGCTGTGTGATGTGTGTTAATGGAAGAGCAACAGCGAGTCAGTGATGTGATGTTACTATTCTGAGATAGTTGAGAAGATTGTATTACGTAATAGATTGTGGTTTATAGGGTGCTTTGTGATGTTGCAAAACCTCCGGAAATAGTCACGTCGTATATATTCTTGCTCTTAACAATAATTTTTGCGATCACTGTTAAGAAAGTTTGTAGACTTTTTAGTTTAGACTAGATCTTCAATTAATATTGACCAATGTAGCTCTAAGAGACTAACTGTATAATCTGTTAGTAGTTTTGAATTGTGTTTGCGTGCTACAATTCACGGTTTCTAGAGTTGTGACTGGAAGAAATATAGTAATTGATTAGCACACAAAAACTTTTAGGGATAATGATAATAATCACAGTATGGCGTTATATGTGCTAGTGTGGCACAAAGATATGTCACCATCAATAACATGATTGAGCTGCAATGAGATCGTGATGTAGTATTTAGGACCTGGAGGGACAGCAGTGTGACAACATCAGTAATAATATATTGTATTAACTTTCTTCATTTCGTACTTATAATAGATTGTGAATTAATGGCATATAAATTAATTATAAATTATATCTATAAAAGTCTAAGGTGAGAAATTTAATAAGTTATATATACTCTAATATGATTATAGATGGATATGAAAAATTTTTTAGAAGAGAAAAAATTTGCATATCGGTTATGATTTCTACTCACGCCGTATACTCGCACTATGAGTGTAGAGCGATGGATAGGAATATATCGTATATTTCTAAAAATCCATTAAAATCTTTATTTCATAATACGTCAGAAGCTTTAATTATTTACTTGATTTTGGTGCTAAATATTTATTTTAATTATTTGAGTGCACATAATTTTTATCTTCTTTGTATAGATCATAGAGCAATACAATTTATGTGCCAATAGATGATTCAATAACTCTCACTAAGTATAATACTGTGACATAAGAAGTTGAAAAAAGTACTACAAATTCATTGGTTTCTTGTGGAATAGAAGTATTCGCGATGTATCACACCATGATCCGATTTATGATTCTAGATCTAAAATTGAATGTTCTCTCTTTAATACAATGAGTGTGGTTCCATAAATTATTACTGAGTTATACTTTGAAGGAAAAATATGAAACTCCACCATGATAAATACAAAAATCCAACACTATGTGGCGCGCCGGAGTATTGCTATATTGTTGACAGTCACATGTATATTTATATATATTCATCTGGTGCGTTCGGAGGTTCCTGCTGGAATGTGATTGTTAAATGTAGGCCGTTTGAGATATCTCACTAGCTTGTCTCAGTGTCAAACCAGCTCTTAAAAGATATAAGCTTTCTCTGTGTGTCCATGCTTGTGAAGACCGCATATGGATTGGATTTGTTGCTTCCGTCAAGTGACCTCTGAGATCTCGACAAGTCTCTCAAATTATACTATGGTACGTCTTGAGTATAACTCTAAGCAGGACAATATTAGATGTGGCGTCTCGAGGGAATTGAGTTCCGGAGCTTTAGAGAAGAAGAGAAGAGCTTTAGGAGATCCGAGAGATTAGATTAGGTAGATATACATCTAGGAGCGGTGCTTTATAGTGCTCGCGGTGGCGTGTGATGGTTGATACGAGGCACTATACACCTACCTGTCACACAGAGGGATGTCGTATGATACACTTATCTGATTATATTATAAACTTATAGAGTTGAATGATAAGGAATCCGTACAATGGTGAGAGGGTAACTCTGCAAATAAAAATATGAGTAGAGAAATGAGGTCTACCGTATAAGTTTTCAGTAAGGGCTGCTCATGCAATAGTGTATTCAGGATTACTTATTACCGAGCATCAGGGCCAATGTGGCGGAGCGCGTGTATTTGTGCGGGATTCGAAGGAAATATACGGGTAGAGGGTGATAGTCTGAAGTGTCGAACTCGAAGATTATTGAGGATTAAATATGATCTGAAAAAGTATATTAAAAATATGTGGCACTCTGAGGAAGAGCCATGGGCTTAGTTAGAAACCTGATCCTAGCTATGGGAGGCTACTTTCGAGACGAGAGAGTATGAAAGATCGTTGGCCGGCTCGTTCATGAGCTCTCTTTGATTAGTTCAAAGTCAGAAAGTTAAAGATTAACAAACTAAAATTATGAAAAAAGGAAAATAAATGTAGGCCAGAGAGATTATTGGTAGGTAAGAGACTTTACTTGATGACATGTAATGATCTATTTCCTTGTTTATGCTGTTCACATGAATGTTTATACTAAGTATTTAAGATACTTTCTGGAGTGATATGTGTTATGAGTTTTCTGATTTCATTATGTTATGTGCACGTGGTCGCCTCTATTTTGATGCTCATTGCGTCAGGAGTTCCAGTACATCGCCGTAGGGCTCCATATAAGAAGTTATATAGCGTGGTGTCTGGCTTGGGTGGATGGTCAGTAATAATATACGATTTCGAGCTAGAGTAGGTCTTTATTACGAACAGCCTTAGAAAAAGTGTAGAGTCATTCAGATCCTAGACGCTCTATTTGTCGATTTCAGTTGGAGAAGAAATTGGATCCGGATGAGGAGACGCCTGTGAGGTATTCTGTTTTTCGAGAAAGCTCACAATGTGTGGATGAGGAGGATGACGCTGTCGTGGAGAGCTGCTTCTCCTAAGAGTGAGTCGATGCTATCGAGTGAGATTCAAGCTTTATGGTGTTGGAGATAGAGTACTTGGAACAGCATTATAGTGTTTAGTGTAATCACAGGTCACGTAAATTGAGAAGAAGTATCAGGAATAATGATCTCGATTGATTCCGTATGATAGAGCTCTTGGTACTCAGACTGTCGACTTGAGCTACTGATTTGCATCTTAAGGCAGTATAGCATTCGATACAAATTTTTTTGACTTATACTTTTAGATTCTCTAGACACTGAGTCAGTGATGATGTTTGCGCTTTATTCCCCTATGAATATACTCCAGCTCGTTCCCCCCACGGATCTCCGAGCTCGCCGGAAATAACTTCCGAGTGTAACGGGATAGTGATAGGACCAAAGAAGCTCTGGACGATGTCCGAGCATAAAGAGTTTCTTTCCGATAGGAGCTGCCGCTACTAAGTTAGACTGAAAGCTTACGGGGGAGATCTCATTCCAGCTTAAAAGTGTATTCGCTCTCACAGAATTTTGAGAACTTGCCACGATCTTGTAGGCGGGGAGGCCATAAATTTACGCACATTAATACTCACTTAACTTCCGGACATGAGTGTAGTGGTAACATTGGGTAGGTGAGCCCTAATTCATTCAGGCATCTTCGATAGAAAAGAGTGTCACAGGGATGTGAGAGTCTAACTCATCGAGTTAGGCTATGGTTTCATTGTTAATCAATTAAGAGCGGGTCAGCATACGAGAGAGTGAAATCTTATTACTCGCTAGCAGTGCACACGTGAGACATATTCCACTCCAGGATAAAGATCCTTTGTATTCTCACTACAGGATTGTTCGAAGCTTTCCTTTTGGGCGGAGATAAAAGTGCACTAATATCTCATGACCCTAACAGCTGAGCTGGATTTCACTCTAATGATGGGGAGGAGAGTGCCTTACTTCACCCTATGGTCCGAGAAGGTTTTTGCTAAGATTACGCGTGCACACTCAGGGGGCTTGAAAGATCCCTCTTTAATCTTCCTGCTCATAGGCGGAGTCGCACAGGAATAGTCTTTTCTCTCCCATGGGCGCGTCGAAGACTCTTGGTCTATACTCTTGGTGTAAGTCGTGAGGATTATATGAACAATCCCACGCACTCGGAGGAGTGGAGAATTATCTATCTCCTACAGATTACGCAAGCGGTGCACTCTGAAAATATGAAAGCTCATTTCTTCCTCTGACCGCGTGAGGAGTTGGAGTACGCAGCGCAGGTTTCGGGAGCCATCAGAAGAGTATGCACGAACGCCTCCGGTTAGCTAGCCGCAGGATGTGATTCACCCACACGAGTTACTCACTTTCCATAACTAATGTCCATTCAGATGAGTAGTGAGATTCTTATCTTCTGGACAAGATGGTATTGGACCAAGCTTTATTGGATGCTAAGGATCGCATGATGAAAAGAGTGCATAAGAAGTAACATCTAGGCCACGGCACGAGTGGCGCAGTTGTGCTCAGCATTACAATTAGAAATTGAGGGTTCTCACCTCCATCTATCTTAATATCGCAATGATATTGTGTGCAGAACAGATTAATCTGCGTCGGCGGAAGAGACTATGTATCTCTTAGAGAGCGGTAGGTCTCTGATTACTCTGTTCACTGCATTGAGGGTTCTTCCTTCCTATTTTCAGCTAACAGCAGAGTTGTGGAAGCGCCTCTAGAAATGCAATTAAAGCATTAGACATCTCGCAAAATTGATGATAATCTTTTATAATTCTTTTCCTAGCCGAGGTTGTCCATTTTGGTCACAGAATGCTAAAAGTGACACGATACTTCGACATATTCTCTACCTTTCGAGAGATCCTCAGACATCCCATGACAAGGCCGAGAAATACTGGTTTGATCGCATGGGGAAGAGATCTATGATTCTCTAGCCGAGGTTGTGAGAGTTTTAGAGCATCGGCGTAGATAGATGAGTGTTTCCCTCTCACTGATTGTCTCAACCCGAGGTGTTTGATCATACAATACGCTTTGAAATACAGCATATCGTTAATTCTCATAGCCGCAAGGAAGGTTGTCATTATTCGCTCACCCTGTTCAAGTGAGTGAGGTTCTTCGCATATCGCTGGCTGTCCTAGAGAACCGAGAGCATAGAGACCTGTCACTCGAGGTGGGTGCACGTCTTCAGAAGAGAGTCCTGTCAGGTAAAAGTTGCTGTAAAGATCACGAGGTTATTGATGGCCTGAGCCCTCCGTTCATAGTTGTAGAGAGAGTGTGAGAAGTCTTTCTCCATCCAATAGTTTCCTAAAACCGCATGAGTGATCTCTGAGTCGGATGACTAAGGATATTATTTCTCTCTTGAGGCTAAGTTCGTATTCGCTCTCACCAGAAATACGGCTTCTCGCTCGAGAGAGAGTAATTTGACTTATCTTTAGCTCCGGAACGGTGTTTAGCCTCATGTTAGGATGATAGGTTCCCTCCTGTTCCTAATCGAGGTTGACTTTGATCGCTCGAGAGAGATCTTATCTTTCTAGCCGGGAGCTAATCTATCCGCACAACGTGTTACTCAGTATTGCCAGTCGAGAGAAAGTGATTCTGATCTCTAAGCTACACGACGGTATTGACTTCAGTCTAAATTATCACACTGCGAACATGAGATCCTTTTTCTCGTACGACCGAGGTGGTGATTGGTCACATTCGCCCTTGGTTATAAATTGAGAGGATGTGATCTCCTCTCAGCTATATTTGCTATAAAATGGACTTAAAAATAGGTTTAGGCGGTCAAATTGTTGGCGGCTCACTAAGGGCCCCGCAGCATTTGGTTAGTACACGGTATGGGCCTTCTGACCCTCACCATCTCGTCCTGTGAATGAGGGCGCTTCCACCTATAAAGAAGTTGTGTACAAATATTTAATAATAGAAAAAAAACTTAATGATGCTCAAGCCATAAGAGAGAAAAATTTGAAGAAAAGGCACCGGTCGATTGAGTCTCCAAATCCAGAGAGCAAAACTTTCAAGCTAAAGACCCCAGAATCAAACCAGACTGTTAATGGAATGTAAAAACACAATCTCAAGAGATCATTCAATGTATAGATATGGAGGGCCCCATTTTAGATGGGATTGCACGTGGTCTGAAGGAAAGTGTTACATATGTGGACGGAAGGGCCATAAAGTAATTGTTTGTCGTAATAGAATAGAATTTCAAAGACAACAAATACCTTTAGTTACTTTCAAAATATCCCTACAAATCAAGCATCTTAAGACAGACAGCAACAAAATGGAGGACAACAAAAGCCTAGAACTTAAAGATGAGTCTATGCATTCATGCAACTGGATGCCAAATGCCTCCAACTCGATGGTGATGGGTATTGAATCAACCCCTTATTTTTCTTATCGACATACATGCTATGAAATATTGTGAATTACATTAGTCATATAGCAAGGATGATGAATATGTAGCATGCAATTATATGATAGATTATGATTAAAATATCATCCAAAAAATATAGGCTCTATTTGACCTTGAGTCTACTCACTCCTTTATACTAGCCAATTTTGAGGAATAGCAAGTTAACTTTCGTACCCTTAGGAAATGATCTTTTTTCTCTGCACTAGGTAGAGATGTCATCTTGGTTAGATCAATTTGCAAAGATTATATTCCAAGTATTAAGGATAGAGAAATAAAAGCAAACTTACTAGTCCTAGAAATGAAGGATTTTGGTTTGATCCTGGAAATGGATCAAATCTTGAGCTAGTCAAAATTTAGTTGGTGAGTAGCAAACTTTCCTTCCATCAAAAATTAATCTCGCTATCATGTCAAGCAACTTCTTAGAAAAGATTGCGAGGGATTTCTAAGCTACTATAATAGACGCCCAGTACGAGAGCTCAAGTTGGAGGACAACCCTATCATGAGAGAATTTTTCATATTTTTTTCAGATGATCTGCTAAGGGTACCTCCTAATAGAGAAATTGAGTTTTCTATTAATTTGACTCTTTCTTGGTCATTTTTAAATTTCAACCAGATAGCTCAGATAGAACTGAAGGAATTGAAAAAGCAATTATTAGAGCTGCTGGACAAAGGATTTATCAAACCTGGTGTATCTTACCTTTTCTAGTTAGCTTCTTCTTAGAAAGATTTGTGAGCTTATATATAGAACAAATGTTGGCCTTCTCAATTTAGTGCAAGCTCTAGACGACAAAAGGTACCAATTATTATTATGTCAAATTGTGATAATAAATTTGTTTCATAATTTTAGAAGAGCCTTCATAAAGTCTTTAGTACTAGTTAAACTTCAGTACAATATTTCATCCCCAAACTAATGGAAAAATAGAATGGACCATCCAAAATTTAGAAGATATGCTGAGGATTTGTATTATAGACTTAGTTGGTGCATGGGATAATTTGACCTATGAGGAACAACTGATGTAAATTATTAACAGAAAGGATCAGATACTGCAGCATCGAACTATACCTAAATGAAGATACAATGGAGCAACCACAATGAAAGAAAGGATACATGAGAATTTGAAGCAAAAATGAGAGACAAGTATCCTTAGCTCCTCAAAACTTCAGGTATGCTAATTTCAAGGATGAAATTATTTCAGAGAGGGATAATGTAATGCCCAGCCCATTGGGCTCTTAGACCTAGCCTAAAGCTCAAGGGCCCAAAGAACCATGCACCCATTCCTTCTTTGCATGTAGGAAAAAAAAAGAAGACTCCTAATCAGAGTCTTCTTTTCTCCCAATTTTGATGAAAACCAGGCCACAAGAGTCCAAATTAACTTAGAAAATCTTGTCTATAAGAGCCCCTTCCCCCATCCCTTAGATCTCTACCTAGAGCTATGAGAAATCAGCATGAATCAAGTGGAATTTCTCAAGGATGCTCTATGGATTGTTGCTGAGAAGAAGAGGGTCATCGGAAGCTTCTGGATGCCGAAGCAAGGTGAGCTCCCCTCCTCTTCTTCTTTCTTTCTTCTTCCACACCACCAACATCCGAGCGGTCGAACTTCGCTCGATTCTCCATCGTCCGCCAGCCGCTCTCTCAGTGCTTCTTCGTCCTTCAACTTGAAGGCTTCTTCCGCACGGGCATATCTCTCAGCCCGAGCCAGCAGATCGGCGAAGTTCCTAGGATACTTTTTTTTCAGGAAGAACAGTAAGTCATTTTTCTGAAGGTCGCCCTTGAGTGCGGCCATCGCAACAGATTGATCCAAGTCTCGAACCTCCAATACCACAACATTGAACCGGGTGACGTAAGCCCGGATGGATTCTCTCCGCTTCTGTTTGACACTCATCAGGGAATCCAAATCTCGGTGCGGACGTCGACTGTTGACGAAGTGGACCGCGAACTGACTGCTCATCTGGTCAAAACAGAAGATCGTGCTCAGCTTCAATGTCGAGTACCAGTTTCTAGCTACTCCCTTTAAGGTAGATAAAAAAGCTTGGCACAGTATGACGTCTGAAGCACCGTGGAGTAGCATCATGGCACGAAAAGCCTCCAGATGATCAACCGAGTCAGAAGTTTCATCATAGCTCTCAAGTTGAGGGAGCTCGAAGTTCGGTGGAATGGGTTCTTGCATAATTCGGAGGGAGAAAGGAGGTTCGACGTGGATGTTGGCTTGATGAGTCGGAGGGACGTGGCCGAGCTCTTCAATCCATCGGTCCATTTCCCGCAGTCTGCGATCGAGGGCGTCGTCTTGGTTGCAGATCTTGGAGGGCTTCCAGCTATAAATGGGGAAGGTCTCCCTCAGGAGAGAACTGTGATTCGAACACGGATCCTCGGCTCTCTGTTTCTCCTTCTCAGGGGCGATAGGTGCGTTGGCCCTGGTACTCTTTCTTGGGTCCAGTTTTCGATATTTCGATGGTGGATTTCCTGGTGGAGTTGCCATCGGGGGCTGCTGTATGGCCTACAATGCCTCCGTGAGGCCACGGACCTATCGGACAAGCTGGTCGAACTGTTTCACATCCACCATGGGTATAGGTGGAGCCCGAGCTACCGGGATTGAAGTAGAAATAGATGGATCTAGATGGGATCGGACCGTGGAGGCCACCGAGCATCGAGTCGAAGCTCTCCTCGGAGGCATTTTCTCTTCGAGAGAGAAGAGGGAGATCTCTAGAGAGGGAAGAGAAAAATAGTCGTTGAGCACTCTTTTAAGAATAAGAAAACCTCGGAGGTTTGGGATGTCCCTTCCTCCAGCGCCAATCTGTTGATGCAGAAATTGATCATCATCGGAGTCTGCTGGAGTAGAGGCCGATGAGGTTGCCATCGGGGACCTGCAAAATAAAGTTCCATCCGGAGCCGGTGGGGGGTGGCTCCGACAGGATCCTCCGACGATCAAGTCAGCTCTGGCCAATAGGAATGGAGTGCTCGGGAATGAGTTCCGAAGCTTAGAGAAGAAGAGGAGAGCTTAGAGATCTGAGAGATTAGAGTTAACATATCTAGAGGATCCTTTATAGGCGAAGCTTGATGGTGACGGCCATACCGCCTGGTAGGGAGCCGTTGGGGCCTAATGAAGTTCGGTACGGAGAGGAAGGCACCGTCAGGTGGATAGTGATAGCCATACCGATTGGTCATGGGCCGCATGGGATCGATTATGGAGAGAGTGGTATCACCGGTAGTGGTGGCCATGTCATCTGGGCTATATGGGGCTAGTTACGGAGAGAGTGGTGTTATCGGTAGTGGCGGCCATGTCGTCCGGGCTGTATGGAGCTAGTTACGGAGAGAGTGGTATCGTCGGTAGTGGCGGCCATATTGCCGAGATTCGACAGCCATAGCCTGAGGAAGCAGGTGCTGGCTGGTGGACTTGGGCGTAAACTGATCTCACAGAGGTTCGGACTCTAGGAGGAGTTCGGTCGAGAGGCGACCGCTGAGAAATTCGGGCGCTGGGGGATTTTGTTAAAGTTCGACCGCTTGGGTCCATTTTAGAAGAGAAAAAACTTTAAGGATTGGGTGTGGACCCCAATGAACCTGATAAAAGATTCTAAAAAATTAATTTGATTTATTTGAATTATTTTATAATATTAATTTAAATGTATAGGTGAGTAATCCATTGGATTATTAAAAAAAATAGAGAGAAAAAGACATCTATTTTGGAAGAGAAGAAGAGGAGAAGATTAGAAGGGAGAGATCTTTTCTCTCTCTTCTTTGATTTATAATAAATAATTAATTATTTAACTAGTTAATTTATTTAACTATTTTACTATAGATGGATTATGAAAAATTTTAGAAGAGAAAAAACTTTAAGGATTGGGTGTGGACCCCAATGAACCTGATAAAAGATTCTAAAAAATTAATTTGATTTATTTGAATTATTTTATAATATTAATTTAAATGTATAGGTGAGTAATCCATTGGATAGGAGGATATCAAATAGAATTTTAATGCCCAGATTATAATTTAGTGAGTCCAATTTATTGCTGAGCAAAGTAAGAATTCCTATACAAAATCATCATTCAATATGTTATTTTTTATCATTGGATTTATATTATTGATTTTGCACCATTTTATTCAAATTAATGGATTTGTTATGCTTGAGACACTATTATTTCTTGTATAATTTTCAACATAAGTATGTTATATATTGACTATATGTGAGTAACAATGATTGATGGCATGATTATATGGGTATGATACACTTATCTTGATCACACTATAAATTTAAATTGATATGATGACATCAATATGTTATAATCAAATGAGAATGATATGATTTGGACTAGCCTCGTCATGTAGAATAGCCTCCATGAGCTTACATGTGGAAATATGATCCGAGAAAGATCATGAAAAATATGATCTGAGAAAGATCATGAACAAATGATCCAAAAAAGATTATGAGAAAAATGATCCGAGAAAGATCATGAAAAATAGATCCGAGGAAGATCATATAAATTTGATCCAAATAAAAGATTGTTGCATGAGCTTAATTAGTCCAAAGCCGAAAAGTTAAAGGTTAACAAATTGGAATTATGGAAAGAAGAAACAAATGTTAAGGCCAAAGAAAGATTATTGATTGATAAGAGACTTTACCTGATGGCATGTATTGATGTATTTCTTGTTTGTATTCAATGCATGTTTATATCAGTATTTAAGTTACTTCAGATATGTATTATGAGTTTTTATGATCTCATCTTGATATGCTTATTGATATTCTCAGTGTATCTATTATTTTGGTGTAGATGTATGGTGATTCTTATTAAGCTGAAAAAGCTCATATCTCTCTATTATTTTTTTCAGAGATATAGGAAACTTAGTTTGGATGTGTAGGCGAGAGGACGAGTTTTAAAAGTCTATGTGCCTTAGATAGTTCAATTTTTTGATACCATTGAATATTTGAATAATTATAATTGAACAAATTGATTATTTATTTTGATGGATCAATTTGGTTGACATATTTGGTATTTTATTTGGTTATTTTAGAATATTAAAATTTTATATTTATTTTAGGCCTTATATGATCTTTAGGGCATCGCTCTAGGGTTCATGTGGCCGTGTCATATGGCCAACCCAGATGCTGGATTCGAGACATGACATAGCCGAAATGAATTTTGGTCTAGGAAGGAATCGAAGTTTGGTTTAGCCTTGCGAGCTTGGTCATCGAAGCGAGCTTATGTTCAGGATGGAGCCATAGTCCAAATTAACCTTTAGGGGAGGTCATCGAAATACAAATTAGCCTTTTAGGGTAGGTCATCATAGTGGACATGCGTATGGTGTAGAATCAAAATCAAGATTAGCTCCTTCGAGGCTGGTCATTGTAGTAGCTGAGGTAGATTTAGCTCCTTAGAGCTTGTCACCAAAGTAGTCTTTGTCGAGTTTTTTGGAGATTAGTCTTCTTGCTGAGGCTAGAGCCTTCACATAATCATGCATTGCTTTCAAGCATTACTTGGACCCGAGATTGAATTTGAGGTGGTCATCGATTCTTAATTTTAAGTTTGGAGGTCTTAGGTTAGGGTGTCTCCTCATGTTAGTGTTCACTGAACACATGTTTAGAGGTCTTGGCTGGAGCCAGGACATGAATCTCTAAGAGATTGGTCTACTAACCTAGTTATAGAGCTCCAAGCTAGAGCTTGGGTATCTCTAGTACTGGTTGTTAGTCAAGCATGTTTTTGGAGATCCTAGCTAGAGCTATCTCCAAGAGGTTGGTCCACCAACCTAGTCGAGGAGGTCTAAGGCTGGGCTCAGGCATCTCCTTATGGTAGATGCATCTCCAATCTTTTTTCTTTAGATGTCCCAACTAAGGTCAGGGTGTTTCTTGATTGATTTGATCTAATTTTAGGTACTTAAAAAAATTTTCTAAAAGAGAATTGAGAAAAATAATATATATTTTATTTATTTTGTAATAATACAAGCTTGGAAGTTTACTGATGATACATGTTTAGGTTCTTAGCATTCCAAGTTCGGAGAATGATAGGATTGACTTGCAGCAGACATACATACACCCACTATAACAGGACTAGAATGGTAGCCTCAACTTAATTTTGGACTTTTTATTTCAATTTTTATTTTTTTAATATTTAATCTATGGTCACATGAAATTGTATGTTAGGTTCTTGAATTTTTGTTGTCTTATATTTAGTTTTGTTTTTGTTTTGTGGAAGGTTGTATCAGCTGCAGGTGCAGTTAAACATGATGAGATCGTTGATATGGTCAGCAGATTGTTTAGAAATTTTTCTAGGGATCCAACCACGGCAGATCAGCTTGTTGAAGCGAATCCAGCTATCTTTACTGGTTCTGAGGTCTGCTGTAATTCAATATAAGTTCATTTCCTTTATACTCTATGCAACAAATTCCTTAACATTTTAATTTAGGTTCGAGTGGAGAATGAGGACATGCCTCTAGTGCATTTGGCAATAGCTTTCAAAGGAGCGGCATGGGCTGACCCCAATTCCATACCTCTTATGGTAATCCAAAGCTTGTTGGGGTCTTGGAACAAAAGCATAAGTGTAGGTAATTGTTCAGGGTAAGATAAATTCAGACTGTTGATAACATTTCGTTAGTGCATATACGGGCTTTCTTAATACTGTTGCTGCATGTTTTGTAACAATGCCATGCGATCCAATGAATAACAGGTCCCAGCTTGCTCGTCGAGCCACACAGATAACTTAGCTGAAAGTATAATGGCCTTCAATACCAACTATCGTGATATAGGATTATTTGGTATTTATTCTACCGCACGGTGAGCTTTATTTATTTATTCTTTGTTAGAACTTGAAAGATAAAAAAATATTACCATTTGCTTGTATAAACAAAATGCCATTTCTAGTAGCTTGATTTTCATTTTGATGTCTATGTTCCCAGTCCATGTTGTCACTAATCATCTAGTAAATTCCTTCTTTTCTGTTGAGCTAATGTCTGAAATATACTTTAATTTTGTCCACCATGCAAGACCATTTTTCAATTCTAAAACTTAAGCAATGGTTTGCACATACTATATACTTAACACATCTTTATGATTTCCTCATCTAGCAAGATCAATATGATGGTTAAAGAGAACATTTTTGCTACTAGTTAAGCAGTTGCCAAAAAATAATATTTGTGTTACTTATTAGTCGTGGAAAGAGATACTTTTTATATTATCTCTGAATTTTGAGTCTTCTTGATTGCAGCCTGATTGCGTGCATGATTTGTCATGTTTAATAATGGAAGAGAATGAGGAGACTGGCATACAAAGTATAAAACTGATAAGTCGAGCTCGAATCAGGTAACTTTCAGTATGAAGTAAGTTTATTCTACAGTTATCCTTGCCTAATATTTTTGGATATTCATCTTCATTTTTGAATTAGTTTAGGTTTTAGCGATCCCATTAGATTATTTTGATTTTGTATAAGATAATTAAGATGTTGACTTACATCTGGGGATGAATTAAACTTGGTTTTGTTAATTTGTGCTCCATTAATTTGTGTTCAGGCTGCTATGGTATAGACAAGGCATCAGTCAAAAGGCACCTTTTGCTTGTATTTTCTTTTTTTTTTTTTTGAACCATTGGAGGTCTATGTATGAAAAATGTTGGAAGCTTCCTGCAAACTTGCAAAGTTTGTATGTGCTGAGAGTCTTAAATCTATGGTGCTAAAGAAGCTCTTTTGGAGTTGTGTTAGTTGCTAGAGTAGGAAGATGCAAAATACAACTTATTTTATTACGTTCATGCACATTTATATATCTATATCGATGGTTTATATGTTCTTGCATCCTGACATCAAAATTGTCATCAAAAACTTATGATATCCTATTCTATTCACAATACTCAATTTTTTTTCTTTTGTATCCCTTTTTTAATAAAAAAATAAGCTTCTGTAAAGTATTTTCGTTGTTTGTGATGAAAACATAAGCATGCGATTTATCTATTCTAGGCCTTTTCTGCATAACTGCAGAATGCAATACTCAATGCCTAAGAAATAACTTTGTCCATGTGGATCATCTTCATATCTGGGTATGAAGGCTTACAGTGTTCATCTTATTCTAGTATTTGGAAGACTTGATTGATCTTGTCATTATGATGGTCTAAGATCCTATCTCTATTCAAGGAGCGATTGTTTTCCCTCTTGTACTAGCTTAGAATAAATTGTATGATACATATTTTTGACAAGGTTTACAATGTAAATAGATCATGGTGATTTCATGTAATCATGTCTATATATCTTGTGATTGCTGATGTAACAAGGGTTACAACTATGTTTGTCATCATATGCAGTTAAAATCTGCTCTTTTGCTTCATATTGATGGATCCACTGCAGTTGCTGAGAATAATGGCCGCCAGGTACATCTCCAAAAACAAGATTTAATTTGCTCAAATGGCTATTTCCATCAGAAACATCACTTAGTACTTAAGGGGTACAGAATGCTATACCCTATTATAAAGGTTTCAAGCATAATCATGGTTTTGCCATGCTAAGAACTGCAGTTCTTAACCTTTTGGTGCAGATGTTGACATACAGGCGATAATGCCATTTCTAAACTTTTTGCCGCATAGATGCTGTTGATGCTGATACAGTAATGGAGACAGCGAAAAATTTCTTAATTGATAAGGCAATCAACATTTCATCATATTTCATTCTTTGTAATTTCAGCATGCAGCTATAATTGTTTGATCACAGGGGGACTTAAAACTAATGAAATTGGTTTTTGATTTGAAATCTTCATGAGAGGGCCAATATCGCAAATTTAGAATTTAACATGCAGACATATATAAAATCGGTTACTAATAATCTGAATGTTTCAGGATGTTGCTATTGCTGCGGTGGGACCGCTCCATCTGTTACCAGCCCGCAACTGGTTTCGATCTCAGATTTCTGCTGAATAAAGGTTTACCGTTTGGAACCTTACATATGCCGCAGCTACGGCCTTAAGTGCCTGGCATCCATGCATGTTGTAATTCTAGCATTCCTTCAAATTGGGATGTAACATTTACATTACGAAGATAATTTATTTCTTTTGTATTTGTTTAGGCAATTTTTTCTTCTGTAATTCCCGGTGGTGGAACGACCTTTCATTAATCTTACCGTGCCATTTTTTTCATGATGCACTCTCTATCCTGAGTTCATATCGAATTTATTTTAAGACATAAAGACTTGGTGTCAAAAAAGAAGAAGAAGAGAAAAAAAAAAGGACAAGATGTTCCTTTATTAGCCTTTAATAAATGGAGGTTGGAAAATTCTATTGAGGACTGGAGAAGCTGTGCGAGCTGTAACGTTTTTTTGATAAGGTTTGCCTAACATTAAGGGCCTTTCGTGGGAAATAAGCTTAGACGATACATGTAATATCATGTCACAGGCACAAAAGTGTCCTTGGGAGACATGTTTCGCATGTTATTGTTAAAAAAGGAAAAATGATGATCATGGGCGATCTTGGGTTTAATTTATATTCATTTTTATTTGAACTTTAGGTTGCCTTCGAATCAGATCTATTTAAAATTTAATATTTTTGGTGTCTAAGCCTGACCATGATAATCTATGTTTTTATGAACTCGAGAGCCAAAGGTGGCTTTCGATGGGGTGTTTGACATATCCTTACTTCATCTTCTTCTTCTTTTTGTTTTTTTTTTTTTTTTTTTTAAGTACATATGGATGATCATCCAAAAATAAAAGATCCTGCAGAGCCCCTCGCTCTATGACCAAGTTTAGTTTTCAATGTAATCGGCAACTTATGATGCAGCACAATCTATCACACGGTTCATCTTCTAGGGAACATGCTTAACAGATACCGTGACAATATCATGAAGAAAACTCTAAATGTCATGGACGTTCTAGATCTAGCCGATAATTATGGTAGAATTTTTCTCTCTTCACCTGCAGCGCCATGCCTGGCGCAGATGATGCCATCTTTCTTTTACGTGCCGATGCTGACATGTTCTTTTACCATTAGGTGTCATAACAATAATAACCTGGATCAATCACGCAGGTTGTTTGATGTTAATTAACCCGTTGGAGTATCGGTTTTGGTGTTAATTAACCTGCTATAATCTTAAAAACCTATTTTCTTCGAGGAGTTCGTTTGTTATCGGTATTGCTCGCCCCCGATGCCTAAAACATCGCAGAAGTCTGAGATGTTGGCTGGTGCGATATAAATATTAGTCAATTTTTTATCTTTTTAAATGGTAATTGTAGAGAATAACTTGTAAAATTAAAATCTTAGATTTGCGAGACCGGCCGGATCTTGAAAAGTTTTGATTTTTTTTCTTTTTTCTTTTTCTTTTTAATATTGGCCAGGATAGTGTTGGACGTCCATCGAGATGACCGGGTGTCAAACTTTAAAAACCTCAAGTTGCTCTTACCTGCAAGTGTGACCAGCTGGCAAACCTATTCAGAGGCCAAGAAGCCTATGTGAGAGGTGGGAAGGGAAGAGTTTTGGATTTGTTTATAATAACTAGCATTTGTACAACTATGTCAAGGACAGGAATTCTCTTTACTGGAGTGTAATGGGAACTTCTGCATTATAATCTAATTTTTCTCCAAACGGAAACTGAACCATCCTGGTGATACCTGAAGTTAGAAATTTGCTGTTAAAATTGCACATCATCATCCTGGGTGTCAATGTATCAAGGGTTAAGAACTTTTCTTGGTTTCTTTGAAAATTGTTAACAAACGGATGTGTTTTTCATAACGTGTGCTTGCATGGGACATGCACAGGTCTTGTTTAGAATTAAATGCTTAGAATTAAAGACGAATGTGTAGTATTTTTAACAGCTTAAACCAACCACTGAGAAAAGTACAGCCATGTTTGACAAGGAGAAAGCACAGAGAGTTACAGATGCCCTGAATGCTGCAAGATCTGCTGTGGAAGAGGGTATTGTGCCAGGTATGCTCATATTTATTCTTTTATGTGGCAATGGTGACTGCTTCCTTCAGGTAACTTAATTTCTTGCTTCTGCAGGTGGTTGAGCTGCGTCCTCTTATATGCTACAAGTGATAATAGTGATGAGAAGATAGGAGTTCAAATAATCAAAAATGCTCCGAAAGCTTTTTAATTTATCATTATTCTACCTTTACGCACAACTAGAATGTTGTCCTGTCCATGTACTTGGTTTCATGCAGGCACCTACATTCACTAGTGCTACAAATGCTCTTGCTGACAGTGCAGTAATTATTGGCAGACTACATGAACAAAAGAATCTTAATTTGGGCTATGATGCTGCCAAAGGTTTGTTCATTTAGATTCTTCTTGCCCTTTGTTTTGGGTTTATATTTGTGAAAGATTAGCAAGAGTATGATGACTTCTGTAAGCTTCTTTCCTGTTTGCTTCCCTGGTTTGGCTGCAGCTCTGGTCCATGGTGGCACAACATTTGAAACATTCGGTTAATACCTTAGGGATTTCAAAACCAAGACACACTGATGAGGTGATGATATGTTATGAATGATGACTGCCTAAACTGTGTTGTGCTTGCATGTATATGTACACGTGTCTGCATGCTGTGGGTGCCCTGCACTTGAACAAATGTGTGGTTGTGTGCATGTTGTTTGTGGATTCATGACCATATAAGAAAATAAACCAATCCTAGTTTTTGCTTGTGGTTCCTGGAGGTTATAATTTATTAACTCATCAGTTTGAGTGCTGGTTGATACTATGGGTTCCAGAACGCTGGAACTTTATTTTTTTAGTAGTTAATGTTAGAAGCTTGTATTTTATGTGATAAAAATTTTTCTTTGGAGCAGCGGATACCATATTAAGGAATGTTTATTAGGTTACTTTTTTTGTTCTTATATATGTCAGTGGGATATTTTGCAAGGTTATATATATACACACGCATACATACATACATACATATTAGGTGACTTATAGATACTGAGGTATCATATATATATATATTATATATATAGGCCTTGTTATGAGCCGACACAATTGGGACATGATGCACGACGTCCTTAATATGACTACTTTTTAGCGTGGGTTTCATTTTATGAAAATTGAAAAAGATACTAAATATCTTACGTCTGATAAAATGTTGGAAGAATTGATTGATGTGTTTGGGGATGTGCATAGCACCTGACTGACATTTGGCTTGAAAGTGAGATGAGAGGTGGGTTTTGCAAGCATGCTTGGACGCAGACGTTGGGAAGGTAACTTTGAAATGCTTAGAGTGAAGTGGCCTGAGATCAAAATGCACAGGAATTCATGAGAAAAAAAGTTTAGATAAAATGGGACAACTTTTGTTTGGTTACGGTAGTTTTAGATAGCTGTTATCATGCGGAAACTGTTAGTCTAAAACTTCCATTTTAAACTGATATGCTAAACAAATCAATGGTTCCTTTAGAGAAGTTGGTAGATGGTGATGGTTACGTTCTTTAATCAATCAATTATTACATGCTCAAGGTTACACAAGTAATGTTCATTGAATAAGCGGTTCTTTGTTTTCCTGATAATGGAAGCATGGCATCGTTTTGTTAATCTGCTACTCTTTCTTCTTGTAAACTCCTCTGTTTCATGTTGTTAATTCTTATGGAACCTAGTAAAAGCTTGCGTTCCTTGTCTGCTGCTGCATGTATGTTGACATGGTGAAGGCTGGAATTATTGATCCTCTTAGGAAGTCATAAGAATTGCTTTGGTGGGATGCTGGCGGGTGATGCGCTGCATGTTTTATTTGTTTGCTTTCCATAAGTTTTGGAGCAGTTCATTAGCAAATTTCTGGCATTGTATTGCAGTGTCACAACCACCAAAGCAGTGGTCGTTTATCTCCACCAGCAAGTTGCGTCAACAAAATTGGAAGAAGGAATGACAAATGAAACATAACCGAAATGCTGGATTTTATGGAAGAGCCCAGTCAATGGATGTCTACTTCTAGTAGTGAAGTTGATCTTTGATCTGTTTGTATGGGTTGATATCAAACCTCCGGTATGTCCTCGTTAATATGCTGTTTGTTAACAAATTTTGACGAAGAAGTGTGGGCTTTTAGTGCTGATCTTATGACCATGTGCAAGAGACAATGGTATCGTACGTGTTGATTGTTGCTCAAACAAGGGTTTTCTAGTTGCTGAAGAAATTATGCATGATGCAAACTTTTAGTGTTATTCATCATCAGTTGGCTTTTGGTGCCCAATTGCCTCATAACATGATGCTCGTGATCGATGTAGTAGGCCTTGAGGCTTCACATAAAAATATGTATATTTTATGATAATTTAGATTGGATTTATGCTATTTATAACTAAAGTAATGAGGAAGAAACTATGATGGTATGATCTACTTATGATTGAGTGTGGAGAGGTTGGTTCTTTATTTTGAATCCATAACCTCTATATCATAACGGAGCAAATTTACTGTTGTGCTAATATTTATTTTTATATGGCAAATTTTTTCTTTCTTGAGATTCATAGATGCAATTACTTGCCTATACTCATGTAACTGCATATTAAAAAGCAAATCTTTTTTCTTGTGGAATAGATGAGATCAATGATTTTTTGATCAATTTTTTAATTTTTCTCTCTTTCCATGATTTTTACTTTATTGAATGGAACACAAAAAATAAAAATAGCGGGTATGCTATTTGTTGACGCAGAAATTGATCGTCGTCGGAGTCCGCTGGAGTGGAGGCCGATGAGATCGCTGCCGGAGACCTGCAAAATAAAGTTCCGTCCGGAACCGATGGGGGGTGGCTCCGACAGGACCCTCTGACGATCAAGTCAGTTCTGACCAACAGGAATAGAGTGCTCGGGAATGAGTTCCGGAGCTTAGAGAAGAAGAGAAGAGCTTAGAGATCCGAGAGATTAGAGTTAGCGTATCTGGAGGGTCCTTTATAGGCGGAGCTTGATGGTGACGGCCATACCACCTGGCAAGGAGTCGTTGGGGCCGCATGGAGTCCTGTATGGAGAGGAAGGCACCGTTAGGTGGATAGTGACAGTCATACCGACAGGTCATGGGCCGCATGGGGCCGGTTACGGAGAGAGTGGTGTCGCCGGTAGTGGCGGCCATGTCGTCCGGACTACATGGGGCTAGTTACGGAGAGAGTGGTGTCGTCGGTAGTGGCGGCCATGTTGCCGAGGTCCGACAGCCGTAGCCTAAGAAAGTAGGTGCTGGCTGGTGGACTTGGGCGTAAATCGATCTCACAGAGGTTCGAACTTCAGGAGGAGTTCGACCGAGAGGCGATCGTTGAGAAATTCGGGCGCTGGAGGATTCTGTTAAAGCTCGGCCGCTTGGAGTCCAAGGAGCTCGGACGCTAGGAGTTTGAGGAGCTCGGACGCTAAGTAGTTCGGCCGACTTCAGGAGTTCGGCTAAGATCCGTCCGTTGAAGCTCTTCCGCGGCTACTGATTGCATTAGGCAGAGCATCGAACTAGACTTCGACAGGAGCGGGGGTTTATCCCCAACAGTAGCCCCCCCACTCCCGAGCTCGAAACTCGAAGGAAGGGAGTGCAGAAAAGGTGACTGCCAAAGTCTTCTTCTGGGCTCCGTACTAGTTCAGACTGAAGCTCGGGGGAGATCTCATTTCCAGCTAAAGTTGATGCTGAAGTTGAAGCCCGGGGAAGATCCCATCTCCAACTGAGGTTGAGGTAGGCCTAATCTCCAGCGATCGAGGTCGGAGGTTGAGCTCATCGGGGGCTCGGAGGAGATCTTATCTCCTGCAGTCGAGCTTTCCTCGGGGGAGATCTTATCTCCTACGATCGAGCTTTCCTTGGGGGAGATCTTATCTCCTACAGCTGAGCTTTCCTCGGGGGAGATCTTATCTCCTATGGTCGAGGTTGAATCGGACACTCGGGGGAGATCTTATCTCCTGCGGTCGAGCTTTTCTCGGGGGAGATCTTATCTCTTGTAGTCGAGATTGAACCGAACACTCGGAGGGAGATCTTATCTCCAGCTGAGGTCGAAGCTGAAGCTCTCCAGCCGAGGTTGGTCCGGTCGCTCGGAGGAGACCTCGTCTCTAGCCGAGGTTGTCCACGATCGCTCGGGAGAGATCTTATCTCTGACCGAGGTTGGCAATGATCGCTCGGAAGAGATCTTATCTCTAGCCGAGGTTGTTGCTCACGTTAGGATGAGGTTCTCCTCCTGTTCTTAATCGAGGTTGACCCGATCGCTCGGGAGAGATCTTATCTCTAGCCGAGGTTGTTGCTCGTGTTAGGATGAGGTTCTCCTCCTATTTCTAACCGAGGTTGACTCGGTCGCTCGGAAGAGATCTTATCTCTAGCCGAGGTTGTCCATGGTCACTCGAAAGAGAGATCTTATCTCTAGCTGAGGTTGGCAACGATCGCTCGGAAGAGATCTTATCTCTAGCCGAGGTTGTTGCTCGCGTTAGGATGAGGTTCTCCTCCTGTTTCTAACCGAGGTTGACTCAATCGCTTGAAAGAGATCTTATCTCTAGCCGAGGTTGTTGCTCGCGTTAGGATGAGGTTCTGCTCCTGTTCCTAACCGAGGTTGACTCGGTCGCTCAGAAGAGATCTTATCTCTAGTCGAGGTTGTTGCTCGTGTTAGGATGAGGTTCTCCTCCTGTTCCTAACCGAGGTTGACTCGGTCGCTCGGGAAGAGATCTTATCTCTAGCCGAGGTTGTCCACGATCGCTCGGAAGAGATCTTATCTTTAGCCGAGGTTGTTGCTCATGTTAGGATGAGGTTCTCCTCCTGTTCCTAATCGAGGTTGACTTGATCGCTCGAGAGAGATCTTATCTCTAGCCGAGGTTGTCCACGGTCGCTCGAGAGAGATCTTATCTCTAGCCGAGGTTGACTCGATCACTCGAAAGAGATCTTATCTCTAGCCGAGGTTGTTGCTCGCGTTATGATGAGATTCTCCTCCTATTTCTAATGGACTGTGGCGGCTCATAAGGGCCGCTGTCGGGGCCTCTCCCCCCATCTCGTCCTTTGTGAATGAGGCCTTCGCTCAGAAGAGATCTTATCTCTGACTGAGGTTGTTGCTCGCGTTAGGACGAGGTTCTCCTCCTGTTCCTAAAGCGGCAATTATTGACTGCTTCTTCCCTGTCATCGCATAGTTTTCGCATCTAGAAATAATATTATCGAAAGGAAAGAATTTTATTGAAAGACAGTTACTAGCAGTGCATCCCCAAATTCTGTATTTCAAGATCGTGGTAGCGTTGTTCCTCCGTGTCTCTTCGGTAATAAGTCCTGGGGTGGACGTCCTCCTCATGTTGGCCTTCTCAATTTAGTGCAAGCTCTTGTCGCTGGGAGACGACAAATCGCTGATGCACCAAGCTCCTCTCATGGGCAATGTGGATGAGGCCGTAAGATGGCCGACCTCCTTGCGGTCTCTGGCTATGGCAGTGCCGAGCTTTCTTGCCATCTCTGGCTATGGCAGCGCCGAGCTCCTTATCGTCTCTGGCTATGGTAGTGCCCTTGGCCGATCTTTTTCTGCTTCAGACTGGTGCCGGAGGAATTTATCCAGCCGCTCCTTTCTGATGAGCTCCTCAATTTCGTCTCGGAGCTGGATGCATTCCTCGGTGTCGTGGCCGTGGTTGTGATGGTAGAGGCAGTACTTATTTCGATCGCGCTTGTTTGGGGGAGACTGTAACCCTTCTGGTCTTGGTAGCTGGTTCTTCACTTCGGTGAGAATCTGAGTTCGAGGAGCGTTGAGGGGGGCATAGTCGCGGAACCTTCCGGGAGGAGGGCTTCTTCGCGCCCCTCTGTCGGGGCTCCCTCGATGACGAGTTCGAGGAGTTCGAGCTCGCTTGCTTTCGAAGGGGGTCTGTGAGCGCGGTCGAACTTCGCTCGATTCTCCATCGTCCGCCAGCCGCTCTCTCAGTGCTTCTTCGTCCTTCAACTTGAAGGCTTCTTCCGCACGGGCATATCTCTCAGCCCGAGCCAGCAGATCGGCGAAGTTCCTAGGATACTTTTTTTTCAGGAAGAACAGTAAGTCATTTTTCTGAAGGTCGCCCTTGAGTGCGGCCATCGCAACAGATTGATCCAAGTCTCGAACCTCCAATACCACAACATTGAACCGGGTGACGTAAGCCCGGATGGATTCTCTCCGCTTCTGTTTGACACTCATCAGGGAATCCAAATCTCGGTGCGGACGTCGACTGTTGACGAAGTGGACCGCGAACTGACTGCTCATCTGGTCAAAACAGAAGATCGTGCTCAGCTTCAATGTCGAGTACCAGTTTCTAGCTACTCCCTTTAAGGTAGATAAAAAAGCTTGGCACAGTATGACGTCTGAAGCACCGTGGAGTAGCATCATGGCACGAAAAGCCTCCAGATGATCAACCGAGTCAGAAGTTTCATCATAGCTCTCAAGTTGAGGGAGCTCGAAGTTCGGTGGAATGGGTTCTTGCATAATTCGGAGGGAGAAAGGAGGTTCGACGTGGATGTTGGCTTGATGAGTCGGAGGGACGTGGCCGAGCTCTTCAATCCATCGGTCCATTTCCCGCAGTCTGCGATCGAGGGCGTCGTCTTGGTTGCAGATCTTGGAGGGCTTCCAGCTATAAATGGGGAAGGTCTCCCTCAGGAGAGAACTGTGATTCGAACACGGATCCTCGGCTCTCTGTTTCTCCTTCTCAGGGGCGATAGGTGCGTTGGCCCTGGTACTCTTTCTTGGGTCCAGTTTTCGATATTTCGATGGTGGATTTCCTGGTGGAGTTGCCATCGGGGGCTGCTGTATGGCCTACAATGCCTCCGTGAGGCCACGGACCTATCGGACAAGCTGGTCGAACTGTTTCACATCCACCATGGGTATAGGTGGAGCCCGAGCTACCGGGATTGAAGTAGAAATAGATGGATCTAGATGGGATCGGACCGTGGAGGCCACCGAGCATCGAGTCGAAGCTCTCCTCGGAGGCATTTTCTCTTCGAGAGAGAAGAGGGAGATCTCTAGAGAGGGAAGAGAAAAATAGTCGTTGAGCACTCTTTTAAGAATAAGAAAACCTCGGAGGTTTGGGATGTCCCTTCCTCCAGCGCCAATCTGTTGATGCAGAAATTGATCATCATCGGAGTCTGCTGGAGTAGAGGCCGATGAGGTTGCCATCGGGGACCTGCAAAATAAAGTTCCATCCGGAGCCGGTGGGGGGTGGCTCCGACAGGATCCTCCGACGATCAAGTCAGCTCTGGCCAATAGGAATGGAGTGCTCGGGAATGAGTTCCGAAGCTTAGAGAAGAAGAGGAGAGCTTAGAGATCTGAGAGATTAGAGTTAACATATCTAGAGGATCCTTTATAGGCGAAGCTTGATGGTGACGGCCATACCGCCTGGTAGGGAGCCGTTGGGGCCTAATGAAGTTCGGTACGGAGAGGAAGGCACCGTCAGGTGGATAGTGATAGCCATACCGATTGGTCATGGGCCGCATGGGATCGATTATGGAGAGAGTGGTATCACCGGTAGTGGTGGCCATGTCATCTGGGCTATATGGGGCTAGTTACGGAGAGAGTGGTGTTATCGGTAGTGGCGGCCATGTCGTCCGGGCTGTATGGAGCTAGTTACGGAGAGAGTGGTATCGTCGGTAGTGGCGGCCATATTGCCGAGATTCGACAGCCATAGCCTGAGGAAGCAGGTGCTGGCTGGTGGACTTGGGCGTAAACTGATCTCACAGAGGTTCGGACTCTAGGAGGAGTTCGGTCGAGAGGCGACCGCTGAGAAATTCGGGCGCTGGGGGATTTTGTTAAAGTTCGACCGCTTGGAGTCCAAGGAGCTCGGACGCTAGGAGTTTGAGGAGCTCGGTTGCTAAGTAGTTCGGCCAACTTCAGGAGTTCGACTAAGATCCGTCCGTTGAAGCTCTTCCGCGGCTACTAATTGCATTAGACAGAGCATCGGGCTAGACTTCGGCAGGAGCGGGGTTTATCCCTAACACTATTATTTTGTGCATAAAATTTTTGGTTAATCCATATTGTTGGGGATAAATCCCGCTCTTGCCGAAGTCTAGCCCGATGCTCTGCCTAATGCAATCAGTAGCCGCGGAAGAGCTTCAACGGACGGATCTTAGCCAAACTCCTAAAGTCGGCCGAATTACTTAACGGTCAAGCTCCTCGAACTCCTAGCGTTCGAGCTCCTTCGAACCCGTTCAGCTGGTCGAACTGCTTAGCAGCCGAGCTCCTTAGACTCCAAGCGGTCGGGCTTTAACGGAATCCCCCAGCGCCCGAACTCCTCAGCGATCGTCCCTCGACCGAACTCCCCAAGCGACCGTTCCTTCAGCCGACCGAGCTCCTCCAAACTCCTCTACGGTCGAACTCCTCCCGAGCTTTTCCTTCAGTCGAACTCTCCTACAAGTCCGAACTTCTCTGGACGAACTGTCGCCTTTAGTCTGCAACAGGCAATAAGATCGGATGATATGGCCGCCACTATTGGCGACACCACTCTCTCCATAACCAATCCCATGCGGTCTACGATCTGTCAGTATGATTGTCACCATCCACCTAACGATGCCTTCCTCTCCGTACCGAACTCCGTACGGCCCATGACCTATCGGTATGGCTATCACCATCCACCTGATGATGCCTTCCTCTCCGTACCGAACTCCATGCAGCCCACGACCTGCCAGTATGGCTGTCACCATCCACCTGACGATGCCTTCCTCTCCGTACCGAACTCCATACGGCCCCAACGGCTTTCTGCCAAGCGGTATGACCGTCACCATCAGCTAAGCTCCGCCTATAAAGGACCCTTCAGATACGCTAACTCTAATATCTCTGATCTCTAAACTCTCCTCTTCTTCTTCAAGCTCCGGAACTCATTCCCAAGCACTCCATTCCTATTGGCCAGAGCTGACTTGATCGTCGGAGGGTCCTGCCGGAGCCACCACCCACCGGCTCCAGACGAGACTTTATTTTGTAGATTTTCGATGGCGACATCATCGGCCTCCACTCCAGCGGACTCCGATGATGATCAATTTCTGCATCAATAGAATGGCGCTAGAGGAAGGGCCCAAACCTCCGAGGTCCCCTTATTCTTAAAGGAGTGCTCGACGATGATTTCTCTCTCTTCGAAGATCCCTCTTTTTCGAAGAGAAAATGCCTCTAGGAGAGCTTTAACTCGATGATCGACGTCCTGCGCGCTAGGTCCATCTGCTTCCGTTGCAGCCTCGGCAGCCCAGGCCACCCGAAGCCACCATAGATGTAGCGTAGTTCAATCTGCTGGTCGGGCTCGCAGCTCCATCGAGATGATGCAGGCCGTGTGACAACCTCTGGTAGAGACTTTGTCAGCAAACCCATCATGAGGATGCGAGAAATCGACCTTAAGAAAGAGCATTTGGGCATACCAATCGCCCTTAGAAAGGAGAAACGGAGAGCAGAAGATCTCCTGCAGAAGGTTTCGCCAGGAGGTCGGGATGAAGTCCGGCGCGAGGAAAGCCGAGCTCCCCTCGAGCTCGTCCTTAAGAAAGTCCGGACAAAAGCAGCAGGAAGTTCTCCCATGGAGGGTCTTGCGGGAAAGCGGAATGAAGATTCGAAATAAAGTCTGATGCGAGGAAAGCCGAGCTCCCCTCGAGCTCATCCTCAAGGAAGTCCGAACAAAAGAAGCAGGTTCTCCTGCGGAGGGTCTCGCAGAAAAGCGGAATGAAGATTCGGAATGAAGTCCGACGCGAGGAAAGCCGAGCTCATCCTCAAGGAAGTCCGGACAAAAGAAGCAGGAAGTTCTCCCACGGAGGATTCGCAGGAAAGCAGAATGAAGATTCGAAATGAAGTCCGGCACGAGGAAAGCCGAGCTCCATCTCGAGCTCGTCCTCAAGGAAGTACGGACAAAAACAGCAGGAAGTTCTCCCATGGAGGGTCTCGTGGGAAAGCAGAACGAAGTTCGACGCAAGCGAGGGCGGAACAAAGTTCTCCCACGGAATGAAGTTCGGCGCAAGTGAGGTCGAACTCTGCCTTGAAGCTCATCATCAAGGAAGCCCCGACAAAGAGACATGAAGTCCTCCCGCGGAAGCTTTCATGGAAAAGCGGAGGGAAGTTCGGTGCAAGTGAGGTCGAACTTCACCTTGAAGCTCATCATCGAAATGAAGTTCGGTGCACGCAAGGCTGAACTCTTCCCTCAAACCTCATCATCGGAATGAAGTTCGACGCAAGTGAGGCCGAACTCTTGCTCGAGTATGTCACCAAGGAAGCCCCCTACAAAGATTTCACACAAGGTGAGACGAAGATCGGCCGAGCTCACAACCGCCCCAGGGCAAGCGAGGACTCCCTCTCAAGTATGACTCCAAGGAAGTCCCGACGAAATGGCATGAAGTTCTTCCATAGGTTTTCCAAAGGAACGGAATGAAGTTCGGCCGCACTTACGGACTCCCTCCGAAAGCAGGCGGACCCAAACTTCTTGAGCTCGCCACCGAGGAAACCCCGATAGAGGGGTGCAAAGAAGCCCTCCTCCCAGAAGATTCCGCAACTATACCCTCCTCAACGCTCCTCGAACTTAGATTCTCATCGAAGTTAGGAACCAGCTGCCTAGACCAGAAGGGTTACGATCTTTCCAAAACAAGCGCGATCGAAGCAAGTACTGCCTCTACCATCGCGACCACGGCCACGACACTAAGGAATGCATCCAGTTGTGAGACAAAATTGAGGAGCTCGTCAGGAAGGAGCGGCTGGATAAATTTCTTCGGTAGGAGAAGATCGGCTAAGGGCGCTGCCGTAACTAGAAACTACAAGGTCGGCTGCCTCACGACGTCATCAGCATTATTCCAAGGAGGAGATTGGTACATCGGTGATTCGTCGGCTTCCAGTGATAAAGCCAAGAGCTTGCTCCAAATTGAGAAGGCCAGCATGAGATAGAGGAGGTCGTCCAGCCTAGGACTTACTGTCGGAGAGAACGCGGAGGAACAACGCTACCATGACCCTGAAACATAGAATTTGGGGATGCACTGTCAGTAACTTTCTTTTCATAAAATTCTTTTCTTTCAATAATATTATTTCTAGATGCAAAAAGCATGCGATGACAGGAAAGAAGCAGTCAATAATTACTGCATTAGGAATAGAAGAAGAACCTCATCCTAACGTGAGCAACAACCTCGGCTGCAGGAGATAAGATCTCCCCCGAGGAAAGCTCGGTTGAAGAAGATAAGATCTCCCCCGAGGAAAGCTCGGCTGCAGGAGATAAGATCTCCCTCGAGAAAAGCTCGACCGTAGGAGATAAGATCTCCCCCGAGTGCTCGGTTCAACCTCGGCCGCAGGAGATAAGATCTCTCCTGAGAAAAGCTCGACCGCAGGAGATAAGATCTCTCCGAGTGCCCGGTTCAACCTCGACCGCAAAAGATAAGATCTCTCCCGAGGAAAGCTTGACCGTAGGAGATAAGATCTCCCCCGAGTGCCCGATTCAACCTCGACCATAGGAGATAAGATCTCCCCAAGGAAAGCTCGACCGTAGGAGATAAGATCTCCCCGAGTGCTCGGTTCAACCTCGACCGTAGGAGATAAGATCTCTCCCGAGGAAAGCTCGACTATAGGAGATAAGATCTCCCCGGGGCAACCTCGAATGTAGGAGATAAGATCTCCTCCGAGGAAAGCTCGGCCGTAGGAGATAAGATCTCCTCTGAGTGTCCGATTCAACCTCGACTGCAGGAGATAAGATCTTCCTCGAGGAAAGCTCGGCCGCAGAAGATAAGATCTCCTCCGAGTGCTCGATTCAACCTCGACCGCAGGAGATAAGATCTCTCCCGAGGAAAGCTCGACTGTAGAGATAAGATCTCTCCCGAGGAAAAGCTCGACCGTAGGAGATAAGATCTCCCCCGAGTGCCCGGTTCAACCTCGGCCGCAGGAGATAAGATCTCCTCCGAGGAAAAGCTCGACCGTAGGAGATAAGATCTCCGTCGAGTGCCCGGTTCAACTTCGATCGTAGGAGATAAGATCTTCCTCGAGGAAAGCTCAGCCGTAGGAGATAAGATCTCCCTCGAGTGCCCAGTTCAACCTCGGCTGCAGGAGATAAGATCTCCTCCGAGGAAAGCTTGACCGCAGGAGATAAGATCTCCCCCAAGGAAAGCTCGACCGTAGGAGATAAGATCTCCCCCGAGTGCCCGATTCAACCTCGACCGTAGGAGATAAGATCTCCCCCAAGGAAAGCTCAGCCATAGAAGATAAGATCTCCCTCGAGTGCCCGGTTCAACCTCAGCCGTAGGAGATAAGATCTCCTCCGAGGAAAGCTCGACTGCAGGAGACAAGTTCTTTCCTGAGGAAAGCTCGACTGTAGGAGATAAGATCTTCTCCGAATGCCCACATCACACTCGACTGCAGGAGATAAGATCTCGTCCGAGCCCTCGATGAGCTCAACCTCCGACCTCGATCGTAGGAGACGAGGCCTACCTCAACCTCGATTGGAGATGGGATCTTCCTCGGGCTTCAACTTCAGTATTAACTTTAGCTGAATATGAGATCTCCCCCGAGCTTCGATCTGAACCAGCACGGAGTTCAGAAGAAGACTTCGGCAGTCGTCTTTTCTGCACTTTCTTCCTTCGAGTTTTGAGCTCGAAAGTGGGGGGGCTACTGTTGGGGATAATTCTGCTCCTATCGAAGTCTAGCCCGATGCTCTATCTAATGCAACCAGTAGCCATGGAAGAGCTTCAACGGATGGGTCTTAGTCGAACTCCTGAAGTCGATCGAGCTATTTAGCGTCCGAGCTCCTTGAACTCCTAGCGTCCGAGCTCCTTCGAATTCATTCAGCCGATCGAACTGTTTAACGGCCGAGCTCCTTGGACTCCAAGTGATCGAGTTTTAACAAAATCTCCCAGCGTTCGAACTCCTCAGCGGTCGTCCCTCGATCGAACTCCCCAAGCGATCGTCCCTTCAGTCGACCGAGCTCCTTCGAACTTCTCTACGGTCGAGCTCCTTCTAAGCTTTTTCTTCAGCCGAACTCTCCTACACGTCCGAACTCCTCTGGATGAACTATCGCCATCAGTCTGCAACAGGCAACAAGATCGGACGATATAACCGCCACTACTGACGACATCACTCTCTCCGTAACCAGTCTCATGCAGCCCACGATCTGCCAATATGGTTGTCACCATCTACCTGACGATGCCTTCCTCTCCATACTAAACTTCGTGCGGCCTATGATCTGCCAGTATGGCTGTCACCATCCACCTAACGACGCCTTACTCTTCGTACCAAACTTCGTGCGGCCCACGACCTGCCAGTATGGCTATCACCATCCACCTGACGACGTCTTCCTCTCCGTATCGAACTCCATGCGATCCCAACGACTCTCTGCCAGGCGGTATGATCGTCACCATCAACTAAGCTTCGCCTATAAAGGATCCTCCAGATACGCTAACTCTAATCTCTAAGCTCTCCTCTTCTTCTTCAAGCTCCGAAACTCATTCCTGAGTACTCCATTCCTGTTGGTTAGAGCTGACTTGATCGTCAAATGGTCCTGCCGAAGCCACCCCCCACCGGCTCCGGACGAAACTTTATTTTGTAGGTCCCCGGTGGCAATATCATCGGCCTCCACTCCAGCAGACTCCGACGACAATCAGTTTCTGCATCAACACATATGTATTTATTGAACTTTTTTTAAAAAAAAAGTTCTCTAAATTAAAGCCAAATTAACTTCTTGCTATGATATTGTATGAAATGAATTGTGTCATTGTTTTTTTTTTTGGTGTTGGGTGGGGTGGTGGAGGGGGGGGGGGGGGAAGGGACCTTGGGATACCTAGGAAGGGTGGAATTAATGCCACTCCATTCAATTGATTTGATATTGTATGGAATTAGATGGGAGTTGCCATATGTAAGCAAGGTTACCAAAACCATATAAAGCCTCATGTAGGAATTGTTATACCATCATCATGATTATACAGGTCATTGCTTTTCTAATTTATTGCTTTAAATATTTTTAGTGCCAAATAATTATTATTATGACAACTGTTATATATAATAGAAATTAGTGGATCATAGAAAATAAATAATAGCCTTATTTATTAAATTATTGTTTACATGATGCAAAATATTATTCTTAGAATATACAATTATTTTGGGGGAAAAATTGATGCATAAAATTTTAGTTTTGAAAAGTGTTCTATTTACAAATGAGAATATGATTTTTTTTGTGTTAGATAATGGAACATTTATGATCATCTTGTTGTTGTACATTATACATCACATATTCTTATCAATATCATGGATTTTATTTTGGTGTATCATTGATTTTCATGAAGAAGTGCTTGGGCTAAATGTAATTGAGTGTATTCTAGCCTAATTCTTCGGCAATACTAAGAGCCCATTCTTTTGTGGATATTTATCATGAAAAAATTAGTCTACCTTTTTATTGACCAACTTACTCATGTTCTCATATTTTTAAAAATAAAAATATTACTTTTTCATAGATAGCATTTATCCATGAAATTGGAGAAAATCTTATCCACCTACTGGATAGCTAAATCATTTTTCCATCAACCAATAAAGTAGATATTTAATTTTGTATCTAAAATGTCCTATTCTCATTTCTAATATTATCCCATCATTCAATGCTCCATAACTTAGCCATCTATTTTCTCCAAATCTAAAAAGCATAAGAGGTATTATGAAAAATATGAATAAATTTTGACAGCTTATCCAGAAAAATAGTAATATAAAAGAATATGAATAACAAATTTTAGATCAACTTTTTCATACATAAAAAAATATAGATAAATTATTTTTCTATCTAAATATTGCCTAAGAAATATTTACCTAAAAAAATACATATTTTCAGATAACTATTTTACCTGCAAAAAAATAGACCCTAAATGTATGGAAGGATGGATTACATCTCTCAAGAGAAGAGCATATTTATTTACTTCTCTCAACTCTAAAATCAATAATAAAACTTTTAAAATGAAAAGTTTATTTATTGAAATATATAATAATATATTTAAATTGAGAATCTACCTTGCCGATCATGATTTACATATACTAAAATATATAGATTAAAAATCAATAGATTTTGAAGTATCGATCATAGAAAAACATGATCTCTTATCATTTTAACATATATTTATGCATCTATTGGATATATAAGTTAAATATCACCAAATATGTGATTTTTAGCATCTAAATGTTTTTAGTGATATACATTACAAAAAATGATGTGGATTTTTGAATTGGGTGCCTTTTATTAATTTTAAGCTTGAAAAGAGTAGATACCCTATATTCCTACTAGGAGCATAATTCATTTTTATATGTATATATCTATGTATGTATGTATTTATGTATTTATATGTATATGTACATACATACGTATGTAAATGTATATGTATATGTGCATTATATTTGCACGTGAATGTATACTAATGCGTGTACCCCTGCATGTGTGTATCTATGTGTATATATTAGTCAAGGTATATGTGCAAATGTGCATGTAGGAAGAAAAATATTACCAGCATGTAATCAACCTATCTTATTATTGAATTTATTGATATGGTATTAATTTATTTCTTGAGACATCATTGTTAAAACTTAATTCCATATGACATGGGCAAGTCTGACTTGAATGTGTGACTAAAATCTAGCATTTAAGTTATTAATAAAAGACCAAAAAAATAGCGAGTAACAAGATTTTTATGTTTTGAGAATCAATGATTTATTTTTGTTTCTTAGAATAAAAAACAATACAGTGTCTTCTTGGCTAAAACAATGAAAGTATTGTGGATATGCAGGTCGCTCATGGAGGATGGTTAAGATAAGGAGGTGTTGTAGGGTGGGATCGATTAGATTATAAAGAAAATGAGATATGAAGACAGTCATTTGATCAGTTGGGTGCAATGGATTTCAAAAAACTTCGATATGGAGGTTGTGTAGGGTTTTGAGTTGCAGAAAAGATGGATTGATCAAAAGTTGTTCAAATTTGTGTATATATGTATACGTATCAATGTATATGTACATATTTACATATACATATAGATGTATACACACACACATACATACATACATACATACATACATACATACATACATATATATATATATATATGTGTGTGTGTGTGTGTGTGTGTGTGCATACACACACATTTGTATATACATATATCTATATATATGTATATATGTATGTGTGTATTTTTATGTGCATCATACAAATATTGAGTAAATCTTCATTGTCGATATTCCATTGTTGGTTTTGGAGCCCGTAGGAGTAGGTACCCTCTTTTGTTGAGAGGAGAAAAGCCTCTTGCTTTGTTTCGCATGGGCATATATAGATACACACACATAATATATACGAATGTGTGTACATCCATGTAAGAAGATGCTATTATGTGCTCAGTTTACATCGAGAAAGTGGTATATTCTTGAAAATCAATGATGCATCATTTGAATGAAGATTCAAACCATTGAATATAATCTATATGATAAAATAAGTTTAAAAATCAAACTCATGTATTTTGTTTGTCTTTAATTTAATCACCAAGTAGGTCTCAAAATGAAATATATTAATTGTGCTAGTGTAGTAAAATATAAGATTGATTATGTAAATTGAAAGTCTATTTTATGAATCATGATAGCCCTATCTTAAAATAGGGGTAGATTTAAATTCACCATGTTTTAGTCATCGAGTCATGGTAAACATAGTATCATGCTATTATAATTATCCATTTTGTTTCCTACTTGATGATTAGTTTAGAGACTAATATATTAATTTTAGTTTCTAGACCTATTTTGTAGTGTAGATCAGTTTAAATATTTAAATCTTGAATTTGGATGCCACATCGTTAATTGTTGAAGGAGAATGTACAAATTTTTGGTATATTTGGTCATACAATAGCATATCTCTTGTATACACATATATAATATACATATATATATTATGTATGTATGTTTGTAGTGTGTATGTATCATTATACTTACCATCAAGTTGGACACTAGTGGTTGCATAAGGAGAAAGTGAAAAATTGGATTTAATCTTGTAAGACAATGGAATAAAATTGTAATGAGACCATACAATTTGTTGCTTAGTATATTGACATAATAGTTCTTTTAATTTATATATAGACCAAGACTTAATAAAGCACTTGAATTCATTAGTAACATGGTAAAGTCTCTTAGCAGCTAACTTAAAGATTTGGATTTCTAAATCCTATCTTCACCAAGGGTTAGGGTGTCAAGAATATGGGAGAGGGACAATTTAAGTTTTTTTTCCACATTGATTGTAAATTTTTGTTTAACCTCTATGTACCAAAAATTTTCAATCTTGATTCTTGATTTTTAGGATCATTTTACATTGATCTTCGTACAATTGGCATGATGTGGTAAACTGGTATAACCTTGTACATAACATGCATAATAGTGTATAAAACCAAGCCCATTATGTAAATTTGGACCGCTTTGGCCATCATCAATAGCAAATAATAATAATAATATCATTAATAATGGTAACAATAAAAATAACATAATAATGATGATAATAACAACCATGGTGATGATAACAACAACAATGATAGCAACAACAACAATAATTATAATAAATTAAATATTTACTGACCATCTTTTTTATTAAATGCATATTTTTCTTTTCCATAATATCTTTTGTAATCCATAAAAGAATATATTTAGGATGTAAAGGGATCTCAGCCCACACCTTATATGTGTCAATGTTTTCGATCCAAAAAAAAGATCTTTCCAATATAATAGAAAAGTATACCCAACTGACTGACTGTAGATGAAAACTAAAAGATGAAACTTTAACAAAGAAACCAATTGTTTTAGTGGATGGTTTCGAATTCAATAGGGAAATGGTAACCAACAAGAGGACCCTAGTCTTAGGAGGACAACAAATGGTGGAGAGAGATAGAGGAGGGTGGTGAGGGATATGCCCATCTCCATTAATAAATGGATGGTCGTTCTATGTGGTGACCTAAATCCTTTTGACATCCAAAATCTCAAGATCCTCTCTGATTCAGGTTCAAATGGAGAGATTCAATCTTTTGATTCATTTATTGCATGTTTAGTATAATAGAGTTACTTTTTTATGTATCATGAAAAGTCCTCTTTAATTATGCCATCAATAATATCAACTGTACTTTATGATTCAAGGATGTATTAGATCACAAAGGCCAACACAATAGAGGATGATGTGGCAGAGAGTAAGGCCATCGGTGATCCTTTGTTCCTCAAAAAATTAGGGCATGAATTTTTTGCTGTGCACCATATGGTATGATGTACAGCGCATCATTAATCGCATGATAGATGGTTGTATGCAGCTATGAGTAATGTGTGTACATCCATGCATGACTGTTCATCGTGCGATAGATGGTATGCATGGTGCATCGCATTATGTGATACACAACAGAGGATTCGTATGGAAAAAATTATGTCCTTCACAGCATCAATGATGCACCACTGGAACAATCAGAGATCAAGTAAGAAGGGTTAGCAATCTAAGGCTAGTGCACGTACGATGAATGAGTTGGTGGAAACAAGATGAGGTGATTAGTGTGATGCAAAGCTAAGTGGTGCATGTGGTATGGGCTATGATTTCTACCCTCCCTGCACTTAAATAGGAAGGAAATCAAGAACACCCACACGAGGAAGGGACACCATCTGATGCATATCTTGGCACGCCACCAAAATGGTTAAGAATTAAGTGCATGCCACACCACCCTCCCAACTTGAGATGATCTCAGGTTCCTTCCCCCTGATCTCTTTCCTTTTTACAGCCTAATCCTCTTCCTTGACTGCCATCCCAAACGCTTAATTGCTTCTCCATTTATTCTTCGTGTTTCACTCCCGAATAATTAGCAAGAGAGAGAATAATGAGCAGAGAGAGAGGTGAGAGTTCATCATCAAACTTCAGGGCATGTGCGGCCTGCAGGCACCGGCGACGTCGGTGCCTCCCGCAATGCATCCTGGCCCGCTACTTTCCGGCCAGACGCAGCGCCCAATTCGACGCCGTCCACCGCCTTTTCGGCGTCAGCAACACCTTGAGGTTCTACAATGCCGCTCCGAGCCACCAACGCAACGACCTCATGAATAGCCTAACGTACGAGGCGGAGGTCTGGCGCTACCATCCCGCGCTTGGCTGCATCGGCCTCATCCATGACCTTCGTGCACGGATCGATGCGACCACCCGTGAACTCGACACAACTTTCCGTCAGCTCGCTTTCTACCGCCAGCAAGAAGAGCAGCAGCAACAGATACAGATGCAGCAGGTGGAGCTCGCCACTCGACAACAGCAGCAGCAGATGATGATGATGATGATGATGCCACCGCCACTGGCATCGGTGCCGGAGCTTCATGCGGATTCTTTTCCACAGCAGCAGCAGATGATGATGATGCCACCGCCGTTGGCACCGATGCCGGAGCTTCTTGCGGATTCTTTTCCACAGCAGCAGCAGGCGCCGCTAGTACCGCCATCACTACCGCCACCTATTCCGATGAATTTCGTTAGGATTCTTGGCAGTGTCTTATTTTCCTTTAGTTTCTTTCTTGAATTACGGTTTGCTTGTGGTTTCTCGGGAGAGAAAAAAATAAAATAATAA
Source organism: Cocos nucifera (assembly GCA_006176705.1). Classification (NCBI taxonomy): domain Eukaryota; kingdom Viridiplantae; phylum Streptophyta; class Magnoliopsida; order Arecales; family Arecaceae; genus Cocos; species Cocos nucifera. The sequence continues at coordinate 2,402,678 of QRFJ01000030.1, forward strand.
TAATAATAATTAAGAGGATCTCATGTATGTGTGTGGACTCCTTGGAATATAGGATGATGATAGAAGGGTCGACATTGGTAGAATGAACGAATGCAGTGGAAATTCGCATGGATGGCGGCTATCAGACGAGGAGGCTATGAGGTCATTTAATCGAGCGGCAGCACCTCTCGATCCAGCGGTGGATCTGCGATCGCATATGCCAGGATCTTCTTCTAATCATGGTAGTTTAACGTAATTTTGTGAAAAAAAACTTAGGATCGGAATTGAAAATCTTCTTTCGTAGGATCTGAATTAGAAACCTTCTTTCTTTCCTAAAATGCAGCGTGGAATCTACGGTTGGAGCCCCGAAGAACGAGGGATTGATGGGCCGAAGGCTGCGCCGAGAGGACTTGTAATTCATAATTATGATAGGAAACCTCCATCTTCGGCTCAAGATTATGCAATCTCTTCAGAGTTCTCAGTTGGATCAAAGAAAGCCAAGAGAGATGAGGTAAAAGAAACCCACTCTCCATGGTTCATCAGAGTCAGCAATCTCTATGGTGCAATTATCTTGATTTCTCCTTCTTAGATGTTTCATTGTTGACAATTACTTCGATCATTCTTTGCTGTTTATGAATTTACTTTTCTATGGCGGCTTCCTATGCGGTCAAGCCTAAACCGGGCATGCATTTGAAATTGTTAGACAAGTACGTACGTAAAGAGATAATTGAAGTAAGTCATTTTAGCATGTGAGCACTGGCAATATATTAATGAACTATGATCCTTTTTTTGTTCTTTAAGAAAAAGAGTGACCGGTTGGTCTATTTTAATTGTTCAATTGTGTAACTGAAATATATATTTAACAATGTTACAATAGCGAGAGATAAATTTTTAAAGGAAAAATATTACCATGCATGGGTAGCAACTGCAAATAAAATCATCCGTTGTTTAGAATTTAGAATAGCAATTTACTCTAAATCAGGACACCTATTTGCATTATTAATTTTTCACATCTCCAAGAGGAAAAGGGTGCCATACTAAATAATACAAATACAACTCATTCCTCTACATTGTGCTTTTAAAATTATATTGTCGATCATTAAATATGATTTTTGACTTACAGTTAATCTTAGCATAATAATCTCAAGTACCAATATCTCCACTAGTAAATCTTAAGTATGTATGAAAATGTTCAAACCCCACTTTGAATGTGATACACAGGTGGTAGTGATATAGAACTGATGGTACGCAAAAGGTTGATATTTTACTTGTGTTGGTAAGCAATTGATGCCAAGGTCGATTGATGTAACGGTGACTTCAAGCAAGATAGCGGAGCAGAGAATCTTGAGAGAATTAACACATTTCATAAACAAAACCAACATAGACAAATAATCGCCAATCACCATTGTTGAGAATTTATTTTAAACTAAATATCCATTACAACTACGTTCATGCTGACATTTTAATTCAAGGAGATAAGAATAAAATCTTAAACACAGAGCATGGCCCGCGCGTGGAAACCGTCGTATCGATCATCAAGTATCGCAACATCATGCCTTGAAGATGTGGCTATTCTTATATTTCTTGCTTTATTAGGTACGTTGATGTTGGTGATTGTAAACCACTCGATGGATGGTGGGTGATTTGAAGAGGGAACGCGATCTCAGTGTACGAATACTCGAACTCTAGAGTTCGAATGCTCTGCAATGTACGGTTTATATTGCAGAATACAGTACAGGGCTTGATATCCCATCACATCATAAAAATGGACGGTTATCAGATAGAATAGCCTCATGTGCCATTGTGCAAGACACATGGCCCGTTGCCGCGGATCGCTCTCCGTGCAGAGAGGGTACCGTGGATCCGAATCCGCACGACATTTGAAATATCGAGTCCACGGCACTCCAGCGTCAGCCCGCTCCCCCTCACCCGGTTCTTTCGATCCAATTATTCTCACGCTCCAGCACCTCCTTACATGAACGATTAATCAATACATCCCCTCGCTCCTCCTCCTCCTCCTCCTCCTCCGTCCGGTCCTCGCAGGTACCATTCCGCCTCTTGCCTTTATTCACGTCTAATTACCATACCCATCGTATCCCACTGGAATAAATCCACGTCCATTCCTCTCCCTCTCCTCACTCCTTCCCGAGGAACAAATGATGGTTAGACACCCTGTCGCCCTTCTATTATTCTTCCTTCTATTCCCCGCCTCTCTCTCTTATCCCAATCCTGACCTCCATGCACTGCTAGCCTTCAGGACCTCCGTCGACCCCTCCGGCGCCGCCCTCTCCTCATGGGACCCCGCCATCGACCCCTGCTCCGGCGCCTGGCTCGGCGTCTCCTGCAGCGGCGGCCACGTCGCCCGCCTCGTCCTCGAGGGCCTCCGCCTCGCCGGGCCCGTCGACGCCCTCTCCCTCCTCCCGACACTCTCTCTCCTCAGTCTCAAGAACAACTCGTTCTCATCCCCGCTCCACCGCCTCGACTTCACCCTCTGGCGGCCCCACCTCAAACTCCTCTACCTCTCCCACAACCGCTTCTCCGGCCCCTTCCCCTTCGGCCTCCTCCAGCTCCGCCACCTCCACCGCCTCGACCTCGCCGGCAACCTCCTCTCCGGCGGCATCCCGCCCGAGATCGGCCTCCTCCTCCCGTGCCTCCTCACCCTCCGCCTCGAGAACAACCTCCTCACCGGCGGCATCCCGATGTCGTTGGCCGCCGTCGTCGAACTCTCTGACCTCAATGTCTCTCACAACCGCCTGGCCGGCAAGATCCCTGGGAGCCTTTCCTCCTTCCCTCCGTCCTCCTTCGCTGGGAATCTTGACCTCTGCGGCGATCCTCTGCCCCGGCGTTGCTTGAATCCCACGGCGAGGAGCGATCCGATGCCGAAGTTGGGTGCCGGGAGGAGGCCATGGAAATGGAAATCGAAATGGGTATGGATCGCGGCGGCGCTCGTCGCCGGCTCTTTGTTGACGGCGGCAGCGGTGCTGCTTCGTCGACGGCGAGAGAGAATAAAAGAAAGTAGAGGGGGAGCAGGGGAAACGGGAGGAGAGGGTGAAGAGAAACGAAGAAGTAGGAGAAGGGGAAACGGGGAGGGGAAGATGGAGTTCTTTGAGGGGTGCAGAGGGGATTTCGGGCTGGAGGAGCTGATGAGGGGGTCGGCGGAGATGCTGGGGAGAGGGGGGGTGGGGTCAACGTACCGGGTGGTGATGGAAAGTAGCGGGGGAGAGGGAGTGGTGGTGAAGAGGGTGAGGAGGGAGAGGAGGAGGGGGAAGGAGAGAAGAGCCGAGTGGACGGAGGAGGGGTTGCTTCGAGAGATCGGGGGATGGAGGCATCCCAACGTGGTGAGTTTGAGGGCTTACTACGCCGACGACCACGAGCTGCTGCTCGTGTACGATTACCTCCCCAACGGCGGCCTCCACAATCTCCTGCACGGTCCGTGGATGGTCTTTCTTTCATTTGTTTCGGAGTGGGTGTTAAATATAAAGCTATAGATTAATATAGATAGACCCTGCTTTGGATCTGACCCAATCGCACCGCCTACAACTTAAATCATGGTTTTGTGGCCCTTTGTTAAGTTAGCCCTCAAATTACTAGTTTGATGTGGCAGCCTGTGATCGTCCAAGACGATGCTATTACCCTTGCATGGACTACCACATATTTCTAGAGTGTTGAACCCATAAGATGGATGATACTCAAAAACTTGATGATCCGATCTGATTATTTTGTCTATTATGGATCCAAATTAAATTTTCGATGATCTTTTTAGATCAAAGCCGGAATCTATATATAGATTTTGATTTATTATCGGATCGACTCAAATATGAAAATCCGCCGAATATAAAGTCCTATCAATGAAAATTATAAGCATATAAGAATATAAAAATTAATTACATGATTTGTATTAATTCCTTTCATATTTTTCTCAACTCTCATTTACTGCTGTTTCACTTTCAAAATCCCAGTTTATACTTAGATTTCGATTTTATTTCAATCAAACTAAACATAAATATAAAATATAGATCTGTTTCAAATTGATTGGATTTTTTTTTATGAATTCATTCATTTACTTTTCATGTCATGCTCCTTTCTCGCTGCAATCTGTAAGGAGAGCTATGATGGTTAGGATCCTTGCAGTTTTGGAAATTGCTAACTTCCTCTCAAATATTGTACTAAATTGAATCTACAATAAAAACTCTGAATTCAATTATTAATCAAGTTTGGAGTGAGTTCAGATCTTTTTCATTCTATGGACCCGAGCATAAATTCGGTTTCGATTTTCTTATCCAACATGGATGCTGATGCACCATGAATCTAATTCAAATCTGATGACTCGTTTACAGCTGTTGACACCAAATAGCTTAATGCTCATCTTAGCTAGTTTGCACCTATAGACCTAGGCTTAAGTAGGTAATGCAATCTCTTCTGCGTTCTTGGGACTCCACATTTGATGGAGAGGGGAGAGTACTCCATAGACACGACACCCATGGTTGTTTGTGTTACAGAGATTTGAAATCGATCCCAGAGAGGTTCCTAGGTGGCCTGACCCTTCCACTACACTGGTACATGAGCCTGGTCAAGTCCTATATTTATCTGAAACGAATTCAAGTAGGTTCTTTCAGGCTACATGTAAATTCGACATGCAAATTGCCACCTCGCTCTATAGATTATAGACATCTAATTAATTAGTATATCTATTCTAGATGGCAGAGGATCAATACAATGACCATATTTTTGGTTGCTGCATTGGTGTTGTTCAACTCTTGACAGACATACAGATACATAAATCGTGGTGTGATAGAAAGTTCATACCCTGAAATATATCTTTGCTTATTTTGATAAACAGGAAACCGAGGACCAGGAAGGACTCCATTGGAATGGACCACGAGGCTGAAGCTCGCATTGGGTGCTGCAAAAGGCCTGGCCTTCCTCCATGGTGCTTGCAACTCCAAGCTGTCTCATCAGCACCTCACCTCCTCAAACATCCTCGTTGACAGCGAGGGAAATGCACGCATTTCGGACTTTGGACTCCTTCAGCTTCTCGCTCCATCATCTTCTTCATTTAATTCCGCCTCCCACGTCGTAGCTCCAAAGACAATGAACTCAAGCTCGCCGAGAGGAGCTACTCAGAAATGTGATGTGTATAACTTTGGAGTCATTCTCTTGGAAATTCTAACGGGGAGAGCAGCGGAGGATGGTGATATAAGTTTGCCCCAGTGGGTTCAGACGGTCGTTAGAGAAGAATGGACGTCGGAAGTCTTTGATACGGAGTTGTTGAGGAATAAAGAGACGGAGGATGAGATGCTTGCTCTCTTGCAGCTGGCCCTGCTTTGTGTAGCTCCTGAACCTAAGGATCGCCCGAGGATGACCATGGTGTATAAGATGATTGAGGATATCAGAGACAGGGGGAGTAGAAGTAGGGGGTCACGTTCCCCTTCTCAAAATGATCATTCCTACGAGTCCTCCTCCCCTTGCCTTTCAGAAGACGCTCCTGCCTTCCCCGGCCGCGAGGTCTTTTGAATTTTGCTCCAAGGCACGGGGACAGTTTGGTGTAGAGCGTCAAACAGAGGAAAAAGTTACGTAGGGCATTTTAGCCGTCAAGCAAGATCAATTCTTGTGGTATGACCGTAATTTTTCTTTTTTCCTGCATTAGAGGATCACTTGTCCTCCTATATCTAATATCCAATGATATTTTAATGCATTTTCGTTCATAAAGCACTGACGGAAATGAAATCATCATAGTGATCTATGATCACCAGGAATCCAAATCCTGAGGTGATCACCTCCGGTGATCATTGTCACGACTCTTTAGATATTTATGAATAACCTGCTTGGTATTTGAATCCAAATACCATGCGTGTACTTAAAACCCGAATGCGGCTTGACGCCAGTCACCTCACCCTTACATCTGTACCAAACCTGGTGCCCGATCACGTAGCCGATCGGAATTGTCTCGGGCTGTTTGCAATTTATCCATGATAAGGCCGTAAGGCCCATTTCAAACAGGGCCTGAAGATGGTGGTTGAACTAAGTCCTGCATCTTTGGCTACTCTTCTCGTGGTATTCTTCCGGCGTGAATGGATAAAATTTGGTTCATAGACTTGTTAAATTTACAATAGAGATTGTCTTGTTTTTGATAAAAATTTACTAGAAATTGTTATGTCCCCATGAGGATACATCTGACGTAGTCCAAGTCTTCACATCGTCCAACCTAGTTTCCAGCTTTTCCTTCATTATCAGAGACATTAAGAATCCAACCCCTCTCCCCCGGCATCACGCTTCATCAGCTTCTTTACCACCACAAAATAGCCCTAGCTTGGGACCTAAGCTGCTAGCCAACAGGGATTATACCTCCAACTTATATGCGCACATGTCCCCGCCAAATTGGTTCGGAGCTCACCAGACAAGCAAGATGGATTTAGGTGCCTGAAGTTTTTTCTTAGGGTTGAGGTTGCTCAGACAATTTGAGAACATTTAATTTCACATCAGCATAACAACGAGGGTATGCCCAGACTTGCTCAAGGGAAAACAGAGAACATGAAAGATGCAACCGCAGCTTGTTCAGCCAAAGGTTTTGATTGTGGCACTATTTTGCATGTTGATAAAGTGGGGGCCAGGTTGACAAGAGTTGGCCTGAAACCAGCTTGCAAAACTGCAACAGAATACTCTCTTCTTGCTCAAATATTTCACTTATATCCATATATCTTCCTACAATGAAATTGAATTGCTTGGCGATAAGCTAGAACAAATGCGCTGCTGGTTTAGCCCCCATGACTGAAAGGGAGGCTTAAATTGCAAAATCTCACATTGCTCCCTGTTTGTTAGTGTCCTCTTCTTCTCGCTTGGTTCCTGAAATGGCTGCAGTTGCAGCAGCTGCCGCTGCACCCACCTTTGCAAATATATCTAAGCCACCTGCAACGAGAGCCCTCATGGCCACAGCTGGTTTGAACTCCATAACCATCCCAGTCCTGTAACCAAAATATTCTTAGATCATGTCATGACCAAAAAGTAGAAATTGGGATGGGAAAGGTAAGAAAGTATCACTTCCAGATCAGCCTCTTTTTCTATTCTTCAACGCATCATTTGTCAAACACACGCACGCACGCACACCCATGCACATGCACGCACATATTAGAGATTCTAGCCCGACTGGATTGGACATAATAAAGAGCCCGCTCAACAGTGCCTCAACCCAAGGGCTCTGTTTGGTTGATGAGAAAGTGAAAGAAAAGTATATACTTTCTCTAGCAGGACAAAAAAAAAAAAAAAAAAAGGTAGAGAATTTTCCCTGTCTGCTTGCAGTGAGACAATTAATGAGAAAGCCGTTGGAAAAACTTTATTCTTATTTGCACACGAGATACATTTTTTGCTTTTCTTCTCAAAATTTAAGGAGAGAAATTTACACTGGTTAGAGAAATCTTGGCCTTCTCAGAAAACCTTTCCTTTTGCATTTTTCTTTCTACTACCAAACATTGAAAATAAAGATACTAGTATAACCATGCTTCTTTTCTTTCTCTTCCTCCACAACCAAACAGAGCCTAGAAATCAAGTAGTTGGTATGGGTGAGCTCAGCAGGCCATTTGGCTGATACATAATGCATTCATATCCTGGTAATCTACATATTGCACCCACGGAACTGGCCTAGACCCATATCAAGCTCTATCCTCATCCAGGCACCCATTCCACTACCATGCCTTTTTTGATCCCCAACCATCAAACATAAGCATTACCTTTCCTCAACAGCACGCATAAACCTAGCAAGAACATTGCTCCTTACGTGTTCGACCAAAATCCTAAAAGAAGGTGGCAGTCCAAAGCAGGAAAAACAGAATTCCCATTAAGGCTCTAGATCAACAAGTTGAAACGCGTTAGGTGGTTGATCCCCAATTGAAGCGACCATCATTCGTCTAATCGTCTCACACGATGATTGATGAACGTTTCCTAGGTGAGATCTGTGGCCTATTTCCTCTCAGCCCGATGATTAGGGTTTCAAAATGTCACCCGAAAATTACTAAAACTCGGGTGAAAAATGCCGACGCTAGTCCCCTCCGAAGGCCAACAGGAAGGAATTTCTAATCAAGAAAACAAAGTGGAATTAAAATGTGCGCAGAAACCGCACCTGGAAGGAAGTGATGGTTCCGCTTATTCGTTAACCTCAACTCTCCGGACGGACAGGCCGGGATATCGAAGGAATTTAGCGTTTCGAAGCCTCTCTTTTCCGTTGGTCCCCGACACTTCATTCCGAGCAGCCGGCGAGTGCTTTATAATAAGACGTTCGATTCAGAATGGATGGTCCGGTGATCCCATCCCGTTTCCTATGACGTGGGCTCAAGTCTTGACTCGCGGCCCCACTCCCCCCTCCTTTATTTTTTTTTTTTTAATGGATTGCCTACCTGCACATCTTCTTGCATTACAAAATCCATAAATTTAGCTCAGTATAACTGCGAAGTTTATCTGATAAAATATCTTGACCAATAAAATAAAGACCGAAGAAATACTGATTTAATCATAATTTCAGGATTTGGTAATCGAAGACTCCGAAATGAGAGGAGTGTTTGCTAAGATATTGAAACCCTGTTGAATGGAATCTGTGTTTACATCAAATGTTTATATCCTACGTGCTGCTGCTGAATGTAATGCCAAGAAGGTACCAGTGTTTGTTCTGGAAGTGCATCATTTATAAATATGAATAGATATTATGGTCAATGCTTAGAGGCATACCTATCTTGACTCTGACTCTTGTTGGGATAGGGTCAACCCAGACCGTTGCAAGATCACGTTAGGTTCCTCCAAGTAGTTGAGTGAACGCACAACCCAGATCAATTTCCTTTAGAGATATTATTTTTATTTTTATTTTTTTTGAAAAAAATGGACTCGAAAGCTCTGATGTGAGAGACAATCCACCCACGCACCATCACCACAGCCACCGCAACTTCCCCACCGCCAACGACAACAGCAACAAGAACAAATATGAAACTTGTCTGGAAAAGATATTTGTCTAGCATTAAGAGCCAAATATTTGACAGTGGCCGTTGATCGCAATGACATAAGATTATAAGACACCATACAAATACTTCCAAACCCACCCCCCACCACCCCCCCGAAAAACAAAAAAGAGTACAAATACAACCATCTGTGTTAACTGATGTTGAGACAATCACGCATATGGCAAATCTAATGTGCCTCCAAAGCTAACTCATTTGGGATACCACACTATGATTTTGAACAATTGTTAGCTTGCATGAAGTAATAAAGTAACAACAATCTATATGCTTACAAAAATTACTACTGAGATGATCAAACCAAAGAAATTTGCCTTTTCTATGCCTGGTTAATAGAATTAAAATAATACTGAATTTATCTATCCAAAAAAGAAAAAAATAAATAAGCCCCGAAAGCTATACAGAGGACAAGGACACTGTAGGTGAGGTTATGGACGTTTGCTGTAGGAAAATAAAATAAATTAGACAATTACTAGAACAAAGAAATAGAACATACTTTACAACGGAATGGACAGACCTAAAGATAGGAGAATATTGATGATTCTGCTAGAGAGACCAGTCCCTATTCTTCAGAATGATGGCATTCAGACATTCCTGATCCGAGGATACTCATGGTCACCCCATGAGTTGGCAAGACAAGGTACTTAACAAATGGGATGTTATTGTATTCACTGGTTGCTGAAATGATCGAATGGCGTGCATCATCCGTGGCCCATTGACAGCATATGACTCGGTACCAACGTGGGAGTATCTGATAAATGTTCCTTTAGGAAGTTACAACACCTCTGCAGAAACAGCATCATCATCCTCATCATCACTGTGATATGTTTCAAGATAAGCCTCTTCACCTTCATCCTAGGATCAAAAAAAAAAAAATATCAGATGACAATCAGCAAAATCCATCTATTACATGCAAATTAGTTCTCCCAAAGAACCCATATAGTTAGCTGCTATGTGCTGGTACAAACTTGCTACCTCATGATCAATGGGCATATCTTTTATCCAGTTAAACAGAACTTAAAAACCCAGTTATCTGAAATTATACAATTAGTCTACAAGATGTTTAATAATAGAGAACATCAGTTATTTTAGCATTTGTTAAATGCCTATAACTGTAGAGTTTCTTATTAATTTTCAACCAGCTTATAACATTCAGGCATCTATCATATATTCACAATCAAACTGAAGCTGCTTAGCAATTAGCCACTGCATCGAAAATGTTAAAATCAGATAGACATATGTGACCGGAAATTAGCATAGCTTTATGGTATCAAAACTTTTGAACAAATAGGCCTATGCTGCATGCAACAATCAAGACTGAATTCAAATAGTTTTCATAAGGTCATTAGATGTAGGCAAACCCCAACACTTAAACATTCAAAAACTTTATCGACAAATTTTGCAACCTCACCTCCACATCATCATCATCATCATCAGAAAATGAAGCATCATTAAGCTGCAAGTCCAGATCTTTATTGCCCGAATCCTTGTCAGCTTTCATTTGATCCTGTCAGAAAAAACAAGGAAAATGAACAACTTTAAGAAAGATGGATCCACATGTCTCAAGTATCTAATAAAGTTATACAAAAAAAAAAAAAGAATGAACAAGCCAAATCATACTAGTTGAGATTTTAGCATCTGAATGCTGTCTTGCAGATTTGAAATATGATGGTTCAATGCCTGAAAATTTTCACATTAGTGAAGTGAAAGGAATTGTCAGAAAGAACATTACCAGTGGTGGAACAAAGCCATAAATAGAAGTCAGCACGTTTTATGATGTTACCTCACGTCTCTGGAGCTCTATAGAGCGTGCTAATGCTTGTCTCCTTGTCAACAAATTATTAGGCCTCAAAGTTAGAGGACGCTGATAATTCTTACCACGGTAGATGATGATTGCATAACCTTTTGTAGTTTTATCAAGTGAAATCAACACTCCACCACTCTCTGCCTCAAGAGAGATTGCAATGTGCTTTACTTGTGCAAAGGTTTTTCCCTTCACAAGAATTTTAACAAGTTCTCTATGCTTCCAACTTAAGTGCATATTTTCTATAGTTCCATCAAAAACTCCCCGTCTCCCTGATAATTGACATATTTGAGTATAAGATGTATAAAGAGATCGAAAATTATGAAGACAAAGAAATTGTAATTTTATTACCAAGAAGTAAATAAGATCTCATTTTAAGGCCAATTTTGCGAAACAAGAACCGCTCCTCATCAGTAACAGTTTCTAAATCAGTTGGGAGCTCTGCTGGCTTCAGAAACTCCTGCACCTTGGCCAAAGCCCCCTCTGCCTTCCTGACTTTTGCTTTTGCCTGGTAATTCCATTCAAGAATAGAAGTTTGTAAATGTTATTGTGCTCAAACTGCAATATTTGGTCTCACAAATAACTTCAGATAATTGGTTATGTTTTTCATCATTCAGTAATGTGGTAAAGGACTTACGAAAAATAGCTTTCTCTGAAGGTATCTAATAAGAGATACATGCTTATCTAAATCTAAATCCTTCCTCATCTTTTCTCTATCCTCACTGCTTAGGGGGTTTCCCCAGCGAATTTTTGCTTCCAACGTTTCTGCAAGAGTACCAGCGACCAATGGAGCCTTATTACCATTTGCATTGGAAACAATTGATGATGCCCTTATCCGAGCTACCTCTTCCTCATCTTGCTGAATAGCAGCTAGCTTCTCTTTTTCTATGAGCACATCCCTAACTGAAGGTGTCAAAAAGTCATTTCCCCTATAGAAGACAATATACTCCTTGTTCCTCGAAAGAAGTATTCCCCCTGTCAATTTCTGCAAATGATCTTCTGATATCAGAATTTATATTGCACAAAGAATTTGACAACAAAGTTGCAAAAGAAAGGAAAGCAAAAATGATAAACTGACAACAAGGAGGGAGATTATACAGAATATTGGTAAATGCCAAAATTTAATTCAAGATCTGGTACTAATGTTTTCATGCCATACATGCCCTTACCTTGCTGGTATAGCTTTTTGTATTTCCAAAACTGGTCAAGAACAAATGTGAAGTTCAACCATGTATAGTAGCTGAGCACGTGTGTCTCCCATTAAATATACTCTGGTCTTAACTAATAGTAAAGTCTAAAGAAATTTCACAATAGATGATAATTAGCATAGTTACAACTCACTAAAGTTGAGGCACAACTGGCCGTAGAAAAACAAAGGTGAACAAGTAAAAGAATATTCTAATAAACTTTAACAAATTTTCGCCAAAACATTTCTGGCCCCATGTATTCATGCTTGGTTCTGAATTTACAATTCATAATTATGAAAAAGAAGTCTGTCGAAATTCACAATTACAAAATAAGCAGCATGCCATTTTCTTTAAGAGAAAGGAGAGTTTTGAAGTATGGTTCATTATTATCATGAAGAGTATAACTACCTCAACAAAGGGGACTCGTCAGAAAGAAAATAGCTACAAACAAATGATCTGGAATTGGATTCCAAAAAGATGATAAACAATTCCACTAAATGACATTTCCTAACGAATTTCATGGGAAGGTGTAGAATATTAAATATTTATGCACAACTTAGATCATGTATGGCAAGCATCAAAATTATGTATAAGGAACTAAGCAATTACTAGAGACACTCGTTCAGGGATATAATGGGGCAAAGGCAATAAACCAAAACATGCAGACAGAACATCAGAGAGTGCTCACATTGTGTATCATTTTCACATACAAAAGACAAAATATTATATCACAAACTTCTACCAATATAAATCATGTCATATTGTCCACCTTGATTTCTTCAGCCATCCTCTCATTAGATGTATTTGGTACACCACGCTTGATGGCTATCTTTGCAATAGCACTTTTCTCCCATAATTTGACCATAGCAGCAGCTAACCCTTGGTGTTGCCTGTTTCTTCCTACAGCATGGACAAATAGTATGGCATGTCAATAATAGAAACATGGATAAATTATCCCAAAGTCTTTTAGTTAGAATTTTGATAATCATACCTAGAGCAAAATGAGGAGGCATTTTTCTAGCAAGCCGACGAAGAAATGTCATTTCCCCCTCTCTCAGAGAACTTCTGGTCTTGTAAGGAAGAAGTCTAAATGGTGGTTTGTAACCAGGAACTACACCAGGAAGCAAGTCAGCATCAACAGGAAGTGGGCTGCGGCCAGACCAATCTCTAAATCGTGGTCCCAACTGATCTAACAGACCGTCAATATCAGATGTATCTGTAGATCCTTCAGATGGATTTGCAGATGAAGTCATCAAATCAGAATCAGATTTAGCAGTAACAAGTTTTGAATATGACTGCACACAAGGAAGCGCATAGGTCATTCCACGGTATAACACAAGGGATCTTCCAGACCTCCAAATCACCAGACCTCCACTCTTCCTCTGGTTAACACATGATAATAATAAATGTCAATTGAATAACATACATAAAGTTTCATGTAGGAAGACTGCAAATAGAGAAATTTGAAAAAAGAAAAGTAATTATTTCATTTTTTTTAGACTGGGGTATGCAATTAGTTAACCATGACAGCGATGAGAACATTTTATCACGAATAGAAAGATTTGTATGTAAAAACTGTCATTACTAATCAGCTATAAAATCCAGCCTCATCCCAACTAATTAGAACCAGCTTAGAAACTATTAGTACCCCTGAAAACCTGAAAAATTGGTTTTATGAAAAATGGCTCTCTCCCTGTTTTTCATAAAACCTGTTCTACAAAAGATCAGGTTTTAAGATTACCTGATTAGATAATAACCTAAAAAGAACTCACCCAAACCATGAATAGACTATAGAAGTAACTTTACAAGAGGCTGCATGCCGTGCATCTCATGAAACTATGTGTTGAAACATCATGTGACTAGGTGGTCTATCATTTAAATAAGCAAAGTGTATGAAATTAGTCCCATACTGTTGGATTAAAAATATAAATCACATGATGAAGTAGGTGGCAGAACCAAGATAAACACAAATTAATGATCTCAAAGAATTCGAACTTCGCAAGCTAAAAATGGTAAAAAAACTGATATTAGTTTCACACTCGTATGACAAACTGTACATGGAAAAGTTGTATAAGTCTTTGTCAGAAAGTAAATAATCCCAAGCTAAAAATTGGAAAGTTCTGACATTAGTTCATACTCAGATGATAAATTGTAGATGGAAAACTGTATGGTCACAAAGTAAATAATCCTTCCATTTCCAACTAGGATATTAGCAATAACCTCATGATAAAAGAACACACATTTAAAGAATCCAAGGACATGCTCTTTAGAAGATTCAAGGTCGCTAGGTTATAGAAAAAAGTAATCATTGCAGTTCAATGTAATGACTACTCTTAAATGACATGGATGTAAAGCCGTAAATGCTAGCAAAACTCACCTCTAAGACCTCATGTGTCCTCTTCATGCACAGGCTCGGTGGGCCTTCAAACCACAATTTGACCACCTCATTTTCCTTCCACTTCTCATGAATACTTTGCACAACAGCCTCAGTAACCCCTGCTGGCCCAACCTTCATCCTCTCTTTCATCCTTAATGCTGCCTCTCTAAGCCTTCGTAGCTCAGGCTCTGGGATGGTCCTTTCTGCCAGTTCCGTGTTGCTCTTCCTATGCAACTGCTTTCTATCACTAGAACCACCATCTTGCTCCCATGGGAATGATACTAGACCCATTAAATTGGCAATATAATAGTCAGTATTAGACACACCTTCGTCATCAGATTCACCACAAGAAATGATTGCATCTGGGTTGGAGCTATCTTGATCCATAGAACTCTTTAGCTTTTCAACTATTGCACTGACATTGCTCTTCCCACTCACTGCATCAAACTCAAGCCTTTGCAATGGAATCTGATTTACATGTTGTTTACCAGTGTCAGCTGCAATGTTTCCTAAAGGAACAGTTAGTGCTTTATTAGTTAGAAAGTTCTCCTTAATGCAATTAGGTTTTTCATCATCATTAGAGTTAACTAAAATGTTATCCTGACTTGAATTGCAGTTATCTTGGTTTGAAGTGTCAGCTAGCTGCTCATCCATCAAACCAAGTATGGGTTCCTCCTCGCAATCAAACTCAGAATCCTTCACTGACGTCTGGTTCCTAGCTTCAGAGTCCAAATGGGTTTGTCTAGGTCTTGCCTCATGGATCTGAGGGGCCAACACTGGCTGACTTCCCAGAGGAATGCCTGCAGGTCTGGAGAATGGATGGTTTCCATCCACAACCAGAGCTGAATTCCAAACAGTAACCTCAGAGTTCAATCTCTCCTCATCATCAGAACTGGTAGACTGTGATCCAACAGTCAAAAAATCACACCTTTTATTATCCAAAGAACCATTCAGCTTTTCATCATCCTCTCTATTAAAATTGGAATTTTTCACTGATGTCTGGGTTTTAGGTTCAACATGCCCAGGGGCTTGTCGAAGTTTTGCTCCACGTACCTGAGGAATGCCGGCAGGTCGGGAGATTGCGTTGCTGCCATTTCCAGGCAGGGCTACATTGGAAGTGGTGCCCACAGAATTCGATCTATCTTTATCACCAGAACTATTACGTGGCGATCTGGGATCTGAAAAATGGGAACTTTCATCACCTAAAGAACTATTCAGCTTCTCAACTATCAAATCTAACCTACTCTTCCCTTTCTCTCCATCAGACTCAAGAATTTCCACCGGCCTCTGGCCCTTAGCTCTTGAATCCAATTGGACATCCGCAGAATTAGCCCCATCCGTAGGCAGGCATTCGTTCTCTACACGAAAGGAGGAACGAGGAGCGGCAATTAGAGACTGGAGGGCATCCTTCTTCTCTTCCGCTGCTAGCTTTTGCCACGGAAATCTTGACCTCTCAGAGGAGATCTTCAGGGACCACCGCTCGATAGTCTGGACGTAGAAATTAGGCCGGGGCTTCCTCTTTTTCTTCTTCTTCTTGATCTCGACGCCAGGGGACCTGGAGTCGGCGTCTGGGGATTCTTCGCTAGGGTCTTGGAGGGTTTGGGACGAGAGATAGGCATCGAGTCTGTGGAGTTCGAAGCGGGAGGGAACGAATTGCCTTCTGGTTTGGAGGCTTGGAAGGAAAGAAGGGGAGAACAGGAGAGGAGAGGCACAGGAAGAGAAGGGGACAGGAGGTTTCGAAGGGACGAAAGAAGGGAACGCCATGCCAGAGCGTGGGGGAGAGAGCAAGCGAGCGCAAGGGCAAGTAGGATAGGTAACATTTTCTCAGCTGAGCCTGGGCCAGGTTAGGCCTCACCAGAGGGTGACATGGAGCACAAAATACGCCCGTATCAATCGACTCAAATTGGACTTGGCCCAGGCCCATTTGTTTGTTGGATCAGCTGGTTCTTGCTCAACATCTAAATAAAATTTCGGAGTAATTCTTAGTACACCACATGCGGTGCAATAGAATTAACATAGAGTACATCATTTCATCGCATTAGATCATGTAACATAAATAATAATGAAATAGTATTTAATATTATTTAGCTTTTTTTTTGTTAGATTTTTATTGATAAAAATACTCTTTGCCTCTATAGAATAACAAAAAAAAGTATTATGACTTTCTACTATCATATAATATAATAAAAAATAATAATAAAATAATAAAAAGTTATAAAAATTAATATAAAGTTATATATATTATTTAGCATATCATATATATTACCAGAAAGTCATATAACATATCAAAAAGTCATATATAATATTCAGAATGTCATATATATTCACAGAAAGTTATATATAATCTTCAGAAGATCATATATATTTACAAGAAGTCATATAAGGCATCAAAAAGTCACATATAATATTCAAGATATCAAATATATTTATAAGAAGTCATATATAATGTTCAAGATATCATATATATTTATAGGATATCATATTATATTTATAAAAAGTCATATAAGGCATCAAGAAATTATATATATGTCATATATATTCATAGTGTTGGTGCAGAATCTGTTTGACGCTGGATCGAGCTGGAGTTAAGGAAGAAGAGATCGCCACCGGTGATCTGTAAAATAAAATTCCATCTGGAGCTGGTGGTGGTGGCTCCGACAAGATCCTCCGATGATCAAGTCAGCTCTTCTGGCCAACAGAAATGGAGTGCTCAAGCAAGAATTCAGCAGAGTTTTGAGAAGGAGAAGAGAGCTTAGAGAAAATATATCTGGAGGATCCCTTTTATAGATGAAGTTTGGAGTAGCTTAATAGTGACGGCCGTAACCATCTGGTAGTAGGCCGCTCGGGGCCACATGAAGTTTGTTATGGAGAGAGGTGTCCGTTGGCCGTTCGTTGAGATTTAATGGTCGAAGTTTGGAGGAAGCAGACGTTGGTTGATGAAGAGCTTTGACATACATCAATTCTAGAAAAGTTCGAACTCCTAAAGAAAACTTAACTGAAGAAAAAATTTGGAAGTAGTTCGGCTACTATAGGCATCTGACTGAAGGAGAGTGAAGGAAAAATTCAGATTTCCTGAGTCAGATTCGTTCCGATCTGATTGGATAAAAAAAGATATTTCAAAAATTTTTCTTTTGAATTCATATCAGATTTAAGATATTTTAGATCTGATTTTATAGATCTAATAAAATAAAATAAAAGTAAATTAAATTTGATTTAATTTATATCTGATTTGTTGGTAATCCTATTACCCTGTGATGATCCTGATTGCAGCGGAAGGTTCTGGATCTAGCCACGCAAGCGCCTGGCCTCTACCGGTATCCACTCGGGTTGGATCTGGAGATCCTCTTCTTCTCTATCACACTCTCCAAAAATCAGATCTGGATCTGATCTGGAGGATCTTCAAAACTCTTTTGAAGATCTGCAGTCGTCCTTTGCAGCAGCGCAGCCTTCTTGCTTTTGATCGCCTTTCTCTTGATCTGGAATCGCACCAAACTGGAACCCAAAACTCTTTTGGACGTGGAGAGGAGAGAGAGGAGAAAAGATGGCATGGAGGAAGGAAGGAGGGGCAGCCTTGGGGCATGGGCTAATGGGTTACTAACTTTAAAGTTGGGCGCAGATAGGTCTTATTTATAGACCCTGCTGCGTGATCCAACTCCTCTTCCTCCCAACCAATCACAACCTTTGTGAAATCAGATCTAAATCTGATTGGTGGGAATAGAGATCCCTGATTCCTAATTAGATGAGAGCCCCCTCAAATTCATCCTTAGAGTGACCTCAAGATTGGTCAAAGCTGGAGTTCTTAGGAATCTCCTAATTGGAATCCAAAAGGAACCTGGAGTCCCATCAGAGCAACTTGAAGTCCCATCTGTATGGGACTCCAGGCATCCCTATCCTTGGGCGCACGCCTCTCTAAGGTGTGCGCCCCCTCCTTTTCCAGGTTTTGTAGGGGACAAGCCCCACTGCTCTCCAATAGGTGCATGACACATGGGTCAATGTCAAGTGTCAAAGGTCAACTTTTGACCAAAGTCAAAGAACAAGAAATGGCAGGTGACCAAAAATGGCAGGTAATGTCTCAAATTTACAAAATAAGACAACCTTTTCTGACTGGACAACTCCAGTCAGACCATATGAAGGCCTGATTGAGCACAAACTCCTTTGGCTCAGTCAGAGACAACTTATTTATGATAGTAAAAGAAGAACGTTAGGTTCAATCGAGTGCTAGCACGATTTCCTTGAACCTAATTGAATCTCATTCAGATCAATTGAACTAGATCAGTTCAATTGATGATCACCAGATTCAAACCCTTGTTTGTGTGACCCAGTTAGGTTCAGTTCTGTATGGTAATGGGATATGTCATGATCTCTATCATCGACATCATCGAAACTCCTTTCGATGGATCAGAACTCTTCTGATTCGAACAGCTAGAATGATCGATCATCATCTAAATCATTCTAATTGCTCCCAAAATCCACCAGTGACACCTAGCAGTATATGGTGGCAACCCATCAGAGCTGAATGCGAACCTCTTGGTGCAGCTACCTGTGTGATTAAGTTCTTCTATCTTGAGCCCCGATCAGATTAGGGTTAAGGTGAACTCGTCAAACCCTAGTCTCTGTCATATGATGTAATCATTCGATTCGAGTCCAATGTGAAAATCTAAATAGAAACTCTTTCTATTATTTCACTCTACCCATGGCCATGGGCTTTCTGGACTTGATTCTCATGATCATCATAGGGCTGCTCCTCTACCACCGAGGTAGATAGATTCCATCTTGATGCAATCCAGTTTCCTACAATGAACATGCTATATAGCCAACATACACCTCAGGGTTTCCATATGGCTAGGAGACCGAGTAATGGTGTAGTCAAACTATAAACACCCTCAAGGTGAACTGCCGATGCATCTCAGGTCAAAGAACCAGACACACTACTGCAGCATCGAGTCAGTCATTGACGAGAAGGTAGACTTCCTAATGACTACTCGAGGTGGTCACGCTCAGTGCCCTCGTTCTCTAACGAGTACCTGTACTCTCGCTCCGGTGTCTCCACACCGTAGACTCAAGACTCATCTACTAAAGAGAAGCGATTGTACACCAACCTTCCGGATCAATCACCATCCTCGTGATGATCCTATGGTCGGGAGCATTTTATGAGTTAATAATGATTATTCATGTCTTAAATTTTCAACTCTTGAAAATATGAATTATCATTACCATTAACTCAAAGGATGTATCACAGACACTAAAATACACATATGTGATAGAAAATAACCCATTTTATTATTTATAGTCAAAATTATAATTTTGCCCCTAGAAGTGTATTACAAGTGTCAGCCAATTCTGGCTTCTAGGGCACATATATCTAACAATCTCCCACTTGTCCTAAAGCCAATTGGCTACAAGTCTAAGTCCCATCTTCTCAAGGTGGGCTTCGATCTTCTGCTGGCCCAACGGCTTTGTAAGTGGGTCTGCCACATTATCTGCGGAGTTGACTCTCTTGACCTCGAACGTAACCCTTTCTCAAGGTAATCGCGGATGAGATGGTATCGCCGCTCAATGTGCTTGGATTTCTGGTGAGACCTCGGCTCCTTAGCAAGGGCTATGGCGCCATTGTTATTGTCGCAGTAATAGAGGAATGGCATCTGATGGCATTACTCCAATTTCTGCAGCAAACTTCTTGTACCAGAATGCTTCCTTCGCAGCCTCTGATGCAGCGATATATTCTGCTTTCCATGGTGGAATCTGCTATCACAGTTTGCTTGGAACTCTTCCAGCTGACAGCACCACCATTGCACACAAACAGACTTCCAGATGTCGACTTTCGATCATCTATATCGGACATGAAATCCGAGTCTGTGTATCCCTGGACTTGGAGTTCTCCATTACCAAAGACCAACATCATATCCTTAGTTCTTCTCAAGTACTTAAGGATACATTTCACAGAAGTCCAGTGTTCTTCACCTGGATTTGACTGATATCTGCTTGTGACACTCACAGCATGGGCTATATCAGGTCGTGTACATAGCATGGCATACATGAGGCTCCCTATTGCAGAAGCATAAGGGATCTTGCTCATGCGTTCTATTTCCTCAGGTGTGCTAGGGGCACATCTTCTTGGAAAGATGAATACCATGTCTGAAGGGTATTAATCCCCTCTTAGAGTTTTCCATACTAAACCTCTTTAGTACTTCCTCTATGTACATCTTCTGTGAAAGTCCTAGCATCCTATTCGGTCTATCCCTATAGACCTTAATTCCTAGAATAAAGGATGCTTCACCTAGGTCTTTCATGGAGAATTCCTTTAGACAACCATATTTTGACTGATGTCAACATGGGAATATCATTCCCAATAAGGAGGATGTCATCCACGTACAATACGAGGAAGACAACAGCGCTCCCACTGACCTTTTTGAAAACACATGGTTCCTCTTCATTTTTGATGAAACCAAACTTTTTGATCACATCATTGAAATGAGTGTTCCAGCTCCGAGATGCTTGCTTAAGTCCATATATGGACCTTTGCAGCTTGCAAACCTTGTGATCAGTATCACTGGATGTGAAACCTAGCGGCTGTTCCATATAGATATCTTCCTCAAGATATCCATTTAAGAATGCCGTTTTCACGTCCATTTGCCATATTTCATAATCGAAATAGGCTGCAACAGGCAAGCAATGTGCGGATGGATTTTAGCATAGCTACTGGAAAAAGGTATCCTGATAGTCAATGCCTTCGCGTTGACTATAACCTTTTGCCACTAGTCTAGCCTTGAATGTCTCCACATTTTCCATCTGCACCAATCTTTCTCTTGAAGATCCATTTACACCCAATAGGTACTATACCTTCTGGTGGATCTACCAAGGTCCAGACTTGGTTTGAGTGCATCGAGTCAATTTCTGACTTCATTGCCTCTAAGCCATTTCTCGGAGTCGATATCTGATATCGCCTCGTTGTAGGTTTTGGGATCATCACCATGAGCACCATTACCTACGAGGAACATTTTCCTCTACTTCCTCTGAAATAATACCTAAGTATCTTTCAGGGGGATGGAAAACTCTTTCCGATCTACGAGGTGGAGGAGGTAGTGTTCTTATTGGCTCAACCTGATTTGGTTCCACTTGGTCCTTAGCTCGTTGCTGCTTGTGAGACTTTCTCATCAAGCTTAATCTGCTTTCCAATGCCGCTATCTTGAATAAACTATTTTTCAAGAAAGATGGCATGTCGACTCACAATCACATTGTGGTCTTCTGGAATGTAGAAATAGTATCCTAATGACTCTTTAGGATATCCTATGAATCGAGCTCTGAAGGACCTAAACTCTAACTTGTCCGCTTGTTGTCTTTTGACATGAGCCGGACAACCCCAAATTCTGAGATGACTCAGACTTGGTTTCTTACCATGCCATATCTCATACGGTGTGGTAGGAACGGTTTTAGAGGGAACCCTATTCAGTAAATAAATTGAAGTTAACAATGAATGTCCCCCAAAGAAAATCAGGAAGGTCTGTGAAGCTCATCATGGATCGAACCATATCCAATAGAGTCTGATTTCTCCATTCTGAAACTCCGTTGAGTTGAGGTGTTCCTGGTGGAGTCCATTGAGAGACTATGCCATTTTCCTTGTAGATAGTCTAGGAATTCCCGACTAAGGTATTCACCTCCTCGATCTGATCGAAGAACCTTAATGGGTTTTTTAGTTTGTTTTTCTACTTCATGTCTGAATTCTTTGAACTTTTCAAAAGCTTCAGACTTGTGTCTCATAAGATACACATACCCATACCTAGACAGATCATCGGTAAAGGTAATGAAGTAGACAAAATTGCCTCTAGCCGGCACATCAAATGGGCCGCACACATCAGTATGTACTAGGGCAAGGAGATCTGTGGCCCTCTCCCCATGTCCAACAAAAGGGAGTTTAGTCATTTTGCCTTGAAGACAAGATTCACAAGTTGGATATGACTCAAAAGTCAATGGACTCAATAGCCCATTTTTCTCCAATTTGTTAATCCTATCTTCTGCTATATGACCTAATCTCAGGTGCCATAGATATCTATCGTTTGGACTATCCCTAGGTCGTTTTGGCATTCACGTTTTGCTCGATAGTTAAAAATAGGTACATCAATATGTAACTGATAAAGACCATTAATAAGGAAAACCATTTGCAATTTTATTTCTTTCATAAAGAATGTTACAATGGTCCTTAAAGAAGGTAATCACATAGCCTTCTTGTGCTAAGCATGAAACAGAAATCAAATTCCTGCTAGCTGCAGGCACATAATAACAGTCTTTTAAAACTAAGTCTAAACCAGATGGTAATCGAAGAGGGTATGTTCCCACGGCTACTGCAGCAACTCTTGCTCCATTACCGATGCGTAGGATCATGTCTCCATCCCTCAGCCTCCTGCTATCCTCAAGACCCTGCATGAAAGTGCACAGATGAGCACTAGAACCAGAGTCAAGCACCCAACTGGATGCAGAAGAAATCCATTAAGGTTAGACTCAATAACGAGCATACCTCCAGAAGGACCTTCCTTCTTGTTCTTCAGGGTGGCCAGGTAAGTAGGGCAGTTCCGCTTTCCAATGGCCGTCGCTGTTGCAATGGAAAATACTTTTCTTTGTCAGCGGCCTTCTTCTTCGCTCTTCTTTTTCTTCTTTCTTTCTTTCATCTTCTTTTTTTTACAGACTTCTTTTTCTTTCCATAAGACTTTCTTTTGGAAGAAGTCCATTCCATAGCAAGAACTGAGCCTTTAGAACCTTTCATAGAAAGCTCAGCGGTAACCAGCATATTCATTAATTCGGCCAAGAATTTTGAAGTTTATGCATGTGGTAATTCATGATGAATTGCCCATATGCATCAGTCAAGGATTGCAGAATAATATCATTCTGCAGATCCAAGTCCAACTTCACACCGAGCTTCTCAAGCTCTTCCATGTCCTTGATCATTGCATCAGACAGTGATCTTGGACTGACTGCCCATCACGCATCTTAGCCTTAAAAAGTCATTTCGTGACTTGATACTTTGGCTGCGCGACTCTGTTCACCAAACATCTCCTGTAGGTGAGCCAACATTTGGCGAGCAGTCCCGATATCTTCATGTTGGCGCTGGAGCTCATCAGACATCGAGCCCAACATGTAGTATCTGGCCTTATTATCTTCGTCAATCCATTTTTCAAGAGACGCTCTCTGTTCAGTGGATGGACGAGCTGGTAAGGTGGGAGGGTCCTGGTCCAATACATGGTTAACTTCTCGAAACCCAAAATAATTTTGTAGTTCCTGAGCCAATCTTTATAATTGGGTCCGTCAGTCTATGTGTGTCCAGGATACGTGCCAATGGGTTGGACGCAGACATTTTTCCTGTAGAGAGTCAAAGATTCTAGTTAGATACTGTAATTATGACTTGACCAATTTATTTAGAGATTTTATTTTTAAACAAATTAGCTCCCACTATTTTCTCGGATCCCTACACTCCCTCTGTAGAGATGCGAAAATCTCCATGATTAATGATTTCTAGTGGGTGGTGCGGTCTCACCAACTGACTCATCACCTCACCTAACAGTTATTGGTGATGGGTTTAGCCAATGAGTGAACAACTCTTGTTCTTGTTCAATGATTCTCTAATCATGGTGCACCCAAACTTGGTCTCTAATTCATGAATCTCACCGTATCCAAAATATTGATCCACTCCTTAGTTAAGTCAGACCCACCATTTGCATAGACTGGATTTCCTAATTGAGTCTCTCACCGTATCCAAAATATTGAGCCCAACTCATCCTCCAGCCCATAGCATCCAATGCCTAATAGACATGGTTGCATCTTTTTGGTGCAACTGAGCCACTGTATCCAGCCGAGAACAATCAACCCCGGGAAAAGGGCCCGCACATCTACAATGGTGGAAGACCTCAGACTTAATCTTTTCTTAGGAAGAATTTTGATTCAGGTCTCATTAAACTAGACTTGGCATTAGTCATAACAATTATGACTAACCTAGTGGCATGGGTTAGCTCGGATTATTGACCACCTCAGATCAGAACTGTGTCAACAGATATGGCCAGGTAAGTGAGATCCGGTGGAAGGAATATGCCATTAACTCGTACAAGAATGCATTCAGAGTCGAGTAGCTTCCAATTAAAAACCAGTCGGTCGTATGTGCCAAACTTACCTTAGACACCAAATTGTTGAGTCAGAACCAATTGGGTTAGCCTACAATCCAGACTCTAACCTCTGAGCCTAATTAGGTCTTGCTTGATCGATCACTCGTGACTCGATCTTGACCCAGACTTAATCCTATTAGGCTGGTCAATTTAAGCATTGTTGATCCCATCTAACCAACTCTTGATTCGGTTTGATCAACCGCTTAGACCTAATTGAGCTACCCAAGCCCGAACCCAGTATTATGAATATGTCTTAGATCTAAAATTCTCAATTTTAGACCTAATTAATATATTTTATAATCTTAATTTTTAATTAAGTTTAGGGTTCATAAACAAAATATGCACAATAAAATCCTAGGGTTTCAGGATCTAGGGTTTTGCAGAAAGTAAGTTTTGGATTTCTGATTAAGGACGAACATGCGCAGCACCCCTACACATCATAAGAACACCCCATCGAATGGGAAGGAGAGGGCCTTTAAATCCTTCTTCATTCTTATGACCGGACGGCCAAGAGGAACGCCTTAATCAGGAAAATATTAATACTACAAAACTAGTTAGATCTATATCATATATCTCATATATAAAAATTAGATCTAACTATGGCATATTTTGCATACATCTCATGTATCATATCATGCATATTTTTAGATCTAAATTATCTCATAATAATCTAAAAAATTAGATTTAAATTGATCTAATCAAAATAAATTCTAATCTAGATAATTATGTAGAACTATTCTACAACTAGTCTAGACATGCATCATCATATCTCATATGATAAAAATTAAATAATTTTATTTATTATTTTTTAGATGTTATTATAATAATTATAATATCAAAAAATAGTAAATAAATAGATCTAAAATTATAATTTAATTAAATTAAATTATGAACATGCAAGACTATATATAGAATAATTCTATTTTAGAACTAGTCATGCATCTTGTAAAATTTAGATCTAAATTATTTAATTTTAATTTTTTTGATTTCAAATCTAATCATATCTTATATGAAATCTAAAATTACTTAATTATTAAATTAAAATTAAATTAAAATTAGATCTAAATAATTTAGGAGAATCTGGTTCTGATACCAGTTGAAGAAAAAATTCAGATTTTCTGGATTAGGTTCGTTCAGATTTGATTGAATCAAGAGAGATATTTTAAAAATTTTTTTTAAAATCCATATCAGATCTAAGATATTTTAGATTTAATTTTATAGATCTAATAAAAAAAATAAAAATAAATTAAATCTAATTTAATTTATATCTTTTATTGAATAATCAGATTATCCTATGATGATCCTACTGATTGCCTGAGGTTCTGGATCTAGCTATACAAGTGCCTGACCTCTACCGATATCCACTTAGGTTGGATCTGAAGATCTTCTTTTTTTTTATCACCTCTTTAAATATCAGATTTGGATCTGATTTGGAGGATCTTCAAAACTTCTTCTGAAGATCTAGAATTGTCTCTTACAGCAGTGCTGCCTTCTTCCTTTATCGTCACCTTTCTCTTGCCTGGATCGCACCAAACTGGAGCCCAAATCTCCTTAGACGTGGAGAGGAGAGAGAGGATCAGAAGATGGCATGGAGAAGGAAGAGGGGCAGCCTTATAGCATGGGCTATGGGTTATTAACTCTAAAGCTTGGCACAAACAAAATTTTTATAAACCCTACTGCGCCATGCAGTGCCACATCATCCCGACCAATCACATCGCTTCATGCAATCAAATCTAGCTCTGATTGGTGGGATGACATCACCTGATCCAATTAGATAAGAGCCCCCTCAAATCATCCTTAGGTGACGCCAAGACTGATCAAAGCTGAGTCTTAGGCATCTACCTAAGTTGATTCCAAGAAGCAACCTAGAGTCCCATTTGTATGGGACTCCAAGCATCCCTATCCTTGGGTGCACTCCTCTCTAAGCGTGTGCCCCCTCCTTTCTATTTTCTAGCAAGGGGACAAGCTCCTATCTGCTCTTCTATGGATGCATGACACATGGACAGATGTCTAAATATCAAAGATCAACGTTTGACCAAAGTCAAAAGACAAAAATGAGCAGGTAATGGAAAATGGCAGGTATTGTCTCAAATTTATCTCATAAATTAAGACAATCATTTCTAACCTGGACAAGCTCCAATCAAATCAAGTAAAGGTACCTGAGTGAGCACAAACATATTTGACTTAGTCGAAATAACTTTTAATGATAGTAGAAGGAGAACATTAGGCTCAATCGTAGTGCTAGCATGATTTTTTTGAATCTAATTCAAATCAATTAAATTGAGTTAGTCTAATTGATGATATCTAGATTCAAATTCTTATTTATGTGATTCAGTTAGGTTTAACTCTGTATGGTAATAGGATATGTCATGATCTCTATCATCGACATCATCGAAACTCCTTTCGATGGATCAGAACTCTTCTGATTCAGACAACTAGAATGATCGATCATCTAAATCATTCTAATTGCTCCCAAAATCCACCAAGTGACACCTAGCAGTATATGGTGGCAATCCCATCAAAATTGAAAATGCGAACCTCTTGGTGCAGCTACCTGTGTGATTAAGTTCTTCTATCTTGAGCTTCCGATCAGATTAGGGTTAAGGTGAACTCGTCAAACCCTAATTTCTGTCATATGATTTAATCATTCGATTCAAGTCCGATGTGAAAATCTTAAATAGAAACTCTTTCTATTATTTCACTCTACCATGGCCATGGGCTTATGGACTTGATTCTCATGATCATCATAGGGCTACTCCTCATCCACCGAGGTAGATAGATTCCATCTTGGTGCAATCCAATTTCTACAATGAACATGCTATAGCCAACATACACCTCAGAATTTTGAATGGCTAGAAGATCAAGTCATGGTGTAGTCAAACTATAACACCCTCAAGGTGAACTATCGATGCACCTCAAGTCAAAGAATCAGACATACCACTACAACTTCGAGCCTGTCATCGACGAGAAGGTAGACTTTCTTATGACTACTCGAGGTGGTCACGCTCAGTATCCTCATTCTCTAACGAGTACCTATACTTTCACTCCGGTGTCTCTACACCATAGACTCAAGATTCATCTACTATAAAGAAGTGATTGTTCACTAATTTCTGGATCAATCACCATCCTCATGATGATCCGATCAGGAGCATTTTATGAGTTAATAATAAAAATTTTTATTTTAAATTTTTAATTCTTGAAAATAAGAATTATCATTATCATTAACTCAAGGAATGTATCATCGACACTAAATATACATTTATGATAGAAAATAATCTATTTTATTATTTATAGTCAAAATTATAATTTTGCCCCTAGAATTGTATTAAAAGTGTTAGTCAATTCTAGCTTCTAGGGCACACATATCTAATAGAGAGGTCTGGAAGGAGTTCGACTCCTGATGAAATCTGACTGAAGAAGAGGTGTAGAAGGAATTCGGCTTCTGAAGAAATCCAACTAAAGAAGAAGTCCGAAAGAAGTTCAGCTTCTAGAGATACTTGATTGAAGGAGAAATCTAAAAGAAGTTTGGCTCCTAGAGGAATCCAACTAAAGGAAAAATCTGAAAGAAATTCAGCTGATAGAAAAATCTGACTCAAGGAGAAGTTCGGAAGGAGTTTGGCTTCTGAAGAAATTCGACTGAAAAAAAAAATTCGGAAGGAGTTTGATTGATGAAAAAACTTGACTAAAGAAGAAATCCATAAGGAGTTTGGCTCCTGGAGAAATCCGACTAAAGACGAAATCCAGAAGGAGTTTGGCTCCTAGAGGAATCTGACTGAAGAAGAAGTTCGGAAGGAGTTCGGCTCCTATAGAAATGCGATTGAAGAAGAGGTCCGAAAGAAGTTCGGCTCCTGATGGAATCCGACTGAAGGAGAGGTCCAGAGGGACTTCGGCTCTTGGAGGAATCCGACTGAAGGAGAAGTTTAGAAGAAGTTCGGCTCCTAAAGGTACTTAACTAAAGAAAAAACTCGGAAGAAGTTTGGCTCCTAGAGGAATCCAACTAAAGAAGAAGTCTGAAAGGAGTTTGGCTCCTGGAGGTACTTGACTGAAGGAGAAATTTGAAGAAAGTTCGACTCCTGAAGGAATCTAACTGAAGGAGAAATCCGAAAAAAGTTCGACTGATGGAGAAATTCGACTGAAGGAGAAGTTCGAATGGAGTTCAACTCCTGGAGGAATCCGATTGAAGAAAAAATTCAGAAAAAGTTTAGCTCCTGGAGGAATCCGACTGAAAGAGAAGTCAGAGTTTGGCTCTTAAAAGAATCCATCTGAAGGAGAAGTCCAGAAAGAGTTCGACTCCTGAAGGTACTTGACTGAAGGAGAAATTCGAAAGAAGTTTGGCTCCTAGAGAAATTTGATTGAAGGAGAAGTCTGGAAGGAGTTTGGCTCCTGGAGGTACTTGACTGAAGGAGAAATTCGAAAGGAGTTCGACTCCTGGAGGAATCTGACTGAAGAAAAAATTTGGAAGGAGTTCGACTGATGAAAAAATTTAACTGAATAAAAAGTTCGAAAGGAGTTTGGCTCTTGGAGGAATTCGACTGAAGGAGAAATTCGAAAGAAGTTTGGCTTCTAGAGGAATCCGACTGAAGAAGAAATCCGAAAGGAGTTTGACTGATGAAGAAACTTGACTGAAGGAGAAATCCGTAAGGAGTTCGACTCCTGAAGGAATCCGACTAAAGAAGAAGTTCAAAAGAAGTTTCGCTCCTCGAGGACCAAAGAAGAAATCTGGAAGAAGTTTGGCTAATGGAGAAATTCGACTGAAGAAGATATTTGGAAGGAGTTTGGCTCCTGGAGGAATCCGACTGAAGGAGAAATTCGGAAGGAGTTTGACTGATGGAGAAACTTGATTGAAGAAAAAATTTGTAAGAAATTTGGCTCCTTAAGAAATCTGACTGAAGAAAAAATTCGAAAGAAGTTTGGCTGATGTAGAAATTCAACTGAAGGAGAAGTTCGAAAGGAGTTTGGCTCCTGGAGGAATCCAACTGAAGGAGAAGTCCGTAAGGAGTTCGGCTCCTGAAGGAATCTGATCGAAGGAGAAGTCCGAAAAAATAGTTTGGCTCCTGAAGGAATCCGACTGAAGGAGAAGTTCAAAAAAAGTTCGGCTCCTGATGGAATCCATCTGAAGGAGAAGTTTGGAGGGGGTTCGACTATTGTAGGCATCCAACTGAAGAAGAGATCCGTAAGGAGTTCGGCTCCTGAAGGAACATGACTGAAGGAAAAAATTTGGAAGGAGTTTGGCTCCTGAAGGAATTCGACTGAAGAAAAAATTCAGAAGGAGTTCAGCTGATGGAGAAATCCGACTGAAGGAGAAGTTCAGAAGAAGTTCGACTCCTGGAGAAATTCGACTGAAGAAAAAATTTGGCTGATGGAGAAACTTGACTGAAGTATAAAATTCGAAAGAAGTTCGGCTCCTGAAGGAATCAGACTGAAGGAGAAATCCGAAAGAAGTTTGGCTGATGGAGAAATCCGACTGAAGAAGAAGTTCGGAAGGAGTTTGGCTCTTGGAGGAATCCAACTGAAGGAGAAATCCGAAGAAGTTTGAAGTTTGGCCGCTGGAGGAGTTTGGCTGTTTGAAGGAGTTCAGCTGGGATTCGTCCGATGGAGGAGTTCGGCTATTTGAAGGAATTCGGCTAGACTTCGCCAACTGGAGAAAATATTTTCGATCGAAGCTCTTTTGTGATTACCAGTTGCATTAGACTAAGCATCAGATTGGACTTCAATGGGAGCGGGGTTTATCCCTAACAATAATCCCCCACTTTTGAGTTCGAAATTCGAAGGAAGAGAGTACAAAAAAGATGACAGTCGAAATCCTTTTTCGGGCTCTACATCCATTGGGGTTGAAGCTCGTGGGAGATCTTACCTTCAATCGAAGTTAAAGAAGATCTTATCTCCTACTGACATTGCAGTTGAAGCTCGAGAGAGATCTTATCTCCAACCAAGATTGATGTTGAAGTTGAAGTTCGGAGGATCTTATCTCCAGCCGAGATTGATGTTGAAGTTGAAGCTCGGAGAAAAATTTTGATCCTAGGTTCCCGCACTTGCTACTTGTTGTGGATGCCGAGCTCGTTGTGGACACCAGGCTTATTGTGGACATCGAACTAAGATCTCTCTTGCAAATCAGGATAAGGTTCTATCTTTCATATTTGACGTAGCCAGATTATCGTGGAAAAGCATGTGTAAGGATTCTCCACCGAGCTTTTTCCTTCTCCATGTCTTTGGTCTACGGGGTATCGATCTTTGCTCATGCTAGGACGAAGTTCTTCTCCTATTCCTAACAGGCTGTAGAGACATATTTAGGATTGTTGTTGGGGTCTCTTCTCTCACCTCATTTAAAATAAACGAGGCCTTCAACTTTGCTCACATTAGGATGAGGTTCTCCTCCTATTTCTAACGGGCCATAGGGGTACATAAGGACCGTTGTCAGGGCCTCTCCCCCCATCTTATCTAAAATGAACGAGGTCTTCGACTTTACTTACGTTAAGATAAGATTCTTCTCCTCTTCCTAACGAGCTGTAGGGGTACATAAAGGCCATTGTTAGGACCTCTCCCCTCATCTCGTCTAAAATGAACGAGATCTTCGACTTTGCTTTTGTTAGGACAAGATTCTCCTCCTGCTCCTAACGAGCTGTGGGGACACATAAGGGCCGTTGTTAGGGCCTCTCCCTCCATCTCGTCTAAAATGAACGAGATCTTCGACTTTGCTCACATTAGGATGAGGTTCTCCTCCTGTTCCTAATGGACTATGGAGGCACATAAGGGCCGTTGTTAGGGTCTCTCTCCCCATCTCGTCTAAAATGAATGAGGTCCTTCGACTTTGCTCACGTTAGGATGAGGTTCTCCTCCTATTTCTAACGGACTGTGGGGGCACATAAGGTCGTTGTCAGGGCCTCTCCTTCCATCT
Source organism: Cocos nucifera (assembly GCA_006176705.1). Taxonomy (NCBI): domain Eukaryota; kingdom Viridiplantae; phylum Streptophyta; class Magnoliopsida; order Arecales; family Arecaceae; genus Cocos; species Cocos nucifera. The sequence goes on from QRFJ01000030.1 coordinate 2,434,064, forward strand.
CGTCTAAAATGAAATGAGGTCTTCGACTTTGCTCATGTTAGGATGAGGTTCTCCTCCTATTTCTAACAGACTGTGGGGACACATAATGGCCATTGTCAGGGCCTCTCCCCTTATCTTATCTAAAATGAATGAGGCATTCGATCTTGCTCACGTTAGGATGAGGTTCTCCTCATGTTCCTAACATGGCCATTATTGATTGCTTCTTTCCTATCATCATATAGTTTTTGCACCAAGAAATAATAATATTAAAATAGAGGAGTTTTATTGATGGAAAATTATTGATAGTACATTCTCAGATTTTTTGAATTTTAAGATCGTAGGAGCATCGTTCCTCCGAGCTCCTTCAGACGATAAGTTTCAGTTCCTAACATAGCCATTATTAATTACTTCTTTCCTATCATCACATAGTTTTTACACCAAGAAATAATAACATTAAAATGGAGGAGTTTTATTGATGAAAAATTACTGATAGTACATCCTCAGATTTTCTGAATTCTAAGGTCGTAGCAGCGTCGTCCCTTCGAGCTTCTTCAGGCGATAAGTTTCAGATCGGATAACCTCCTCTACTTCATACGGGCCTTCCCAATTCGGGACAAGCTTTCTCTAGCTCTGAGGCTAAGAGATGGTGGCTCGCCATAGCACTAAGTCTCTCACTCTAAACATTTTACCTCTAACTTTGGAGTTATAGTATCGGGCTATCCTTCACCTGTAGACCGCCATCCGAACCTAGGCGTTCTCTCTTTTTTCTTCCAGCAAGTCGAGGTTGACTCTAAGGTTCTATGAGTTATGCTGCTCATTGAAAGCCACGACCCACGCTAACGAAAGCTTAAGCTCAATTGAGATGACTGCCTCCATTCCGAAAGCTAAGGCGAATGGTGTTTTTCCAGTCGGTAGCTTTTGAGTAGTTCGGTACGTCCAGAGGATGTGGTAGAGTTCGTCCATCCAGACCCTCCTTGCTCTATCGAGCCTTATCTTAATACCTTGCAGTAGGATCCGGTTGGTCACTTTAGCTTCCCCATTTTTCTGTGGGTGAGCTACCGATGTGAAGTGATGGAAGATGTTTAGATCTTCGTAGAACTTGGTAAACCTCGTCCTAGAGAACTATCACCCGTTATCTGTTATGAGAGTTCGGGGCAAACCGAACCGACAGACGATTGACTTCCAGACGAAGTCCTGTACCTTGACCTTGATAATTTTTGCTCGTGGTTCGGCTTCGACCCATTTGGTAGAAGTAGTTGATCACGATCAGGAGGAACTTTCGTTGTCTAGATGCCATCGGAAAAGGACCAAGTATATCCATTCCTCACTGCGCAAATGGCCAAGGTGCGCTCAGTGGAGTAAACTCGGAGGCCGACTTTCTTTGTAGGTTTGCATTTTTCTGACATCGATCACATTTCTTAACATACTCTATAGAATAGTGGTATAAGATTGATCAATAGTACCCTTACCGAAGTAATTTTTATGATAGGGATCTGGCTCCTACATGACTTTTATAAATTTTCTCGTGCACTTCATATAATATGAAGTCGGCCTCTGAAGGTCGGAGATATCTTAGCAGCGGCAGCAAATATGACCTCTTATACAATCTATCCTCATACAAAACGTATCGAGAGATTTGATTTTTGAGTTTTCGAGCTTCTTTCGGATTACGAGAAAGAGCTTTCTCTTTGAGATAGGCAACCAATGGGTCAATCCAGCTCGGCTCAAGCTCCATCTGCATAACGAACTATGATTCTTTTGAGCTTGGGCATTTTAGAGTTTCAAAAAATCCTTCTTTGGACAATTTGGCTGGGGTTGAAGTGACCAATTTAGAAAGAAAGTCGTGTCTTGTATTTTCTGCTCTCGGAATCTATCGAATGTCAAAATTGTCAAAGGTCAGAGTCAAATTTTTTACTTTCTCAAGGTATTTCATCATACTTTTCTTCTGTGCTTCATAGTTACCATTAATTTGGTTGACCACTAATTAAAAATTACTATAAACTTGAAGTCAATCTACTTTTAACTCTCTTGCTATTTTTAATCTGACGATCAGTGCTTCATATTCGATCCCATTATTAGTTGCAGAAAATTCAAAGCGTAGTGCATACTCGACGACGACTCCCTCGAGATTGATTAAGACTAATCCCGCATCTGCTCCAGCGGAGTTGGACGAACCATCCACGTATAGAGCTTAAAAATCTTCAAAAAGATCGGCACTCTCTTCGAAGAGGTTCGATTGCGATAACAGAGCACCGATCTCATTCTGCTCAAGTTCGGCAGCATCTAAAATGGTATATTCTACTATAAAATCTATCAATATCTGAGCTTTGATCGATGGCCTGGGTCGATAATTGATGTCGAACTTCGTGAGCTCAATCATCCATTTTACAATTCTTTCGAAAGCATTCGTTCGATGAAGGACTGCTTTTATTGGTTGATCTATGAGGACCGTTATGGTGTGCCTCAGAAAGTAAGGTCGGAGTCTCCTGACAGCGATTAGAAGAGAGTAGGTCAATTTCTCCAGCTTAGAATACCTGATCTCTGCATCTCTTAGGATCCAACTTATGTAGTAGATCGATCGCTGCATCTTTGCTTCCTCTTTGACTAGGACTGCTGCCAAGGCTGCTGGAAAGACTGCTAGGTGCAAGAATGATTCTTCTTCAGGTTTGGGCTTTGCCAGCAGTAGGGATGAATCGAGATAGTTTTTGAGCTCCTCAAACGTCCGTTGGCACTCCATCATCTAGCATAAGTTCTTTGGTTGCTTGAGAACTTGGAAGAAGAGCATGCATCGCTCGGTCGATCTCGAGACGAAGCGATTTAGGTATGCCACTTTTTCAATCAGGTGCTGAACTTTTTTGATTATTCTTGGAGCAGTCATCTCCTCAATAGCTCGAATTTTCTCTGGATTTGCTTCAATCTCGTGCCTTGACACCACAAATCTTAAAAACTTTTTTGAGGTCACACCAAAGGCGTACTTGATCGGATTCAGCTTCATCTTATATTTTCTAAGTGCACTGAAGGTCCCTTCGAGATCGGTGAGGTGGTTTATAGAAGCTTGATTTTTGACGAGCATGTCATCCACATACACCTCTATGTTGCGGCCAATTTGCTTCTTGAAGATCTTGTTAACCAAGCGTTGGTACGTTGCCCCTTCATTCTTGAGCCCAAAGGGCATAACCTAGTTGATCAATCCTGAAAAGAGGGTAGCTATCCTTTGGGCAGACTTTGTTTAACTTTTTGAAGTCTATATACATCCTTCACTTGTTGTTTGTCTTTTTGATGAGGACCACGTTTGAAACCTAGATCGGATAGTTAACTTTTTGGATGAATCCAGCTTTGAGGAGCTTGCCTACTTCTTCTACGATTGCTTTCTGTCTCTCTAGGGCGTGGTTGCGCATCTTCTCTTTTACCGACCGATACTTAGGATCAACGGTCACTCGATGTTTCATGACCTCGGCGTTAATTTTTGGCATATCCGTTAGGGCCCAGGCGAAGACGTCCGCATTCTTCCTGAGAAAGATGATGAGTTGCTCCCAGATCTTGTCCCCTAAGTTGGAGCCGATTTGTATAGTGTGCTCCACATTTTCGTCGTTTAAGGGCACAGATATGAGGTCCTCCATAGGCTCGCCTTGCTCCTTGGTGAGGTCGTCATGGGTATCCAGCCTCTTAACAAAATAAAGGTTGGGTTGGATATTTTTCTGCAGGGCAATGAAGTAACAGCATCTCATCAATGCTTGATCTCCCCTGATCTCTTCAATTCTATAGTTCGTTGGGAACTTCATGTTTAGATAATAAGTCGACACCACTGCTCAGGGCACGTTCAACCCAGGTCGATCGAAAATAGCATTATAGGTAGATGGAGCCTTTATGATTAGAAAATTGACCTATGCCTTAACTAGCTTTAGGCGTTGTCCTACAGTCACAGTCAAAGTTATTATGCCCTCAACCGGCACGGCATCGCTAGTGAAACCTACCAACGGAAAGTTCACACGTTCCAAGTGGTTATTGAGTAAGGATATTTTTGAGAAAGCATCATAAAATAATACGTCGGTCGAGCTTTCATTATCTACCAAAACGTGGCATACATCATAGTTGGTAATGTTTAAAGAGATTACAACCGCATCATTGTGTGGGAACTGGACTCCTCGAGCATCCTCGTCGATGAAAGCGATGGACTCTTTAGTTCTCCGTCTCTTCACTGATCTCTCAGATTCATTAGCCTCTTCATGTCGAAGTCCCCCAAAGATAGTGTTGATGATGTCGAAAGGTGATGGATCTTCTTGTTGTTCCTTCCTTCTTGGTGGTTTAGGCTGCGACATTGCTCTTGACCGATCTTACCGTCCTTCAGGCCAACGTCATAGAAATCGACCGAATCTGCCTCGCCTGATGAGCTCCTCGATCTCATCTTGGAGCTGCATACACTCTTCAGTATCGTGATCGTGGTCACGATGATAAAAGTAAAATTTATTAGGATTGCGCTTGCCGAGGTGAGTACGTATCCTTTTCGATCTCGGTAGTTGCTTCTTGATTTCTATCAGTATTTAGATTTTTGGAGCATTGAGAGGGGTATAGTTATAAAATCTTCAGAGGGAAGAACCCCACCATGCCTTTCTATCGGAGCTTCCCTGCCTTTGGGCTTGGAAAGGAGTTCGGGCTTGCTTGCACTCAGAGAAAGTTTGAGAGCGCGGTCGAACTTCACTCAGCTTTTCTTCCTCAGCAGGCCCACCCGACTCATCGATTCGCCGCTCTCCAACGGCTTCATTATCCTTGGCCTTGAAGGCCTCTTCAGCTCGGACATAACCTTTAGCCTGAGCCAGCATATCGACAAAGTCCCTGGGGTACTTCTTTTTCAGAGAGAATAGTAAATTATTCTTCTGAAGACCATCCTTAAGTGCGGTCATTGCAATCGACTGGTCTAGATTATGGACCTTCAATGCAGTAGCATTAAATCGGATGATATAAGCCTGGATGGATTCTCTCTCCTTCTGCTTGATGTTCATTAAAAAATCCAAACCTCGGTGAAGACGTCGACTGCTAATAAAATGAGTTGCAAACTGATGGCTCATCTGATCAAAAAAAAAGATGATACTTGGCTTAAGGACTGAGTACCAATTTTTGGTGGCTCCCTTGAGGATGGATGGAAAAGTCTGGCATAAAATGGTGTTTGACACGTCGTGGAGCAGCATCATCGTCCGAAAGGCCTTCAGGTGATCGATTGGATCAGTGATTCCATCGTAACTCTCCAACTGAGGGAGCTTAAAGTTTGGCAGGATCGATTTCTGCATAATCTTCTGAAAAAAAAGAGGATCAGTGCAAATATCATTACCGTGGGTGGAGGGAGCATGACGGAGTTCTTCGATTCATCAGCTCATTTTTTGAAGCTTTTGATCAAGGAGATCTTCACGATCATTGATCTCCAGAATTTTTTGGTCGAGCGAGTGTGAAGCCTCCTCTTGGGTCGAGTCATGGTTCGAGCAAGGGCCCTCCATCCTCTGCTTCTCCTTTTTGGAGATCAGAGATCGGATAGCCCAAGTCGGCCATCCTCAGATCAGATCATGGGGCTCCGAAGAAGCCTACTATGGTCGAATCGGTGCCAAAATCTATCGATGTATGGCCTGTACCATCTTCATGAGACCGCGAACCTATTGGACTAATAGATTGAACTGCTACGTATCCACCATGGCTGCAGATGGAGCCTAAGTTGCTAGGGCTGAAGCGGGAGCAAAAAGATTTGGACGAAATTTGGCTGTAGAGACCGTTGATCGTCGGATCGAAGCTTTTCTGGGAGGTATTTTTTTTCAAAAAAAATTCTAAAGAGGAAGAAGAGAGATCGCTGTCGAGCACACCTTTTAGAATAAGAAAATCTCGAAAATAGAGGGTCCTTTCTCTAATGCCAATCCTGTTGGTGTAGAATCTGATTGACGTCGAATCGAGCTAGAGTTGAAGAAGAAGAGGTCGCCGTTGGTGATCTGCAAAATAAAGTTCCATCTGGAGTCGATGGTGATGGCTCTGACAGGATCTTTTGACGATCAAGTTAGCTCTTCTGGCCAATAGAAATGGAGTGCTCAGGCAAAAATTCAGTAGAGTTTTGAAAAGAAGAAGAGAGATTAGAAAAAACGTATCTGAAGGATCCCTTTTATAGACGAAGTCCGGAGCAAATTAATAGTGACGACCATAACCATTTGGTAGTGGGCTGCTCGAGGCCACGTGGAGTTTGTTATGGAGAGAGGTGTCCGTTGGCCATTCGTTGAGATTTAATAGTCGAAGTTTGGAGGAAGCTGCCATTGGTTGGTGAAGAGCTTTGACATACATCAATTTCAGAGGAGTTCGAACTCCTAAATGGAACTTGACTGAAAAAAAAATTCGGAAGGAGTTCGGCTCCTGAAGAAATCTGACTGAAGGAGAAGTTTGGAAGAAGTTTGGCTCCTGATGGAATCCGACTGAAGGAGAGGTCCGTAAGAAGTTCGGCTCCTAGAGAAATCCAACTGAAGGAGAAGTCTGAAAGGAGTTCGGCTCCTAGAGGCACTTGATTGAAGGAGAAATTTGGAAAGAGTTCGGCTCCTAGAGAAATCCGACTGAAGGAGAAATCTGAAAGAAGTTCAGCTAATGGAGAAATCTGATTAAAGGAGAAGTTTGAAAGAAGTTCGGCTCTTGAAGGAATCTGACTGAAGGAAAAATTTGAAAAGAGTTTAGCTGATGGAGAAACTTGACTGAAAGAGAAATCCATAAGGAGTTCGGCTCCTGAAGAAATTCGACTGAAGAAAAAATTCGGAAGGAGTTCGACTCCTAAAGGAATCCGACTGAAGGAGAAGTCCGGAGGAAGTTCAGCTTCTGCAGGAATCCGACTGAAGGAGAGGTCCGGAAGAAGTTTGGCTCCTGGTGGAATCCGACTGAAGGAGAGTTTCAAAGGGAGTTTGGCTCCTGGAGGAATCCGACTGAAGAAAAAGTCTGAAAAAAGTTCGGCTCCTAGAGGCACTTGACTGAAGAAAAAATATGGAACAAGTTCAGCTCCTGGAGAAATTCGACTGAAGGAGAAGTTCAGAAGGAGTTTAGCTACTGAAGGCACTTGACTGAAGAAGAAATCTGGAAGGAGTTCGGCTCCTAGAGGAATCCGACTAAAGAAAAAATCCGAAAGGAGTTTGGCTGATGGAGAAATTCGACTGAAGGAGAAGTTCGGAAGGAGTTCGGCTCTTGGAGGAATCCGACTGAAGAAAAAATTCAAAAGGAGTTCGGCTGATGGAGAAACTTGACTGAAGAAAAAATTCGTAAGAAGTTCGGCTCCTAGAGGAATTCGATCGAAAGAGAAATTCGAAAGAAGTTTGACTCCTGAAGGAATCCGACTGAAGGAGAAATCCAGAAGAAGTTCAGTTGATGGAGAAATCCGACTGAAGGAGAAGTTCGAAAGGAGTTCGACTCCTAAAGGAATCCAACTGAAGAAGAAGTCCGTAAGGAGTTCGGCTCCTGGAGGAATCCGACTGAAGGAGAAGTCCGGAAGGAGTTCGGCTCCTATAGGCATCCGACTGAATGAGAGGTTCGAAAGAAATTTGGCTCCTGATGAAATCCATCTGAAGAAGAAGTCCAGAGGGGATTCGACTACTGTAGGCATCCAATTGAAGGAGAGATCCATAAGAAGTTCGGCTTCTGGAGGAACGTGACTGAAGGAAGAAATCTGAACGGAATTTGGCTCTTGGAGGAATCCAATTGAAGGAGAAATCTGAAAGAAGTTCGGCTAATAGAGAAATCCGACTAAAGAAGAAGTCTGGAAGGAGTTCGGCTCTTAAAGGAATCTGACTAAAGAAGAAATTCAGAAGGAGTTCGGCTAATGGAGAAACTTGACTGAAGAAGAAATTCGGAAGGAGTTCGGCTCTTGATGGAATCCGACTAAAGGAGAAATCCAAAAAAAGTTTGGCTGATGGAGAAATCCGACTGAAGAAGAAGTTCGAAAAGAGTTCGGCTCCTGGAGAAATCCGACTGAAGGAGAAATTCGGAAGGAGTTCGAGGTTTGACCGTTGGAAGAGTTCGGCTATTTGAAGGAGTTCAGCTAAGATTCGTCCGATGGAGAAGTTTGGCTGTTTGAAGAAGTTCGGCTGGGGTTCGCCAACTGGAGAAAATATTTTCGATCGAAACTCTTTCGTGATTACCAGTTGTAGTAGACTAAGTATCAGATTGGACTTCGACGGGAGTGGAGTTTATCCCCAACATATAGCAAATCGTATATATTGTTCAAGATGTCATATATATTCATAGTAAATTATATATATTGTTCGAGATGCTATATATATTCACAGAAAATTATATAAGACTTCAGAAAATTATATATATTATTCAGAATATAATATATATTCACATAAAATCAATAAGACCTCAAAAAGTCATATATATTATTCAAAAAGTTATAATATACTCACAAAAAGTTATAATAATCATATGATTATATAAAAAAATAAAAAATTATAAATATTATTCAGGATATCATATGAAGTAATAAATATAGTTCAAAATATCATATATACTCATAGAAAGTCATATAAGATATTATAAAGAAAAAAATATTTTCGTTATCAAAAATTTGATAAAAAAAATTGAGCGGCATTAAATATTATTTTATTATTACTTATGTTATATAGTCCAATGTAAAACGATGGTGCACTATACGTCAATTTTATTATACCGTACATGATTATAAAAAATTACTCTAGAATCCAATGGAGCACTAATAGTTTCCAGATGCAAAATAGTAAGAGTAATGTCAATTAAATTGTTTGAAACTACGGATTCGGTGAATTAATGCTCTTCTGTTTAGTTCAGGCAACTTGTATTCTGAAGTTGAGAGGACTATAAATTTAATACCCTTTTGTTATTTCTTTTTGAAAAGTAGCTAGTACCATTTGTATCTTATTCGCATTTGCACGGCAGATGACAAAACTTTTGTGCTTATTCTCCAATGTGGATTTAATTTTAATTGAAATCTAATGATTTTGATAATATAATAAATTACTGTTAAAAAAAATATTTCAAGATTTGATCCATGATATATTTAGAATAAAATTTAGGATGACGAACGTAGTCCAACAAATTTAAAAACAATCCAAATAAAGTTCAAATGAAAAAGTTGCGAGCAAAAAAAAGCCAAAAAAAAGTAGCATAGCCCATGGACCCATTAGAGGGGCCCATGAGCCGACGTAGACCGGTGGCAGTACTGGGCCAGCTCAAGTGCAAGAGCATGCGTGCGGGTTGCACGGATGCACCCAAGTCGTCACACAGCCCACACGCACAGCTTGGATCGAGAGCTTATTTTCCATCATTTCGTGCAGTCTAGTAGATCAGGCGGACATTTTTCTGTGGTTTCTTGTGGTTTACGATAGTTTCAATGGACTAGATCGTGATTTGACGGTCCAAGAATGAGCCGATCATGATCTAACAATCCAGGCATGATTCGAGCTTGATCAGAAGGCTTATTACACGATCGGATGGCTCTGATTTTAGCCGATCATGATCAGATCGTTCAGAAATGATCTTGGGTATGTTTGAGATTGAGTTTTCTATTGAAATACTATTTTAATGATTTTAGAATTTATATAATTTTGATTGATGAATCGTTTGTTGCATAGAAAAACTAGTGACGTCCTAAAGGTGCTGAGAAGCTTCTTGAGAGGTTTCGAAGAATTTTTATAAGAATTTTAGAATTTTTTATTGAAAATTTTTTGTACAAAAATTGAGTGATAAATTTTTTTTATATTTATTTATTCTTAGATCTCTCATAGTTAAATTTGCACGTCCCGTGAAGATAGACTTAAGATCAAACTCACGTATATGTTATTATATTTATTTTGTAGCCTTTCTTTTTTTTTTCTCGCGTGGCATCGACGTCTATTTTTTTTTGAAGCTATTGTGATCTTTGATGGGTGATTTGTATTCTATAATTAAGTGATCTACCCTGATAATTACTATGCTTGATCCATATCAAAAGCAAATTTGCGCAACTTTACTCTCGCATTCATGGGAGACATCTCTGGATCAAAAATTTTGAGAGAAAAAGTCTAGATGGATGAACTCACTAATACAAAAAAAAAAAATATTTTAGCTTTAAATTTAGTGTAATCATGGTGGGCTGCACACGTGCATGCACACACATGCATATGGCTTATGACTGTGTATATATACATAGAGATGGAGATACATGGGCAACTACTTGACTAAGGACAAAAAACAAATGACTATATTTTCTAGAGCGGCTAGTTGAAATATTTGATAGAAATAGAACAGGAATCTTCCCCGACAAATTAAAAAGAACCAAGGCGGTGCTCAAGGAGATATATCTTTTCTTCTTCTTCTTCTTTTTGATGAAAGCGGGAGGGAGATCCACCCGGATTTATTGAGACGAAGAATTTTTACATGAGCGGGTTAGACGTTGGACTGAACAGGATGTGGCGGATGGATGTCAGCCCCTGAACATTCCCAACCTCAAGGAAGAAATAATGTTGGGTGACCATGAGGAGTATGCTAAAGGTTTGCCACCATGCTTAACTGCTTCTTTTGGGCAAAGCTCTTGGGATTCTGATTTTAGCAACGTAAGCAGATCGGATATGCTTTCCATTTTAGTTTCCTGGTATAACAACTCGTCCATCTCTCCAGGGCATGGACTTTTTCTTTAAAGGCTAAGCTTTGCAAACAAGCTTTAAAACGGAAAACTCTGCTATTCCGCTCCCTTCATATGGTCCAATAAACCACAAACACTGAGCAATTATATGCGCCGTTTGATACATGACGTGGGAGGTAGTTTTGCCGCTCCATCCAAATTTTCTTGATGGTGCACAAGCGATGGACAGTGTGTTCGAGTGATCAATTGCCATACCATGGAGGAGAGATCGTATGTCAGAATAATTAAGATGGTTAGTGGTTTCATCTTGGGTTATGTAGTGATTTAGGAGGATCAATTTCAACCGAAGAACATGGGATTTAGGCTCTATTTTCATAATTCTTCTATTTTCTTTTATTCTTCTATTGAAAGATTCGAGTTCTTCCTTCTCTCCGATCGGATCGGATCATATGGAGGGAGCAATGGGATGGTCTAAGCACATTTCTCTCCTTCAGATTTTCAGATGGGAGGATGCAATTTTTGGAAAAGAGGCCAGTTGAATATTTTGATTTTAACTTGGGGAAGGTAGGTGCTACTTGCGTTTGGCAAACTAAGAAACCACTACTCCACCATGGCTGCGGAAGAAGTAGCAGTTTTTGATGCAGAAAAATTTTCTGGAGTCTCATGTCCATTAATTCCAATGTATCTGGACTGTTAGATATTGAAATAATTAATGGTCATGAGAATATTTACCAACTGTTTCAAATTAATTTTCCCTCACCGCTTGAAGTCATGGTGTCTCTGAAGACTTCCCTTAGATTGGCCAGGCGTTAGGATTCTACTACCTGATATTTTTGGACTTGTGGAAATGATTCATTCGGCAGTCCTTCCATTAATCACTGATCGTGCCGGAAAAATAATTAATATCATTGTTCCATCGCCAACAATGGGAGAGCGAACACCTTTGATTAAAGCTGGTTGCGCTCAAGGAGACATATCTACTTCTGCTCTATTCTTCAGTGGTCCTTCCATTAATCATTGATCGTGCCAGAAAGATTCCAGTGCCAATGTGAAAGCGAACGTTGTGATTAAAGATGGGTTGCGCTCGAGGAGACATATCTGCTTCTGGTCTACTGGAATTCTGTGTTGCCTTACCAAAGTCATCTATCATTTCATGGACGACCTTTCACTCTTATATATCCCTCGTTGTTTTTTTTGTTCTCTCCCTTTCTTTGTTGTTTCCAGTTATCTCTTTTTCAGGTTATATTATTGTTGCCTGGCTCTTCATAAAGGTCTCCATTTCCAACTGCAATTCCATACCAAAGGCATGGAGATGTAGCTGATTGGTAAACTATGGGTCCACTCTTTTTCTTTTTTCTTTTTTTTTTTGAGTACAAGGAGACTAGAACTATGGGTCTACTCGGTGCGATGATGGTGATTTTTTTTTTGTAAGCACTTCTTCTCCTTTACATGGCCTCTTGAATATTTGACCATACTTCTCCGATATTGTGACCTCCCGAATATTTGACCAGACTCACGAGGATTCGCATAAGGTCAAGTGGTTTGTACTTTTGTTAAAAAGAAAATTTTCCTTTTAAATCGAAAAATTTAGAAAATTTAAGAAGAGAAAAATTCTAGAGGCACTTGTACGTGGAAAAAGAACCTAAAGGTTTCATTAACACTCCATCCCAGACTTACATGATTCTATCACATCCATCCATTATTGAAGCTAGTGTTGAGCCATCTCAGGACCAATGGGAGATAATTTTTGCTTTAATTAGTTTGCGTATAGTAGCAACCTTGTCCTACCATGCAAGTCAAAGCCAATACTAAAAGTATATATGAAAAGGGCATCAAGCCTGTGCACACCACCCGGATTAACATATACTAATAGACCTTATATATATATATATATATATATATATATATATATATATATATATATAGATGATCAGAAATATACCTCGTATGATGAATGATTACTTACTGGTAAGTTATATGATAGGCAATGTGTCTTAGGCCCACATCTATCTCATAGTAGTGTAATATATGTATTTTTTAAAAAATAGCTAGGAGAGATCTATATAACTGGTGATGAATTTCTATCTATATAACAGGGAATCCAACACTACTATCGCATAGGTCCTATGGTGGCAACCATAAGAGGAGAGTATCAGAATCTAATGCTTGACGTAGGCATACTCTTTAATATAAGTTAGGCAACATTCCGCTGAGGCTGTGTGGTAGGTCTTCAGAGGCCAGAAAATGGAATAAAAAACATGTCGCTCTTAGTAGGGGGGGAAAAAAGAAAAGTAAAGAACTTTATCCAACATTGCATAAAATTTGCGACATCCTTTGAGCGATATAACCCCCAAAATCCACCTTGCCAAATACCAATAACCTTTCTCATTCACTAGCATTATTTCTTCATCAATTTATTTTACTGTTACTATAGAAACGTAATGGGATATATTGCTCAGGTTCATGTTATGCTACCGTGGCAAACTACCCTGTGCATCGCAAGATGGATCAGCTGCTCTTTGTTCAACACCTAAATGTAATCCCAGTGGAGGACTCATGGTTTCTTGATCCAAAAGAATAAGAATAAGAATGATATTAATTAAAGAATAAGAATAAGATTCATGTATGCATGCATGTATAAATATAGGTAGACATAGAGATACATTAGCAGCTGGCTGACTAATCCTTAGATGGACACAAACAACGAATAAATATGTTTTCTAAAGCAGCCAGTTGGAATATTTGGTGGAAATAGAACATGAATCTTCCTTGACGAATCAAAAACAACTGAGGTGATGCTCAGGATATATACCTTTTTTTTTTTTTTTTGGACGAAAATGAGAAGGAGATCCATACGCATCTGTTAAGGTGAAGAATACCTACATGAGCGAATTATATGCATTGCACTGATTTGATAGATAAATGTTAGAAGCCAAGGTGGGGATGGGTCCCAAGATTCCCAACCTCAAGGAAGAAATAAAGATGATGTGACTAAGAGTATGCTAAAGGTTTGCTACTTTTTGCTAAAGGTTTTCCACCGTACTTATTTCGGGCTGTAAAATCTTAGAGCTCTTGAGACTCCAGTTTTAACAATATTATCAGCAGATCGGATATTTTCATGAGCTTTACTTCTCCGGTATAACAAGTCGTCAATCTCTCCAGGGTGTGGATATATATATATATATACTTTGTTTGAAATCTGAGCTATGAAGATGCGATTTTGAAAAAGAAGCTCGTTGAATATTTTGATTTTAACTGGGAGAGGCAGGTTCTAGTTGAGTTGGGCAAACTGAGAAACCACACCACCATTCTTGAGGAAGAAGAAGAAGTAGCAGCTTTTGATGGAGAAAAATTCCTAGTCCCATGTCCATTAATCCAATGTATCTGAACTGTTAGATGTTGATTTATTGTTGAGAAGACTTAACCAACTGTTGCAATGTTCCCTCGCTTTCGAAGTCATGGTGTCTCTGAAAGATTTCCCGTATATTGGCCAGGTATGCATCAATTCTGCCCCCTGATATTTTTGGATTTGTGGTTCATAGAAATAACACAGATCGAGGAGGGGAATGATTCCTCCTGTGGTCCTTAACGTGCCAGAAAAATCTCATCGTACCATCGAAAGCCCGGGTTCATAGAAATAACGCGCCCGGGTTCATAGAAATAACGGGAGGAGAACCATTGAAAGCCCCGGTTCATAGAAATAACGCGAGGAATGATTCCTGTTCCCTAACAATTTCATCTGAAGACGGGTTTGCTCGAGGACATAAATCTAATTCTGTGGTGCCTTCTCTCTTTGGTTTTTCCAATAATCTCGATGTGATTGTTGCCTGGCTGTTCATACAAATCTCCATTTTCCAATGCAATTCTTTACCAAAGGCATGGAGATATGGTTGATTGGTAAACTATGCGTATAATCGGTGCAATGATGGTGACCTTCTTTTTTCTTTTTTTTTTTTTTAACCCACTTCTTCTCCTTCACTTCCTCTTCAATATTGACCAGACTGCCTGTTATTTATTTCCTTGCGAGTGGTTTGTGTTTTTGCTAAAAAGAAAATTTTCTCTTTAAATCAGAAAATTCAGAAAAAATTAACACCCCATCTCAAGCTTACATGGTTCTATCAAATCCATCCATTGAAGCTAGTATTAAGCCATCTCACAGCCAATAGGAGATAATTTTTGTTTTAATAAGTTCGCGTACGGGAACATCCCTGTCCTACCCTGGAAATCAAAGCCAATACTGGAACTACAAAAAGGGCACCAAGGCTGTACACCACCAACATTAACATATAGCAAATAGATCTTTCCAAACCAGCGAGGATAGATCAATGTAACTGATGAGATGTGGATTTGTATCTAACAGGAAATCCAACACTATGGTGGCAATCATAAAAGGAAAGTATCGTAATCTAATGCTTGGGGGTAGACATAGTCGAGCAAAATATCTTCATAAGCCAAAAATCAGAACTAAAAGTAGCAAGAGGGTATTTATTTTGTGATTGGATAAATTGAAATGGATTGTGTTGGGGATAAATCCCGCTCCTGCCAAAGCCCGGCCCGACGTTCAGCATAATGTAACCAGTAGCCGCGGAAGAGCTTCGGCAGACGGGCTTCAGCCGAACTCCCAGCGGCCGAGCTTCTTCCAGCAGACCAAACTGGTCAGCTCTCGAGCTTCTTCCGGACTCCCAGCGTTGAGACCAAACTTCCTGGGCGGCCGAACTCCTTCGGACCGACTCCAAGCGGCCGAACTCCTTCGAACTCCCCACGGCCGAACTCCTTCGGACCGACTCCAAGCGACCGAACTCCTTCGAACTCCCCATGGCCGAACTCCTTCGGACCTACTCCAAGCGGCCAAGCTTCAATGAAGTCCTCTCAGCGGCCGAACTCCTCAGCGGACGGGCTTTAGCGGAATCTCCAAGCGGTCGTCACTCAGGAGCCCGAACTCCTCAGCAGTCGTCACTCGGCCGAACTCCTCAGCGGTCGCCCTCATCGAACTTCGGCTGACCGAGCTCCTACCGAACTCTCAAGTGTCCAAGCCCCAGCGGAAGTCCAATAGCCGGCCGAACCCCCAAACGGCCGAGCTTCGGATTCTCAACAGCCGAACTCTTCAGCGGACGAGCCTTAGCTGCATACCTCCAGCCAGACGCCTATGGAAGCCGAACTCCCTCCTATCTTCCTCTTCAGGAGCCCGAACTCCTCCGAAATGGGCACACGACGAAGGCCTTCAACCCTTCATTCGGCAAGCTCTACAACCATCACCATCAATCAGTCCGCCGCAGGCGATAGCGACCCACTGTCAAGCGGCGATAGCTGTCACCTTCAATCCGCCGACCCACTGTCAGGCGGCGATGGCTGTCACCCTCAATCCGCCGCACACGGCACCATCCCGTGAGACTAACTCCGTCGAACCTCGAGCGGCCCGCCAGCACGCGGCTGCAGTTGTCACCATCAAGCTCCACTATATAAAGAACCCTTCCGACACGCTAAGGCTAAGCTCTCTGAACTCTCGACTCTCTAAGCTCTCCTCCTCATCTCTAAGCTCCGGAACTCATTCCGAGCACTCCATTACTGTTGGCCGAAAACTAACTTGACCGTCGGAGGGTCCTGCCGGAGCCACCCCCCACCGGTTCCGGACGGGACTTCGTTTTGCAGGTCCCCGGCGGCGACCTCAGCGGCCTCGACTCCGGCGACCTCCGGCGAAGATGGATTTCTGCACCAACAGATTGGCGCTGGAAGAAGGGACTGAACCTTCGAGGTTCCCTTGTTCTTAAAGGAGTGCTCGGCGACGATCTCCTCTTCCGCTCCGGACCTCTCCTCTTCCGCTTCAGGATCCCTTTTCAAAAAGGAATGCCCCCCAGAAGAGCCTCAACCCGGCGATCGGCGGCTTCCGCGGCCCGATCCCGTTCGGGCCCGTCTGCTCCCGCTCCGGCCCAGGCAACCCGGGCTCACCCTGTAGCCGCGGTGGATGCGGAACAGTTCAACCTGCTTACCCAGCAGGTCCGTGATCTGACGGAAGCAGTGCAGGCGGTGCAGGCCATGCATTCGCGGACCCCGGCACCCGCTAGATCGGCGCGGGATTCCCCAGAGCCCTGGGGCCCAGTCCAGGGGCGACCGATGTGGGCTACCCGACCTCCAGTCCCCGGAAGAGAAGGGCAACCGGCGAAGAGCCTCAGCTCGGATCGCGGCTCGACCCGGGGAGAGGCTTCGCACCCTTACTGCGAGAAAACCTTGGGGATCAAAGATCGCGAAGATCTCCTGGATCAAAGGCTCTTAGAAATGAGCCGGCGTATCGAAGAGCTTCGTCACGCTCCCCCCTCACACGGTAACGACGTCTGCACTGACCCCCCTTTTTCATAGAAAATCATGCAGGAGCCGGTCCCGCCGAACTTCAAACTCCCACAGTTTGAGAGCTACGACGGGACCACCGACCCGGTCGACCATTTGGAAGCCTTTCGGACGACGATGCTGCTCCACGGCGTGCCAGACGCCATATTGTGCCGGGCCTTCCCCTCTACCCTTAAAGGAGCTGCCAGGAATTGGTACTCGGCGCTCAAGCCGAGTACCATCTTATCGTTTGACCAGATGAGTCAACAGTTCGCAGCCCACTTCATCAGTAGCAGGCGGCCCCGCCGAGGTTCGGATTCCTTGATGGCCATCAGGCAAAAGGAGGGGGAACCCATCCGGGCTTATGTCACCCGGTTTAACGCTGCCGCGCTGGAAGTCCGAAACCTGGACCCATCAGTCGCCATGGCCGCCCTCAAGGGCGGCCTCCGGAAGAACGACTTGTTGTTCTCCCTGGAAAAGAAGTATCCAAGGAATTTCGCGGACATGCTTGCTCGGGCTGAAGGATACGCCCGGGCAGAGGAGGCCTTCAAGGCCAGGGATGACGAAGCCGACGGCAAGCGGCGAGCTGAAGGGCCGAGCAGGTCCACCGAGGAAGAGAAGCGGAGTAAAGCTCGGCGGCGCTCCCGGACTCCTCCCGGTCATTGGCGGACCCGAACTCTCCAAGGAAACCCGAGGTGGGGAAGCCCAGAAGGAACAGTGCACCGAGGTTCTCCTCGCGCGACTCCTCCCGGTTCGGACCCGAACTCTCCAAGGAAACCCGAGGTGGGGAAGCCCAGAAGGAACAGTGCGCGAGGTTCTCCTCGAGCCGAAGCTCTCTCCCGACAAAGGTTCCGCAACTACGCCCCCCTCAACACTCCGAAGGCCCAAGTGCTGATGGAAATCGGGGAACAGCTTCCGAGGCCGGACCAAATGCGTTCCCGACCCAGCAAACGCGACCCCAACAAGTTTTGCCGCTATCATCGCGACCACGGCCACGACACCGAAGAGTGCGTCCAGCTCCGAGACGAGATCGAAAAGCTCGTCAGGCGAGGTAGACTCGACCGATTCCTGCAAAGGCGGCCCGAAGAGCAAGGGGAGCGGCTAAGGGCGGTACCATCGGGTAGGGAGAGCCAGAAAGGTCGGCCACCCCTTGGCGTCATCAACACTATCTCAGGCAGCGAAGAAGCAGAGGATCGCAGAGCCCGTGGCCTTCACCGAGGAGGGCGGTCCGGGGAATCCAATTTCCACACAGTAATGTGGTTGTAATTTCCTTAAATATCGCTGACTACGATGTACGCTGCATTTTGCTAGATAATGGAAGTTCGGCCGATGTATTATCCTACGATGCCTTCTTAAAAATTATCCCTGCCCGACGACCACTTGGAGCCGATAAATTCTCCCGCTGGTAGGATTTACCAGCAACACCATACCAGCCGAAGTCTGCTCCGAATCGGGGAGGCCAGCGCGAGGTAGAGAAGGTCGTCTGGACGGGACTTGCTGCCCGAGGGAGCTCCGAGGAACAACGCCCCGTCGACCCCTCAAACGAGAACGCGCTGTCCGCGACTTTCCTTCGGTAAAATTCTCCCCTCTGAATAATATTACTTCTGGATGCGAAAACTATGCGACGACAGGGAAGCAGCAGTCAATAATCGCCGCGTTAGGAACAGGAGGAGAACCTCGTCCTAACGCGAGCAACAAGCTCGGCTGCAGGAGATAAGATCTCCCCCGAGCGCGCACCTCGGCTGCAGGAGATAAGATCTCCCCCGAGGAAAGCTCGACCGCAGGAGATAAGATCTCCCCCGAGCGCGCACTCGGCCGCAGGAGATAAGATCTCCCCCGAGGGAAGCTCGGCTGCAGGAGATAAGATCTCCCCCGAGTCGAGGAGATAAGATCTCCCCCGAGCTCGCAGGAGATAAGATCTCCCCCGAGCGCGCACTTCAACCTCGGCTAGGATAAGATCTCCCCCGAGGAACTCGAGGAGATAAGATCTCCCCCGAGGGCAGGAGATAAGATCTCCCCCGAGGGAAGCTCGAACCTCGGCTTCAACCTCGACAGGAGATAAGATCTCCCCCGAGAGAAGCTCAGCTGCAGGAGATAAGATCTCCCCCGAGCGCGCACTTCGACTGCAGGAGATAAGATCTCCTCGAGTGAAGCTTGGCTGCAGGAGATAAGATCTCCCCCGAGCGTGCAGTTTTACCTCGACTGCAGGAGATAAGATCTCCCCCGAGCGCGCACTTCAACCTCGGCTAGAGATAAGATCTCTCCCGAGCGACCGTGAACAACCTCGGTTAGGAACAGGAGGAGAACCTCGTCCTAACGCGAGCACCAACCTCGGCTGCAGGAGATAAGATCTCCCCCGAGTGAAGCTCGACTGCAGGAGATAAGATCTCCCCCGAGCGCGCACTTCGACGTCGGCCGCAGGAGATAAGATCTCCCTCGAGGAAACCTCAGCTGTAGGAGATAAGATCTCCCTCGAGCGCGCACTTCAACCTCGGCTGCAGGAGAGGAGGTCTCCCTCGAGTCAACTTCAGCTGATGAAGACAATGTCGCCTTCGAGGAGCTCAACTCCGACCTCGACCACAAGAGGCGAGATTTACTTCGGCTTCAACATCAGCTTCATCGACTTTAGCTGGAAACGAGTTTCATTTCAACTCCAAACATCGACTGGAGATGAGGTCTCCCCCAAGCCTCAGCCTCAACTTCAGCGTCAACATTGGCTGGAGATGAGACCTCCCCCAAGCTTCAGCTGCAACAAACGCAGAGCCTGGAAGAAGACTTCGGCAGTCGCCTGTTTTGGTACTCCCTTCCTTCAATTTTTGAACTCGGGAGTGGGGGGGCTGCTGTTGGGGATAAATCCCGCTCCAGCCAAAGCCCGGCCCGACGCCCAGCATAATGTAACCAATAGCCGCGGAAGAGCTTCGGCAGATGGGCTTCAGCCGAACTCCCAGCGGCTGAGCTTCTTCCAGCAGGCCGAACTGGTCAGCTCCCGAGCTTCTTCCGGACTCCCAGCGTTGAGACCAAACTTCCTGGGCAGCCGAACTCCTTCGAACCGACTCCAAGCGGCCGAACTCCTTCGAACTCCCCACGGTCGAACTCCTTCGGACCGACTCCAAGCGGCCGAACTCCTTCGGACTCCCCACGGCCGAACTCCTTCGGACCTACTCCAAGTGGCTGAGCTTCAATGAAGTCCTCTCAGCGGCCGAACTCCTCAGCAGATGGGCTTTAGCGGAATCCCCAAGCGGTCGTCACTCAGGAGCCCGAACTCCTCAGCAGTCGTCACTCGGCCGAACTCCTCAGCGGTCGCCCTCATCGAACTTCGGTCGACCGAGCTCCTACCGAACTCTCAAGTGTCCAAGCCCCAGCGGAAGTCCAACAGCCGGCCGAACCCCCAAACGGCCGAGCTTCGGATTCTCAGCAGCCGAACTCTTCAGCGGACGAGCCTTAGCTGCATACCTCCAGTCCAGACGCCTATGGGAGCCGAACTCCCTCCTATCTTCCTCTTCAGGAGCCCGAACTCCTCCGAAATGGGCACACGATGAAGGCCTTCAACCCTTCATTCGGCAAGCTCTGCAACCATCACCATCAGTCAGTCCGCCGCAGGCGATAGCGATCCACTGTCAGGTGGCGATGGCTGTCACCCTCAATCCGCCGACCCACTGTCAGGCGGCGATGGCTGTCACCCTCAATCCGCCGCACACGGCACCATCCCGTGAGACTAACTCCGCCGAACCTCGAGCGGCCCGCCAGCACGCGGCTGCAGTTGTCACCATCAAGCTCCACTATATAAAGGACCCTCCCGACACGCTAAGACTAAGCTCTCTGAACTCTCGACTCTCTAAGCTCTCCTCCTCATCTCTAAGCTCCGAAACTCATTCCGAGCACTCCATTACTGTTGGCCGAAAACTAACTTGACCGTCGGAGGGTCCTGCCGGAGCCACCCCCCACCGGTTTCGAATGGGATTTCATTTTGCAGGTCTCCGACGGCGCCTCAGCGGCCTCGACTCCAACGACCTCCGGCGAAGACGGATTTCTGCACCAACAGATTGAAATATAAATCAAAATAGCTATACCCCGAAGTATTTAGTTCATGATCAGAATCAAAATTGAAATCGAGATTTGAATACAGGAATGAAATTTTAAAAAGATTGAACTATTTTCATTTTATTTTAAAATAATTAAAATTAAAATATAATTCTTTCAAATTAAATGATTAAAATGTAAGTTGTTCATTTTCATTTTCATTCTAAATCATAATTCTTCTCAATCAAACATCATTTTTAGAATAGGTTTAAAAAATAAAAAAAAAACTTATATTAATTAAAATTTTATGAGATATTTATCGGTTTCACATAAAATTCCTCCGAGTTCATGTTTGCCATCCGGGTAACTGATGATTCAATTAACTGTCTTGCATGCAAATTAGTAAAAAAATATCCTTGTATCTCGTGGCAGAAGAAAATTTTGGTCCGACATTATCAGTACATCTTCAGCATTAATTACTCTTGCGAGTACAAAATGCGGAATATCACTGATCTTGCCACCGTTCAGTTCACCAGTGACGGTCGGTGATCACCCCAATAATTGTTGATCCACCTCACGGCTCCGGCCTCTCCGTCAAGTCATCCTGTGGCTGTCATACAGGTCAGGTTAATTCAAGCAATTGGTGGCCGTTTTGCCGACGAATTTGACGCTTCTTCGGGAGAAGCTTGTGCGCATCTACTTTGACCGACGACTGACTCTTCTTCGCCTCGTCCTCGTCCGCTGCTGGAGAAATCTACCTACACGCCACCAATCACACGACGATAAGATGATGAATGAAATCAATATATCCTACACGCCACCAATCACACGACGATAAGATGATGAATGAAATCAATATATATATATATATATATATATATACTGATGAATAGAGTGTATAGAAATCAATGTTTGTTATTGGCGGACAATAATTTTCTTCCCCTTGTGCCCACCGTCTTCTCTCCGTTCTCCAAAGCGCACTTCCTGTTGAAATCTTCTATCATGTATAAATGCACGACCCCGCCAACTTGCACACCTACTCTTTCCATCTCCTCAAACACAGGCTTGAAAGTCTCCAACGGATCGGACTATTAATTTGATGCCTAAGGGGGATCGTTAATTTTTATAGCATCGATGCCTGGTACGTACGTCGTCCGGTCCAATATCGCTTCCAAATGGATATTGGGGTTTTTTTCTTGAGGGGTTTATTGATTACAGTATTTTTTTTTTATAATTTCCTTTCTAAAGTGGTCTTCCGATCCTGGATTACCTTGGAAGGAAGGGCTGGCTTACAAATACAATAACCTTAATTTCTGTCAGGTAACAATTGGTGTTGTTAGCTGAGTTCGATGGTTTTAATTCTTTATTTTTTTTTTTTTTTTTTTTTTTTTTTTTTTTAGAGATCGAAGCTGATGATGGTTGGGCATGATTCACTGTTACTGCAGGAAGCTGGGATCAAGGTTTGTAAAGAGATATATATATATAAAGCTTTGTTTTCTTGCTTTGAACCTTAATTAAGGTTGAACAAGATACCACTTGGATGGACTGTTCTACCATATCGTACCAGGCAGCTGCTGTGTTCATGGGATGCAAAAATGGAGAGATTGAGCTCGGAATATCGACCTTGAGTAATGTAATTAATTGCCATTAAATTAAATCTATATATAATCCTCATTCGGGACATAAAGATCATCTTATATTTAATATATGATGGCTTTGATCATGATCAGATTGCTATGCAAATGAATATTGAACAATTATTGTTTAGCTAAGACTTTGTCCGACAGCCGCAGTTGGAAGAGTTCTTCTCTGACGAGCAGAGTCGGGCCTCTTCATCACTGCCTTCTTTCTCGGGAGGAAGTCCGGAGTATTCATCTCTTCTTAATTATAACAAGGTTTACAGTTCCTTCATCCCCGACCCTTCAGAGGAGCTCATCACCAAGTTAGCAGCCCAACCATCTCCACGCCAAGTGGCTATGCAAGCCTATTGCCAAGATCTCAGTGTCCAATTTCCGGTTCTTTTAGATGATGATGATGCTGTGATGACGAGAGCGATGATGGCTGTCATCTCATCATCATCATCCTCTTCTTCATATTCTTCCTCTCCTTGGATAATATCCCAGACACTACTGCAACAGGCTCGAAACCATCAAGCATCTGGTCAATTAGGGGCATTTAAGCCATACAATTCGGCTCTTGCTCCAAAACTTGAACCTAAGAATGGTTCATGTGGCCAGAAGATGATTAAGAAGTCCATCTCCATCGTGAAAAGAATCAATTTGTTAAGCGCCGAAGCCCGACCGAAAGAATCGCGAGCAACTTCTAGCAATCAGTCGCATCATGTGATATCGGAGCGCAGACGCCGGGAGAAACTTAATGGGAGCTTTCAAGATCTAAGGATGCTACTTCCCCCAGGTTCTAAGGTATTCTATTAATTGGACACTCCCCTAACTCCCTTGATTGTATTCGCTTTCATTTCATAATATTTAACAACCACATGTAATGATAGAACACTTCGAAGGAGCTAAAAATTAATACAATCACAAGAATTAGATGATTATTTTTCTTTTCTTTATGGAAGGACTAATTAATTACGGCCATTGTTTGAGCATCTTTTCTACAATGTTTGGTTTACAACAGAAGGACAAGGGTTCAGTTCTCACCAGCACAAGGAACTATTTGAATACTCTGAAAGCTCAAATCTATGAGCTCGAAGAGAAGAATCGAAAACTAGAGATGCAGCTTGTTTCCATGAATGAAGCTCGAGAAACTACTGGTTGGAGTGGACGAGTAAAAGTTCAAATTATGAAGGCTTCTGATCTGTCCACAGAATTGCAGCACATCAACGTAGGATTAACGGTCAAAGCAGCATGCGATATCATTGCACTGGTTCTCCATGTTCTCGAACGCCTGAAAGAAATGGGACTAAGCAGCCTGCTATCAGTGGATGCATACACTTACTCTTCACAAATGAATCTATTTGCAAGAGTAAACATAAAATTACAAATCAAGGTATGAATAATATGCGAGATTATTTCTTATGTTAGATTTGGTAGGAGGATTTTAGTGGTTATATATTTTACATATAGGATTTCTTTAAGATCTATGTCCTTCTTCTGAACCAAGTTGAAAATAATCATGTCAATAAATTAGAAATGGCAACCAAATATACCAAATCTAGGATGACCGTCCATGACTGGGTCAATATAAAAAAAAAAATAGCCATGACTCTTCCACCAATATATATACGGGCAGTACGTAAGATTATTTTTACCTCCTTGTCTCAGTTTATGTTCCGTAGAGTCTCCTAAAATAAGATTTTAAAATAATATTATCTACCACCGATCCTTTGATCAAAAGCAATCACAGGTTTGACGGTTCTCTATGACCTAAGACGGTCCCCACTTGCACTGCATTTAAATTGGAAAAGGCTACCTGCTTAAACAAATGGTAAACAATGACAAAGTCCATCAAATATTTTTAGCAATATATTTATCTTGACCAACAGCGTATTGATTGATTGCGTTATTTCAGAAATCTATGGGGGATTTGATTTGGAACTAAGCCTATAATAATTAAGTGTCCATTGATGGTGCAGGCAAGCGATTGGAATGAGGAATTATTTAAGGAAGCCATGATCATGGCAGTTGGTGGGATGACTACGACTACTCCATAAGTCTTCTCCACTAGACATTATACATCCAATAGCGTTTGAAGATGGTGACAACTTCTTATGCAAAGGACTTCCCATGTTTCTTATGTCAATAACTTCACTAGTTTCCAGCTCCTTTGCTTTGCCAAAAACAGATGGTGACAGCTCCCCAAAAAGCCAAACGAGTACCTTTCAAGGATGGCTCGATGTAATTTCCTAAAGAAAAAAAAAAATGCCTAAGTGCAGCCATTAGGAAAGAGATGGGTGGCACCAGGTCGTCGGTCAATAGATGAAATTTGGAGTCTAGAGGATTGCATTACCTTGTGTATGGTTGGCTTTCTTCTCATTTTAGTCTAAGCATCTTTTTTTTTCCTTTTTAATTCATGTAAATTAGCTTAAGCTGTTAAATGAAAAGCATCTCGAGACGGCAAATTTGACCTATCGAGGTGTTTTTATGAATAATTACTTTATTTTAGCTGACCTTCCTAATTGTATTTTGGTTGCGCCTTTTTTTTTTGGGGGGGGGGGGGGCGGGTACGATATGATTAGTAGTTTTTTTTTTTTTTTTTTTTTTGGGCACGATATAATCGGTAGCTTCTCCGTTCACCTGTATCTTTGTAATTTCCGTTGCGATCATTGCGGGGCCCATGGAGAGCGTGTTCATTTGCTGTGAGACCGGAACAGATCCAGCATTTTTCACACGTAGTGCCAGGTTTATGCCATGGCCGCCGTACGTACGAAGGCGTGGTGCGCCGGGAGGTGGACAACTGTCTACGCTCATACGTGATGGCCAGGGCCTTGTGGGCTGACGTGTTAATATTCCATTGGCTGACACCATGTGACCGATGGGTCATGACAGATTTAGACACGAACATTTAGTATGACCCCAATCGAGACCATAGATAAAAATGGCAATGGATTGAATCAACCAACATTCGTATCCATTCAATAATTAAAAATTTTATATCTACATCCATTTTGTATTATAAATCGGATGAGATCAAATAGATAAAAAAAATAAAATCAAATTAAATTAGATCATATAAATAAATATTATAAATTAATTATAATTTAAAAAAATAAATTAAAATTATGTCGAATCTATCCAAGATGAAACGTATTATTATTTATATCAAAATTATTATTTATTTTTAATTTAAATTTATTTAAATATTTTTTTAAAAAATTATATTTATTTTGAGTTCTAATCAAATCAGTCGAATTGGACATTTGATTGATTAAACTTTTAATTAAATTGGATTAGATTAGATACTTGATGGGTCAGACTAAATTAGAATATGATGAATGAAGCGGCATGATATACCACGACGTGATGCATGGTGGTGCAAGGCATAATTTCAGAGTTCTCCAACTTACCCCACCGCGTTTCTTAGAATAGCGTGCAGTGGATGTTCCTACCATTCCACCGCGGTGGGTAGAGCATAGAAAGCTTTACTCCAAAAGTAGAAAAAGAGCAAAAGAAAAAAAGGTAGAGCATAAAACAGCTTGTCGGGGGTTGCCTCAAAAGAAGGCTTGAACAACTCATTCCACCATCCTTATGTCATTTTCCATGTATACCATTATTAATTTTCTTCTGGCATGCTAGTTTTGAATGGCTGTAGAGGCCGTATGGCGATTTGAAACCCTTGTTTAAACTCAACGTATGGGAAGGACATGGGCCAATCATCTTCTATTAACGGAGTCCATATGTAGTTGAGGACAAGATGGTGAAGAAAGAGGCTGGTCTCTAAACGAGTGATCTCGGACCCAGGGCACAACCTTGTGCCTCCTCCAAATGGCATGAACTTCCTTGCGTTGCTTGGGTCCTCTTTCTGCAACATGACAAGTGCAACCCATAATTAATTAGTCTTTTCCTGTGATTTAAGGTGCACGTATGCATGTGCAAGCACCGGTAGCAAACATGAAAGTTAGTAGAGAGAGAGAGAGAGAGAGAGAGCAACCTGCCATCTTGATGGGTCGAAGTGGAAGGGATCCGGATGGAGGTTAGGGTCCAAGTGAGCGCCGCTAAATATCGGTAGAACTTTCCACCCTGCAGGGATGTGGTACCCTTCATGGAACATACCATGAAGAGATGAGAAGAAGGGCCTCCAATTTTTTTTTAAAAAAAAAATTAAAATCAAAAAATAATATTTGATAACATTATAAAAAAATAAAAAGTAAAAATAAAAAAATTAAAATAATTATTTTATATATAAAATAATTTTTTTTATTTTTTATTTTTTTATCTATAATTATTTTTTATTTTATAGCAATGTAGTACCAAACATGCTTTTTATTTTTTTATATTTACTCAATAACAAAATTTTTTAAAAAAAATATTTTTAAAAAATTAAAAATTAAAAAAATATAATCAAATGCATTCTAGTGCGTCGTACATTGCTGATGTTGTTAGTAGTGGAATGAGGGTCGTTTTCTTCTCCGATTTGGACGATCTTTTTTCTTGTTGGCTTGTTTGAGACACTTAGCTGGATGCTCTTTTATTTTGCTTTTATCTCTGTGCGGTTTTTGTTTCCCTGGACCAGTATTATTTGGGTGGCTCAACCATAAACCCCTTTTCCCTCAAAAATAAAATAAAAAAAGAAACAAAGAAAGAACTCCCAGGATGGTAGGAGCCCACGTAATCAGGTACGTAGTAGATCAAGATACTACGGCTGTCGTAAGGATTTTTTTTGTTTTTTGAAGAAAGTAAAATGAAGAGGTGAAGATATATAGGATCTCCCCAGCAAGCTTCTGATATGTGGTTTTAATGCACATCTTACCTTTAAATTGAATAGGTTTGACAGCTTTGCGGTGTACAAATTTCACCACATTCCCCAATCGAAGCGCTTCGTTGATGAGGCACTGAGTAAATTCCATTTTCTTGTAATCATCCCATTCCATAGGCTCATTCTCACCTTTGCTTCTTCTCACCATGAGATGTTCTTCCTACAAGCGAACACCAATCCATTCCGCAGCAGAATTATTACACAGTTTAAGCGGATCGATTGCATATATGTAGGATACTTACCTTGAGATCACTCAGCATCTTTGGTTTGACACTGAGAAACCTCACAATAATAGCAATCAGCATGGCGGTAGTCTCGTATCCTCCAAGTAGAAGATCGAGCACCAAACTAAGCACCTCTTCCTCCGGAATCCTATTAGCATCTATCAAAACATCAAGGAAATCCATCCTCTCTTTGGCCTGCTCTTGTCCACTCTCTCGCCGCTGCCAAATGTTTCTCACGATTTCCCGTATCCGCCATTTCGCCTGGTGATAAAAAACTTCTAATTACAAAGCTTTTATATTATCCTGAAAACTTCTAACTATCTACTCTTGGTATCGACATGTGTATGCATGTATGTATGTATGAATGTATATGTATGTATCTTACTTGTATGGCCTTGGCATATGGTGTCCCCGGGAGATTGATCGGGATTGAAACCAAACCTCTCATAAATGTCATAAAATTATTGAGGACCTCTAGAGTCTCAGGATCCTCGGGTCTTAAGCTCAGAATTTGTTTTACGATCACATGGAACGTAAACTGCAACAGTTTCGGCACAATTAAACATTATCATTAATTTGTAATGATTAAGTTGCACTCTTTTCTTTTCTTTTCTTTTTAAAAAAGTTTCGAGTTCTTGAAGAGAAAAAAGAATGTGTTCTAAATTAAACCTTCCGGGTTTCCTCGCAGAAAACCAAAGTCTCTTTGGTCTTCCAGGAGTCCATCACTTGGAGGACGTTCTCTTCGATATCGGAGATGAACGAGTCGTTTTTGGTTCTCATGCCTGCGAAAAGGTCGAGAGCCACCCCTCGCAGGCGTTTGTGTTCGGAACCCGTCACGAAGAGCAACGTGAGGTCGCCGAGGACCCCCGGGATATTTTTCGGATAGCTACTCTGGAACAATCGATCCTCGTTTTGGAGGATGAAGGAATTAAACTCCGCATCGCAGGACACGATGGTAGGATGCCCGAAGAGATGCGATCGAAAGATCTTTCCGTACCTTCCAAAAAGAGTAAGATTTAAACAAAAGAATAAGTAAATTTTAGTTCTCCAAAGATATAAAGTAATGAAGATCTAAATATCAGTAAGATATTTCAACAATAATTCTCTCTCATTTCTTTAGTGAAACAAGATACCCACCTCTTGATGTTTTCGTCGAGAAATTTGCCTCTGGAGAAAGAGAAATGAGGAGTGATGAAAGATAGGGTGTCACCAAGGAATGGGCACCAGCCAAAGGATCCCGGTGGAAGCTTAGAACCTCTCGAGTGCCTAAAGATATGATGGAAGAGAAGGTAGAGGAAGAGAGGGATGACGAGTGATAGTGTAAGAGGGTGCAGGAGGAGAGACATGATTGGCAATGTAGAATTATGCAGCTGGCTTGAGGCATTGGACGTCATGCCTAAGTGGGTTATATATATATATACTTATTTATTTTTATTTTGTAATTATATGGAACGTATGCTATAAACGAAGTCAATAAAAAAAAAATGCCACAACAGCATTCAACGATGTATTGTAAGGTTAAGTAGTGATGTGTTGAGATGATTACAAAATTTTTAAATTTAAATTATTGATGTGATATTTTTTTTTTTTGGCTTTGTCTATAAAGATTAAGTCTATCAAAGAATTTTTATTATTTTTTTAGGTATGGTGGATAAAAAGGCAATGGGATTTTCTTTTGTTTAGCATCATATAATCCACAACCCATATGAGGAAGATAAAGGAGGGTTTGGCCCGAGGGCCAATGTGCAGCATGTGATAAGAGCCGTGTCCAAAGAGAATGGTATAAGAACAAGAAATTGTTGGCCAGAATCGTTGTACCAGGCATACACCTTGAATCTTCGAATAAAAAGTTGATATATATTCTTTCTTGTTAGAAAAATTTATTATTATCTAAATTTTATTGAAAATTTTGAATAAAAAAAAAAGATCAATGTAAACCATAATTAGCTAGCTGACATCTTTTAATATTTTGAATAAAAAAATTTCTAATATGTTAACTTTTTGTAGGATGATTTAAGATAAATATGGTAGAACTATTTTAATCAATAATTTCTCTATAAGAACATCCATGCAAATTTCCAGCCAGTCCTTCCTTGCGTCAATAAAGTTAATGGAATTAAAGATCAAAAAATGGAAGACCTTTCAAGAGGCTAGATGGTCTAGATTCGGATAGCCTAATGTTGCCAAATTTGATGGTTTTAAGATAATGTGGTGTACTAAGAGAAGCTCTCCATTTTTTTATCACCAAAAGGATAATCCTCTTAGGAAAAATAAATTTCATATCATATTATCCTATTTGATACAACACAAGAATGAGAGAGATGGTAAAAATAAATACTACTATAAAAAAGAGCTAAAAAAATTACTGCCATAGGCTGTAGCAGCGATTCTTTAAACGCTGCTACTACCGCCATCGCCGTGGCTCTATGGGTTCTTTAACCGCTGCTACTACAACCATTATCGTAGCTCTATAGCAGCCGTTGTTTGAACTGCTGTCATAGATAGCCTATTGCAACGGTTTATAAATCACTGTAATAGATCGACCTATAGCAGCAGTTATATAATCGTTGCCATAGGTTATCTATAGCAGCGGTTATAAAATCGCTGTCATAGATAATCTATAGCATCGATTTCTTAACCGCTGTCATAAGTCTAATACAGCGGTTGATACCATTTGCATCAGGAACTTATGGTAGTGGTTGGCATTGATATGACAGTGGTTATAAAATCACTGTCGTAGACCTTGAATAATTAAAAAAATTAAAATATTTATTTTTTTATATATTTTATCTGATAAATACAGATATATAATATAAGAAAATATAATAAACATAAAAATTATTCTAAAATACTAAAATTTTATTACCAAATAAAATTTATTATAATATTTTTTAAAAAAAATAAAATACATTAAAAATCTTCTAAATCTACGTCATCGTTGTCATCACCGGAAGTCGGAGTCGGAGCTGGAGCTGGTGCTGGAGTCAAAGCCAGAGCTGGAATACGGGCCAACATATCCTTGAAGTTCGTGACTCCAAAAGCGCGTTGAGCGTCGACATCATGTCTCTCACAATGTCCTCCAGATAAGATGCGTGCTCCTCAACCCGATATGTCCGCATCGCAGTATGATCTGCCCATGCCAACGCCTCCTCAAGCTCCTCCCGACTGACAACATCGAAAGTCTGCGAGGAGACGCTCTCCTCGGACCAATAACTCATCGGCATGTATCCGGGCCTACATCAGATCCTCCCAGAGTGCTCAAGCCCCAACATCTGAGATTGATGGTCATGGGACCCAGAGGTATCCGGACCATCGTGACCTGCAACGTTAATGAACATTAATCAATATAACATATTGAACAATAATATTAGTATAGCATCAATAAATAGTCTCTAATATATACACTAATCAATTGATGGGTCTATCGTTATGCAATGCAATAAATAAAAGCAATAAGATATAAACATTCAAAAAATGTTATGCAATAAATTCTACAACATGAATTATATTCATAAATAATTAAGGATGAGCAACAATCATAGATCCGATCTCCTGCACGAACCTTAGTATTAATCCAGAAACCTGAAAGAAGAACAAAGTAGATAATGGTGGCACCTTAGGGCTTAAAACTGAAATCTTAGAGAGACATATCAAATTCTATTCACTCAGAAGTCGAGCCGGTTCTGTGCCTGAGATAGTCGACTCCGTGCCTGAGACATCCAGCTTGGGTCCTCCTCCAACTGACTCGATCATGGCCCGAGCCGGCGCAACTGCATATCCAAGCCGGCTTGGTTGTGTGCCATCCTCTCGATCACTCCCTCTCTTTCTCTCTCGATCTCTCTCGCCGGCAATGGTGGCTAGGCTAAACCCCTCCCTCCCAGCTTTTTTATTTTTCGATCTTCCTCTCTTCCTCTCTCGATCTCCCTCGCCAGCGAGGCCGAACCACATCCCTCCCTCTCTCACTCTCTCAATCTCCCTCGCTGGCAAGGTCAGACCCCATCCCTCTCAGTGATGCCGGCAAGGTCGGACCCCCTCCCTCCCTCTCTCGCTCTCTCGATCTTCCACTCTCCCTCTCTCGATCTCCCTCACCGATGAGGCCAGACCCCCTTCCTCCCAATGATGGTGGCGAGGTCAGATCCCTTCCTTTCTCTCTCCCTCTCTCGATCTCCCTCGTCGATGACGGCGGTGAGGCCGAACCCCCTCCCTCCCTCCCACTCTCGATCTTCCTTGCCGACGGCCGACGAACGACCGATCCTCCCTCTCTTAATCTATCAATCTTCCTCTCAGTCTCTCCATTTCTTAGTTTTGGATTCCAAAATCAGGTCCAATCTTTCGGGATCCATTAGGGCCTGGATCTGTAACTGGTACTTTAAGTACAGATCCATCGGATATTCGAGTTTGGATCCGATATCAGTAATTAAAATTGGATCCGGATCTAAATATTCAGATTTTGATTCGAACCCAATCTATTGATAGATCTAGTCCACAGCTGCCGACATGGCACAGCCCAAGGCTACTGCCACGGCATGGCCAAAAAACTATGACATGTAAATAATTATAATATTTATAATAAATATTTATAATATTTATTATAAATATTTTATAAATTATTATAAATATATATGATTAATAAATAATATTATAAATTTTAAAAAAAATTATACCTATGGCTATAGAGAGTGGGTCACACCGAAAGCTCCAAGGATCGCCAACGATGATACTAGAGGAGGAGAAGGGCACTAGAGGTAACCTGTGAAAAAAAAATAAGATGGTGAGATAGAGAAGAAAAAGAAAGAGAAAAGAGAGAGAGAGAGAGCAAGGGCGATCGAGGATGGGGGGCCAAGGTGAGGGGGGCACAGTGATGAGGAAGCCCGGAAGGCACAGTGATGAAAGGATCGACAATCGGGAGGAAGAGTGTGGGGGGGAGGGGGCTGGGTGGGGAGGGGCGGTCGAGGATGGGGGCTGGGGTGGGGGTGGCAGGGTGGTGGGGAGGGGTGACCAGGGATAGGGGGAAAGAGGGATGGCCGGGGGGTGGGGGGGGTGGGGGGTGGTTGGAGATGGGGCGCTGGGGGTGGCAGGGTGGCGGGGAGGGGCGGCTGGGAATGGGGGGAAGGAGGGGCGGCCGGGGGAGGGTGGGGGGACCAGGTGCGGGGTGGCGGCGAGGAGTGGCCAGCGATGGGGGGGAAGGAGGGGCGGCCGGGGGAGGGTGGGGGTGGCGGAGAGGGGCGGCTGGAGATGGAAGGCTGGGGGGTGGTAGGGTGGCGGGAAGGGGCGGCCGGGGATGGAGGAAGGAGGGGCAGTTGGAGGAAGGATTGATAGAAGCACGATGTTGTCGTTAAGACACCGTGTTTATTAATTTAATCTAACTTCTTAAAAATTCATAGAGAGTAGTAAGTCGAGCCGAATTCATAGAGAAGCAATGATTTAATTCTAAAATTTTTAATTTTTTTTTTAAAATTTTTTTAAAAAAAATTAAAGTTAGAAAATATATTTATAAATAAAAGTAAAATTTAAATTATGCAAAAATAAACTTGGTACTAAGATCCACTATTTAGATCTTAGCGGCTACTTACAATAAAATTAAAAAGTAATAAAAAATAATTAATTTAAAAAGCTAGAATTGAAAGAAGCAATAAAGCTTTCTTTATTAAAATTAAAACTCAAATTCAAAATTTAAATATAAAAAATTAAAAAAAAAAAAGAAAACTAGAAGAAGATCAAAGATCAGTGTAGACATGGAGATGGCGTAAAAGATTGGCTCTTCTTCTCAGCACTGTAGCTTCGAAACAACCTTCAATCCTGAGCTTGGCTTCCATCCTATATCTTGGCTTCCCTCTCCCAGATCTATTCATTTCTAAAGGCCTAGGATCCTTTTTATAGAGCTATAAGGGTTGGAGATTTTTTCTGGAGGTAATGTGGGACTAAGAGCCTTTTTAATCACCAAAATACAAAGAAATTCGAGTAAAATTTAGATTAACATAGCTATGATACAAATCTAGTAAGTCTGATGAAATCTAGCCATTCAATAGAAATTAAATTGACCAAAAATTATCAAAATCGGATGCGTATCGGCTCAGATCAGATTGGATTAAATTTTGACCATTGATCGCACATTAATGGAGGAAATCTGACCGCTGATCGCATGTTGGGAGTCCTGATCACCGTTGGAAGCGTTCTGGACCATCGGATCATCCCTTGGATCGAGCGCTGTCATTGGATGGCGATCCACATGAAGTTAAGTTCGAATCAAACTTAGTTTTAAACCTCCACCATTCGATCTTGACCGCAAGCGACTGCAGTCGTTCGATCGCACCTTTACTGTTCGCATGGACCGCGTGGACCGACTGCACCATACACTGCAACCAATCAGTGCCTCCTATCATCGAGTAAAAAGTTTAAAATGTCTTGTGAGCCATAATAAATTTCTATGAATTCTTTAAGGGTCAAAGTCCACCACGTGTCACTCTGTGATTTGCTGATTTCTGCTGAGCTGGCGGTCCACGCTTCCATTGTAGATCGACTAACGGCTTTCATGGCTGATTCAGCTTGGATGGCTAGCTTGGTGCGTTGGCTTCGTTGGCTTGGCTCAGCGCATTTGGATGCGCCGGCTGATATGGCGCGACGGCTTAAGCCGGCTGAGCCGCATGTTATTTTCATTTAATTTTTATTTATTTTATTTCTTTAGAAATTCATATCTTCTTCATTTTATCTTTATTTTGCATGAAATTTATTTTGTTATGATAAAAAAAATAAGCTCTTTTCATTGATTATAAAATTTTATTTTTTAATTTTTATTATTTTTTAATTAATTTTTAATTAATAAAAAATATAATTTTTTTAAAAATATGTATTAATTAATTATTAATTCTTAAAAATAAATATAAATTAATTAATAAATTGATACTTTTATAAATAAATTTATGGTACTTATCACACTCCCCAACTTAAGCTTTGCTCGTCCTCGAGTAAAGAAAGAATTTAGTTTATATTACTATGTTTCATTGAGATCCTCCTTCATAAGAATAGGTTTAGGATTTAAGATCAAAAGTTTAGACGGTATTACTAAGTATTAAGTTTTAGAAGTAAATTTTATGGCAGATTAATCAAAAATTTTCTTAAAGTTTATCTAAAGATTTTCAGCACTTCGTGAATACTAACTTAGCATTTGGGTGTTAATTCAAAAGACAAACAAATCTTCTTTTATCATCTATTTTGGTTAATTTTTTTATATACTTTCAAGTTAAGTGCATGAATTAAGGTAGCTTTCACACTGCTTTTTTTTTTTTTGAAAAAAGCAATAGTGCTGAGCATCCTGACCTTTTCTTCACCGTTTGATGTGAACCTCCACACTTAACTTAGGTGCAGAGATCCAGTTACTAAGTTTAGGATAATCCACATATACTCTGTATTTTATACTTTTTATTTTAAGCAGATAGCTCTTTTCTTAAATTCAAGTTTCTTTAATTGAGTTATATAAAAACCATCAATTTTTAGTGATAATTAAATCCTCAATTAGCCTTATAATCAATACCTACTTTGCTTCATTAGTGTACATCTGAAATTAGAAGTGTTGTTAGCCTTTAAATGACCCAAGTAGGCTGCTAATAGTCTGACCAAGTAATTTACTTCTTAACTCGCTACCATTATTAGCTAACACTTTCTAATTTTATTACTTTTTCTAGTTTATTTTGCCTAAGATTCTCTTTCCTAAAATATGATTTAATCCAAAAAAATTTAAAATAGTTTTAATTTTTTTGTTTTTACCTTCCAACTTAATTGACATTGTCCTCAGTGGGGAGGGAGAACAAATAAAAGGGTGTAAATTATGTTTATTCATTTAGCATGGTCTTGAAATTTTTGATCCTTCTCTAGCTTAGCCTAAAAAGAAAATAAACTAAAAAAATAAATTAGATTCAAAGAATATTGGGCTGCCTCCCAACAAGTGCTAAGTTTAAAGTCTTCAGTCAGACTAAACAGTGATAATAGACTAACCGAGATATGTTGGTTCATAAAGAACCATGGCTTCCTCCATAGATTGTATGGATAATTTCAAGAATGGTTTCAGTCGTTAACCATTAACTTTAGAAATAACACCATTGCTTGGGTTTTCAATCTCTACAGTCCCGTATGGAAAAACTTTTTTAACAAAGAAAGGTCCTATCCATCTAGACCTAAGCTTTCCAAGAAAAAGATGTAACCTTGAATTATATAAAAAAAATTTTTATCTAGGATTGAAATATTTTCTATGAATTGCTTGATCATGAAATACTTTCATCCATTCCTTGTATACCTTGGCATTCTCGTAAGCTTCATTTCTTAGTTCTTCTAATTCATTGATCTGAAGCTTCCTATAATTTTTGGCAACGTCTAGATCCATATTTAATTTTTTTATTGCTCACATGGCTTTATATTCTAACTCAACAGGCAAGTGACATAGTTTTCCAAACACAATCCTATAAGGAGATATTCCTAGGTTGGTCTTGTAGGTAGTGCGATAGGTCCAAAGTGCATCAACTAATTTCATAGACCAATCCTTCCTATTAGCATTAATAGTTTTCTCCAAGATTTATTTGATTTATCTATTTGACACTTCAACTTGCCCACTAGTCTGAGGATGATATGGTGTGGCTAATTTATGGATAACATTACATTTCTTCATTAATGTGGTAAAGGATCGATTGCAAAAATGTATTTTTTGATCACTAATGATTGCTCTAAAAGTACCAAAGCAAGAGAGAATATTTTTCTTAAGAAATTTAAGGACCACTTTGCTATCATTGGACTTACATGGAATAGCTTCTATCCATTTGAAAACATAATCAACAGCCATTGAGATATACTCATTTCCAAAGAAATTCAGAAATGATCCCATAAAATCAATTCGCCAGACATCAAAAATTTCAACTACCAAGATTGGATTGAGTGGCATCATATCTCTCTTTATAATCCGATCCATTTGTTGGCATCGATCACAACTTTTACAGTACACATGCACATCCTTAAATAAATTAGGCCAACAAAATCCACATTGAAGTACTTTGGTAGTAGTCTTCTTAGATGCGAAATGACCACCACATGCTTGATCATGATAAAATGACAGAATACTTTTAACCTTATTATTAGAGACACACCTCCAAATGATCTAATCATGACACTGTTTAAATAGATATGGATCATCTCAAATGAAATACTTTACTTGATAAAAGAATTTATGTTTATCCCAACTAGTCCAATGAGAAGGCACTTTACTAATGGCTAAATAATTCACAATATCTGCATACCAAGGTTCAGTGGAACATGAGTTGTTCATCTAGAAAATACTCATTGATAGGTAGTTCGTTAGATGGCGCAACTATGATTTGGGATAAGTAATCAGCAACTGCATTCTCTGTCCCTTTCTTGTCCTTAATCTATCAGAAATGGGATAAATAATTCCATTATCCAACAACTTCAGAATTCTTTTTGACTACATCCTTCACGGCTGGGTTCAATCTCCTTTGGACATCTCGAGTTGGTTTGGCCTCTTCCTCTAGGTGTATCCTATGTTGAACTATGGAAGGGCTTATTCCTTTAATGTCTGCCATGGTCCAGCCTATTTCTTCTCAGTTCTCTTTTAAGATCGCTAATAATTCCTCTTCTTGATTAAGATTCAGGTCCGATGCAATAATTACAGGCAAGATTTTCTCTAAACCTAAATATACATACTTGAGGTGCTCTGGAAGAGGTTTCAACTCTACTTTAGGTGC
The DNA here is from genome assembly GCA_006176705.1 of Cocos nucifera. Classification (NCBI taxonomy): domain Eukaryota; kingdom Viridiplantae; phylum Streptophyta; class Magnoliopsida; order Arecales; family Arecaceae; genus Cocos; species Cocos nucifera. The sequence goes on from QRFJ01000030.1 coordinate 2,471,392, forward strand.
CTCTTCTTTTGATGACTCAGGTGATGGTTTAGTCATTTCTATTGGTGGTTCAGTAGGAGGCTCCCATCTTTGGTTATTTTTATTATCTTCAAGTATTTTATTTAGGTTCTCATATTCATGGATTGGCCAGATACTAGATTCAAGATCGACTTCCTCATCGCTAATGTCTATGGGTTCATAAATTTCATGTTGGACTATACTTATATTAGCATGCTTGGTAGATTCCTATTTCAAATTAAAAATATTCAGCTCGATAGTCATGTTTCCAAAAGACAGTTTCATAAGTCCATTTCGATAATTGATTTCAGCATTAGCAGTAGCTAGGAATGATCTTCCTAAAATCATTGGGATTTGACCCTTTGGATTTGATATTGGCTCAGTCTCTAAAATGACAAAATCAACTGAAAAGATAAAATTTTCAATCTTAATCAAAACATCTTCTACCATTCCCTTGGGAATCCTGAAAGATCGATCTGCTAATTATAATGTGATCCCTATTGGTTGAAGCTTTTTCAATCCTAATTGCATATAAATTGAATAGGGCAAAATATTTACACTAGCCCCTAAATCAAGTAATGCCTTCTCAATATAGGTTTCTCTTATAACACATGAAATTATTGGAGAACCTGGGTTCTTATACTTTATAGATATATAACTTAACAAATATGAACTCACACTTGCTGCTAAGAAAGCTCTCTTTGGTACATTAGTCATCTTTTTCTTAGTGTAAAGATCTTTTAAGAATTTAGCATAAGTCGAAATTTGTTGGATCATGTCTAGTAGAGAAATGTTTACTTAAACTTGCTTAAATATCTCTAACATTTTGTCTAAATATTTTGATTGTTTATTAGACCTTAATCGATTTGAAAAAGGAGCTCTAGAGATTGTGGGCATCTGGTTTGGTGCATTATCAATTTTAGAAGCTTCAGTTTGTAAGGTAGAATATTCATTAGGTGGCTCAATAGACTCAGCACTCAAGTCTTCTCTAGTGTCAGGTGTATTTACCTTATTATCCACTTATTTTTCTGATCTCAAAGAATGAATAGCATTAACTTGATTAACCTAATTTTCTTGAGATGATCTACCATTTTGATTCCTTAGGTTGGGCTCAGGTTGGCTAGGTAGCCTATCTCGTTCACGTTCACTTATGGTAGATGCTAGCTGACTCACTTGCATTTCTAAGTAGGCTATGGCCTGAGAATTTGAATTTAGAATTTAGCCCATGGTTTGCATGAAATTGCTTAAGATGGTATTGGTGTCAGTATTAAATTTGACTGGGGCTTTCAGGCTTTTCTCTAAAAAACTAAGTTTTTTTTTATTAATATTAAAGCCTGGTGGTGGCAGGATGTTTATCACAGGATTAGGCCTTAGGTTCTGTTGATTGAAACTTAGACCGCCTACATTTGGATTTTATGATCATGAAAAATTTGGATGATTCCTTCAACTTGGGTTATAGGTGGGTGCATAGGGATTGTTCAATGGTCTCTAATATGTGGCATTCACTTATGCACATCCATTATCTAATTGGTTCATTGAGAGGGGACATTTCTCAAGGACATGATCGGTGCATTGCACCTGTTGCACATGGGTGCAGACACTTAGTTCACACTGACTGATCTCTGAAGTTCTAAGGCCTCTAGCCTACGTGTCAAAATTATAATTTTAGCTTCTGCAGCTAGGAAGAATTGAATTTGGTATATTCCACCTCTTGAAAGTATGAATTTTTCTGGTTTCCTAGTTATTTTCCATTGTAAACATTTTTCAGCTAGGTCTTCTAAAAATTGCCAGGCTTTATTTGGTTTTTCGTACATAAATTATCCCTGGCACATGGACTCTAGCATTGTTCGAAAATTTGAATCTAATCCTTCATAAATTATTTGGCATAGCCTCCAAGTTTCTATTCTATAGTGTGGGCATTGGGTCAAGAGGTTCTTGAATCAATCGAAGTATTTCCAAAATGATTCACTAGCTAGTTGATAGAATTGGTTTATTTTATTTCTAATTCTAGTTGTTTTATGATGAGAAAATTATTTTTTTAAGAATATTCTCACAAAGCCCTCCTAGGTCGTGATAGATTGATTTGGAACACTATAAAACTACTTTTTGACATTATCCTTAAGGGCAAAATTGATTAATCTCAGTTTAATTTCATCCTCTGATAATTGTTGTAGTTTCATGGTTGCACAAACCTCTTCAAATTTCTTAATGAATATATATGCATCATCTATTCCCATGAATTTTGGAAGCATGTTAATGATTTGAGGTTTAATTTCAAAGTTATTTGCTATGGATTGGGGCAACCTGATACAAGAGGGTTGGATGGAACCAACTGGATAACATAAGTCCTTAAGGGTTTGAACCTGAGGCTAATTTGCTAAATCCATTATGGATGTTGAGTTTGTAGGATCTGAAATAGAAACTAAATCTATTTTGTCTAGTCGACCTGAAATCCTTCTCCACATGGATGTTGGAGAATTTACTATATTCTCAATATCCTTAATCTTTTTTGTCTTTTTTTTTTTAAGTTCTAAGTTAATTCAACATTTTCATACCTTAGGACAACCATGCAACATCACTTTCCATTATGCTAGGGCAACCTTATGTCAGGATAGAGATTGAAAATATCTAAAGTAAAAAATTTTATTTTCAAATAAGTTTCAAACAAATTAATCCTAACCTAAGATCAGCCTAGACCTAGACAGCTCCTAATTATTTCAAGTCAGCCTTTGAGCACTCCAAGTGTAGGATCAGTCAATTAACTGGTCAAGTAAGTGTAAGATCGGTGGGAGTTCCCCTGTTGTTTGCCTTAGACATCAATTGTGCTTGGCCAAGTAAGCAAACAAAATCAATTAAGTAACCACCTTCCTTCGGACCCAATCATCTCTGAACCACTTTTCTAGACACCAATCAAATTGACTAACTCTAATCTGGTTCAACTCTTAGGGTTCTTTGTCCTATTGAGCTCGAGCTCCTAAGGTTGATATCTAATTAGTTTAAAAATTAAAGACTTAGATCAATGCAGGATGCTGGTTGATTATTTATGGGCCAAGAAAAGATGATCAAATCTCTATCTTATTTTGTTTAATTAGGTTATGCCCTTAATTTGGTTTAATATGAATATGCATAAAAAATTTTCAATCAAAGGGTTCTATGCAATTTAAACTAGATGCATGTAATTAATTAAATTTTTAAATAGCTTACGTTGCCTCCAGCAATCATCAAAAATAAAACTAATATGATGGATGCTCTAAACAATTAAAGTTTCTAATCTTGTAATGAGATTTTTAATTAAGCTTTAGTAGATAATTTTTAATTAATTTAAAAATAAAGTAAATATTAAAAATAAAAAAAAATTAGGATTTAGGAATGATCTCACTGAATCATGCCCTAATCTTCTTTATTCTTTTCTCTTTTTTCTACAAAATAAATAAAAAAATAATTAGTAGGCAATAAAAAAATTTAAAAAATAAGAAAATTTTTAATTTTTATGCCTTCCCGATAACAGCACCAAAAACTTGATAGGAGCACGATGTTGTTGTTAAGACACCATATTTATCAGTGTAATCCGACTTCTTAAAAATTCGTAAAGAATAGTGAGTCGAATCGAATCCATAGAGAAGCAATGATTTAATTCTAAAATCTTTGATTTTTTTTAAAAAAAAGAAAAAAAAAATTTAAAAAAATTAAAATTAGAAAATAGATTTATAAATAAAAATAAAATTTAAATTATACAAAAATAAACTTGGTACTAAGATCTACTATTTAGATCTTAGCGGCTACTTACAATAAAATTAAAGAGCAATAAAGAATAATTAATTTAAAAAGCTAGAATTGAAAGGAGCAATAAAGCTTTCTTTATTAAAATTAAAACTCAAATTTAAAATTTAAATATAAGAAATTAAAAAAAAGGAAAAGAGAAAAAAAAAACTAAAAGAAGATTGGAGATCAGTGTAGACATGGAGATGGCGTAGAAGATGGGCTCTTCTTCTCAGCACGGTAGCTTCGAAGCGACCTTCAATCCTGAGCTTGGCTTCCATCCTATACATTGGCTTTCCTCTCCTAGATCTATTCATTTCTAGAGGCTTGGGGTCTTTTTTATAAAGCTAGGAGGGCTGGATATTTTTTCTGAAGGCAATATCGGACTAAGAGCCTTTTTAATCACCAAAATACAAAAAAATCCGAGTAAAATTTGGATTAAAATAGCTCTGATACGAATCTGATAAGTTTGGTGAAATCTAGCCATTCAATAGGAATTCAATAGATCAAAAATCATCAAAATCGGATGCATATCGATCCAGATCAGATCGGATTAAATTCTGATCATTGATCGTGTGTTGATGGAGAAAATATGGCCACTGATCGTGCATTGGGAGTTCTGATCACCATCGGGAGCATTCTGGACTATTGGATCATCCCTTGGATCGAGCGCTACCGTTGGATGGTGATCCGTATGAAGCTAAGTTCGAATCAAAGTCAGTTTTAAATCTCCACCATTCGATCTTGACCGCAAGCGACTGCAGCCATTCTATCGTGCCTTTACTACTCATATGGACCGCGTGGACCGACTGCACCATACACCACAATCAATCAACACCTCCTATCGTTGAATGAAAAGTCCAAAATGCCCTGTGAACCACAATAGATTTCTGTGAACCCTTTAAGGATCTAGGTCCACCACGTGTTGCTCTATGATTCATCAGTTTCTACTGAGTTGGCGGTCCACGCCTGGATCATGGACCGACTGACGGCTTCCGCAGTTGATTTGACTTGGATGGCTGGCTGGACGCATTGGCTTTGTTGACTTGGCTCGGCGCATTTGGATGCGCCGGCTGATATGGCACGGTGGCTTGAGCCGGTTGAGCCGCATGTTATTTTCATTTAATTTTTATTTATTTTATTTATTTAGAAATTCATATCTTCTTCATTTTAGCTATGTTTTGTGTGAAATTTATTTTATTATGATCAAAAAAAATAAGCTCTTTCCATTGATTATAAAATTTTATTTTTTAATTTTTATTATTTTTTAATTAATTTTTAATTAATAAAAAATATGATTTTTTTAAAAATATGTATGAATTAATTATTAATTCTAAAAATAAATATAAATTAATTGATAAATTAATACTTTTATAGATAAATTTATGGTACTTATCAAGGGGGGGGGGGGTGGGGGATGGGGGGGGTGGTGGGTGGGGGGGAGGAGCGGTCGGAAATAGAGGGAAGGAGGGGCGGGGAGGGTGGGGGGTGGGGAGGTCGGGTGCTGGCAGGTGGTAGGAAGGGGCGGTCGGGGATGGGGGGCTGGAGGAGAGGGGGGAGGGGGCGACGCTGGTCGGGGAGAAAGAAGTCTCACCAGCGATGGAGAGGAGGGGGAGAGATAGAGAGAGATCGAGCGCGCACGAAAGAAAAGCAGAAAAAATTTAGAGATTTTTAACCTAACCTACGACAGTGGTTATCGAATCGCTGTCATAGATCTACGGCAGCGATTACCCAAAATCGCTGCCATAGATCTACCGCAGTGGTTCTATAACTACTGCTGTAGATCTATAAAAGCAATTTTTAATAATCACTGTCTTAGATTGAAAATAATTTTTTTTTAAAAAAAATTATATAATTTTAAAATTTAATGTCCATCTTCATCATTTATTATCTAAATAATTATCATTAAAGTGTCATCGCCAAAGGTTGCCTCGATCCGATGGCCCTAGCTTCATCGATTAGAAAAATTTGATTTTGACGATCATGAATGATGATGCGATGATCTGATAGATGGAGATGTTCGATGGATTCGAAAATCTGCAATAATGATCTCGATGATTTTTGTAGCATACTATCAAAATTTTACTTCAATCGAATATCATTATCATGGTCAATTTAGTATGGAATGATTTCGATCGTTAAATTAGAAACAAACGATCAAAGGGTTAAAGGACGTTCGATTATGAGATAATTTTTAGTTAAATGATCTTTGTTATAATTTTAAATATTTTATACAGTGATGATAGTAAAATTTAAATTATTTTCGTATAAACTGTTCATGTTAAGCAGATATTGCAAAAGTACGAGGATAACAATCAATAAAGTTTCAGAATGATTATCAGGAGATGTATAGTTTTAGATCGTTCTTCATCTCACGAGTTGAATTTTATAATCATCATCATAAAAAATAATTAAAGTAGTAGCCAAGATCATTTATAAAAAAAATTATCTCATAATCGGATACCATTTAATCCTTTGATCACTCGTTTACCATTTAACGGTTGAAACTAATCAATACTAAATTGACCAAGATAACGATATTCGATTGAAGTAAAACTTTAATAGTATGCTACAAACATCATCAAGATCATTATTACAGGCTTTTGAATCCATCGAACGTCTCCATCTATCTAATGATCATATCGTCATTCGTAATCATCGAAATCGAATTTTTCTGATCGACGAAGCTAGGGCCATCGGATCGAGGCGATCTTTTGCAATGATACTCTAACGATAATTATTTAGATAACGAACAATGAAGATGGATATTAAATTTTAAAATTATATAATATTTAATATATATATATATGGCAGCGATTATAATTAACTGCTGCCATAAATAAGCTTATAGCAGCGGTTTCTACTAACCGCTACTATAGATCCGACTTACTACTATAGGTCCGACTTATGGCAGCGGTTTCATTAATCGCTACTATAGGTCCGACCTATGACAGCGGTTACAATGAACCGCTGCTATAGGTGGATGTATGACAGCAATTTTTTGTAACCACTGCTATAGGTCCGACCTACGACAATGATTTTCGTTAACCGCTACTATATGTCGGATCCATGGCAGCGATTATAAAAACCGCTATCATAGATCCGACCTATAGCAGCGGTTAACGAAAACCGCTGCCATAGACCATTTTTATAGTAGTAAAATAATGGGTTATACATATGTAATTACTGAAAAAGAAGATAAAATAAATATTATCAGGAAGAATTTTTTTTTATACCATGCTAAATTATCAAGTGAAGTAATTTGAAATTATTATTGCATTATGGAAGTAACTGCATTTACATTATATTAATATTTTACTAATTTTAATATATAATTAATATAATATATAATATTAATATTATATCAATATATTATATTGGTATTTTTGTAATATATAATCAACATATTATAATGATATATTTATATTAATTATTTATATCTAATATTAGTATTTGAATTTTATTTTAATAAATATATTAATAGTTAATGTATTGTTAAAAATTTGGTAAAATTTCTATATGAGATTACCTCCACCTAACTCCAACCAAAGGTAGTAGCTTTTTCTCATACTATTTTCTGGAGTAATTCTCCACCTTCCAAAAATGATATCTCCTGCAATTAGGTTCCTAAATAACTAATTCATGAAAATCATTAAATTATCCCATAATTTAATATACTCCTACCAAACCAACTCTTAGGGAAAAGATAAATGATAGGATCAGCAATTTTTCTCTTACTCCTACGTGCATTTGCACTGCACGATTTGATGTGGAAAGACTCGTTAAAATTTGCCTCATTCACACAGATCCACATCTTAGGTTAAGTTTTGTCATCAGCGCTGTCAGCGTATCTAGAATCCCCCATCTACCAAGGTAGATAGATTTTTTCTTGGTGCAATCCAATTTCTATAATGATCATGCTATAGCCAACATACACCTCAGGATTTCGAATGGCTAGAAGACTGAGTCATGGTATAGTCAAACTATAACACCCTCAAGATGAACTATCGATGCACCTCAGATCAAAGAATCAGACATACCACTGCAGCTTCGAGCCAATCATCTATGAGAAGGTAGATTTCCTTGTGACTGCTCGAGGTGGTCACGCTCAGTGCCCTCGTTCTCTAATGAGTATCTGTACTCTTGCTCCGGTGTCTCTATACCGTAGACTTAAGACACATCTATTATAAAGAAGCGATTGTACACCAACCTTCTGGATCAATCATCATCCTCATGATGATCCTACGGTTAGGAGCATTTTATGAGTTAAAAATGAAAATTTTTATCTTAAATTTCCAACTCTTGAAAATAAGAATTATCATGACCATTAACTCAAGGGATGTATCACGGACACTAAATACATATTTATGATAGAAAATAATTTATTTTATTATTTATAGTCAAAATTATAATTTTGCTCCTATAAGTGTATTACAAGTGTCAGTCAATTCTGACTTCTAGAGCATATATATCTAATAAACTTTCGCTTGACCTAAAGCCAATTGGCCATAAATCTAAGTCCCATCTTTTTCAAGATGGGCTTCGATCTTCTGCTGGCCTAACAGCTTTATGAGTGGATCCACGTATTGTCTGCGGAGTCGATTCTCTTGACCTCGACGTAACCCTTCTCTTGACCTCTGGAGAAAGAGAAATGAGGAGTGATGAAAGATAGGGTGTCACCAAGGAATGGGCACCAGCCAAAGGATCCCGGTGGAAGCTTAGAACCTCTCGAGTGCCTAAAGATATGATGGAAGAGAAGGTAGAGGAAGAGAGGGATGACGAGTGATAGTGTAAGAGGGTGCAGGAGGAGAGACATGATTGGCAATGTAGAATTATGCAGCTGGCTTGAGGCATTGGACGTCATGCCTAAGTGGGTTATATATATATATATATATATATATATATATATATATATATATATATATATATATATATATATATATACTTATTTATTTTTATTTTGTAATTATATGGAACGTATGCTATAAATGAAGTCAATAAAAAAAAAAATGCCACAACAGCATTCAACGATGTATTGTAAGGTTAAGTAGTGATGTGTTGAGATGATTACAAAATTTTTAAATTTAAATTATTGATGTGATATTTTTTTTTTTTGGCTTTGTCTATAAAGACTAAGTCTATCCAAGAATTTTTATTATTTTTTTAGGTATGGTGGATAAAAAGGCAATGGGATTTTCTTTTGTTTAGCATCATATAATCCACAACCCATATGAGGAAGATAAAGGAGGGTTTGGCCCGGGGGCCAATGTGCAGCATGTGATAAGAGCCGTGTCCAAAGAGAATGGTATAAGAACAAGAAATTGTTGGCCAGAATCGTTGTACCAGGCATACACCTTGAATCTTCGAATAAAAAGTTGATATATATTCTTTCTTGTTAGAAAAATTTATTATTATCTAAATTTGATTGAAAATTTTGAATAAAAAAAAAAGATCAATGTAAATCATAATTAGCTAGCTGACATCTTTTAATATTTTGAATAAAAAAATTTCTAATATGTTAACTTTTTGTAGGATGAATTAAGATAAATATGGTAGAACTATTTTAATCAATAATTTCTCTATAAGATCATCCATGCAAATTTCCAGCCAGTCCTTCCTTGCGTCAATAAAGTTAATGGAATTAAAGATCAAAAAATGGAAGACCTTTCAAGAGGCTAGATGGTCTAGATTCGGATAGCCTAATGTTGCCAAATTTGATGGTTTTAAGATAATGTGGTGTACTAAGAGAAGCTCTCCATTTTTTTATCACCAAAAGGATAATCCTCTTAGGAAAAATAAATTTCATATCATATTGTCCTATTTGATACAACACAAGAATGAGAGAGATGGTAAAAATAAATATTACAACAAAAAAGGACTAAAAAAATTATTGTCATAGGCTGTGGCAGCGATTCTTTAACCGCTGCTACTACCACCGTTGCCGTAGCTCTATGGATTCTTTAACCGCTGCTACTATAACCATCACCGTAGCTCTATGACAGCCGTTGTTTGAATCACTGTCATAGATAGCCTATTGCAGTGGTTTATAAATCACCACAATAAATCGACCTATAGCAGCGGTTATGTAACCGCTGCCATAGGTTATCTATAGCAGCGGTTACAAAATCGCTATCATAGATAATCTATAGCATCGATTTCTTAACCGCTGTTATAAGACTAATACAGCGGTTGACACCATTTGCATCAGAAACTTATGGTAGTGGTTGGCATGGATATGGCAGTGGTTATAAAATCACTGTCGTAGATCTTGAATAATTAAAAAAAATAAAATATTTCTTTTTTATATATTTTACCTGATAAATACAGATATATAACATAAGAAAATATAATAAATATAAAAATTATTCCGAAATACTAAAATTTTATTACCAAATAAAATTTATTATAATATTTTTTTAAAAAATAAAATACATTAAAAATCTTCTAAATCTACGTCATCGTTGTCGTCACCGGGAGTCGGAGTCGGAGCTGGAGCTGGTGCTGGAGTCAAAGCCAGAGCTGGAATACGGGCCAACATATCCTTGAAGTTCGTGACTCCAAAACGCGCGCTGAGCGTCGATATCATGTCTCTCATAATGCCCCCCAGATGAGATGCGTGCTCCTCAACCCAATCTGTCCGCGTCGCAGCATGATCTGCCCATGCCAACACCTCCTCAAGTTCCTCCCGACTGACAACATCAAAAGTCTGTGAGGAGACGCTCGCCTCGGACCAATAGCTCGTCGGCGTGTATCCAAGCCTACATCAGATCCTCCCAGAGTGCTCAAGCCCCAACACCTGAGATAGATGGTCATGGGGCCCAGAGGTATCCAGGCCATCGTGACCTACAACGTTAATGAACATTAATCAATATAACATGTTGAACAATAATATTAGTATAGCATCAATAAATAGTCTCTAATATATACACTAATCAATTGATGGGTCTATCGTTATGCAATGCAATAAATAAAAGCAATAAGATATAAACATTCAAAAAATGTTATGCAATAAATTCTACAACATGAATTATATTCATAAATAATTAAGGATGAGCAACAATCATAGATCCGATCTCCTACACGAACCTTAGTGTTAATTCAGAAATCTGAAAAAAGAACAAAGTAGATAATGGTGGTACCTTAGGGCTTAAAATTGAAACCTTAGAGAGACATATCAAATTCTATTCGGTCAGAAGTTGAGCCGGCTCTGTGCCTGAGATAGCCGGCTCCATGCCTGAGACATCCAGCTCGGGTCCTCCTCCAGCTGACTCGATCATGGCCCGAGCTGGCGCAACTGCATATCCAAGCCGGCTCGGCTGTGTGCCATCCTCTCGATCACTCCCTCTCTTTCTCTCTCGATCTCTCTCGCCGGCAATGGTGGCCAGGCTGAACCCCTCCCTCCCAGCTTTTTCATTTCTCGATCTACCTCTCTCGCTCTCGATCTTCCTCGCCAGTGAGGCTGAACCCCATCCCTCCCTCTCTCACTCTCTCGATCTCCCTTGCTGACAAGGTCGGACTCCATCCCTCTCAGTGATGTCGGCAAGGTCGGACCCTCTCCCTCCCTCTCTCGCTCTCTCAATCTTCCACTCTCCCTCTCTCGATCTCCCTCACCGACGAGGCCGGACCCCCTCCCTCCCAATGATGGTGGCGAGATCGGATCCCTTCCTTCCTCTCTCCCCTCTCAATCTCCCTCGTCGATGACAGCTGCAAGGCCGAACCCCCTCCCTCCCTCCCACTCTCGATCTCCCTTGCCGGCGGTCGGCGAGCGACCGATCCTCCCTCTCTTAATCTATCAATCTTCCTCTCAGTCTCTCCATTTCTTAGTTTTGGATTCCAAAATCAGGTCCAATCTTTCGGGATCCATTAGGGTTCGGATCTGTAACTGGTACTTCAAGTACAGATCCATCGGATATTCGAGTTTGGATCTGGTATCAGTAATTAAAATTGGATCCGGATCTAAATATCCAGGTTTTGATTCGAACCCAATCTATTGACAGATCTAGTCCACAACCGCCGATATGGCACAGCCCAAGGCTACTACCACGGCATGGCTAAAAAACTATGACATGCAAATAATTATAATATTTATAATAAATATTTATAATATTTATTATAAATATTTTATAAATTATTATAAATATATATGATTAATAAATAATATTATAAAATTTAAAAAAAATTATACCTGTGGCTATAGAGAGTGCATCGCACCAAAAGCTCCAAGGATCGTCGACGATGATACTAGAGGAGGACGACGGCACTAGAGGTAACATGTGAAAAAAAAATAAGATAGTGAGATAGAGAAGAAAGAAAAAGAGGAAAGAGAGAGAGCAAGGGCAATCGGAGATGGAGGGCCAAGGTGAGGGAGCACAGTGATGAGGAGGCCCGGAAGGCACAGTGATGGAAGGATCGGCAATCGCGAGAGAGAGTGTGGGAGGTGAGGGGCCGAGTGGGGGGTGGTGGGGAGGGGCGATCGAGGATGGGGGGCTGGGGGGTGGGGGTGCAGGGTGGTGGAGGGGTGACCAGGGATAGGGGGAAAGAGGGATGGCCGGGGGGTGGGGTGGTGGGGGTGGTTGGAGATGGGGCGCTGGGGTGGCAGGGTGGCGGGGAGGGGTGGCCAAAAATGGGGGGAAGGTGGGCGGCCGGGGGGAGGGTGGCGGGTGGTAGGGAGGGGCGGCTGGAGATGGAAGGTTGGGGGGTGGTAGGGTGGCGGGAAGGGGCGGCCAGGGATGGAGGAAAGGAGGGGCAGTTGGGGGAAGAATTGATAGAAGCACGATGTTGTCGTTAAGACACCGTGTCTATCAGTTTAATCCGACTTCTTAAAAATTCATAGAGAGTAGTAAGTCGAGTCGAATTCACAAAGAGGCAATGATTTAATTCTAAAATTTTTAAATTTTTTTTTTTAAAAAAAATAAAGTTAGAAAATATATTTATAAATAAAGTAGAATTTAAATTATGCAAAAATAAACTTGGTACTAAGATCCACTATTTAGATCTTAGCGGCTACTTACAATAAAATTAAAAAGTAATAAAAAAATAATTAATTTAAAAAGCTAGAATTGAAAGAAGCAATAAAGCTTTCTTTATTAAAATTAAAACTCAAATTCAAAATTTAAATATAAAAAATTAAAGAAAAAAAGAAAAAAGAAAACTAGAAGAAGATCGAAGATCAGTGTAGGCATGAAGATGGCGTAAAAGATCGGTTCTTCTTCTCAGCACTATAGCTTCAAAACAATCTTCAATCCTGAGCTTGACTTCCATCCTATATCTTGGCTTTCCTCTCCCAGATCTATTCATTTCTAAAGGCCTGGGATCCTTTTTATAGAGCTATAAGGGTTGGAGATTTTTTCTAGCGGCAATGTGGGACTAAGAGCCTTTTTAATCGCTAAAATACAAAGAAATTCGAGTAAAATTTAGATTAACATAGCTATGATACAAATCTAGTAAGTCTGGTGAAATCTAGCCATTCAATAGAAATTTAATTGATCAAAAATTATCAAAATTGGATGTGTATCGGCCCAGATCAGATCGGATTAAATTCTGACCATTGATCGCACATTAATGGAGGAAATCTAGCTGCTGATCGCACATTGGGAGTCCTAATCATCGTTGGAAGCGTTCTGGACCATCAGATCATCTCCTGGATCGAGCGCTGTCATTGGATGGCGATCCACATGAAGTTAAGTTCGAATCAAACTTAGTTTTAAACCACCACCATTCGATCTTGACCGCAAGCGACTGCAGTCATTCGATCGCACCTTTACTGTTCCCATGGACCGCGTGGACCGACTGCACCATACACCGCAACCAATCAGTGTCTCCTATCATCGAGTAAAAAGTTCAAAATGTCCTATGAGCCATGATAAATTTCTATGAATTCTTTAAGGGTCTAAGTCCACCACATGTCACTTTGTGATTCGCCGATTTCTGCTGAGCGGACAGTCCACGCTTGGATCGTAGATCGACTAACGGCTTTCATGGCTAATTTAGCTTGGATGGCTAGCTTGGTGCGTTGGCTTCATTGGCTTGGCTCAGCGCATTTAGATGCGCCGGCTGATATGGCGCGGCGGCTTAAGCCGACTGAGCCGCATGTTATTTTTATTTAATTTTTATTTATTTTATTTCTTTAGAAATTCATATCTTCTTCATTTTAGCTTTATTTTGTATGAAATTTATTTTATTGTGATAAAAAAATAAGCTCTTTCCATTGATTATAAAATTTTATTTTTTAATTTTTATTATTTTTTAATTAATTTTTAATTAATAAAAAATATAAATTTTTTAAAAATATGTATTAATTAATTATTAATTCTTAAAAATAAATATAAATTAATTGATAAATTGATGCTTTTATAGATAAATTTATGATACTTATCACACTCTCCAACTTAAGCTTTGCTCGTCTTCGAGTAAAGAAAGAATTTAGTTTAGATTACTATATTTCATTGAGATCCTCCTTCATAAGAATAGGTCTAGGATTTAAGATCAAAAGTTTAGATGGTATTACTAACTAAGTATTAAGTTTTAGAAGTAAATTTCAAGGCAGATTAATCAAAAATTTTTTTAAAGTTTATCTAAAGATTTTCAGCACTTCGTGAATACTAACTTAGCATTTGGGTGTTAATTCAAAAGACAAACAAATCTTCTTTTATCATCTATTTTGGTTAACTTTTTTATATACTCCCAAGTTAAGTGCATGAATTAAGGTAGCTTTCACACTGCTTTTTTTTTTTTTTTTTTGAAAAGAGCAATAGTGCTGAGCATCCTAACCTTTTATTTACCATTTGATGTGAACCTCCATACTTAACTTAGGTGCAGAGATCCAGTTACTAAGTTTAGGATAATCCACATATACTCTGTATTTTATACTTTTTATTTTAAGTAGATAGCTCTTTTCTTAAATTCAAGTTTCTTTAATTGAGTTATATAAAAATCATTAATTTTTAGTGATAATTAAATCCTCAATTAGCCTTATAATCAATACCTACTTTGCTTCATTAGTGTACATGTGAAATTAGAAGTGTTGTTAGCCTTTAAATGACCTAAGTAAGCTGCTAATGGTCTGACCAAGTAATTTACTTCTTAACTCGCTACCATTATTAGCTAACATTTTCTAATTTTATTATTTTTTCTAGTTTATTTTGCCTAAGATTCTCTTTCCTAAAATATGATTTTATCTAAAAAAAATTTAAAATAGTTTTTTTTTTTTTACCTTCCAACTTAATTGACGTTGTCCTCAGTGGGGAGGGAGAATAAATAAAATGGTGTAAATTATGTTAATTCATTTAGCATGGTCTTAAAACTTTTGATCCTTCTCCAGCTTAGCCTAAAAAGAAAATAAACTACAAAAATAAATTAGATTCAAGGAATATTGGGTTGCCTTCCAACAAGCGCTAAGTTTAAAGTCTTCAGTCAGACTAAACAGTGATAACATACTAACCGAGATATGTTGGTTTATAAAGAACCATGGCTTCCTCCATAGATTCTATGGATAATTTTAAGAATGGTTTCAGTCGTTAACCATTAACTTTAAAAACAACACCATTGCTTAGATTTTCAATCTCTACAATCCCGTTTGGAAAAATATTTTTAACAAAGAAAGGTCCTGTCCATCTAGACCTAAGCTTTCCAAGAAAAAGATGTAACCTTAAATTATATAAAAAACTTTTTATCTAGGATTAAAATATTTTCTATGAATTGCTTGATCATGAAATACTTTCATCCATTCCTTATATACCTTGGCATTCTCGTAAGCTTCATTTCTTAGTTCTTCTAATTCATTGATCTGAAGCTTCCTATAATTTTTGGCTATGTCTAAATCCATATTTAATTTCTTTATTGCCCACAAGGCTTTATGTTCTAACTCAACAGGCAAGTGACATAGTTTTCCAAACACAATCCTATAAAGAGACATTCCTAGGTTGGTCTTGTAGGTAGTGCGGTAGGTCCAAAGTGCATTAACTAATTTCACAGACCAATCCTTCCTATTGGCATTAATAGTTTTCTCCAAGATTTATTTGATTTGTCTATTTGACACTTCAACTTGCCCACTAGTCTGAAGATGATATGGTGTGGCTAATTTATGGGTAACATTACATTTCTTCATTAATGTGGTAAAGGATCGATTACAAAAATGTATTTTTTGATCACTAATGATTGCTCTAAAAGTACCAAAGCGAGAGAGAATATTTTTCTTAAGAAATTTAAGGACCACTTTGCTATCATTGGACTTACATGGAATAGCTTCTACCCATTTGAAAACATAATCAACAGCCATTAAGATATACTCATTTTCAAAGAAATTTAGAAATGATCCCATAAAATCAATTCACCAGACATCAAAAATTTCAACTACCAAGATTGGATTGAGTGGCATCATATCTCTCTTTATAATCTGACCCATTTGTTGGCATCGATCACAACTTTTACGGTACACATGCACATCCTTAAATAAATTAGGCCAATAAAATCCACATTGAAATACTTTGGTAGTAGTCTTCTTAGATGCGAAATGACCACCACATGCTTGGTCATGACAAAATGACAGAATACTTTTAACCTTATTATCAGAGACATACCTCCTAATGATCTGATCATGACACTGTTTAAATAGATATGGATCATCTTAAATGAAATACTTTACTTGATAAAAGAATTTATGTTTATCCAGACTAGTCCAATGAGAAGGCACTTTACTAATGGCTAAATAATTCACAATATCTGCATACCAAGGTTCAGTGGAACATGAGTTGTTCATCTAGAAAATACTCATTGATAGGTAGTTCGTTAAATGGCGCAACTATGATTCGAGATAAGTAATCAGCAACTGCATTCTCTGTCCCTTTCTTGTTCTTAATCTATCAGAAATGGGGTAAATAATTCCATTATCCAACAACTTCAGAATTCTTTTTGACTACATCCTTCATGGTTGGGTTCAATCTCCTCTGGACATCTCGAGTTGGTTTAGCCTCTTCCTCTAGGTGTATCCTATGTTGAACTATGGAAGGGCTTATTCCTTTAATGTCTGCCATAGTCCAGCCTATTGCTTCTCGGTTCTCTCTTAAGATCGCTAATAATTCTTCTTCTTGATTAAGATTCAGGTCTGATGTAATAATTACAGACAAGATTTTCTCTAAATCTAAATATACATACTTGAGATGCTCTGGAAGAGGTTTCAACTCTACTTTAGATGCCTCTTCTTTTGATGACTCAGGTGATGGTTTAGTCATTTCTATTGGTGGTTCAGTGGGAGGCTCCCATCTTTGGTTATTTTTATTATCTCCAAGTATTTTATTTAGGTTCTCATATTCATGGATTGGCCAGATACTAGATTCAAGATTGACTTCCTCATCGCTAATGTCTATGGGTTCATAAATTTCATGTTGGACTATACTTATATTAGCATGCTTGGTAGATTCCTATTTCAAATTAAAAATATTCAGCTCGATAGTCATGTTTCCAAAAGACAGTTTCATAAGTCCATTCCAATAATTGATTTCAGCATTAGCAGTAGCTAGGAATGATCTTCCTAAAATCATTGGGATTTGACCCTTAGGATTTGATATTGGCTCAGTCTCTAAAATGACAAAATCAACTAGAAAGATAAAATTTTCAATCTTAATCAAAACATCTTCTACCATTCCCTTGGGAATCCTAAAAGATCGATCTGCTAATTATAATGTGATCCCAATTGGTTGAAGCTTTTTCAATCCTAATTGCATATAAATTGAATAGGGCAAAATATTTACACTAGCCCCTAAATCAAGTAATGCCTTCTCAATGTGGGTTTCTCCTATAACACATAAAATTGTTGGAGAACCTGGGTCCTTATACTTTATAGACATATAACTTAACAAATATGAACTCACACTTGCTGCTAAGAAAGCTCTCTTTGGTACGTTAGTCATCTTTTTCTTAGTGTAAAGATCTTTTAAGAATTTGGCATAAGTCAAAATTTATTGGATCATGTCTAGTAGAGAAATGTTTACTTGAACTTGCTTAAATACCTCTAACATTTTGTCTAAATATTTTGATTCTTTATTAGACCTTAATCGATTCGGAAAAGGAGCTCTAGAGATTGTGGGCATCTGGTTTGGTGCACTATCAGTTTTAGAAGCTTCAGTTTGTAAGGTAGAATGTTCATTAGGTGGCTTAACAGACTCAGCACTCAAGTCTTCTCTAGTGTCAGGTGTATTTACCTTATTATCCACTTATTTTTCTAATCTCAAGGAATGAATACCATTAACTTGATTAACCTGATTTTCTTGAGATGAGCTACCATTTTGATTCCTTGGGTTGGGCTCTAGTTGGCTAGGCAGCCTATCTCGTTCACGTTCACTTATGGTAGATGCTAGCTGACTCACTTGCATTTCTAAGCGGGCTATGGCCTGAGAATTTGAATTCAGAATTTGACCCATGGTTTGCATGAAATTGCTTAAGATGGTATTGGTGTCAGTATTAGATTTGACTAGGGCTTCGAGGCTTTTCTCTAAAAAACTAAGTTTGTTTTTATTAATATTAAAGCCTGATGGTGGCAGGATGTTTATCACAGGATTAGGCCTTAGGTTTTGCTGATTGAAACTTGGATCGCCTACATTTGGATTTTATGACGATGAAAAATTTGGATGATTCCTCCAACCTGGGTTATAGGTGGGTGCATAGGGATTGTTCAATGGTCTCTAATATGTGGCATTCACTTATGCACATCCATTATCTAATTGGTTCATTGAGAGGGGACATTTCTCAAGGACATGGTCGGTGCATTGCACCTATTGCACATGAGTGCAGACACTTGGTTCACACTGATTGATCTTTGAAGTTCTAAGGCCTCTAGCCTACGTATCAAAATTATAATTTTGGCTTCTGCAGCCAGGAAGATTTGAATTTGGTATATTCCACCTCTTGAAAGTATGAATTTTTTTGGTTCCCTAGTTATTTTTCATTGTAATTTTTTTTCGGCTAGGTCTTCTAAAAATTGCCAGGCTTTATTTGGTTCTTTGTACATAAATTATCCCTGGCACATGGACTCTAGCATTATTCGAAAATTTGAATCTAATCCTTCATAAATTATTTGGCATAGCCTCCATGTTTCTATTCTATGGTGTGGGCATTGGGTCAAGAGGTTCTTGAATCGATCGAAGTATTTCCAAAATGATTCACTAGCTAGTTGATAGAATTGGTTTATTTTATTTCTAATTCTAGTTGTTTTATGATGAAAAAATTATTTTTTTAAGAATATTCTCACAAAGCCCTCCTAGGTCGTGATAGATTGATTTGGAAGACTATAAAACTACTTTTTGGCATTATCCTTAAGGGCAAAATTGATTAATCTCAGTTTGATTTCATCCTCTGATAATTATTGTAGTTTCATGATTGCACAAACCTCTTCAAATTTCTTAATGAATATATATGCATCATCTATTCCCGTGAATTTTGGAATCATGTTAATGATTTGAGATTTAATTTCAAAGTTATTTGCTATGGATTGGGGCAACATGATACAAGAGGGTTGGATGGAACCAACTGGATAACGTAAGTCCTTAAGGGTTTGAACTTGAGGCTAATTTGCTAAATCCATTATGGATGTTGAGGTTGTAGGATCTAAAATAGGAACTAAATCTATTTTGACTAGTCAACCTGAAATCCTTCTCCACATGGATGTTGAAGAATTCACTATATTCTCAATGTTCTCAATCTTTTTTTTCTTTTTTTCTTTTTAAGTTCTAAGTTAATTCAACCTTTTCATACCCTAGGACAACCATACAACATCACTTTCCGTTATGCTAGGGCAACCTTATGTCAGGATAGAGATTGAAAATATCTAAAGTAAACATTTTTATTTTCAAACAAGTTTCAAATAAATTAATCCTAACCTAAGATCAGCCTAGACCTAGACAGCTCCTAACTATTCTAAGTCAGCCTTTGAGCACTCCAAGTATAGGATCAGTCAATTAACTGGCCAAGTAAGTATAAGATCAGTGAGAGTCCCTCTGTTGCTTGCCTTAGACACCAATTGTGCTTGGTCAGGTAAGCAAATGAAATCAATTAAGTAACCACCTTTCTTCGGACCCAATCATCTCTGAACCACTTTTCTAGACACCAATCAAATTGACTAACCCTAATCTGATTCAACTCTTAGAATTTTTTGTCCTATTGAGCTCGAGCTCCTAGGGTTGATGTCTAATTGGTTTAAAAATTAAAGACTTAGGTCAATGCAGGATGCTGGTTGATTATTTATGGGCCAAGAAAGGATGATCAAATCTTCATCTTATCTTGTTTAATTGGGTTGTGTCCTTAATTTGGTTTAATATGAATATGCATAAAAAATTTTCAATCAAAGGGTTCTATGCAATTTAAACTAGATGCATGTAATTAATTAAATTTTTAAATAGCTTACCTTGCCTCCAACAATCATCAAAAATAAAACTAATATGATAGATGCTCTAAACAATTAAAGTTTCTAATCTTGTGATGAGATTTTTAATTAGATTTTAGTAGGTAATTTTTAATTAATTTAAAAATTAAGTAAATATTAAAAATAAGAAAAGAGATTTAGGGTTTAGGAATGATCTCACTGAATCATGCCCTAATCTTCTTTATTCTTTTCTCTTTTTTCTGTAAAATAAATAAAAAAAATAATTAGTAGGCAATAAAAAAATTAAAAAAATGAGAAAATTTTTAATTTTTATGTCTCCGGTAACAGCACCAAAAATTTGATAGGAGCACGATGTTGTTGTTAAGACACCATATTTATCAGTTTAATTCGACTTCTTAAAAATTCGTAAAGAATAGTGAGTCGAATCGAATCCATAGAGAAGCAATGATTTAATTCTAAAATTTTTAAATTTTTTTTTAAAAAAATTAAAGTCAGAAAATAGATTTATAAATAAAAGTAGAATTTAAATTATACAAAAATAAACTTGGTACTAAGATCCACTATTTAGATCTTAGTGACTACTTACAATAAAATTAAAGAGCAATAAAGAATAATTAATTTAAAAAGCTAGAATTGAAAGGAGTAATAAAGCTTTCTTTATTAAAATTAAAACTCAAATTTAAAATTTAAATATAAGAAATTAAAGAAAAAAAAAGAGAAAAAAAAAACTAAAAGAAGATCGGAGATCAGTGTAGACGTGGAGATGGCGTAGAAGATGGGCTCTTCTTCTCAGCACGGTAGCTTCGAAGCGACCTTCAATCCTGAGCTTGGCTTCCATCCTATACATTGGCTTTCCTCTCCTAGATCTATTCATTTTTGGAGGCTTGGGGTCCTTTTTATAAAGCTAGGAGGGTTGGAGATTTTTTCTAAAGGCAATATCCGACTAAGAGCCTTTTTAATCACCAAAATACAAAGAAATCTGAGTAAAATTTGGATTAAAATAGCTCTGATACGAATCTGATAAGTTTGGTGAAATCTAGCCATTTAATAGGAATTCAATAGATCAAAAATCATCAAAATCGGATGCATATCGATCCAGATCAGATCGGATTAAATTCTAACCATTGATCGTGTGTTGATGGAGAAAATTTGGCCACTGATCGTGTATTGGGAGTCCTGATCACCGTCAGGAGCATTCTGGACCGTCGGATCATCCCTTGGATCGAGCGCTACCGTTGGATGGTGATCCGTGTGAAGCTAAGTTTGAATCAAAGTCAGTTTTAAACCTCCACCATCCGATCTTGACTGCAAGCGACTGCAGCCATTCTATCGTGCCTTTACTATTCATATGGACCGCGTGGACCGACTGTACTATACACCATAATCAATCAACACCTCCTATCATCGAATCAAAAGTCCAAAATGCCCTGTGAACCATAATAGATTTCTGTGAACCCTTTAAGGATCTAGGTCCACCATGTGTTGCTCTATGATTCGTCAGTTTCTGCTGAGTTGGCGGTCCATGCCTGGATCGTAGACCGACTGACAGCTTCCGCGGCTGATTCGACTTGGATGGCTGGCTTGACACGTTGGCTTTGTCGACTTGGCTCGACGCGTTTGGACGCGCCGGCTGATATGGCATGATGGCTTAAGCCGGTTGAGCTGCATGTTATTTTCATTTAATTTTTATTTATTTTATTTCTTTAGAAATTCATATCTTCTTCATTTTAGCTATGTTTTGTGTGAAATTTATTTTGTTATGATCAAAAAAAATAAGCTCTTTCCATTGATTATAAAATTTTATTTTTTATTTTTTTATTATTTTTTAATTAATTTTTAATTAATAAAAAAATATGAATTTTTTAAAAATATATATGAATTAATTATTAATTTTTAAAAATAAATATAAATTAATTGATAAATTAATGCTTTTATAGATAAATTTATGGTACTTATCAAGGGTGGGGGGTGGGGGTTGGGGCAGGTGGTGGGTGGTGGGAGGAGCGGTCGGAAATAGAGGAAGGAAGGGCGGCGGGGAGGGTGGGGTGGAAGGTCGGGTGGGGGCTGACAGGTGGTAGGAAGGACGGTCGGGGATGGGGGGTCGGAGGGGGAGGGGGGAGGAGGGGCGATGCTGGTCGGGGGGAGAAGAAGCCTCACCAGCGATGGAGAAGAGGGGGAGAGATAAAGAGAGATCGAGCGCGCACGAAAGAAAAGCAGAAAAAATTTAGAGATTTTTAACCTAATCTACGGCAGTGATTATCGAATCACTGCCATAGATCTACGACAGTAATTACCCAAAATCACTGCCATAGATCTACCGCAGTGGTTCTATAACTGCTGTTGTAGATCTATAGCAGCAATTTTTAATAACCGCTGTCTTAGATTGAAAATAATTTTTTTTTAATAAAAAAAATTATATAATTTTAAAATTTAATGTCCATCTTCATCATTTATTATCTAAATAATTATCATTAGAGTATCATCGCCAAAGATTGCCTCGATCCGATGGCCCTAGCTTCATCGATTAGAAAAATTCGATTTCGACGATCATGAATGATGATGCGATGATCTGATAGATGGAGACCTTCGATGGATTCGAAAATCTGCAATAATGATCTCAATGATTTTTGTAGCATACTATCAAAATTTTACTTCAATCAGATATCATTATCATGGTTAATTTAGTACGGAATAATTTCGATCGTTAAATTAGAAACAAGCGATCAAAGTGTTAAACGACGTTCGATTATGAGATAATTTTTAGTTAAATGATCTTTGTTATAATTTTAAATATTTTATACAGCGATGATAGTAAAATTTAAATTATTTTCATATAAACTGTTCATATTAAGCAGATATTGCAAAAGTACGAGGATAACAATCAATAAAGTTTCAGAATGATTATCAGGAGATGTATAGTTTTAGATCGTTCTTCATCTCACGAGTTGAATTTTATAATCACCACCATAAAAAATAATTAAAGTAGTAGCCAAGATCATTTATAAAAAAAATTATCTCATAATCGGATACCATTTGATCCTTTGATCACTCGTTTACCATTTAACGATTGAAACTAATCAATACTAAATTGACCAAGATAACGATATTCGATTGAAGTAAAACTTTAAAGTATGCTACAAACATCACCGAGATCATTATTATAGGCTTTTGAATCCATCGGAGATCTCCATCTATCTAATGATCATATCATCATTCGTAATCATCGAAATCAAATTTTTCTGATCGACGAAGCTAGGGCCATCGAATCGAGGCAATCTTTTGCGATGACACTCTAATGATAATTATTTAGATAACGAACGGTGAAGATGGAAATTAAATTTTAAAATTATATAATATTTAAAATATATATATATATATGGCAGCGATTATAATTAACTACTGCCATAAATAAGCTTATAGCAGCGGTTCCTACTAACCACTGCTATAGGTCCGACTTACTACTATAGGTCCGACTTATGGCAGCGGTTTCATTAACCGCTACCATAGGTCCGACCTATGGTAGCGGTTACAATGAACCGCTGCTATAGATCGATGTATGATAGCGATTTTTTGTAACCGCTGCTATAGATCCGACCTACGACAATGATTTTCGTTAATCGCTGCTATATGTCGGATCCATGACAGCGGTTACAAAAACCGCTATCATAGATCCGACCTATAGCAGCGGTTAACGAAAATCGCTGCCATAGACCATTTTTATAATAGTAAAATAATGGGTTATACACATGTAATTACTGGAAAAGAAGATAAAATAAATATTATCAGGAAGAATTTTTTTTTATACAATGCTAAATTATCAAGTGAAGTAATTTGAAATTATTATTACATTATGGAAGTAACTGCATTTACATTATATTAATATTTTACTAATTTTAATATATAATTAATATAATATATAATATTAATATTATATCAATATATTATATTGGTATTTTTGTAATATATAATCAACATATTATAATGATATATTTATATTAATTATTTATATCTAATATTAGTATATGAATTTTATCTTAATAAATATATTAATAGTTAATGTATTGTTAAAAATTTGGTAAAATTTCTATATGAGATTACCTCCACCTAACTCCAACCAAAGGTAGTAGCTTTTTCTCATACTATTTTCTGGAGTAATTCTCCACCTTCCAAAAATGATATCTCCTGCAATTAGGTTCCTAAATAACTAATTCATAAAAATCATTAAATTATCCCATAATTTAATATACTCCTACCAAACCAACTTTTAGGGAAAAGATAAATGATAGGATCAGCAATTTTTCTCTTACTCCTACGTGCATTTGCACTGTACGATTTGATGTGGAAAGACCCGTTAAAATTTGCCTCATTCACACAGACCCACATCTTAGATTACGTTTTGTCATCAGCGCTGTCAGCGTATCTAGAATCCCCCATCTACGTTCTAAAAGAAATGCTAGGTACATGTTTTGTATTTACTGATTTATTGTAAATTTAACTATAGTATCTAGAATCGCCATCCTATTGTCCAAAATATTCAATAGATATAGCAATCCGCTCTATATTAATATTTTACTAATTTTAATATATAATTAATATAATATATAATATTAATATTATATCAATATATTATATTGGTATTTTTGTAATATATAATCAACATATTATAATGATATATTTATATTAATTATTTATATCTAATATTAGTATATGAATTTTATCTTAATAAATATATTAATAGTTAATGTATTGTTAAAAATTTGGTAAAATTTCTATATGAGATTACCTCCACCTAACTCCAACCAAAGGTAGTAGCTTTTTCTCATACTATTTTCTGGAGTAATTCTCCACCTTCCAAAAATGATATCTCCTGCAATTAGGTTCCTAAATAACTAATTCATAAAAATCATTAAATTATCCCATAATTTAATATACTCCTACCAAACCAACTTTTAGGGAAAAGATAAATGATAGGATCAGCAATTTTTCTCTTACTCCTACGTGCATTTGCACTGTACGATTTGATGTGGAAAGACCCGTTAAAATTTGCCTCATTCACACAGACCCACATCTTAGATTACGTTTTGTCATCAGCGCTGTCAGCGTATCTAGAATCCCCCATCTACGTTCTAAAAGAAATGCTAGGTACATGTTTTGTATTTACTGATTTATTGTAAATTTAACTATAGTATCTAGAATCGCCATCCTATTGTCCAAAATATTCAATAGATATAGCAATCCGCTCTATATTAATATTTTACTAATTTTAATATATAATTAATATAATATATAATATTAATATTATATCAATATATTATATTGGTATTTTTGTAATATATAATCAACATATTATAATGATATATTTATATTAATTATTTATATCTAATATTAGTATATGAATTTTATCTTAATAAATATATTAATAGTTAATGTATTGTTAAAAATTTGGTAAAATTTCTATATGAGATTACCTCCACCTAACTCCAACCAAAGGTAGTAGCTTTTTCTCATACTATTTTCTGGAGTAATTCTCCACCTTCCAAAAATGATATCTCCTGCAATTAGGTTCCTAAATAACTAATTCATAAAAATCATTAAATTATCCCATAATTTAATATACTCCTACCAAACCAACTTTTAGGGAAAAGATAAATGATAGGATCAGCAATTTTTCTCTTACTCCTACGTGCATTTGCACTGTACGATTTGATGTGGAAAGACCCGTTAAAATTTGCCTCATTCACACAGACCCACATCTTAGGTTACGTTTTGTCATCAGCGCTGTCAGCGTATCTAGAATCCCCCATCTACGTTCTAAAAGAAATGCTAGGTACATGTTTTGTATTTACTGATTTATTGTAAATTTAACTATAGTATCTAGAATCGCCATCCTATTGTCCAAAATATTCAATAGATATAGCAATCCGCTCTAAATATATTTATCGATCGTAGCGACCATGAACCAAGCACGTCAAGACGGCTTATTATGGGCCTCGTCTATTGTATCATGAAAGACTTTTCATCACTAAAAGAGCTTCTGTTATCTGCTGGAATATCATTAAAAGCTTCCATCCTTTCTGGCTAAGAATTATTTTTAAAGTTGGCAACTGTTGCTCTTGGATCTTGGCTTGAGGTCGGTCGATGAGGATGAAGAAACTTGGCCACCGAAGAATATGAGGTCAAGAATGAACTTTTGCTGAAACTTCGTCCGTTCATCTACAATAAAGTTCCCACCAGAGTGTTCTTCGATAAAGACCCTCCGACGCTCAAGTTAGAAGATTAAAAAACAATGAGGAGAGAAAACGTCAAATTGAATGGCATACCTGAAGGATCCCGAAACATCTTTATTTATAGAGGAGGAGTTGGAGTCGTATCCATTTCGGACTCTAACGGCTTTTTGAGTTAGTCGCCCTAGATTGATTCGGAAATTTTTTTTCCTTCTTGCAAGATGGGATTACGAAAGATTCTTTCGTTATCCGAGTTTTTTTATTCGGAAAGGACGCAGTTTCAGTAGGGATGGTTATAGATCGGTCATTGACGAACTATGAATCTATTCATGTAGCTTGGCAGCTGATCTGAATCCGACGAGGACGAGGTATGAAAGCCTACCTTATTTTGCCAGGAGGCGATCTTCAGTAGGTCACTTGGAATTGTAGATCGACTTAAGTCGACCTACAACTAACCACGAATGAAGTGTCACATTGTTCTGCTCAGACGATCCATTGGGGTAGATCGGCGGTCAATCCTAAATAGGCCGAGGCCACACCAGCCTCGTTCCACAACAGCAACAGTTCTTCACTTAAATTTTTGGAAGACATGTGGATCAGACAATACATACTTCACCACTTTTTTCTTCATCCCTTCAACGATTCTTTTGATCCCGATTCAATAGCTTCCTTCTTATGAAATCGGATTACCAACATCTTATCGCTTCGTCCTTGTATACACAGCCTCTCATGGAATCGCTAACATCTCTATTTCATCCTCCGCTTGAATTGCTAAGGAAAGCATTATAGACTTGTTGATGGGAGTGTTGGTTTATTTCTCATGCCTGAAAAATGAGTTTAGAAATTGTGCCATAGCGTTACAAATTGTTGACTTAGTTCGCCCGAAAATTTCAGTCTTTATCTTGTGCGTCACAATCGTATTCATTTGCAAAGCAATTATTGTGATAATCATAATTAATGTCATGGATAAACTCCAAATAGTAATTGTCATAACAATAATTTTCATCCAAAGTAAGAAAGATCACTGTAATAGGAGGATACATAGTAAATTTGATTAATTACATATGAAAAAGTTTATTCATTATATAGTTAGTTAGAACAATATAAAATAATTAGAAAGTATGAGAGGATTGAGAGATATTGTTACAAATTATTCAGAAGTCCAAGAAAACTGTATAGCACGTGAGGTCTCCACTCTAAAGCGTGGTGGTAGCCCAGCTAAAATGGGCTTAGCCCCAAACTCCACACATCTAAGATTCGAGGCTCGCTTGTGGCCGAATAAAGAATAAAATTTAATGATTCTACGATCGAATAAAGGATGAAATTTAATGATTATACAGATAAAAATGTCCTGACGTCTCAAAAGAATGTGCTCAGGTGGAGTTGGGAGTGATGTACTCATCAATCGGTGGGCAAGAATTAAGCGTTGGCATTTCGTATCGAACAATTTTTCCATTACCAATGGAGTAAGGATCTTAGTGAGGGTGAACAATTTTTCCAATGGAGTAAGGATCTTAGTGAGGGTTGCTACGCCGGGTCTCCTCCCCTATTCTAATTTTTGTACCAAAAAAAAAAAAAAAAGCGTAAATCCTAATGCAAAGATGCATTCCTACAATAGTCGTTTCATGACCAACACGCTGGTATTTTTGTAATGTGTGAAAAACTTCTACATGATGGAGCCTCTTTTCGGGAAGTCCCTTAAGAGGCGGTTGCCTGAAGTTTCTTATGAAATAACTCCTCTTAGATGGTCATGCCAACAGAGTACGGATCTTCTCCAAAATACGGTGCAGCCATCGATGGCATTGAACAAGGCGTGAGGGACATAACTATAACAATAGGAGGATCCTGCATGCCCACAAATAATTTCATGTTATTTCCAACTAAACTTTCTTTGGATGGTTATTTTTCCCAATAAACTATCCAATGATGTCGACAAGTGGCCAGTTACGATTCCTCCAGCTATTCATGTACCAAATTTTGGTGGATCCCCTGCGTGCATGGCAACATTCATGCAGAGCAGGAGTCGGACGTGGCAGCCTCTCAGGCACGGGAGTTCCCGCTCTCGAACCCGGTTTGCTCGCGTCCAAACCATTGACGCCCCTTGCAGGCTGTGTACAATGAGGGAAGTCTGAAAGACTGACCCACCATGCAAGGCGGAAGCCTGTGCACAATTACTCATGGATGGAGCCTGCAAAACTTTTTGTCGCCCAGTCCCCCCTCCCCTCTTTGTAGGCACTAATGTTTCTATAAGATAGATCTCACTTGGGTGGCAAAGCTGCCGCAGTCTTCATGGCTGGCCGCGGGCCTCGGATGCTTTCTGCTGTTACCATAACACCATCAACGGTCCCAGTGCTGAAATTCGGAAGGCTTGAGTTTATCTGACTGATTCACTTCATGCAAGCAGACGATTCACTGACCATGGTATCTTTGCTGCATCTCTGGAATTTGGAATCTATGCATAATCTTGTACACATATTGCCCATGAAGCCTTGGAGGAGGAAGAGTAAAAATAAGAAGATAATTTAGTTCACTCTGCACTTTCTTGGCTGACGGTTTATTAAAGCGACGCAGATTGGAGAGATGTTTAGGTCCCATAAATAGAACGTCTTTTACCTCTTATGATCCTCCATGCTTCTTACCACAATCATCATGGATGGACCATACCCCAATGATTCAGATAGATTTCTTCAAAGATAAGCTGCTGTGCAAATGGCTCCAGATTGATTTAAAACAATTGAATTATTTCAGAAAACAAAAATATTTTATACTGAAATTGCAAGAAAAGATGGAACACTGGAATACAGGATCCCATACAACTGTAAAGCAAATTCTAGATATTTATTACAATTTGAACAAGAAATTTTTTGACAAACTCCTAACGAGCAACAAAATAATATCAGCAAAACAATTCCCATCATTGGCTTTCCGTCAAAACACTGATCACCAAACAAGAATCTGAAGGGAAAATTTAACCCTCTGAACAAAAGTCAATTGGAAGCTGACTATTGACTTTTTTCTTACTGTAATACAGAAATGGCTGTAGTTACACTAGAGGAAAAAACTGATACATCTAATGGTCATGAATAAAATAATACGCATGTACTCTGTACAAGTATACAAAATTTTCTTACTGCTGCAACAATTGAGTTTGCAAATTTTTCTAGGAGAGTTTCGACTAGGCTATATATTTATGGTGGCTTCCCAAAGACGAAGAAGTCCATTACGACCACCACTGCAGACTCTTTTCCTATCAAGATCAGAAGCTACACAGCGCACCTGATATTATATCAGAGAACAGCAGGAAAAGTAAGCCTTACAGAAACAGGTAAAGATCATCATCAAATCAGTAATCCACCCATTTAGGTTCTCTAGCAAGAGGCCCAGACAAGATAAAGGTCACAACCATACAAGCACTAACCAAGTAGCCTGCATGGATGAGTAGGCACCAGTCAACCACTTGGGATCCTTCATCTTTCCAAGGCCTCAGGTAGGCTTCTGACTTTTCACTTCCTAGTTAAATATTAATCATTGTTCTAACACTAATATTTCTATTATAACTGAGCATTTTTGAGTATCGGAAAAGGTAGAATGAAAGCAATGTCATATCAATAGTAGGAGATTTTACAAACATTAGAATCCATATTTATGCAAGATGCACCATCGGAAATTAAGACTAGTATTCATACGGGTCCACTCTAAATTAGTTGTGCATGTGAACATTTGAGTATAATTAGTGTCACCTAAAACACTTCCATTTTTTGGAATGATCCATCAAGCATAATTTCAGACACTTGGACATAACATGATGTCGCACATCGTGGCGCACAGAAAAGTACCTTGCTTATGTTATACTGAATTGTTGACAACTTGCACAACATGGTTATTCCTATAACTTTAGTTCATGTGATGTCATTTATAATTCAGCCATTTTAATATCACAAGATCATCCAAAACTTTAAGGCTCTGTCTAGATACTGGGAGAACATATCAGCTGAACAGAACAGATACTATTTAATGAATCTGGAAAAGCTCAAATTTCAAAATTAAGAATCTATCATTCAAAAAGGTGTATTTAAGTCTAGCAAAAATAGAACTGAGATTTGCAAGTTTAGATGCAACACCACCCTGTCCAGCTATGATTACAAATAGGTTGGACAGGCCAAAACCAACACAGACCACAAAGTCAAAACCAGCTGAATCTCTTTAGGTCTGCCAAGATTTAAACTGACCCCGGCAAAGCTAACTTGACCTAATCCCTACAATGTTAAAACCTCCCCCAAAAGGCATAAAATATAAGAAAACATGGAATACGTCTAACCGTAAACTAGACACCATCTTGGCACTTACAGTGCATGGTTCAAGTCTGAAATCTGGATCTAAATCCCATTTAGACTCATCACAAGAAGGCAGAAAAGAAAGTCCCAAGCTGGACCCACTAGAAAACCTGATCCCATCAAGCTGGCTTAACATAAAACAATTCATCATATTAAATGCTGCACCACTCACAGTTGGCATAATTAACTTTCTTAAGCCACCTAGGACTGGCATATCTGAGTCAAATCTACCATATGTGCATCCTCAAGTCCTAATAATCAATGTTTGAATGAACACAGCTTTGGCAGCTGAAAGAACAACCACAGGCAACCAATCATGATTTATCTTAAGCCATATAGAGACGTTCTTGCTAGGGCCATGAAACTAAATGTACAGTCAAATTTGCAGAAGCGCCAGAATCTTAAAAGCCTGCAACAAAGAATGATATGCACCCAGTCAAACAACCAACATGCATCTTTTCCCATCACCTCTGCCTTGTATGGCTTTTATTGTTAAATGGCATGGCATTGTGAATCTTTTGCATTACCTAAGTTCTAATATTTCGAAAGTCAGCAAGTGGATTGATAATAAAATCAATGAAAACCAATAGAAACATATTGTATATATGCATGCATGCACGTATATCAAGCAGCTTTTAAAACAACATGTACTGAAAAATCAGGAGAAACATGATATATACCATAGCAACAGTTCTTTGAGGAGTTCTGTACAGTTGCCATCCTGCCATCTTTGATCCTGTGCTGGAGAAACTACCAAGTCTTTCCTGAGGCCGATGGAAAAGCGACATGGAATTGTCAGCTGCACCAATGCCCAGCCAATGTTCTCCAGCATTAATGGATAAAATAGAAGTTGAGTGAATTGTAACGTTCTTAACACATCTTATTCCTCCTGCATAAAGGCAATGCAATTATAAAAAAAAAAAAAAAGATATATTGATTGATCAAACCTCATTATAATTCTGAGTTTAGCGGCAAAGTTGTGCAAGGCAAAACTGTATCACCAAATCAAGCAGCTAGAATTCTTGAACAAATGTGCGTAAAATTTCAGGGGAAAAAAAAGAGCCTTTATTTGTGTTACAAAAGGCAATCCCGCTCAAATTTAGTAAGTGCACTGTTACAGACAAAAATGATAAAATCTTGATACGGAACCTAAGAATATAGTAATTTGTGATAACTGATATGGCACCACTAGATATATAACAGATCTGTACCATACTCGAAATCCTGGTGCATAACAACCAGTATTGTCTTATGTGGACCAGTACTGTAAACCATGGTTTCAACTAGGTAAAGAAAAACAAACCACAAAATCAATGCATTGAGCAACAATATAGATAAAGAATGTTTTGTAATGTGTAACTTAGATGTATGAACTGCCAGGACATAAGATCCTATAAGATTTCAATCATGTAAAAAAAATTCTCCAATATGTCTTAAAGAGTCAAATAAACTATCTACTTAGCATGTTTTATATTTTTATTGTCCTCAATGATATGATTTTAGGTCATATTGATCTCTGGTAGCCTGACAAGACAACATGAGCTGACTCAACATGTTTTGAATCATCGTTTTTCTTTAAATATTCTGTGAAACATAGCAGATACCATTTTGAATGTATTGCAGTGGTATTAATACCCCATTCAATAACACGCATAAGAGTCTATTTTGCAATGATTACTTAGTAAACTTCTACTATCGGTGTTAGCTTCAAGTCTTGGATTTTCTTTGGTACTCCAGTTTTCTCCAAAGATCTTACAAGCTACAATGCAGATATTATAAGATGTTTGAACATGTGAGCTATGATCAAGAATTCAGGATGCTTTTATTATCATAACTAACATTTTTACTACTAAGGTCTGTGCTCATAATTGGTGAATAAAAATGCAAACCTTATGACTTTGAGAAACATACATACCAGGATCTATGTAATGTACAAAAAATTACAATTCCCAGCAGGGAAACTACTTCACAAACCATACATTTATATGCATCCGTTATGACATTACGAGATGTGAGTACAGTGCAGAGCATAGCATCCATTATTATTTGTCAACTTAGAATATCACATTATGATTCTCATGCCATATAGAGAAAGTCCACATTAATGCCCACCCGAACAGTCCAAAAGTACCTCACCTTCTTCATTTTCCCAAAATCGCACAAGCCCATCGGTAGAACCTGAAACAAATAAAATGACTTCTCAGGTTGTTGTGTTTGGGGAAAAAATCTTTTTTGATGTTTTGGGTGGTAAACTAAAGTATGCACAATGCTGCTGCAGTACAGCAAACGTACGAAAAAAATTTGCACATTAAGAGCTATGGTGACAAACCAGTTACAATTCCTTTATCTGATGGTGAGTATTCAATGCAGAGAATTGGACCAGCATGGCATGCTAAAACGGCATCACATGTTCCTCGAGAAAGAGACCACACTCTAGCTGTCCAATCATCACTTCCAGTAAGTATAATGTCCCCAGCCATCCTTATAGACCTGCATGATTACCAAAAGAAAATTTTCAGCCATTGACAGTTGATGAGACATTACAGGACGGAAAGACAGTTCTCGTGTTCCTTCCATTCTACCGGATCCATTTTGTGTGCCCTAGAAGCTTGTGCATCTGCTTGCCAGCACGGATATCCCAAATATTTGCCACCCTAGAAAACATATTGAGTAAATGGTCTTCATACGACTAAGAAAAACGACAGAGATCATAACACTATTATATTATTAAGCATATTTAAGATATTATAATCACATACAAATCTCTTCCAGCAGCTGCCAAAATTCCCGTAGAGTCGTCATATTCCATGCAAAGAACGGCACTGGAACACCGACCAACAGTTGCTACACATGTATCAGTTCTGACATCCCACATCTTTACCGTACCATCATGAGCAGCTGTAAGGACACGTTCACCAGAGAGCATCCTAACGCAACTGACCTACATTGATAAGGTTAATTATATAGCCAAGCTTAGTTCACTCATGTTTCTCATTTTGAAAACATGCTTCCTCAACATCTTACCAACTGAAAATAATGAAAATGTACATTTATACTGATTATAGAAACAGTTGGTAAATTTATTACAAGTACACTGGGACTTGGTTGGGTATCTTCTGGATCTATTGTGTTGGAGGATGACTAAAATTAGGACTGTTGATAACATCATTGCAAAAGAACCCGTGGGAAAATTACTCAGGATATTTGGGAAGAAGAAAATCAAAGAATTGCTCATCATATGGATTATATAACAATACCTAAGATTTTGTGGCCTCATCAGAACAATTAATTTAGTATATTAGGGCTTATTTATAAAAATGTATGCGACAGTATCAGTTAGTTACCATTTTGTACCATCATATAACCAGCATATACAATACAAGAGAGTCTCCCTGGAGATACAAGCATATTATGCATGTATTGCTTTCTGTAACAATGTGACTTTGGTCCTAGTTCTGTATTTTAATACTAATATGCAGGAAATCTTTAATATTTTTTCTTTTACTATATGATTTTGATATATTATATAATGGGGAAATATTTGTACATATCAACAATGCATTTTCTTAGTCAAAAACATGTTAATTCATTATAGTATAGCTGTAATTCCTCAGCATATTTCTAAGTTGAACATGTGATTCCTTGGCATATTGTGTAATACCCAATTTGTAAATGAATGAGAAAAAATTGTTATAACCTTGGTGGTGACATAAGCTTCTTTAAATACTAAAGCTCCTCAAAAAATATAAGTTCTAGAGAAAAGTAGCAGAATTTGTTCCATAGACTGTTTGCTCATCCCCTGATGCAGACGTCTGGAAACAAATATACATGTCTAATAATAGATCTTATCCTCTTGTGACACATCTTCAATAAGTGGTTCAGGTGACCATCAACATATGCATACATATATACATATATATACATATACATATTAACAACTAGAACACAAGAAGTAAATGTAAAACATTGTCAAAATTATTGATTTACTTATATTTTAAGGTTTTTTTAATTGCATCTTCATTAGTGTACTATTGCATACAAAACAATGATCTTAACAATACTTCTTGAATTTACTTCTTTTTTTTTAATGATTTCCTCAGCGATATTACTGAGAGTTAGTTGCACAATTACATGAAGTTATAAGTTTGAAATCAAGAGACTGTATCAAAAAATTTTGAACAATTTGTTTTAACATTTTAAAATTTGGCATTTGTGCGATGAAGAGCTTATCATCTGCATAATTCATTAATTACAATTAATTATTTAAAAACTAATTTATATTGTTAATTTCATAATTAAACTATAAGTACTAACAAGCATTGTTCCACATACTTGCAGTTGGCGATATTAATCTTTCTTCACCATTTTAGCAAACATCTGTTATCATTGCAAAATATCTCATTTTTTAAGTTCTGTTAGTACGATCTTGGATCCCCTTCTCCAATCAAACCTCACAACACAATTCCATGGTCATACATTTTGTGGGCCCCAAAACCCTCTGACTTACAAGAATATATCATGTTAAATTGTTCCTAACCACTTTGCCTCCCATGGTTCTTTATTGCCCAATGATCCACACAAACAAGATTTGACATATATCCGATAACATGACATCCATTTTTTGATGTTGAAATGAATTAGTTTCAAATATCTCTACCCAAGGTCTGTGGAACTAGCATCGAGACCCGTGCTAGCTGAACGGTGGTATGAGTCGATATGGATCCATACTAACCGAACTAGCAAGAACTGACACAGAAGCAAAGAAAGGAATCAAGGAGGAGGAAAAGAGAGAGAAGGGGGAGGGAGAGGGTAGTCGAAGGAGATGCCAATGGTGGCCACAGGAGGGCCGCAACGGAGGGCCCCCAAGGCCTCTACTTCCTCCACCAAATCGTGGAAGAGAGAGAAAGAGATGGAGAGGTGGGGAGGAAAAGAAAAGGAGGGAAGGGAAGTCGACGAAAAGGCCGCTGGAGGGCTTTTGGCTAGCTATCATGGTAGCCGGACGATAAAATCACGGCCTGCAGCTCTGCAAGCATAAAACAGGGGCAATGCCTGCAGCCCTGCAAGCGTGAAACAGGGGCGATCGTCTCGCCTCTGTTTCACAAGATTTTTTAAAAAAAGCCAACCACAGTGAAGCCAACAAAATCATTACCAGCTTCCTATTCATCATTTAAGAAAAAAATATGATGAACAAGCGCGGTCACCCCTATTTCGTGGTCGCAGCTCCACCCGCATCTTTTCCATCACTCAGTGGCCGCAACAGCCACCCAACTCCCTTCGATGGCCTCTCCGCCGACTACGCCTCTTTTTAGTACCCTCAATCCCCCCTTCCGATCTCTCTTGATTAAACACCCTATCGGACGACACGAAGCCATGGAGGCCTCCACAGCCCTCCATCGGCCTCAACAAGCCACCACCAGCCTTCTAGCAACATCATCCCCTCTTTCCCTCTCCTCTCTCTCTTCCTCTCTTTCCCTCTCCCTCATCCACTATTCCAATTTGAAAGGCCAAACCATCCCGATTTGCAGCCAATATGGCTCGAAACATCCGAAACCATCCAATTCAGGATGGTTCAACGAACCATCTCTCTTCCTACTTCCATGTGCAAGATCATATAGGATTATGATAACCAAGCTGAATAAAACATGTTATAATGGTCATAGTATGTCAGCCTTGAAGGCAAAGATACTAGAATGTACCAAGGTCCATAGTATCGAAACTGGCACCTATACTAGCAGGATGGCAGTACGATACACTAAAGTACCATACCATGCCATTCCAGCATGTATCAACAAAGGGAAACCAGAAAAGAAGGAGAGGGAGGGGAGAGAAAGAGAAAGAAAAAGAAGAGGAAAGGAGAGAGGGAGAGAGAGAGAGAGAGAGAGAGAGAGAGAGAGAGAGAGAGAGAGAAACGATGCAGAGAGGCCAAGAGAGAGAAATAAAGCTTTCGAGCTCCCTCTTCTCCTCCAGGCTGTGTAACAAGGGCAGAGCCTCTATTTCATTTAGAGAGAGAGGAAGAGAGAGAGAGAGAGAGAGGGAAGGAGGGAGGGTAGGGATAGGGAGTGAAAGGCTGAGAGAGGGAGGGGTCGAGAGAGAGGTTGAGCGAGGGGGAGAGAGGGCTTTCAAGGCCCCCCTTCTCCGGCATTATGTAACAAAGGCAAAGACCCTTTTTTGAAATGGAACAATGGATCCATCCCTTTTTTTTTGAATTTTTTTAAGTGAAATCGACAGCAACCACAGACTTCACTTTTTTCTTCTTGAAATTTTTAAGTGAAGTTGGCAGTTGCTGCCAACCTTTACCTAAAAAAATTCAAAAAATATATATAAGGGGGATGGAGCCCTATTTTGTTTCAAAATAGGGGCTCCACCCCTATTACACCACACCAGAGAAGAAGGGGCCCAAAATCTCACTCTCTCGGCCTATCTCTCCCTTCCTCTCCCTTTCTCTCCCGCCCTCCCTCTCCCTCTCTCTCTTATTCTCTCGTTACTCCCTAGGGCTGCAAACAAGTTGAGCTACCCACGAGCTACTCGAGCTCGACTCGACTCGGTTATTATCGAGTTCGAGTCGAGCTCGAGTAACAGGATACTCGGCTCGAAAGCTTGCGAGCCTACTCGAGTATATATATATATTTTTAATAATATTAATTTTATTTATAATATATATTAATATACATATTATTAATAAGATAAGACTTGATTTCGAGCTCGAGTATTGGCTCGGTTCATATTCGAGTCAAGTCGAATCAATTTCGAGCTTTACCTATTTTTTATCGAGCCGAGTTCAAGCTTGAAATGCTAAGGCCCGATCGAACTCGAGCCGAGTTTCGAGCCCGAGTATTTTGAATCGAGTCGAGCTCGAGCTTCCAGTTACCCGATTTGACTCGGCTCGATTGCACCCCTATTACTGCCCCTCTCTAGATTTCTCGAATCGGGGGACAAAACCATGCTAGTCCGCCCGCGGTATAGTTTTGTACGAGCAGTTTGGGGCAAAAAGGTATTCCTTCCCTGAAACAGTGAATACTTCAACTGTTTCTTGTGTCAACTTAGCTTTTTTTTTTGGACATCTGTGCATCTTTGGATGCTTGATATGATGTATCACCATATTGGACATGATTTTATGACCAAGAAGTATGGCATAATATGTTATCATAGTCTAACATCTTTATGTGGAAACACAATGACTAGATACTTACGACTAAAACAAGTGGTCTATGTTCCTATTATTGAGCTCACTATAACATTGTATAAATTAATCATAACTTTGCTAATTTATAATAAGGACTCGTACACAATGCATCATACTTGAGAATTAATAAAACATTTCTGAGAAATTGGATGAGAGAAACAGTAGACCACATTTCTATGTACAAATTCTTTCAATAAAAAAAAAAATAGCATAAAAATTATATAAGGAATCATAACAATCAGACCGAAGCATCATGGCCTTTCAATTCTTCAAGAAGTTGAGATGTTTGCTTATCCCAAACTATAACAGACTGATCATCTGATCCTGATACCACTTTACTACGGTCAGAGCTGATTGCACGAACAGGCCTGCAACAAAACAGAAGAAAATTCTGCAGCTGAAGTGACTTCATCACAATATCTTATGTGAACTGTTTATAACAAAAACAAGTTAATAAAAAAGAATGAATTACATGCAATTATCTCTTTTGACCACTGAAAATAATAACATTATTACTTACAGAAATAAGGAAAAACCAAAATAGTGGCAAAATAACTAAGTTGCATCCTCAAGGGGTTCAAGAAAATGGAAGATGACATACCAATCCCAAACAATTTGAAGACTTGTTGAAGAAATATATATTTTCTTGTAACTCATGAATCTTCAAATTAGTTATGCCAATTGGCATCAGAACTTGGTGAACCAGTTTTAGACTATTATAAAGAAACTATTTTGAATAAATAGTATTTCCATTATCAGCATTTTATGACAAACAAGCAGGTTCGCCATCATGACACCGGACCACATACCAGTACGATGCTATTACAGTGTCAGTGTGCATTTCAATATGGTACGAGACAGCATAACAATACCAGGCGATATGGGGCCATACAGCAGACCATGCAAGCATGTGTTCTATTATTCATTATTATGCAAGGTCTCCTTTATCTTTCATGACTGAGGGTCTGCCCAGATTCTTGATTCCCGTGCTCATGTAACATCCCGCACATAGGGTGGAAAGGGTTAGAAGAAAGAAAGCAGGTAGGATCAAAAGAGGATATCTTAAGGATACAACTCCCACAGGAACAGGGTGATTTTCAGTACCCCAAAATCTGACAATCCCCTAGTCCCTCCTGTCCTCAGCCTTTCCCACTTTACAGATATCACATGGACACAAGAATTGGGCATCAAAATACACCCTCAAAAAAAATCAGTCAAAAATTGACTGTAAAGTTGCACCAATAGACCAAATATGCCTGCCTGCCTAAATCATAATTTGATGCTACCATGATCCAGATAAGGCAGAAAAATTAATGATTGAGTAATTTATGTAATTTCCTTCTTATTTTTCATTTTCATCCACATCAGCTATGATGCTACCTGGTATTTTGGCCAATAAGCTCAAGCCAGACAGGGCAGACATGTATGATGGAAAATCTTAAAATACATAATTTATTTCGAGCGAGTGTAAGTTTGAATGTCCTTTCAAACATCCAGCATGACATCCTCTGGGATTAATGAAAAAGTCTAATAAAGTATTCTAGGTGTAATTTTGAAGACCACTGGCAGAAAGGAAGAGTAGAAATAACTATGTTCAAAAGCAATACAATGCGATATCTATCTGTTAAACGAGAGATTTCCAATGAATATGAGGAAACTTAGTTCTTTTCAATACATCAAGCGCATAATAAACTTATTCAATAACAAACGTTTAACAATTTCGTGCAAAATTTTTCAAACTGATCAGTAAAGGAATTCAGAGGCTGTTCTCTATTTAGATACTGCACGAGAACAGTTAGTTATGGGAAAAATTAGTTATGGGATTTTCTGAAGCCCCTCTTACTAATATTAAAGGAGTTCAGAGCCTGTTCGTTACTAGATCATTCTTTATTAGATCTATAGAACTTTGAAACTCTTATTGAATGGATGAGCATCTTAATGGTCAACTCTGGCTGTACTGGAATACTTTGGTACTTTGTTGGACTATATCACGTACGTTCTAGCTGAATGTTGATGGTGTTTAAAAGCAAAAGGGTAGCATCTTGTTTGCCTTCAGAGTAACATAAGCTATTTACAATGCTGATTGCTGGTTTATAGAGAATAACAGTCATTGAGGTATGTAACTACTAATATGATTCTTTAGGCTGCCATATAAAAATTTTAAGACATGTTACCATCAGTTGATAGCGGTAACCACGTGTGTTGTTCAGTTGAATATTAACTTTTTTCAGCAGTCATTTTCTGCTTTTTGGTGGCCTTGAGTGTTTTCCTTCCCTGCTTCACAACACTGGGATAACTTTTCCTAATTAGTGACGAAATGTAGGGCAACTTTCCTCTAACAGTGCAGTAATCTTTGTTAGTTGTTGTTTCTTATAGCAATATGCTAATCAAGGTATTCAAATGAACATGTTCACAAAGGAATCAGATATCATTGGAATGTAATTAAGGGAATTTGTTTTGGTTATAAAGAGAACTATGATAATTAAAAAAAAATAATTTTCTAATAAATTTTTCTGCTGCTATTCTCATCTAATTCCTAATCTATTAGCAGAATCTTAGCCTTGGCAAAGATTAAATACTCCTACTTGTTTGTCAATACTTGTTAGTATGCTACTTCTTGCTGCCTGCAACTGTAAATATAAAACTGTAAGGTAATTACTTAATGGACAATGGAAGGGAGAACTGCACCAAACCCTTACTGCACCACATTGCTTCTATTCCCCAAACAAGCTTCCACAGGAACTTCAGTGATCAAATCCAATAGGAGAATACTAAATAAACAGTAACCTCTCGGACAAGAGACAGATTACACCATCCTTATTAAGACACAAGAATAGGTTAACAATAGGAAAATAATATAACACACTTATATGATCATTCTAGGCCTCTTATTTTATGCAAAATATAAACAGGAAAGGTTTTTGAAGAGACATCGTTATGTTACCTTGTATGTCCTTTTAGTGTTGCTCTAAGTTCTGAACCACGCAAGCTAGGATCCCAAATTTTAACCTGTAGAAATTGAAGGACATGATTATATGATTCAATACCAAAAAAAAAAAAAAAAAACCTTGCATCCTGAATCAAATCTTATATATTCTATTACAGAACTGAAATTGAGGTTATAGGCAAAAATTTAAATGGATATGACGGACATATCTAACTACAATGAAGTGCAGTGGAAAAACATGCAGTGTTGAAAAAGAACAAACAAAATGCA
This sequence comes from Cocos nucifera, assembly GCA_006176705.1. Classification (NCBI taxonomy): domain Eukaryota; kingdom Viridiplantae; phylum Streptophyta; class Magnoliopsida; order Arecales; family Arecaceae; genus Cocos; species Cocos nucifera. The sequence continues at coordinate 2,512,481 of QRFJ01000030.1, forward strand.
ATGGAATCAGACTGGAAATGCAATAAGTTGGATTTGGACTAAAAGATCACCAAGCAGTCCGTGCTTCCACTGATAAAAAAGCCAGCATCTTCACGATCACCAATAAGATCCCAGACCTCTCTTCTTGTTACACAGTGAAGAGCAGTAACAGCACCTGCATGACCTTTAAGTGTGCGCATACTGGATTGAATTTTCTTCTGCCCAGAGGGAGGAAGGTCTGCCTTGTGGGGAGTAGAACCAGGTTTTGTATTATCATTGGCAACTAGGATAAAAAGAATAACAAATTGAATGAAAATTTGTGGAAGCCAACATGACTAATAAGCAGTAAATATACCAAGAGCATCATATTTCCATTGTCAAATATGTGTTCTAAAAGAAAACTCTTAAGCATTCGTATCAGTCCACTTACGAACTCGACTAAAAGAATTGGCTCTTATACTTCTGTCCCTGCTAAACATGCTTTGCACCCAACTCCGGCCCAGACCAGAGGCCTCAGCAGGTTGTTGACTTTCATCTGATGCATCTTGTGAGCGTGGGGAAGGCAAACCATATGCTGACAAAGATTGGACTTTGCCCATTGAGACTCCCCAATAACCAATCCTTACTTGTTGTATATGTGACGACAATGCCCTGAGCTTTATCTGAAACAATGGAGATCAACTAGTTAATACAAATGACGAGATCATTTGCCCCCTCCTTGCATATCATATCAAAAGCTAGATTACTTACAAGCTGCTTGTAACCAAGGTTGTTTTTCTCCGCAATTTTCTCAATCATGTTCCAAGAATCTGTATCAGAAAGTCCTAGTCCAGTCTTCATGATTAAATGAAAAGGAACAGTCAGGACTGAAGAGTTTTGTGATTACAGGTTGAGAAAGACAAGGTATGACATGTACCATGTGGGTTATAATTATGATGAGCTGGGCAGTCACAAGAGTCACATAATTTGCCAATCTGACACAGTATTAATATCAGTCATCATAAAGTACAATATAAGAGGTACAAAAGCAACACTAAAAGCATAAAATGTTCAACAATGCTAAATTGTCTTTGAAAAATATCAATAGAAGGTCATCATTTATCCCGGCAACAACAACAACGATGCAATTTTTAAGCATATAAAACCCATAAAAGAATCGATTCAAATGTATCACCATGAGAAGTTTACAATGTAAAGAAATACAGGAAGTCATCACAATCACAATTAAGATAATTCATTAAATAGAATAAGAAAAGACAAGGCCTGCAGATTTATAAGAATGTATAGAAGGATGTACATGGGCAGAAAGTAAGTGTGCGCAACATGGAGCATGAGGAAAAGTTAGACGGAGACATTTCATGTGATATTTTTGACTAATTATTACATCAAGTTTATAATGAATTGAAAATGAGAATATGATATTTGAATAGAACTGCTAAACTCATGATGATATCTCAAAGAAAAGGAATCAGAAGGGCAAGTACGATTTTAAGAGCCAACAATGACTGATGATACAAGATGTTAAGGATGCCAGATAATAGCCCATTTTCCTAAGTGCATGGCAGCAAGAACTTGAGAACCCCTTTGAACATCAAGTAGCCGAGTACTAGTATGACAGTCTTTATTAGACAGCCCCAATCAGCTACCAAATATTAGCCAAACACTCCACTTATAGCCACAAGCAAAAGGAAGGAAGTGGCAGTTTAGCACCCAATCCTCACCAAGGATGCAGATTTCATGGACTGCATGATTGCAGTCCACCAATCCATCCAATAGATGGATGCCACAGATATACCTGCCACATAAACAAAAAAAAAGAGTAAACAGAATCATGCACCCATTCTTATGGGAGAAAAAGGTCCTGGACTTTTCCGCTGCCCTCACTCCCTCCCTCTGCTCTTTCTTGCCTCCGGAACATCTCCAGCCACTAATCAAATCTCTTGAGACCTCCTGCACCATATTGTCCCCATTCTCCTCAGCCCTTACTGCGTCTGTCTACAATGGAAATACTTGTTCTTGTGCTCAACCTCGTCCAATGACAATGAAGAAGAAAGGAAGCCTCACCTCATACATTACCTAATATGTAGGGCACAGTGGTAGCAAGAAAAAATGTCCAACTGTTATTCTCAAAGGACTCTGATAGGCTACCGGCGGACAGAGGTTGGAGGAGGAAGTATTAAAAAAGAAAAGGCACGTATTTAGAATCAAACAACAGAATGTGGTACATTTGATCATCATAAATCCTCAACTTAATCCATACAATTACTTCTTCTGGAACCCTCCAAGATCAGGAGAAAAGTTTCAGAAAGAATACCATTAAAAATCAGAAAAATGAAGAGCACATAAAGTAAGCCTAACTGTAGTTCCATCTCAATATTGTTCTTCTAAAAAGTGAAACTAGGATTACTCCATTCAGTGATCACCAAAACATGAATCTCTTGAGAAGACAGAAGTCCTGCATGAAGGGGCAGCAACGAGTGTCGAGGAAGTCGTGCGAAACAAGGAGGGAGGCGGAGAATCAGGAAAGCAGAAGGAACTCAGCAGGTAGCGGATCAAGAAAAGCAGGATGAAGACAGACAGAGACAGCAGAAGAGTCTTTCTTTTTTATTATTATTATTCTTTTGCCTTAGAACTTCTTTATTTTTCTTTTTCTCTTGCCTCAGAACAGTTGCAGAATGCTGTCAGATTCTGCATTTACTTGAATAGCAATCTGTACACATGAGATCTGTTCATTGTGCAGATTCAGCCGTGCAGACCATTGAAATCTGCACCACATACAAGGGGTATATTCTTTGCTTTAATATCTCATGAAAGCTCTAAGATTTAATCATTAGCCACCAGTATCTATCCCATTATCATTTTTATATCCCACCTGGTTTTTGTTGACTAAATTTAAAAAGAAAATGAATCTTTGGTTGTTTTAGTTATATTTTCATAAATTTCCAAAAAAACATAGGTCATGCAAATCGATATAAGATTTGCAACCAAAGAGACATGAAATATAAATAACCAGTCTACATGCAGACAAAAGAAACTTTATACTTTGCACTATTATTTCCAATGTTACTTCTGTAGAAACATTCTGCTTATTATCATACTTTTGGAATAAAACTATTTAATTAGAACTTTGCAGATGGGAATAGTGGTGTTCTAGCTTCCATCTAACTGAAATGGCACAGGATATAAGATTCAATCTTTTGCTCCATATGAATGCCTTATTAAGCCCATACTCTACGTGCAACATTTAAATGTGTCAGATCAAATGAACAGAAGTGCAGAAACCAAGTACAAATGACAGAATGGCATTTATCAAATTTAAACAATCAGACAAGTTGAACTTACTTGTTCGAAGAACGCTCCATTAAATATTCAAAATAGCCATCCCAAAAGCTGCAAGAGAAGCAAATAAAACCATAATCAGCTAACATATTGGTAGATCCCTGGATTTTACTTTCAAACCAAGGCATACCATAGAAAGTTATTTAACAAAAAGGTTCATGGCTATTACAATGAAAGAAACTATAACCATAGCCATTAAGCCTTTTCCCAGAAATATTATGCTGGCTTTGTAAATCCTCAGTTTACAAAGGATTACTATTTATTATGAAAAAAGAGTGACGTATTATGGATACAAATTCCAGGGTCAATTTTATATAAATTTTCAAGCAACAAATATACCACAAACTAATAATACTAGATTACCCTCTGTCTGTATTTTAACTGTACAGTAATGCCTTAAGTTAGGAACAGAAACCACCTAGAATGAAATATACATAATGTCATATATTCCAAACATATATATGAACATAATAAAGGATCGATTTTAAAGAGACATTACAGGAAAACATATTATATACCACAAGTAACAAGGAAAGACAACCAATTTTTGTGAATCAAGCAACAACCGTATCGCAGTTAGCAACCTAAAGGACTAAAACAACTATTACGGATAAGTGAATAAGCAACAGTAGAAAAAAGAATAAATTAATAAATTAATAATGAATTAAACAAACATGCAAATGTGTAAAGAAGAAACCCGGTTTGTAATATACTTCATAACAAGAACAGATTGAATAAATAGTAGTTACAAATTTGTGAAGGGGAATTTAGGATGGAGAATGAACTGAACAAGATGAAGAGCAGGAAAGGAAAATTTTGAGATGGTAAAGACCTCATTGCAATAAAAAAGAAAAAAGAAATATTTAGATATTTTGACAACTATACAATACCACAACCACATAAATGTGAGGTCAACATTTAATCCCAGAAATTAACTGAAATTTGGAATTCCCCCATCTCATACAATGGTCGCCAATGCAGGCTGTGGATTCAGCAATTTGTGTCTGAAATGAAAGCAGGAAATAATTCAAAAATCTGTTTAAAGGAAACATTTTGAAAACCAAGACAATGACAAAGGACCCACACAAGTAACCACAAGTGAAGTACAAAGGAAGTTGGTTGCTAGAGGTTTCCCAGTGTTTCTGAGTTTCAGTGTAGAATATCCTGGACGGTTTGCATTAGCTCTTCTTGTGTTAACAAAATTATCTTCCTTTTTGGACTCCTAATTATTTTAATACTGAACAATATTTAGAAAAAGAGTGTGGGAAATACAGAAAAGATGCATGTGACATCTTTACAGCAATATGTATATAGATTGTAATTACGGTAAGTCCACATCCAAAATTCATGTAAATGAAAATTTGCAATTTATGTTGCAACCATGGATATACTAACTTACATAATCAAATAATTACTCGAGGAAAACATAACAAGTAATGCAAATTGCACATATGGTTTAACCTACACAACCTAAAGTTGGATACACATTTCAGCTGGCCATGTTTCCCTTGTCCTTACCAGTTCATATTTCATAAAGCAAATATGGTTTAAGAAACTTTCAAAAAGAAAGAAAGAACTAGTTTAAAGACATAATGCAGCTACAAATAAATGCGAGAATCAATCTCATACCGTAACTCATCCCAAATGGATAGAGATAGAAGATGATGTTGAACATAATCTGGAACATTATTGGAATCTTTTCTGTACATTTCAGCAGAAACTTCAAGTGCATCTCTGATGGTTGACATGTCATTACGGGAGGTAGCACGATTGATTGCTGTTTTAAGCTGGTCATATAATTTTTCAATAAAAGGCATTTTTCAATAAGAACACAGCATTTAAAATGATATTTAATAAAACAAACATCACATGGGAGAGATTCTTAAGCATCTGGCAAAGAAAGGAAGTACAACTGGTAATTTATATCCTAAGTAGAAAACTATCCCAATCTTCTTTTTACAAAATGAAAATAGAAGAATGACAAGCTCCAGTAGCACACGGGAAAAGATAATCCTGGAACTAAATTGATGGACTTTAAAGCATCTACTATGGCAAGCATACCTGCAGAGAAACTATCAATTCAACATGGCATAGGATAGTCTCACAAACTATCAACATGATTTTTATTTTTTATTTTTATTTTTGGCTGTTGATAGGATTTTTGGCTTTTTATGAACGTGGCAATGCAGATTAGAAAGGATTTATGATGCATGACCTTTCTATAAGGAAAAAGAAAATATTTTAAATGTTCTAAAAGGGTTAATTCCTGATAAAAGAGCCATCTTATAAATGATTGGTTGTCAAGCATATTTTTAGCATGTGTGCGTATCATTTCATGCCAAGATTGGATATACAGTCTTATCCCCGCATGCAGATAGGTGGTTTTCATGTTCAAACCCATGACCACTAGGTCAAAATGGAGCAACCTTACCATTGAACCAAGGTTAACCCTTCAGTTTATTGGATCAAAAGAATAAAATAAAAATAATAAAGACAATAAACTAAATAGCCATTGGCCAAGTGAAGGAATGGAGTCCAAAAGCCCATTACTACTATCGTAATTGGAATGTTGAGGAGTGCAACACCATCTGCACACTGGTTTATATAATATTCTCAATCTGTCCCCAACAATTTTGCATGCCTTTTCTGCAGCTCCCATTTTGTGTATGCTCTAGTTGGATTCACCTGCATTGCATACATCCAGCTCTAGTGCAAAGTAGAGTATTCTTTGGTTTGTATTCTGAAGATACTTAGTCATATGGAGAGGGAATGCAACAGATCTTTTTTAAAAAAATTAGGTACTTGCAGCCCCCTTATCTGTTTTAAAAGTTCAAACAGTCATAGATGGATGGTAGAGTAAATGAAATTCAAGAGCTGCATTAAAAATACAACGTGTTACCAAAATAGTTGATATATTAGTCTAAGTCATTCAAATATCTTACTACTTCATTTTGAATTAGAATTGGCAATTAGTTTTTACCTCTTTTAATGCCATCACTTGGTGTCGGAATGTAAAGCTCCTTGCTAACAATTGCTATAGGTACTTCACTTTCAATGATCAATGTTCTTTTTTCAGTTGCCAGAAATTATAATTTAGGCTTCATTTGGGATTGCTTTTGGAGGGCCAAAAAGCACTTCTTGGAAGGCTGAAAGCTATTTTGGATCAATTTTAGTTGGTAAAAATTTTGAAACAACTTTCTAGATCCTCCTAAGCTGGAAAATGATTTACTACAGAAAAGTTTTTGAGCAAAAGCTGTACTTGAATGTATTGGTAGCTATTTTTTTTAAGATGAGACCCACATTCGAGTCCTGACAACAAAATTTTTCAAAAATTAATTTAACAATAATTTATAAGTTTACAACACTTTATAATAACAATTTTTGTAGTACAATATAATATAAGAATATTACAAAATTACATTATATATGGTATTACAATCATATTTTATTATAATCTTTATTAATATATTACAATAATTATATCTTAATACTATCATATATTATCCAATAATAATATAATAATCATAGGACACCAAAACAACAATATTATATTATTATATTGCAACAATATAATTATATTTAATATTGTTATATTTCACAATAACTTTAAAAATTATTATTTATTCAATTATTTAGGTTAAATATCAAAATAAATGTTTTATAAATTAACAATACTTTATAATAATAATTCTTGATAGTATAAACAGATTCACAACTGAAAGCATTATGTAATATCCTTTATTATCATTTTGTGATACTAAAAGCACTTTCTTAATTTACTTATCAAATGTTTGTCAAAGTTCCACAGCACTCTAGAAATATAGTTACCAAACAACATGCAGTATTTATTTTATTAAAAGCTCGATTCCAAAGCTCTACAAACAAAGCTTCTAACAACAATGCCAAATCAAGCCTTAGTTTTCCTTTTAGGGACAAAGTAATACTTTTACCCAAGGATTTTTGGAAATTATTGTTCCTTGTAAGGGGAAAGTTACACCAAAATACCAAGAGAGACATTGACCAATGCTGGTTTGGAAACTTATCAATTTAAAGCAAGCAAATGATCCACAGATTTCAATTTTTTGGTACTTGAAGATTTAACGTAATATGTCAGTTTTCATACTATCACCAACTTCGAAGTAAGATTTCAAATAGTTACACATTTTCCCTATGACACTCATTATGGATCAATCACATCTGATAATGTAAAAGACCAAAGAGAGTTGATGTAAGTAATTAATTACAGCTAAAAGGAAGAAGCTTTCTAAATGATGCATAAGCAAACTACTACATATAAAGAAGGAAACCCGGTCCCTACAATTCAAGCCTAGAAGAATGGTAATGTTGTTGGTTGATTAGTGATTATAAATAATACTGAGAATGTCAACATTTCAAGATACCTTAGGTGCTAGGAGAGCATCCATAGGTCCTACCTGACAACTATGTCCATAGATGCTGGGTAAGAGCATCCAAAAAGTCTGATGATTTATAACACCCATGCAGGCAAGAAAGCATGCAAAAGCACACATGCAAATGCTAGCAACCACAGTAAGCATGCATGTGCACAAAGGCAAGCATGCATGTGCACATGCATAAGCACAGAAGCAGACAAACATAAAGTGGACACACATGAGTGGACACACAAAAGCATACAGACAGAGCAGATAAAGAAATGCACACACAGAAGCAAACACATGCATTCGCACATGCACACAGAAACAGGCACACATGCACACAGAAGCATACACACAGAGAGCAGATAAAGAAATGCACACAGACACAAGGACGCATGCACACATGCATATAAGTTGAATGTCAAAGAAACTCAAGAAGCATTGAACTGAGGGGCTATTTGGACTTTGGAATCCTGTAAATGGAGTAGCATGCAATTCAAGTTGTAGGCACCCCCGCCAGCCACTTCTTTAGATGCATGCAACTCAAATGGCAAAGTTGAGTTGTTCCTTTGGTTTGCAACTCAAAGCAATCTTGCACTAGGTCAACTCATGGTCAAAATAACTACAAGACGAGGTGCAGCCATTCAAGTAGATATCTTCATTTTAGGGGAAAAAGGGGATTTTATCTCTATTCCACATAGATCAAAGCCCTAGCATCTCACCCCATGCCATCCCCTCCCTCCTCTCCAGCACTCCATTCCGATCTCGCTTCCTGCCAGATCTCCCTATCGCCATGCACCACCATCGGGACCTCTCCCAGGCGCTCCTCATCCTCCTTCCCTTTCCCTCTCCTCCCCTTCCTCACTCTTGAGTCCCTCCTTGGTGTCACCCTCGATGCATCACAACCCACCCGACCTCCAAGAGGCCCACAACCACTTTCTCCACCTTGGCCAACACCACAGCAACCATCTAATCACTTGCCTCCCCTGCCACCTCACCGAACACCATGTCCCCACCCACTCATCTTCACCCAAGTCCCCCCACCCCAACCCTTTCCTCCGGACAACCCACATCCATGATGCCAACCTCATCCGTTTCACTGCCTCCTCTACCACCACCCACCCCCTCTACACCTCTACACCACCATGCGCCACCTCTGGCCCAGCCCCACCCCTCCACCATCTTCCCTCATTAAGACCTACATCACAGCTTGCTCCCTCCCTATGGGCGCTCAGGCTCTCACCATCAATGGCTTCGACACGCCAACCACTATCTAGAATACCCTCATCTCCATGTACATCAAGTGCTCTGACCTTGCATATGCTCGCAAGACGTTCGGCAAAATGTCTATCAGAGATGCCATATCTTGGACTTTGTTAATTGTCGCCTATGCCAGGACCAGATATGGGCTTTGATAATGGGCTTTTGAGAGGACCCTGGCAAAGGAATTGGTGATGTGGACCATCATGATGATGGGGTACAGACACAACCGCTCCCCACCTCTCTTTTTTCTTTCTGTTTCTCTCCGTCTTTTCCTGTTTCGCCTTTCTTTTTTCCGTAACTCTCTTCCAAATATAAGAAGTGAGCTTCCTTGTAAGCCACCTACTACAACTTAAGTTGCAATGCAACTTGAGTTGCAGTGTAATTTCAGTTACAAGGCTCCAAACAGCATCTAAAAGCAGTTCAACCTCCTTCTGTCTCTTCCTTCCTTTTCTTCTTTTCTCCCGTATTTCACTTTCTGTTGATCGCGACAGCCAATGTCCTTATTACATTGGAGCCTCTGACTGCTGCAACAGCTAGCAGTTAAAATGGCAACCATTATAGCACATCGCCTTGGTTTCCATTTCTATTGGCAGTTACACAGGAATAAAATAGTGGAAAAAGGCAAGGAAGATGACAGGAAAAATAATGAGAAACAGAAAATGATGAAAGGAAGGAAGAAGAGAAGAAAGTGGGAAGAGATTATCGGAGGGAAAATTAGAAATTGAAATCTCTCTCTACTTGAAGATGGTTTGAAATTTGAATTAATATCACCTAACCCATTTCAACCCCAGCTGCACAGTGTGGCCATGAGCCTTGCATGAAGGTAGGCAGGCTGCCAAAACACTACATTGTGACCTGGCTGCAAAATAAGCCAAACCAGGTCCTAGGAGAGGCACTTCAGGCAGCTGCACTTCATTTTCTAGGTGGCTAGGAAACTTGATAACCAATTTTCAGAACATTGAGATCAATTAAGAGTCAATGCTAGTTACAAACAATAACTCCCGCAAGCAACTTCAATAAATTCCAATATATAACTTGAGGAGGAAGTTATAAAGCCATAGTAATATAATAAATTCACTGATGCATGAATTTGCCTAATGGATAACACGCAAAAGCCATAGCACCCTGGTGTGTAACACATTCATTGTTAAATATGTAAGCCTAAAATTTTGATATAAAAAAAAAGATGCTAATTATATATCCAAAGGAAAAACCCAATATGTTACTGTGAGAAGGAAAAGAACTATTAGAAATCTAACATGCAAAATTGTGAATGTGATTCTAATAAGTTTTGAATACTGGAAAATAAGGCCAGAATATTAACTTACTGACCCAGTAGAAAATTATGGTTTTATAAAATAGCATTCCCTTGAAATAATGGTTTTATAAAATAGTATATTTAAATTCTCTCACCAGTTCTTTTACTGCAATGAACTGCTCATCAGTTAAACGGCATTGCCATCCCTAAGAAATAAAACTTGTTTAGAAGAAGAGGAACAGTTCCCAAACCCAGGTAAAATAAAATGGCCAAATGTTTCTGAGGCATCTGGCTAAATTACCGCATGAATATGTTCCCTAATACATTCAACAAACCCACTGCCTCCAATCCCTTCTGCATCAGACTCAATCAGAGCTGCACATTAGGAAATAAAAGTCAATTCAAATACCAAACAACAAACTAAAACCGGAACCCATGTAAGTTTACTACAATAAGCATAAACATTATCATTTGCATTATCATTTCCAAGCATACCAAGAATTGTGCCATATTCAAAGGATGAAAGAGGATCCTCGGTTGCTCCAAGCCTTAGAAGACGCAACCACAATCCCTGACAAAAAACAAAAAAAGTGCCATAACTAAAAAGATATAGTTTCTAACATAAAAAATGTTGGAACTGCTTAATGCATTAAAATCAGCACTAGAAAGCTGGCATTATACTGAAAAGAATTGATCACAGATCATGCCTTCACAGCCTCTATGAAATTCTAAAACTCCAAATAGAAGTAAAACAACCAAGAAGTTCACCTGCAGCTTCACTTTTATGTCCAAGACCATCCTCTCCCTCTCTGCCTGCAGATCATAACCATCAAAATTATTTGAAGACTGTTGTTGATATTCCATGCATTAAGTGAACCACATTAAGTTTAACAAACCAGGGCCAAAGAACTTACAGCCCTCTCTCTGGGACTCAGACTTTCTGCTTTAGAATCACCATTAGCTAGGACAGAAGGTGAACTGACAAAGTGAAAATTAATCATTTTAGTTATCAAAATAAGAGAGCTTTTGTTGACACATGGATTTCTGCACAATCTGAATAGTCTGAATAATTGTCCTACCTAGGAGTGTGTTTTCCAGAATGGGCTCCACTTGCCATTGCCAAAATGGACCGGCGCTTTTCTTCCTGCTCTTCTGTTCTAATGTTTGAAGGGAACTGGTTATAACAGTATCTCGAACCTTGTCCTGAGGGACAAAAAGATACATGACTAAACAATAATGTCACCATAAAATGTTTGAGCATATAATTTTTCGTTTCCTTCCCACATTCCTAAGGACAAGCTCATAGAGGTATTCAGAAATCAAAGAAAAGCAATGCCTTGTTGATCAATCTCAAAAGGACAAAATTATACAGCTAAACCAGTTGAAAGCTATCTCAAGAGAAACACTGAAGCAACCTGCAAGTCCACCATCAGGTTCTGCTATGGTGATGATCTCAAGTTCAGACAACTGAGAGGGAAAAATAGTGAGCGGGTTTTGACCTCTCCCTGTTGCATCTTGTAATTTATCAAGAAGATTATTACTGTTTTCTTCTGAATTGATACATCTTTCCAAATAATCCAAAAAACCTTGAGACTCTAAAAATTGTGTAACCTGATAAATAACAATAAAAACTCAGGGATAGAGTTTGTCAAAGATACATAACTAGAATGAATAAAAAATAGATCCTTTACAAAACACAAAAATATGTATACCTTTTCAAGATTAAAGATTATGCAATGAAAGGGGGAAAAAGAAAGACAAAACATCAAGGCACAATTATATTACATCCAGGAGGGTAGCAAACCTGTTGCTATTGGGAGGCCAATATGCCACAGCTTACCGTGGCATCATAGCAAAAACCATCGAAAGGTCATTTTAGCCCATATTCCTCAAAGAAAACCACAGAATAACATGTCCTATAGATGTTAGAAACCTGAAACAGCTCAACCATATCTGAGATCTTCAAATTAACCATGAGGCTACCCAAAAAATGAGTTTCCCATCAGCTTCCTATAGTCACTGGCTAAAAAATTTTACTATCTAGAAGTATACGTGCTCTGATTGCATGAATTCCCAAATAAATGCATGTAATGACATAATGACACACACCCATCAGACTTCAATGATATGATCACCACCCGGAGCTACCATTAATGAAGGTAAAAGCATCACATAAGTGATGATGGAATAAACTATTGGCACCACCTAAGTGAAAATGCAGATAGTATTTTATGGTTGCACTCAATGCACAAAAATAGCAGGACAAGTAGCATTTTCACTAGAACTTTAAAGTTGGTGTGCATTTTTTGGTGGGAAATAAAAAGACTCAACTCTAGATGGATGACTTTCTGCCGTTGTATCAGCATTAAGTAATGAACATTTACCCTTTATACCATTGCCACAAAAAGCAGAATTTGATGAACAGAATGTACAGTCTCATCCCTCAAAATCCTATCATCAGCCATATTTGAAGCAGACTAAAAGAAAGTCTTGCTCATTGTGGAGATTTCCTTCATCAATTAATCTCCCAACAATTCCCTCACTAGCCTTTTTATCTTGCACAAAAATTTATGTTTCGGCAATAAAAACATAAAAATGCAAAGTACATTGCAAAATGAAAGGATTATCCTTAACCAAAGAAAACAAACTTCAACATCTATTATTTCAAGCATAAATTTGTTTGAATTATACCATCAACATGGACTCAACAGGTTGATTAGTCGAGCGAGAACGCTTCTTCAGAAATGCTTGCAAATTGAAGACATTAGCTGCTGTATTTTCCTAAGAAAAAAGATTTCATGATCAGATCTCAGAAAAGTTTCCTAAGGTACAAGCAAGCAGTAACTTTCTTGATAACTTACAATAAAATTGCGATAACCACTCAGAAGTAACGCAAAAAATTTTAAGAATATCAACCTGCAGAATAGTGAATTAAAGAATTATCAACCAGCCTGAAAGAGTTGAAAGAATTATCAACCAAACTAACAGATGACATAGCTTTCAGTAGAAAGGCAAGTAAATCAGGCTCTGCAAATAATATTTGATTCAATTCTAGAGATTGTTAGAAAAAACAAAAACTAACAGTTTTCATAATTTAGTTTGTATAACATGAAATATTAAATAAGATAAATCAAGCTACAAAATTAAAGGGGTGGAAGTTATAAATGATTAGATAACATGTTTTCATGAATAGTAAACAATATACAATTCCAGAATCCAGATCACTATTCTGTTCTACAAAATAGAACACTTCTTTTGCTTTTTTAGCCACACAACAGGAAGGAATAAGGTGAAGAGAATTATAAGTTCTCCCATGTAGTAATGAACCTAGCTTACCTTCAGTAAATATCATATACATAAAATTGATAAACAATAAAGTACTAACCTAAGTTGAAAGTCATGCTCCACTCCCCAGGATCTGCTGCCAGCTCTAACATATTGCTCAGACAAACTACCACAATTGATCCTCATCTGGTCTATCCCAATTACATTTGGATGCAGCAATTTTAAAATTTCACCACGCAAGAAACTCAATTCAGGCTCTGGAATGGGAGGTATTTCTTCAGATGTAGTTATGCGGTTGTACTCAAGATCCACTACAACTACCTGTAGATTAAAAATGGAGTTGGTGAAATTTATTTTATATGCTTGCTTCAAGTTTATTAACAAAAGTAATAGTGTTAAAATTTTAAATAACTAAAAATGACTACAGGCTACAGCACATTAATTTGAACAGAAGGAACTAATTAATAACTTGAAAATCTATGATAGATGATACGCATATGAATATAAATAACAACCTAAGCACAATGACAATTTTGAAATCATGCACAAAGAGGTCATAAAGTACGAGACTATTACACAATCTTAGAACAAGTAATTTTACCATTGCAGATCAGAGCTACTAAAATTGAAGATCTTTGTAACGAATTACATAAAAATGAAAAATAAAACTATAAACTGCTATGCTTTATTGATAGCATGAACAAAACAAGAATTCCATGAAAAAGGTGAAACAGCTGTGTTACCAGTTGCAGCTAAAAGAACTAGCACATACTAACTCGAATTGACTCATCAAGAGAGTGAATGTTTATACTAACTCAAAAATAAATGAAGGTTTAATGGTTAGCAGATCAAGCCAGTCAAAATCCTCTAACAGGACTAGCATGACTTGGAAAATTGTTGGGTTTGATTTATCAATGTATAAATGTCAAATAAAACAAACCAACAAGCTTTACTTCATTTATATGAATCAGCTTCAGAGTTGCATGTTATCCACTAAGGTTTGAGAATGTTATTGCAATCAATTCTTGACTTGGAGTCTAGAACCTAAATTGGTCCGAACAGATCCAAAGCCATGAAAACTATAAGATAAGCTGGTAGCATGAACACCATACCAAATACATGGAGATAAGATCCTAGCACGACTTTCATCATGTAAGAGAAAACTTCCATACGTTTCTTTCAAGAAATATGTCTATCATCTTTTAAGCAAGATTAGTTACCCCATTGGAAAATAGATGCATTCATGTTCTAGACATGGATGTTGCCTAGGATTTGAACAAATCTCATACCATGCCATAAGCATTTTTCTAGGCCATTGTACATTTAAATGGAAGAGGCCCACTTAAGGAACATAGGAGGCAATCCTCGTAAAAACCTATGCTATATTGTGGGTGAATTCACTGGTTGCCTTAAACAAATGAAAAGTTAAAAATGTTAAATGCATCACAATTTCATGTCTTGTTGGACTCCCTGTCTCTCTCACACACACACATTTATGCATGTACCAAAGTTATGATCATCAGTCAAATCTAATTTCCATAAAAGACAAAAGAAAATCGCACAAATTCACCTTTTTTCTTCTCCCACGTGACTACATTCTTCTGATCACCTTATGATCATTTCTTGTGAGATATCAAGGCCTAACCACCTTATGCTCATAATTTCTGTTGCAAAAACAACTTGAATCAATGACACATTGATAAAGCTGATTCCATGACTCCCCTATCATATCTCACAAGCTTGCCCACACAAAAGCCATAAATAACCAAATGATCTATGTCCTAACTACACACCAAAAAATCATTCAAAGATATCTCACTTGACCTAATGATCGGTGAATGTTGCCCCAAAATAGCATGCATTCAACATTTTTTGAAGGGAAAAAATCTACAGAATGGGACAACTTCGTTACTCGCAATTTTTAAGAATACATTAACAGGACATTCAAGCTCATGTTACCATGCTGAGAAAGACAACATCCTAAGAGCATGGTCATATGAAGATCCATATAAATAAAGAAACAAAAGCAAACATAAATGAACAACACATCATGAATTTCATTACGCCATCAGCTACAACAAAAACATGTCTTGACATTAAAAAGATGAAATAAAAAAGGGGAGATGGTAATTCAACAAAAAAACCTCAAATTTTGGACCAGAAGAACACAATGAAAGAAATATCAAACTTACACCATCCATTGTCAGACCCGATGTGTCAACAGCTGAGTGAAGTCCCATCATGTATGGTGTAGGGGCATCGATGTAGTCCACCCCACTGAAGAAAAGAAGTGGAATATAGACATGCTACATCTCAAGAAATAGCATGAGTCAGAAAGAAGGTAGCAGTAATTAGGCTAACACTGCCTAAGCACATAAACACTCTAACTAATGCTGCATGAAAAAGCATGTGAGCTTATTGAAAGAAAATTCTAAGGAAAATATGCATAGTAGGAGCATAGGCAATGAAAAAATGCTTATTGCAAAAGCAAGGAAAAGGTATGCAGCTGGAGTTGCTTTTTAGTAAACTAGGAGAGAATTGTGCTGCACCAGATATAAATTTGGCAGAATTATAATATTTGAAAGATTACCTGCCATCTAAAAGGATATATTAAATGGCAGATGGCCTCTGAAACTAGAGTCAATAGTGTATATCTGCATAAAGGATAAAAAGAACAAGTTTGAGGCTTATGATCAAAAGTTAACTGGGCAATAATCACAATTGTATAACTGAAGGCATTCAGAAATAAACTTTGAAAAGGATGACAATTCTGAGATCTTAAACTTGCAAACTACAGAGAAATATTTCAACATTCAAGAGGCATAAGCCAAATCCAGTAGTATTGCACATCACGTTATAATAGATACAACTCAACTCAACTAAGCCTTAATACCAAATTAGTTTGGGTCCGCTACATGAATCCTTTTCTGCCATTCCACTCAGCTCAGGGGCAACACCTGATAATAGATATACTTATAAAACCACCATTGAATGCCTTTCATTTTACATTAAATTGGTGAAAGTAAAGGGGGAGGAAGGGATCAAAGAGAAAGCATATCTTTTCAAAATTTGTTAATAACCATGTGTAAAGTTAACCTTCAAAAAAACTCCAATAGTAAGAGCAAGCCACCCCCATCATAATGATGGAGATACGAAAGCAATATTGTATGGTTATTGTTCATTAATAAGAGTAGATACCTACCTCCCTAGCAACAGACAACTGTTATCCAATGGAACTTGCACAAATACGAGCCTCATGTTAGGATCGACTAATATAAATTGTTAGAGAACGATGCACAACGGATTACGTTAGTCGCAGGAGAAAGAAGTAAAGTCTAAAAAATTATAGAACACACAAGCATGAAATACAGAGAATTCACGTGATTCGGAGTCTCTTGCTCCTACGTCCACGACCGCATAGAATAATATTTTTTTACTAAAAATAGGAAGTTTACAAGAGATGAGAACAAAAAAAAAATCTTTTTTTTTCTCTCTTCTGGATGTAAGAACAGCCCCAACAGAAAGAAGAAACACCTCCTAGAGATTCTTTACACACCAGTTTTGCTCTTGGCTACTGCCCACAGGCTCTTTTTAAAAGCCTCAAACGAGTCCAATTTGAGTCCCAAACAAAGACCGAACTCTTGTTGCAAGTCAAACTAGCCTCCTGCCGTTTGATCAAGTCCTTAATGTGTAGGTGGTGTGGTGCTCCCAAGCCTTGGGAGGCCACGGGCGAAGCCAGGGTAAGGTCTCCGAGGAGGCTAGGACAGGTATGGTCCTAGGGCTAGGACAGAAGTTGTCCTAGGGTGGAGGCGGCATATAACTCTCCACAGGCTTGAGGTTCGGGTATTAAGGGCCTCAAGCGGCTTGGTTGGTGCTGTGGAGACCTGGGATTCAAGATGAAGTAAGAAACCAAAGTCGAGAAATCAAGACTGCAGAAAGGAGATTTTCTGCAGGTTAGCCAACTCAATCCAAAACTGAATCGGCTAAGTCTCAGAGAACAGGCAAAATAGAGAGCTGAGCGTTCAGGACTGCAGGCACGGCACAGGACTGGGCCCAGTGGAACTTAGCCAGCTCAGTGCTGAGACTGAGCCGGCTCAGTGCGCGGGCAGAGTTATGCGAGGGTCTATTTTGGGCTAAGGTCTGGGTTGATCCTAAGGGTCTTAAGGTCTGGTTTGAGAAGTCTTAAGGGGCTAATTCATATATGGGTTGGGATTAGATCCAAGGGATGAGAGCATGAAAGACTTAGGCTCGATGAGTGCTTTCATGTATTGGGTTAGCCTAAGAAAGTTTTTGAGCTGGGGTTTATTAGAGTTCATGTGGGAACTTTAGGGTATATAAATCAGGACATTGTAACTTTTACAATATGAAGGGAATACAATTGAGCTTTTCTTCCTAACTCTCTTCTCTCTGGTTCCAATACCAAAACCTTAGCTTTTCTCATCTTTCTTAGATCTTCTTCAGTTTGCTGGATTAACGCTCAGGTTCACGCAAGAGATCGGATCTACGACTGTAGCTCCGAGCAGCTGTAGGAATAACAATTGATATCAGAGCCAGATTAAGCGTGAAGGAGGAAGAAGATCAGTTTTCAGCAGAGATCAGCAGCGAAATTCAGATCTAAAGGCTTTCTCTAGGCTTCGTGAGGAAGAGATCATAGGGTTGCTGTCCACCATCCCTAGTCAAGGTATTTCTCAGATCTATCTATTTGCTGTTATTTGATTCGGATTGATCATGAAAAACAGCGGATTGAAGGTAGAATTAGAGAAGTTTGATGGAAAAGGAAGTTTCACGATGTGGATGGTAAGGATGGAGGATCTGCTGGTTCAGATAAGGTTGAATTCGGCCTTGGAAGATAGGTCGAAGGAGATCACAGACAAGAAATGGGTGTCCTTAGAGAAAAGAGCATGTGCCATGATTAGGACTTATTTGGCGGATGAGATTTTGTATGGTGTGTTGGAGGAGAGAACACCCAAGAGATTATGGTCGAGGTTGCAGCAGTTATACATGGGAAAGAACATGTGCAACAAGTTGATGCTGAAGAAGCAACTGTATAGCCTTCGGATGCAAGAGGACGAGGATGTTGCGGAGCATATTCAGCGGTTCGACCGAATGAGCATGGACTTCCTCAATATAGAGGTGGATTTAGAAGAGGACAAAAGTCTATTATTGTTGTGTTCGCTATCCGGAAGCTTCAATCCGTTGGTGACAATTTTACTGTATGGTAAAGAGATACTGGTGTACGAGAAGATCGTATCAATGCTCAGGTCCAACGAGCAGCAGAAACGGATGACGAAGAGGAAGGTCTTTCAGGAGAGTCTTGTGGTTTCAAAGAAGCACAGGAAAGGAAAGAAGAAGGGCAAACAGAGGGGCAGCAAGGGGTCCAAGAAATGCTTCAAGTGCGGAGAAGCAGGGCACTTTAAGCGGAAGTATCCACTTTGGAAGAAGTGCAAGAGAGGAGAAAACTCGGATTCCATCAATACAGTCGCTGAAAGTGAAGATTCGGATGAACTCTTGGTGGTCTCGAAGGAGCTCGCAGGATGCGGTGTATCTGAGATGGTTTCGGACAGATCTACAGAGTGCAGAGGATCCGAAGAATCAGCGACGATGTTCGAGGTACAGCGGCAGGCCCAACAGTGCAGCATTGGATGATTGGCCTCGAGGGACTCAGAGATAGAGTCAGCTTCTACGGCATCAGCGGAACTTCAGTTCCAGGTGGAGCACCGAGTAGAGATGGCTTCACTGGTGGAGGAAGCTGTGACACGAGTTCAGAGCAGGAGGATGCAGAGGGAGGATCCATATTCCAACACCAGTGCCGGGGCTGTACAAATCCAGGTGGAGAGGATTGTGCAGGAAGATAGGCGTGGCTCTGAGGGGACAGTGTCAGGTGAAACATCAGGATATGCGGCAAGTGTCGGTAAAGGAACGTTGCATGATCTCCAGGAAAGTCCAGGACAAGTGATGCAACTGCCAAGCAGAAGGATACCTACAACTCCAAAGATGGTGCAGAGAAATAAGCCAAGGACTTCAGCGGTGGAGGCAATCATCCCGAAGGCCTCAAAGGGAGCTCAACAGTTGAAGAAGAATGACAGTGGCAAGGTGAGCACGAGGGGCTATCAAGACATGCAGGGACAGTAGGATCGTGTAGGAGGATGTTGCCAGATGTGCCAAGACTTAGGCGCACCAAGGTGGAGATTATAGGTAGTGTGATGCTCCCAAGCCTTGGGAGGCCACGGACGGAGCCAGGGTGAGGGCTCCAGGGAGGCTAGGACAGGTGTGGTCCTAGGGCTAGGACAGGAGTTGTCCTAAGGTGGAGGCGGCATGTAACTCTCCATGGACTTGAGGTTCGGATATTGAGGGCCTCAAGGGGCTTGGTTGATGCTTCGGAGATCTGGATTTCAAGGTGAAGCAAGGAACCAAAACCAGAAAATCAAGACTGCAGAAAGAAGATTTTCTGCAGGTTAGCCGGCTCAGTCCAAAACTGGGTCGGCTAAGTCTCAAAGCACAGGCAAAACAAAGATCTGAGCGTTCGAAACTACAGGCATGGACTGGGTCGGCTCAGTTTTTAGACTGAGCCAATCCAATGAAACTTAGCTGACTTAGTGCTAAGACTGAGCCGACTCAGTGCGCGGGCAGAGTTACGCGAGAGTCTGTTTTGGGCTAGGATCTGGATTGATCTTAGGGATCTTAAGACCTAATTTGAGAGGTCTTAAGGAGACTAATTCATGTATGGGTTGGAATTAGATCCAGGGAATGAGAGCATGCGAGACTTAAGCTCGGTGAGTGCTTTCATGTATTGGATTAGCCTAAGAAAGTTTTTGAGTTGGGGTTTATTAGGGTTCATGTGGGAACTCTAGGGTATATAAATCAGGATATTGTAACTTTTACAATAGGAAGGGAATATAATTGAGCTTTTCTCCTTAACTCTCTTCTCTCTGGTTCCAACACCAAAATCCTAGCTTCTCTCATCTTTCTTAGATCTACTTCAGTTTGCTGAATTAACACCCAGGTTCACGCAAGATATCGGATCTACAGCTGTGGCTCCGAGCAACCATAGGAACAACATAATGAACCCATTAAGCTGCCGCTTGCTCCTGGCTGTCGGATCGTGCTAAAGACCGCATTTTTTTGCCTGTGCACCGCGCGTATCATGCTCCCGACCAAACCCACATGCGCCATGCATCTTTCCGTGCAAACCGGCCCTCATACGCCGCATGATTTCCCCCATAGACCTCTTAGCGGTCCACGCCACGCACGTGGATTGTGTTAGCACCCATGAACCGCATCAAAGGCACGTGTAGACCACATGAGGGTGCATGGACCGCGCCCCCCACTCCTGTGGACCGGCCCCTTGTAAACTGCGATGGACGCATAGGATTGGGCACACTTGCTTGCATGCCTGGGCCGCACACATCCGTGCTAGGCCTACCCCCGCCTAGGCCATGGGCTGTGGGCTAGCCTCTCCTGCAGGCCACATTCTGGACTTCTTGCTACTGCGGACTTGACTGTAGGCTCTTCTTGTGGATGGATTAGGCTCCATCACCCAACACCTCACAATTACTCTGGAGTATACAACCCAATAAGCCATTACCAACGGTCCTTGACCAACTTTCTGGGACTAGATCTGTTGATCCTTCTTACCTTATGCTCCTACCAAAGGCTAAAAGCTAAATCAATGTACCATTTGAAATACTTCCACAAACCATCCAGCAACGTTCCCTTAGGTTTTCGCTCCTCAAAACCCGTCCATGGATCCAGACCTCTACTGACCAGACTGTCATTTGTCTAGTTTTGCACATACTAGGGGTGCAATCGAGTCAAGTAATTGGAAGCTCGAGCTCGACTCAACTCAAAATGCTCGAGCTCGAAACTCGGCTCTAACTCGACCGAGTCTAAATATCCCAAGCTCAAACTCGGCTCGATAGAAAATAGGCAAAGCTCGAGATCGACTCGACTCGACTCAAATATAAACCGAGCCATACTCAAGCTCGAGTTCGAGCTCGAAATCGAACATTATCTTATTAAGAATATATATATTAATATATATTATAAATAATAATGATATATATATATATACATGAGCAGACTTGCAAGCCTTCGAGCTGAGTATCCTGCTATTTGAGCTCAACTCCAAAAGCTACTTGAGCTCAACTCGAACTCGATCGCGAGCCTTCGAGCTGAGTATCCTGCTATTTGAGCTCGACTCCAAAAGCTACTTGAGCTCGACTCGAACTCGATTAAAAGCTACTTGAGCTCGATTCAAACTCGATAATAATCGAGTCGAGTCAAGCTTGAACTCAATTCGAGCTCGAGTAGCTCGCGAGCAGCTCGGCTCATTTGCAGCCCTAGCACATACTTACCTACTTTTCCACCTCTCATCTCTTTTAATGCCAGCAGCAGGCCTTTATGATGCAGCCAAACCTAACTTTCTTCCCCTAGTTTGGTTTTAGCATCCATCCACATGGACATCAGGCATCCATATCATGACATGCACATCTTATATATCAGTTCATTTAATTGCCCAAGCTTATTAGCTATAAACCATTGCTGGCCTTGATTGAATTTTACCATGAAACTCAACCCTATAGAGCAATGATGACTGCATATTCCTTCAAGTTTGACGGCTTTACTTTTTAAAATTTTGACGAATGACTAGCACATAATTCAAGTCAACTCTTACCCATCTAAAGCTGGAGCAGGAATCTGTGTGAAAGCGGGCAGCAATTCCACTGCGAAATTAGGATGAAATGTTTGCAGAGTCAACTTATAACGTGGTATGAGTTAACCATGAATTTTCACTTATTCAGCAATCAGATTACAAGGATATCATAGATAACCCCAACAGGAAACGCAAGTTAAACAAAACAAAGGGAAAATGATGTAGTTTGGAGCAAGTTGTATGGTCTGGAATCTGGATAACTAATAAGAAATAATATATGAGTAAGTTCAAAGAGGCTCTTAAGAATATAAAGCAGGTTTAAGAGTAAGAGTGTACAGCAGGTACAAACACCTTAACATTCCATCTACTAAGGGTTCACAACAAATTGAGGTACATTAAGAACTTGTGTGCTATATCTTAGGGTTGTTTACCTTCATATGGCTCTTTGAAAATGCTTATATGTTTGTCAGATGATACCTGTCATGAATTATCGGTTGGCAGATATACATAGAAGTTAGCAAAAAAAAACAATTTATTTTTTTATCCAATTCCTGGATCATGATCGCATGAAACAAAAAAAATGGAGACGGACAGCAAAGACAAAAGCAAATCATTGAACTTCAACTGAGCAATATGAATTTAATAACATAAAATCTTGTGTAATGAATTATTTGAAGCTGACAAATTATGACTACATGCACATATAAATACAGATGGTGCGCACACACGCATGCACATGCACATATATGCTTACACAAAGTAGGAATATGAGGTGATTAGCACAACATCACAACTGCAAAGCACAAGCTCATGAATGCTTACAGTTTCCACAAGTAGCGGCTTCACAACTGATTATCTTGCCAATTTTTTGAGACAAATTCAGTGGAAGCTCATCAAAATCCCAAAAATATCATAGCTACATTAAAAATTGAAAACATTCTAAACAAAGACAAAAATTGTTTGATATGAAGCTGTGCTGGAAAAATTCAACAGAAAGACAATGAAATTGCAGTAAGGAAGACCCAAACTTGAAAATTACTTATTTGATCTCAGCAAAATTCTTCTTTCAAGTAACACAGCAGTAAAAAGCCGAATCAAGTTATCAACATCCAGGCACTGCACCAAAGGCTGAAATGAAATCTGTGAACCATGAAACAGAACATGGTTACCATTTACTCTGAAACAATGTCCATGATAACAAATGGAGAGCATAGCAAAACATGAAGATCGAGAAAATGAAAGAAACATGATGAACTTGTACATCTGCATGAGGAAATCCTTCTTTCGGGGGAGCCTCCACAGACAGAAGATGGTTCTCAATGGCAAACAAGACTCTATCTTTTCCAGGTGTGGGTAAAGAAACATTCGACACCATATAAGCTATTACCTCCCACAATGGCTTGCTGAGATTTGTATAGATAAAAAGTTAGCGCATGGAAAGAAAAGGTTCCAGTCAGCAATACTAAAATACCAAGCATAAGAAAGCATTATTTTGAGAAAAACATTGAAATGTGACCACCATCAAAGACAGATTAGATTACAAGTATTAGGAGAGAAAACCATAATTCACTTGAATAAAAATAAGAAGCAAACAGCAATTGTTTCACTCAAACCCGTAAGAAGTCCTCACCCAGCCTTTGCTGTCAATGTGCCAATTAGGGCAGGTCAAATACATTTACAAATTTCTGTCATGAAGTTCACAACAATTGCATAGCGGATTCAACCAATCTTCACAATGTCTCAATTAATTCCGGTGTAAATCAAGTTACAAGTTTTAAATAGGAACAAAGCTTGAGCAAATTCATATCACAAGAAGGCGGCACCACAGAGTTATCTCACGCAGGTCACTGAAAAGATGCAAAACATCTTCAGCAGAAAGATAAACATACAAGGAAAGATAAAACAAAAAGGTTCTCAATGAACAAAGAATTGAAGATCAAAGATGATGGCACTGGTACAACTTTGAATAGACAAGATTATAATGCAATAGATGAAAAGTATACCAGACATCGAAGTACCGATCAGCATGGACCAGAATATACTGTGCTAGTATTTTATAGAAATGCGACATGGGTACAAATGCCTACTGCATCCCAGTGTTTGGCCTGCTGCGGTGCACTGCATGTCAAGCACTCATGCAACACAACAGGACAGAATGTATCACGGAAGTATCAGGCCAGCATGGCAAAGATGAACAATATGTTAATCCTTGATTCCAACTGTCGACACTAAAATTAGCAAGTCAAACTATGCAGCTTTCCACTGCTTTTGTTTCTGAATGTTTTCATTCTTATTCTGAAGTAATGTGCAATTCAGACATTCTCCAACTTTTTATGATAGAATATACAAAGCATAAAACAAGCACATATCACCAATCTGAGATACTGTCAGGCAAAAGGGTAGATCATATTGAAACTACACCTTCAAATTGCATTGCAGAGCTGATTGATGATTAATAAGGAGGAGATGACTTGATACATATTATTTGCAATTGATAGAGCAGCTGCTAATCAGATGAAAGGTGGTGTAGTCTAACATAGAGTTATTGACAACAGTTTGGGAGGATAAAGGCCTAAAATTACTTAAAACATGAAACAGTATTTCTCATGCAATACTATAAATAGAATCAAAAATGACGCCCTAACCAGAATTTTAGGTCAGGTTATGGTCCAAAAGAATCATTTTGAGACGAGAAATTGTGAGCAGGTAATTGCAGAATGATATTTACAGAAGTATGCTTTTATAGTATAAAGATGGAGTACAGCAGCAGTAATGCTTGCACTGCTACAAAGTTCAGAAAATTGGTCGAAAAAAGAACCTCCACGAATACAAGATGTGTGAGGAAAAATGAAAATGCGATGATATGTGGGTGAACCAGGAACCACAGGGTGATGAATTAATTCCTGTTACAAAATGTAGAAGTTGCACCAAGGACCAGGCCGTAAGAAACAACTACAATAGTACCTACAATGATATGACGGAGCCTCAGTAACTAGAGGGGCCTCAGATTTGAAAATGCTAAAAATGGCAGCAAACGTAATTAAAATCAATGACTATGAAGGAGTCAAAAGCTTGCTTAGAATAGTTGGAACAAGGAACTGTTCTACAGATATTTTTGATGCTGGCTCAGCTATTGTGTTAAAAACAAGTGAGACCAGGCTGCCACTACATTCACTTGAGCAACCAAGAAAACCTTCCCCAGCTTTCTTCTTCAACAGTTTTTTGTCACTGTCAAATGCTATTTTTACTTCTTTCATCCTTTCCATTCCATTAGATTTTTGTCCTTTCATTTGTGTTGGTTGGGTTGGAACTGTACAAATAAAGCACACCAGTACTAGCTTTTGTATCTTCTGTGGATGCATCTTATCTCATGAAGGAGAAAGAAGACATTCTCCAACCCGTGTCAAAATTACATATCAAGAAATTACTGACTCCAGTAAAGTCTCATAGGCCTCAGTGTTTTAAGATGTTGTCCAAGTGGCCAAACATGCACCCACATATGCAGCAGTATGGTGACTGCACCACATTGATAACGTATTGCACAGTGAGTGAATAAGCAACCAGACAGACCCAAGCAGCTCATGTATGCAGCCAGAAAAGAAATTACATTGTGATGTAAACAGCTTCTTGTCTAACAAATCACTTCCTAAAGAAGAAGATTGACTTTTGAGTGCCTTTTTGAACTTTGGCTGTTTAAATATTACATGTCTTGTTTATCAGGTAGGTACTTTGAACTTGGTTATAAGCTGTGCATCACTGTTACCTGTTTTCTTATTTGCAGATTTCTCCATTTCAACTATACCTGACATTTGAGCTAACTTCACCACAATATATTGTTATCGTTTTAGGTTAACATATCAGATTGTATCAAAATAGTCCCTCAAAAAAGTGAGACAGAATATATGTATATACTTTATTTTTTTTTCTTTCTGAATTTTTATTTATTCTCTCATTTACTTTTATCTATGTTCATAAACTTTCATTTATTATCAAGTATCTATAAAATGCCAACTGTATGGGCACCAACATATGCAACCACTTACAGCTCATGCACTCTATGGTGCCTCAACTTCGCAAACAATTTTCCCTTTTTCAAAACCTTGTGATAAGTTGTATCACCTCCTCTTTGATTTAGGTGATGCATTCTCTATCAAATAACCAATGTAATCAAAATCTTCATTCACAAACTCTACTTGCATTCTCTAACTACACCACATTGTGTAACTCATGGACTTCTTCATAATATTCTAACTATCTTCTGCTTTTTAGGACCTGTAATGCTATGTTCAAGAAGACGAGTGTTAAACGCAGACCATACAGTTGAATGATGTATTCTTGCACTCCAAACCCCATATGAAGCTTCATGTTGCAATATTGTTTCATAAAACCAATCCAAACCATCAGAATAATGGAAGTAGAATTAGAATAGCAACTTTTTTAAAGGTCATTGACGAATAACCTTCATGGTAAATACAAATTCAGAATCCAAACAAAATAAAGGAAATAAAATAACTAGAATAAAATCTACATAGAAATTTTTGGAAAAAAAAACTCAGCAATTATAGTTAGTAATTTGGTATAGAGAACCAAATATGTTATCTTCAAAAAAGTAGCAAACTTAATGTTACACAAAGAGATCGATCAACAGCAAAAGCAACCAGCAGGCATTGGAATACCAGTATAGCTAATATATATATTTCATGCAGAATGATGGTCACTACATGATATCCAACAAAGTCAACATATTATATCCAACAAGGCAGACGATGATCACATCCACAGAATAGACAAATGATTACAAAAATAGCTGACAATTACCTACAGCCAGCATGAGAAAAGCAAAGGACAAACAATTCTTCCAATGCATCCCGAAGAGCTTGAAAACTAGGTGAATGTGATACAAGGCAGATGCATTTATCAGCAGAAGAATTTGTAGGAATCTGATATGCTTCAGCAATATCTTCACAGACTGGATCCCGAAATGCAATGCAGCTAACATAAATTTTGGACCCATCCCCCTCTGCAATTAGTCTTAGAGTAAGTATATCTTTTATTCAGTAAATTGGAAAAAAAATGATGAATGGATAATGTGTTTGAGAACAAGTGAAAAGGCAGATAGAGAAACTCTGAGAAAACAAGCTGTGAAAGCAACAAAGTCAAATGCTTTCTTAAGTGCTTGACAATATTGCACTGTTCATTCAGTAAAAAATAAAGAAAATAGAAAGCAAACTTCTACAGTGACAAACTTGATGCTATTAGAGGAAAGTCTCTGAACTTTTAATATTGGAGCTGCAATTAAATACCTGTTAGCACTATCGGATAGCTTCGCGGATATGTTGAGACATCATTAGAGTCAAACCCCGAAGAATAGAATTCAACCCCTGCTGGCAGGACACACTGCAATGATAGCTCAAAGAGAATAAATTCTGAAGATAAAAACAAAAGAACATACTATATAGAGTATAGACGATGATAATGAAAGATTAACCATATTAAACAATAAAAGGAACATGCTTCCTAAAGCACTCAAACTCAAGGAATGCATTTGGCAGAATTTTAATCCAGTGAAAGGAAAGTATTGTATTCTTTCTTATTCTTTTTATTTTTCGGTGTTTGTTAAAGTATTGTCTTCATTTGATATATCTGGTATAATCTCCAATTTCTGATATTGGATTCTACCAGGATTCCCGATCCACCTAACCAACTGTGGATGATTAGACCACTCTTTTACCATTTTTCTGATAATTATAAGTCCTATTCTTGAACACATCTTCCATCTCTATATCAAATGATGCTCCTCAGCACACTAAAGTGCCCCGTACCATTATTAGCAATTACATTTTCATTGCTACTGCAAAACTCATAGGATCACTGGAATCCCCATTCGAAAAAGAAAGCATAAGAGATCACCATTCAAAATCAAGCCCATGATATGAGCACTAGAAAAAGGCAGTATCAGTCACTGTACTAGTCAAGGCCGGTAAAGGGTATCGTACTGATAGTGGCCAACATACCTATCCACGTTCCCAATGATTAAAAACATCATCTAATAATTGCAAATAAATGAAAGGTACCAAGGAAAATACAGAATTAAAGGAAAAGAAAACAGAATTAATGTAGAAAGAATTGACCTTTGAGGAGTTCTTTAACAAAAGATAGCAACCAGCATGCATGAATAAATATAAGAATCATTCCTTTTTAGTTATGTAAGTAAATAAAATGTCATTCTGGCATCTAGAGCACATTCAAACTCAAATAAGGCACCAAATAAATCCTAGTCGCTCGCGTAATGGACGTAACTCGTAAGCTACCATCGTCCGTCGGCAAACCACTTTATTTCTTCCACCAAATCTAAGCGCACATCAAGCCTAACAGACTTCGTCACTCTAGGCGACACATATCACACCATCACAGCAAAAGAAGAAAGAAAGCAAGTCCAGAGCTTCAAAAAGATTTGACATATTAGGCTTCTTTTTCTTTTTTCTTTTTTTTTTCTTTTTTTTTTGGTGGGTGTTTATATTTCTAGGCAAGAAATTAAGAAGAAAAGAAATCAAGGATTCAAAAGCCTTCAACGGATTGGAGATAAAAGTTCAAATTTCAAGAAAGGAAGTCGAGAAGAAAAGAATTCAAGAGACCAGGATTCCAAAGCTCCTCTGTTGGACTTCTGATTCCAAGAAAAGAAGTCATGCAGAAAAGAAATCAAAAAAAGCAGAAATGAAGAAGAAAAGGAACCAAGAAATCGGGATTCCAAAGTTAGCCATTATTTTGGAGCACAAATGTGAAGAAAAGAAGTCAAGAATAGAAGAGGAATCAAGAAGACGATAAACCAAGAAAGCGGATCAGAAGCAAGAGACCAAGAAAGAGAGGCAGCTTGGCTTACCGTGGGGAGCTGGGGAGGGGGAGGGGGGTAGAGGGAATGGTTGGAGGGAGGGTACTGGTCGAGGAGGGAGGGCATGTACATGACCCCCATCCCCTGGAAGCCCTTGTTCCCGTCCAGAGACCGGATCTCCGGCCCGATCCCGCACACCACGAAGTACTCGAAGATCCGGGACGACGACATCCTACCCGATCAGCGGCGGAGGAGGGCGGAGTAGCCGCGGATCTCTCACCCTCCTCGTCGTCCTCCTACTTCACCGCCGTCTGCGCTCGATTCTAGATCCACCTCTCCTCCGGATCTGATATCGCCAAGACGTCGCCCGCCCGATTGATGTGGGTTGGAGAGTCCGAGAGCAAGAAGAAGACGAACGAGGGGCCTGGGCTTTTTGCGCCCGACCAAGAAACGGGGTGGGGGTGGGGGTGGGGGCGGGGGGAGAGAGAGTGAGGCGGGGGTGGGTCTCGGCTCGGGCTCGCGAGAGCCCGGAAGGTGGGCTTCCCACGTGCAGTGGGCCCCGTATTCGTAGAGGTGAGTCAGGTGACTCGCTGGTTCACCTGTAGGATCATGGGTTTGACGCTGGACATGCGCTGGACATAAAAGATGTTAGGTGAATAGTTGCTATATATAGTCGGCAGACTTGGTCTAATGTGGGACGCGAGAAGGCGGACAATATCGCCGACTTTACATAAACTGGATTGCACGTGGGAGTTAATTGTGTGTTGGCCTCTCGTAGAACTTCGATATACTTTCAGGTCCCTGAACCACAAGTTGCTTGCCAGCTGCATTTTACACCGGATCCATTTGATTCAAGATAATCTAGTACAAAAAGATAATTTTTATATTATATTATTATATTTAATATAAAAAATAAAAAAAATGATAAAAAAAAATGATGGTTTCATGTTTATTTTTTGAAGAGAAAAATATATATATACCATAGAAAACTTAATATTTGATAAATTTTTGAATGATAGTAATATACTCTTAATAAAACTATATATTATTATTAAATTAATTTTGATGTATTTTTAAATTTATATAATATAGAATTTTTATAAAAAAATTAAGATGAAGATGATATTATATAAAGAGATATGTGATTATAATTATTATATAAAAACTAATTTAAGATGGCAATACTATCCTAATATTAAAAATTATTTTATATTAAAGAGTATATTTATAAATTTAGCTTTATTACTATATAGATTTATCTCAAATCAAATATAATAATATTTTTTTAATATTAATTTTTGAATTAATTTTTCTATCAATTAAATATGATAAAAATTATTTTTTTCTATAATTATCTTTTTTAGATAAATAATTTTTAAAAATTATTAGATTACCCTATATTCTAACGTTTCCCAACCAAATGAACCTGGAAAGTAGCTATGCGGTCCATGAAGAATAATTTTTATATTTTCTAACTATTATTGAGATGCAATATAAGAATATAGCAAAGCATCATGATAAAAAATTTTAATAATTATTTTTTTATTGCACGTTAAGCATCTACATGATAAATAAAAAACCTATATGCTTAACCTCAATGCAAAAATTTTTATTATTAATACTAACATCCGTAGCTCTATATAATTTATGTTGAACAGTGAACTTCTATAATAACTAAGCAAAAACTCCTATCATTAATATTGAACATTACTAATATTAATCTCACAGGATATGTGAGTATTGCTTCACCTTTTTCCTAATTATTTTTGAAATACAAGATAATAATGTGATGAATTATAATTGCATCACTGATATAAGTTTCACTAATATAACCATTAAACTTTATTGATGGCCAAGTATATTAATATTTGCATCCCCGATGGCAGGCCCCCCTCTCTCTCTCACACACATATACATACATACATACATACATAATATATATATATATATACATACATACATACATACATACATACATACATACATATATATATATATATATATATATATATATATATATATATATATATATATATATATATATATATATATATATATATATATATACACATACATATGTATGTATATATATATAACTAAATTTGCTTGTGAATCTCTGTTTTGCTGTTTTAGTTTTCGCATCTTTTGCCCATCTATAATTTTATTTGTGGGCAGCAAGGGCCATATTCAAATAACCAAGGATGATAGTATTTCTGTAGCGGGACCCGACCGACGTTCTGACAATATTATGTATGTGGCACGAGTGCCTTTCGTCAATCGCAACGAGCCAATGCGGCAAGGCCAGAAGCAACCTCCTTAAGGATGCTGCTAGTTGCCTTTATTTAAACGGTCAGCAATGATCCGGTAACTCCGAAAAAATTACTAAGGCTCCGTTGCTTTATAGATAAATTTATTTAAAAATTTATATTTTTCTAGATAAATATATCTTAATAATATTTAAATAAAAATAATTTATTTATATTTTTTATTATATAAAAAAGTGGCTTTAAAGTTTTTTACTCATATTCTTCCGTACTACTACTTTTTCAGATAAATTACTAAAATATATTCATATTTTTTATAATATTTTTTATATTTTTTAGATTTGAAGAAAGTTGAAGATCGAGTTATTAAAAATTGAATAATGGAGATATTGAAAATGAGTATAGAATATTTTAAAAATAAAATTAAATATCTATTTTACTGGTTGATGAAAAAATAATTTATGCTATCCATGGAAATGTAATTTATCAATTTTGATGAGAACATGAATAAATTGATTAAGAAAGTTGGCCAATTTTTGTATAATATTTATCTATCAAAGAATGGGCCTAAAAAGAAGATTCACTTAGATGTGTTGCACTAAGATTTTGCTTCATTAAATTGTACATTTCACGATTCCAATTCAAAGGGTAACCAAGTGGGTGACTTTTTCAATAATATTTTCAATTACTCAAAGAATTTTTGTATAACGATGAAGCCCCTAAAACGACAAATGGCAATAGCTTAGCAGCAGAACCAGCTTATTTTGCCATCATCAACTCCTACTTTGTTGTCTTGGAGAAGAGAGATTCCTCATGTCATATGGTTTTGTGAATTGATTCGCTTACCTTGTCTAAGCGGTATGAAAAGATAATGAGCACAATCGTAGAAATGGAAATATGGAAGCAGTTTAATATCTAGTCATCTGCACATTAGCTAATTTTCATCAAAATTCCCCTTTATGAATAGTATATAAGGGCTTTCTTGAGTTGTTTTGCAAAGCTAAAAGAACATTTGGAAGATTAAGGAAAAGAAATAAGTAAGTCAAAAGTGTAGATTAAAATCAAATGCACTGAACAAATGCGAGAATATATAAGATAATAAGAATATATAACATCTTTCTTTTTATGGTGTCTGCCCCATATGATTTTTTGTTTTGAAAAACTGACCACATACTGATAGACCTTCTCATATATCATCACAAACAATATTTTGTATGATTTGATGATCCGCTTTTTTTCTTTTCTCTCACAAGGTACAGATAGAGGGGGAGTAAGCAGCAGACCGTTTCAAAAGGTGGTGGACAGACGCAATGCCACCATGAAGCTTCTGCGATGGGTTTAGAAGCGAGAAAAGAAGATACGTGTGAGAATGAGGAAGGACGATGTTTACAAGTTATAGTTTTATATTGGATGGGTAAGGATCTCTTACGATGCTTATATATTTTAGGGCCGATCCATCTTGACGCATGGGATGGAGGACATAGAAAACGCCACTCAGAGTTGAATGTTCGTAGTAACATAGAATAAAGTCCCGATATGGTGAATTACAAACGGTAACTTCCAGCATATTTCGGTTCAAATATTGCCTTCATATGCGTAAATGTTTAGCATTTTTCATGCGTCAATCATATCGTGGCAACTCATCTTATCTGTAAAGCTCTATATTACAAAATATTATCTTAATCACATAAACAGTTTTTTTTTTTTTTTTTTTTTTTTTTAAAAAAAGATGAATAATAATCGCCATTTCCGCAATAAAATGACTGTGACAATGTAATAACAGTCATTATTTATAGCCTTGGACAAAACCTTATGCGACTGCGATTAATTAGGATGGTTTACCACTGATGCGACAGCTTAAAGTACTTTCACAGAGTTGGCCTCATAAAGCAAGAGAAAGGAATTGGTTATCTAACTAGATCTCCTGATTTCATGTAGAACAGACTGTTCAACACCAATGGAAGCTGAGCCTCGAAAGAACCAGCAAAGTATAAGCATTCTTAGATATCCAAGGCACAGAAAATATAAGCTTTATCCAGCTCACAGATAGTTGACTCTAAATGACCTACGGCTACGAGGTTCCTATCAGGACATCACTGGCTATAGTAGACGACCCAACAGTAGCGTCCGCTGACCCGTAACACTGATTCGATCCAACCTGTGACAACTTGCACTTGGAAAGAAGGGGGAGAAAACCAGGTCCAATTTTGAGACATTCATAAGGATTTTTTTTTCCCGTACATTCAAGTGCTCAATTTCCACAATATGGAATATTAGTTTAAGTGTAAACCATCCACCAGTACTTCATGAACTGGACCCTTCAGGAAATAGAAAGCTTCTCATACCACAGGTACAAAATTTCCAATCACACTGGACTATAATACAGTAAAATGATTACAACAATGTATTCATGCAACAATTGCTATAAAAACAGTGTTGAAGCATATGCTCACCCAAAAAAGCCATCAAAGTATATGAACGCAATCCTCAGTGATTATAAAAGACATGGAGCTAACAAGCAACTACTTAATGGAGTGTTTTGCAACCAGTCAACCACAAAAACAGTTCTATTTGTAAGCAGGTTACTTCATTTCTACAACCTTATAAATATTTTTGTCATCGCAGTCGTTGCTGCTGCTGCTGCTACGAGGTCTTGTAGCCTCTTGTAACTACAGAGTTGCACTCGACTTCTTGCTGAGTCCGCCTTGCCCTTGGTTAGCTGTAACACTGCTCATCTCAAAATAAAATAATGTACATTTTCTTGGCAGTCCTCAAGACATGGCTTTCCCTCTTCGCATACAGCAAACTTCCCATGTTTCAATATCACGGACTCTCAAAATAGCCGCTTCTTTGACCAACTAAAACAAGAATTTCCATGATGCCTTTGCTTTGTCCCTCTATTTTCTGCCCTCAGTACATTAGCCTATACATCCCAACCATCCGTCCTGCTACCAAACTCCCATTTATGTTGGGAAAGAGGGCCATATATCTTGGAAAATTTTGACAAGCAATTTGTCCTAATCTCGTAGTGCAATTGGGTGTTTCGGCTTATTGCAGCAGTTGACAGCTTAGAAGTATCGATAGCCCAGGCAGGATGGACATACTCCACGGTCCTCTTAGAACTTGCATTTGCATATAAGAAGTTCAGCAGCAAGTCCTCACAATTGAAGGACTCGTCCACAAATTCTCTTCCCTCTCTTGCTTCTTCACTCCAGTATCTCTTGAAAGCGTATTCACTGTCCATGAAGGCAGCACCAGTCAGTATAACATTGTAACCTTTCTTCCCGCGAGCATAATTCTCATTTCTGTATTTCAACGGGCTGCCATCTACCAGCCGTGGATAAAAGCCTACAATTCTTTCAGGATGCTCTCTCCACACCCTAAACCCTTTCTCTATGTCATTACAAGTCATCATTATATCATCATCTAGTTCAAGAACAGCTCTAGTCTTGATCAGAGGATCAACCTTGAATCGATTGTTCAGAGAATTGAGCTCTTCCACGCGTATCCTCACAGGAACAGCAGAATCAAACTCATCTCGGTTTGGAGGGTCTCCCTTGTTCCACACAACAACAATCTCTCTCACAGATGCGCATCGAGAATAGTGTTTGATATATAGTTTCAAATTCCAAAGCCGGGCTTCGTAAGTCATTGTAAGCATAGTAAACTGTGAATATTGTCCCTGGTACATGTATGCTTCTTCAGCACCATTCCCTCCAACGAGAAAATGCACAGCCATACAAACCAAAATCACGCCTACAAAACCAAGAAGGCAGAGAACCAGCTTGCTGGAGCATGTTTTAGCATTTGCTCTCCCTCTAAAAGCCAAGCCATATCTTTTCATTACAGCAGAATGTTTTCGTACTTTCAAGTTGAACTGGGGACGGGTCCAAAACCAAGATGGCCCATTTCTCCCACTTAAAGACATGCAACATCTTGGAGGAACAATAAAGTTCATGGCACCAACCAAAAAGCCCATCAACATGACCAGTAAAAAGAGCAGCAGCACAAATGTCCAGCCAAGGAGAAATCGCCATGTAGTATCACCAGAAGGAACACGATCTCCATCCATTATCGCAATCCAGTCACCTGATGGAAGTTGCTGTGCATCTAATTGATGGTATCTGATACCATTCCAAGCATTTCGACCTTTCTTTGACTCTTCAATCCCAAGCTTCACTGGAACCTCCCTGAACTCTTCCTTGCTCAGCTTTTCAACCTTGTAAGTTCTGATCCTTTGGCCATAGGTCCCACCACACTCCTGGGCCAGGCGATAGAGAGACCCTTCATATATAAAAGGTCTTCCCCCACTTCGAGCTCCCAAGCTTCTGTCACCTCTGTATATAGGGTTTCTTCGATGCTGTTTCCAGGGACCAAGCGGTGAGCTACCGTACCATATTTCAAGCTCTGCATTCTTCCCAGTGCCAGACCGACTAAAATCTGAAGCAAAGAGCCAGTAACATCCCTCATATTGGATCAAAGAGGCATCGACTAATGGCTTCCTTATAAGCACCTTATCCAGAGTCCACTTAAGAGGAAACCTAGTGGCTCGATAAAGTCGAAGCTCCCCCTTTTTACTGCTCTCAGGCATCATATAGATCTAAAAAAAATAAAAATTTGAAAATTTGAATGTCAGCTTGCACAGTGAGATATAACAAGATAGAATACTGTATCTGAAAATGTATTAGCTACTCTCACCATCAATATTGTGAATCTAAGCATATTGGCTGCTACCACTTACTTCTTGGTTGTAGCTGAAAACAAATGGATAAGACAAATGCCATTTCTCATCTAAAGCAATGCCCAGAAATTCCCATGTGGCACCTTGATCAAAACTTCTTGCAACACCAATATCACCTTTCATCGTACTGGTACTTTTCATCTCAAAGAACAGGTAGAGAGTATCGCCCTGAAAAAAAAAAGCATTATATCAAATAAGCATGAAATCATGCAATGTTGACATGTTGATTAACAAATATTAATGTTGCACATGTAATATCTCCTACACACACACATAAAAAAAAAAAAAAAGAAGAAGCAGTGTAGCTGTGTATGTATCAGGTTAGCAGAGAAAACAAGATCAGTCTGAAGAGATTCTTCAGGACTTCATAGCCATAACGAAATGCAAATTAAATTTTCAAGGTAACAATAAATAGGCAATGGGATGGAGGCCTGAAATAAATTAGCAATAGAAAATAAAAACAAGAAAAGTAACATATTTAGCAGAATAGGAATAACTGGCCATTGAATGAGACAAAGTTTAGACGCAATGAATATGATATATGGTTACATATATCATAGCTTGCCACAAGGTACACCATAAGGAATTTCCTTTATTGTTCATGATACCAGATAAGAAATATTATGAATGGCTGGGAAACCATATAAAAAGAAAACATCCAACCTGTACAAATAAACGTAAGCAACCACCCTAAGAGCATGTGTTTGGGTAAGGCATCCCATTCATGAAATTACTACAGAGAAAGAATTAAGTGTGAGTGTTACAAATATGCATAAGAAATCATGATAAACTAAACAAAGGTCACCAACCACAAACTTCTAGTATAGACAATTTGCTACATATAATTAATGGTGTTGTTACATTTTTGTACCATTCTGTTCCATACTCCATGCTTCCAAAAGACTTCTCACCTACAAATTCAGACAAGCATTCACAAAATGCAGAATAACAAGTCACAGCCCACTAGTTGCTGACTCCAACATGATGTTTTTTTTCCTTCAAGGAAAGGGTACTCATAGGCATATGGCTGTGTTGAAATATAACAACCCTAATTAAAGCCTAACTAGGACAGTATGAAGGTAAGCCTAGAAAAAGGAGAATTGCCTGCTTATATTCCAACGATTGTCAGTTTCAAGGCCACATTTAGCCTTGTATAAAAGCCACTTCAAACTTTGATTCATATACTACAATATACAACTTAGTCAACAGAACTGCAAGTTGAAAGAGATATCTGATCTCATTAAACTAGATTTCCAAGAGACTTGAAGCCCATCTTCTCCACTTGAAAAACATTGATAGCATTTCTACTTCACATTTTTATAAATTCCAATCCTTCCAAGTTGAAATAAACTACGATTTTCGAAGCGTCCGTATGAAATGGCCAAAGCCCCCTCCCCACCAAGAGAGAGGGAAGGAAAAAAGAAAAAAGAAATCTTTTCAACAACTGAATGTTAAAGGAATCAAAACCATCTCTCTCATTCGATTAACGAAGAAAAAGCAAAGAACATCACCAACACCAACCTGAATATAGAGGAACGGGTCGGCAAGGAAATTGCTCGGGTAGCCTGCATTAGAGGCGGACGCACAAGTAAGCACCGGATTCGCAACCGGCCACGCCGAGCTGTTCCTGTTGCTCCTACTCTCCTGCTATCTCAAAAGAAATCACGCTAATAACCATTCTAAGCCATACAAACAGCTTAAATTTGGGAGAACAAAAGAAAACCCTACCAATTCGATGGGGGAGAGCGAGAAGGGGCTCTTCCCGTAGTAAACGCCGATGGACCATGAGCCCTCGCTGTCGGGGCGGCAGCCCGCGGCAGCCGGATCAGAGCGGCGGAAGGAGGAGACAACAAGCGAAAAGAAGGCGATTCCGACGAGGCCGACCGCGAGGAGGAAGGAGATGGCGGAGGGGGAACGGAGGAGGAGCTGGAAGGGGTTCTGCCGCCACCGGGTCCGGCTCCAGGGCGGCGCGAGGATGCATCCCAATATTTTAGATAACGACGTCTTCAGGACTTTCTCCCCCATCTGCTACCAGGTGGCGCCGTCGCATCTCTCGGCAACCATCCCCTCTTCGGATCGGGAGGAGAGAGCACGGAGACTTCCTCTCCGCTTGTTACTCGTTCTACGGACGAAGGAGTAGAAGAAGATATTGGGGGATGAAGCCTTCCCTGAATGTGGCCTGGCAGTGGGTGTTGAAATGTGGGTGCGATTGGAAATTATCGGAGGGAATGTTTATCTGCGGTGGAGGACGGCGACGTTGGTGGCAGTTGAATCAGAGAGCCCGAGACAGGGATGGAAGCGACGTTGCTGCTCCCTTGCAGGCTAACTGCAGGGCAGTACTCTGAGCCCTTTAGCCCCCGGGGAATCGAACTCGAAGCCGAATTCCCAGTAATTGACGTTTGAAAAAATGGGTTTCGCTACGGTACTCCAGCACCCTTTTCAGTCTTTTTATTGACGATCTTTTTTTTTTTTTTTTTTTTGATCGTACGATTTTAGATAAGTGGCACTGAACTTCCTATCAGCAATCCCGCATTAGCCGTATGGTGGCGTAAAGAATAATTCAAAATTTGTGGGTGATTTGAAAATGAAACGGATGGCCGGTACAGTAAATTATTCAAAAAGTCTGGAATTTTTTTGGATGCTGTTTCTCCTCCATCAGCTCCGTTATCAAAGAAAGCTGTCGACGAAGTCGGTACCTGATAGATCATCATCACCGAGGTTTTTACGTTTATGGGTAGCCTAAGAGTTTGGATGATGAGAAAGAACACCAGCTTGTCCTCCTTCTTTATTGCTTCCCAACTATATTTTTTAGATTTATCGAGCAGCATTCGAGAGTTCTCCTCCATCCCTTCTTTCCTACTCCCAACATTCATGACTTATGATTGTTGATCGGTGAATTAAAAAAATCCTATCAGTAGACTATCAATTAGATCGATGACTTCAGGCTCAACAACCGCTATGAGTATAAGGTCAACCGAGCACCACCCGCACGGTGGGCACCATGGGTGACTCACCCTGACAAGGAAGGTCATCACTAGTGTGATGGGTTCGCGTTCGGCACCTTTGCCATTGAGGTGGTCTAGAGCCATAACCCCATCGAACCCAAGACACCGTTGGAGGAGCCCATGCAGCTGGATTGGTTGTAGCACCGGTGGAGAGATAGGTGAAGAAGAAGGAAGGAGATGGCATGCGATGGTGGAGAGATGAATTGAGGAGGAAGAGGAGGTGGAATGGTGTGCGGCAGTAGAATGGTGGGCGGAGGAGGAGGGGGGATAGTGTGCCATGGATTGAAGATGAGTGGTGGAGATGTGGGCAGAGGAGAAGGAGCAAGCGGACGGCATACGATGGTAGGAAGACAGGCGGCAGCGATAAGAAGTTATGAAGAAAAATATATATATATAATAAAATGGTGATAGTATAATGTCTTAAATATCTTTTATAATAAAATACTATAAATGTACGCATGGCAAATGTTTTTCTAACATGAAAATGGAATTTGAAGGAAGACGATTAGGTGTAGCTATCTTCTCTAAGCATGACCATGAGGCTCCAAACCCCGCTGAAAATATTTGATCCAATGATCAATTTAGTTATAGAACCCTCCTCTCCACCATATGAAGGAGCCCAATGAGTGAGTACGTCACTCCAGCTCCATCATGGATCAATGGATCAAATACCAGCCGCCATGAATGAATCGCCGTAGGTCATATAAGTCACATTTAGTCGAAGAAATAGTATCCGCCGTAACTCAAATATGGGATCATTTGATTGGAAGCCAAGACCGTTCTATTGAGCTACCACCATGGTAGTCATAGCAAATGTCTTTAAAAAGACAAGGTGAAACAAGATTTGTAAAATGAATGGCCGAACCAGGCAAGAGCTGGGGCCCTTTTCTGGCGACCCGATCTGGATCGAGATAGGATTTGAGCAGATACATATGGTAGATCAACTGTACACATATCGGGGGATATAATCATTTTTTAATGATATGTCCAAGTCCAAAATTCTATGAAATTCAAGAATCGCACTGCAACATAAATAAAAAAAGTCAATTAAGTTAGACATGTTCATAAACATCCAAGAGTTTTAGAGTGGACCAATTCAAATATCATGGGAAGAAAAAAATATGCTGAGATCTTTTTATTATCCCAATGGAATTCAGGTCAGCCCACTCAACCTTCCCCGGATATTTAAAAACACAAGCTTAATTCAGACTAGTTTTTCCTAGTTTTATTGGTCCAACCCTTGAACTTGTTCCATTTTGAGCCCAAACTTAGTTGGATCAAGTTTAACGATTGAGCTGGTAGGCTAGTCTAACTAGAAAGCAATGCAGTTATGACTCTTTTTTCTCTTTCTTTTTTCTTTTATACATTAGCTATATTGTTTTCTGGTTAGATCGATCCATCAGCTCGTGGATCTGATCCGATCTTTAAGGTATGTTCGCTCATATCCTAAATCATGGGATGTTATCTTTTTTTTGTAAATTAGTGCCCTCTTGAAGGACAAATTATTAATAGGATCAAGTCTACCAACTCAGCAATAAACCTAACCAATTAGGAAGCACTACATATCACATTAGAAAAAAAGGAGGCAACCTTGCTCACCTTGCGGTTTGCTTCATTGAGCAGCCCTTCTATCACTCTATATGCTATTATGGTCCTCCTAAGCCTCCCTCTCTATTTGAATCCAAGCGGATTTATTAGCATCTTTCACCTTCTCTCTCCTTATCTAGAATAGTGTTGCTCCAGAATCTTCTTGCCTGAGGCCGGCTGCTGAGGATAGTATGGCTGAGGAAAGATTGCCACTGGAACTTCGCTAAATCCCCTGCAAAAAAGTTCTCATCGGGGTGTTCATCACTAGTCAATTCGGAGAAGACCGCTTTGAAAAATGAAAATAGCTCATCCAAAAATAAACTATAATAGGTCAGTAATCACCGATCTATAAATAATTATTCTCAGAAGTTGATCAACTATATACGATCTTTGGTGAATCGCCAGTGAATAGTAATCCATCATAGATGGAAGATCAATCGAAGATGAACAAATAATGATAGGTTGTAGTGGGCC
This sequence comes from Cocos nucifera, assembly GCA_006176705.1. Lineage (NCBI taxonomy): Eukaryota > Viridiplantae > Streptophyta > Magnoliopsida > Arecales > Arecaceae > Cocos > Cocos nucifera. The sequence goes on from QRFJ01000030.1 coordinate 2,553,552, forward strand.
GACCTATTAAACTATCAATCTTTATATTTATAGCTCATGCTGTATTTTCTTTTAAGTCGACACTAATCGACAAACTAGGGGCCGAGGATGAGCGATATCCAATCCATAACAAATAGCATTCTCCTCCTTTGCCACCGCAGTCACCACCACTTCTGCCCTCCTCTCACTCACCACCAAGCTATTTGAGGTCTCCCCCTATGTACCCATTGGCTCATCTCCTTCTGTAACTCTCTTCTTCCTTTTTTTTCTTTACCTCCATCTCTATTGCTACCACCCCCTCCTCTGCAAGGATATTTTTGCCTTTTGCACCACCCTCCGAACCTAGATCCTTGAGGCCATTACCGAGCTCTAGGAGATCTAGATGCTCGTCTCAAGTCACTCTTGAGATCTAAGGATACCTCCATCCTCTCATTCACCAAAAAGATCTATGAAATCGATGCACCAGTGGAGGCACCACTCACCATCAAAAGAGAAGCGGCCAATTGCTGAAAGAAGTGGCGACGGCAGTAGTCAGGTGGTGGCGGTGATGGCGATAGGAGGGGGGGTTTAAAGTTAGGGTTCAACATGCGATTTTAAGATGGCGTGATATTTTATATCAAAATAAAATTAAAAAATAAACCTACAAGTAGAGGATGTGATTTCTGGACGTGAGATTTTTCTTTCTTTCTTTTTTTTGTTCTTCGATGCAGTATTATTTATTATTATTATTTTTTTATCGGATGTTTGCTAATGATCGAGGGATGGAAAGGAATGAGACGATGGCAGGATGGGGCCACGAAGGGTGCGGGGGGCGGTGCGGTATGGAGGGCGGTAGGGCAATGCGGTGCGGACAATGGTGGGGCGAGGTCGGGGGAAGGAGAGAGGGGACGATGATGGCGATGGGCCGTAGAAAGTGCGGAGGGCGGGTCGCAAGGGATGTGGCATGCAGGGTGGTGGGCCGGGGCTGGAGGAGGAGAGGGGAGACGACTGCGGCATCGGGTCGCGGAGATTGTGGGGGGTGGTTGCACGAGATATGGTGTGGACGACGGTGGGGTGGGTTGCGCTGACGGCAGTGGGGTGGGAACGGGGGAGGGCATCAACGGATGCACCGAGGAAGGTGGGGGAGGGGGGTGGGGCAGGGGTTGCTGCGGGGGGAGGAAAGAGAAAGGAAAAAAATGAAAAGAAATAAAAAAGAAAAATTTGAAAATGAGAGAAAAAAAAGAAAGAAAAAAAAAAATAATTTTATTATTAATTTAAAAATATAATTTATATAATAGTATAGTATTATTTTAAAAAATATTTTTTTAAAAAAATAATAACATATTATTTTTTTAAAAAATATTTTTTTTATTTTTTAAAATATTTTTTTTTATTTTTTAAGAATAATTTTATTATTAATTTAAAATAATATTATTTTTAATCATAAAATAGGATTATAAATAGCATATGTTTTACTTTTTTAAAATAATAACATGTTTTAAAAAAATAATATGTTATTATTATTTTTTTAAAAAAATATATTATTATATAAATAATATTTTTAAATTAATAATAAAAATATATATTTTTCTTTTTTTTCCTCCTCCTTTCCAATATTTTTTTTCTTTCTTTCTATTTTTTCTCTTTCTCCATCCTTCCTTGTGCAGCACACCCCTTCTCGGTGCATCGCAACCCTCTAAATTATTTTTATTTTTAAAAATATTTATTTTAACATTATTAACATAATTATTTTAAAAATAATCCTATTTCAAAAAACTAATAAAATTAGAATTATAAAAAAATTATTTTTAGAATAATTTATTTATTTTTATTAGTAAATATGCTATTTATTTTTATTTTCAAAAAATTATTTTTATTCATAATAACATATTATCCATAAAAATATGTTACTTATTATATTATTAATAATAACATATTATTAAAATAATATTTTATTATTATATTTTTGAAAATTAAATTTTTTTAAAAATAATATGTTAGTATATAAATAGTATTTTTTAAATTCATAATGAAAATATTATTTTTAAAAAATATCTAAAAAATTCTAAATTGATTAGATAAGTGAAGTTACTAAAATAATAATATAGATCAAAATAATAATAATTTTTACTATTAATAAAAATAATATCATTTTATTATTATTAATAAAATAATATTTTTATTATTTTTATTAAAATATTAACATATTTTTAATAATATGCTTACTAAAATAAATATTTTATTATTTTTTAATAGTAACATATTTTATTATTTTTACTATTTTTATTTTTAATAATAACATATTTTAAAAATAATATTTTTTAAAAAATAATATCTTATTATTTTTTTGAAAAATATTTTTTAAAAATAATATAATATTATATAAATTATATTTTTAAATTAATAATAAATTTTTTTCCTCTTCTTTCATTTTTTTTTCTTTCCCTTTCCTTCCCCTGCAGCAACCCCTATCCCACCCCCTCTCCCCCACCTTCCTCGGCGCATCCACCGCCGCCCTTCCCTTCCCCGACCCGACCCCACCCCACCATCGTCCATACGACCCCTCTCCATCGCCGTCTGCGCCATACCTCGCACGATTGCCCCCTACAACCTTCGTGGCTCGGTGCCGCAATCATCCCCTCCTCCAGCCCCACCCCACCGCCCTCCATGCTGCATCCAGCGTGACCGCCCCTCGCACCCTCCACAGCCCAACACCGCCATCGTTCTCCCCTCCTCTTCTCTCGGCCTCATCCCATCACCATTCATGCAGCTCCGCCTCACCATCCTTCACACCACACCGACCCCCACACCCTTCACAGCCTCACCCTACCGCAGTCTCCTTTCCTTCCATCTTTCGATCAACGATGAATATTTGATAAAAAAATAATAATAATAAATAATATTATATGAAAGAATGAAAAAAAAAATACATGTTGAAGATATGATTTTTATAGAAACCGTATCCCCATCTGCAAATTTATTTTTTAATTTTATTTTAATATAAAGTACCATATTTTAAGTCAGAAATGCATGTTAAACATGCGATTTCAAGTCACCATGTCACCACTATCTCATCCCACCTACCATAGTTTCAAAAATATATTAAAAAATAATATTTTTAAAATTAAATATTAAAAAAAACAACCGTCTCATGGCAGTCCAACGTGCATGAGCGTTGCAAAATCGTACGTGATGGTATGTGGAGACTCGGACAAGAAGATAAGAAATGAGAAAGAATAATGCTTTATGCAATCCGCTGCGTACCGTATCATTCTTACGCTCGGATTTCATTAGAATAGAATGTATATTAAATCCCACCTAGCCCAGTGCAAAAAAACCGGTTACAGGCTGGCGTACGCCCAGGGATTTTCAATGATAAAATCCTATCAACGAAAATATAATTAAAAATTTTGCTTCATGGGAGTGGAAACATTTCCATTTGATTCATAAAAAATAGAATAAGAAAAAAATAATTTTTAAAAATAAAAAATATAGATAAAAAAATTAATTTTAAATTTTTCATGAAACAAATATATTGATGATATATTTTTTTAATATATTTTTTAAATAAAAATTAAAATTTTATAAAATATCTATAAATAATTAAAATAAAATGATGATGACGATAATTTTATAAATATATAATTATAAAATATATAAATTATCAAAAATATTATTAAATATTATTTTTATAAATATTAATATAATATAATATTAATATATTTATTATATTAATGTTAATAAAATATTTTATTATGTTAATTTAATATTAATATAATTTTATAATATATTATATAATATTATCATATTATATATATATATTATATATATATATATACTTTTGCTGCCAACTTAGCTTTTCAAAAATACTTTTATTATGCCACGTGTCGATTGTGCGGAAGAAAAGATGCCCATCCACAAGGATCGGAGGGGTTTCTGAGATTCCGGTTGGGGTTTTTCCGTGGGGGACGTTCTCAGGGAAGATCTCGGTGGCTATGGAGACGATGAGGCTGGACTTGCCCATGCCAGGGTCGCCGATGATGACGACACGGACGCTGGTGCGACCGCCGACGCTCGCGGGGTTGGTCGCCATGGGAGGAGGGGGGACACAGGGGCGGGCGATCGCCGGCGCCGCGGTGGGAGTGGAGGAGAGGAGGGTTTAATACGGAGACGATGAGGCTGGAGTTGCCCGTGCCAGGGCCGTCGATGATGACGACACGGATGCTCGCGGGGTTGGTTGCCATGAGAGGCGGGGGGACAAGGAGGCGACAATCGCCGATGCCGCAGTGGGAGTGGAGGAGAGGAGGGTTTAAAGAAAGCCGGGCTCCACCACCAAGGGATGAGGCGGTGGTGGATGCCCTAATTGGTATGCTTGGATAGGAAGGAAGAACGGAAGGCAGGCAGGGGGAGGAAGACGAACAAAATAGAATGAAAGGGTTATTAGGTCAGACCTCCCGACCGGAGTGGTGGTGGGTGGCGGCCGAGGAGGAGGTGGAGGCTTTGGAGTCGGAGTCATCGGCAGGGTCCTTCGCCACCGGGATCAGTAGCTCACGATCTCTCTCTCTCTGCCTCCCATCGCACTCGATGCCCTCTTCTCCTCTCCCGTCACCCACCCATCGCAAATCCTTCTCCCATTCTCTCGATTTATACTCTTTTAGAAGAGAAAACAAAAAAAAAAAAAGTAAGTAAAATTACAGAAACCTCCCACTACTTTCACCAATTGTCACCTCTTATCTTAAAAATATAAAAATACTTATTATGATGTTGACAATTCAGCTACTCAAATAATTTTTATTATATATATATATATATATATATATATATCAAATTTTAATTTTTTTATTTTTTTTAAATTTTTTATATGAATCTTAACATCCCAAATTGCACGAAAGAAAGATCGCCCACTCATGGAGATCCATAAAGATCGAAGAAATTTTTGAGATTTTAATTGAGATTTTTTTCAAACATACACGAGTTATAATAATGTAAGCGGCGGAGGGAGAAAGCCGACGAGGATGGCTTGGAGGGTGGTAGGTTGATGGTAATGATGGAGATGGCATAGGTTGGAATCACGATGAAAAAAGATAGAGAGAAGAATGGATTTGGCCGTAATTTTTATCGGAGCAGTGGTGACCGTGATCGTGGCAATCATTGGGGTGGCTATTGGGATGGATTGTGCGATGAAGGAGAGAAATAAGTTCCCATGAAGAAGAAAGAAGAAAATAAAAAAATAAAAAAAAAGAGAAAAAAAAGAAAAAAGTCTTAAAAAAAAAGAAAAAAAAGATTTCATGAGGTCTTAATTATTCTAAAAAAAGAATATGGATTAAAACTCAGCTTTTTAAATGAGTTTTATTATGCCACCCAGAAAGAATGCTTCTATATTTGGCCCTGCAACGCACCGAGTCCTCGACTAATTATTTATATAAAATTTAGAAGTAAAAAATTTTATATATATTAAGAATATAATAAATATTCTATATAATTTTTTTTAAAAAAATAGATATTTAACTAAACATAAGTCATACTATAATGAATCATTTTTTTCACGACCAATCAAAGATATTAAAATTTTATTTTTATAAAATATTTTTTTAAAAAAATTTTCTAACGAATCAAACCAGATCATGCGCTCCATGCGCCTTACCCCATAAATTTTTCCCAGATCGCATGGGTTAGGTTTACCGTTACTATGTATTATATTATATTATTCTTTACGAGATACAATATTATATAATATTTTTTATTATTATTTTATAATATTAAAAATATTTTTTTATTTTAATTATCAAATATATATTAAAATTCTAAAGCACATTTATACCAAATAATGAGCAATTTTTTTTATAAAATCTCTATTTCCAAAAATTCTACTTTTCAAAATCACTACTGCCAACGGCAATCCTTCAACCAGATTCGGCAATGGCATTGTGATTAAAGAATTGCAACCCTTGTAACTCGTAAGGCAACCAAGGCAGTCTCGGAAAAAGCCTCGCGTTTCTTCCTCTAGCATGCTCACGCTGGTAACATGTAGAAAATGGAAGTCTGCTCGAGGAGGAAGCACCCATAATGTCCAGATTGATGGAAGAGAAAAGATGATCTATGTTCTCAGGCGCTTGGCTGCAGAGGCCACATCCTCCAAGGTTCTTCCCTGTCTTCTTTCCAACAGCCTCTCGTGTGTTTGCCCTTTTCTTCCAACAGCATCTCATCTTGTGGGGAACGCTGTGACTCGCATTAAGAAATTGATACATGGATGATGTACGCCGAACACGCACCCGCGTGAGCCACCGAAGCCAAGAGAGTGGAGGGTTGACTAAATTGAGATAGAGTTTCGGATGAGGGACTTAACTTTCGGATTCCTGCTCGATTCTGTTCGAGTAGTCGGCCATCGTGTGGCTGCACTTCCTCTGGCCGCACTTAAATAAAAGTTGAAGGGGGCATCGCATGGCCAACCATATTTCCCAAAGAGGGTGAGCCACTTTACCAACTTTTCTAGAAGCGAGTTCACCATATCTTGCCATAGGCTTGAACGTCTCCTCAAGGCTTCCAATTCATTGAGAGATTGATCTTTCTATAATTGACCAATGGATTTGCCTCTTCCAAAGTCTTGGGCCGTTGACCAACATCCTCCAACCTCTCTTGGCCAGTAAAGATAGTTTCATTTGATGTATGCCCTTCACCCCTAGTCCTTCTTTGTGTATACATACTGTTTTTCTAGTTTACCTTGCAAGAATGCCCACTATTACCGCTAAAGGTCGATGATGATTCCGCTGCGGCTGATCTGATCCGATGGCATCAATCTTGTTTGTCCACTTCGAACTTGGACTGCAGATATGGGTGAGGGCTTCAAGGCTGGGCCTGCACAATCTCCCAAGGTTGTCGAGATTGGGCTTTGAAGCCCTCCTTTTCAACAGGATGACATCCATATATATATCCAGTCATTCATGAAATCATGAAAGCTAATGCATGTCGATCTCATATCCATTTGGGCACGTGTAATTCAAGGGTTTAGATTTTGGTAGTTAACAAGGAAGAGGGAGGGCGAGGCCTTTTGTTCACGAGTTTAGAGGGATCGTCCAAGGTGGTTGCGGGGTTAGGTCCTTTTAAGTCATTTAAGTGCAGCTACCAACTACCCTCCCACCTGTATCCATTTATTGTTCTGATTGATTTCGCTTCTCCACGTTCTCGAGCAAAGCAAGATGTAAACGTCGAAGAGATGGAGAGATACATGAGATATAATTTTTTTTTTTTAAAAAATATTTTATTAATTTACTAATATCTATTTTATATATATATATATATATATATATATATATATATATATATATATATATATATATATATATATATATATATATATATATATATATTAAAATAATTAAAATAATAAAAAATATATATTTTGTTCATAGATTATAAGTTATTTATAAATTATTTTATTTTTTAAAATTTAAGATTTTATTTTTATTTATATATATATATATTAAATATATTAGATTTCACGTTCAACGATGGCAAGAACTATCTCTCTATCTTTTCCTCTTCATATTATATACCTCTAAATAGTTGTCAAGTAAAATACCAACCTATTTTCTCTCTCTAAATTCTGACACTTAAATGATGTCGAGCTAAATCATCAATTTTTTTTCATCCAAAAAATTGATACCTATTACTACTTTCTATAACATCCCATTATCTACTGTAGTTTGCATCTCTACTGAAAATAGATTAGATCTAATAAAAATCATTCTTCATCAAAATTTTAGTTATTAAAGTAATTAACATGCCATTAATTTAAATAATATAGTCTGAAATAGTTTACAGGTCATTCACTACTGTCACAATAATTATTTTTTTTATCTTCCACTCTTTAAAATATAGCTCTTCTTTTGTAAGCTACCCGATAAATAAAGTTTAACTCATGCTTTTGTCTCCCTGTTTAAACTTTAACCTATAAATTATTACTAACTCTAAATTAGAAAACTAAGTAAAAATTTCTTATAAATAGTATGAATAAACTTGCAAAATATGATATGAAAAATTTATCAAATTATATTGATTTATAATTTAGACATTATAAAACTTTTTTAGTTTTAAAAATTCATAATCACTTTGATCATCGTACCGAAATAATGAAAGAATTTTTTTTTAATTTTTTATAAATAATATTAATAAACTTTACATGCTAAACATGGCATGACTACATCATCAAGATTATGATAATAGACCTTGTTGGTGCAGAAATCCGTCGCCGCCGGAGGTCGCCGCAATCGAGGCCGCTGGAAGCCGCCGGGGACCTGCAAAACGAAGTCCCGTCCGGAACCGGTGGGGTGGTGGCTCCGGCAGGACCCTCCGACGGTCAAGTTAGTTTCCGACCAACAGTAATGGAGTGCTCGGAATGAGTTCCGGAGCTTAGAGATGTGGAGAGCTTAGAGAGCTTGAGAGTCCAGAGAGCTTAGCCTTAGTATGTCGGGAGGGGTCCTTTTATAGCGGAGCTTGATGGTGACAACTGCAGCCGCGTGCTGGCGGGCCGCTCGAGGTTCGGCGGAGTCAGTCCCACTGGTGCCGTGTGCGGCGGATTGAGGGTGACAGCCATCGCCGCCTGGCAGTGGGTCGCTATCGCCCGCGGCGGACTGACCAATGGTACGGCGGACTGACTGATAGTGATGGTTGCAGAGCCGAATGAAGGGTTGAAGGCCTTCGTCGTGTGCCCATTTCGTGGGAGTTCGGGCTCCTGAAGAGGAAGATGGGAGGGAGTTCGGCTCCCATAGGCGTCTGGCAAGAGGTATGCAGCTAAGGCTCGTCCGCAGAAGAGTTCGGCTGCTGAGAAGTCGAAGCTCGGCCGTCTGGGGTTCGGCCGGCTGTTGGGGCTTGGGCTGAGGCTTGGACACCCGAGAGTTCGGTAGGAGCTCGGTCGGCCGAAGTTTGATGAGGGCGACCGCTGAGGAGTTCGGCCCAGTGACGACTGCTGAGGAGTTCGGGCTCCTAAGTGACGACTGCTGAGGAGTTCGGGCTCCTAAGTGACGACTGCTGAGGAGTTCGGGCTCCTACGTGACGGCTGGTGAGGAGTTCGGCCGCTGAGAGGACTTCATTGAAGCTCGGCCGCTTGGAGTCGGCCCGAAGGAGTTCGGCCGCTGAGAGGTTCGAAGGAGCTCGGCTGGCCAGTTGAAGGACTTCGGTTGCTAGTTGGTTCGGCCAGGGCTCGCTGAGGAGTTCGGTCGCCTAAGGTCGGTCCGAAGGAGTTCGGCCGTGGGAAGTCCGAGGGAGTTCGGCCGTGGGAAGTTCGAAGGAGTTCGGCAGCACGGGCTCGCCTGGGGTCGGTCCGAAGGAGTTCGTCTCCCGAAGAAGTCCAGCCGCTTGGAGTCCAAGGAGCTCGGCCCTCAGGAAGTTCGGCTGGCGGTGGGAGTTCGGCCCGGACCTTGGCGCAGGGGAGTTCGGCCTCCAGGCAGTTCGGCCGTGGTAGGGGCTCGGCCTGGCGCCTGGCGCTATAGCTCTTCAGTGGCCTCTGGTTACATTGGGTTGAGCGTCGGGCCGGGCTTCGGCAGGAGCGGGATTTATCCCCAACAGTAGCCCCCCCACTCCCGAGTTCAAAAATTGAAGGAAGGGAGTACCAGAACAGGCGACTGCCGAAGTCTTCTTCCAGGCTCCGCATTCGTTGCATCTGAAGCTCGGGGAGGTCTCATCTCCAGCCAAGATTGACGCTGAAGTTGAGGCTGAGGCTTGGGGGAGACCTCATCTTCAGTCGATGTTTGGAGTTGAAATGGAACTCGTTTCCGGCTAAAGTCGATGAAGCTGATGTTGCAGCCGAAGTAAGACTCGCCTTCTTCGGTCGAGGTCGGATTTGAGCTCCTCGGGGGCGACATTATCTTCGTCAGTTGAAGTCGACTCGAGGGAGACCTCCTATCTTGCAGCCGAGGTTAAAGTGCGCGCTCGGGGGAGATCTTATCTCCTACGGCCGAGCTTCCCTCGGGGGAGATCTTACCTCCTGCGGCCGAAGTGAAGTGCGCGCTCGGGGGAGATCTTATCTCCTGCAGCCGAGGTTGTTAGGACGAGGTTCTCCTCCTGTTCCTAACCGAGGTTGTTCACGGTCGCTCGGGAGAGATCTTATCTCTAGCCGAGGTTGTCAACGGTCGCTCGGGAGAGATCTTATCTCTAGCCGAGGTTGACACTCGTGTTAGGACGAGGTTCTCCTCCTGTTCCTAACCGAGGTTGTTCACGGTCGCTCGGGAGAGATCTTATCTCTAGCCGAGGTTGTCAACGGTCGCTCGGGAGAGATCTTATCTCTAGCCGAGGTTGCACTCGAGTTAGGACGAGGTTCTCCTCCTGTTCCTAACCGAGGTTGTTCACGGTCGCTCGGGAGAGATCTTATCTCTAGCCGAGGTTGTCAACGGTCGCTCGGGAGAGATCTTATCTCTTGCCGAGGTTGATGCGCGCGCTCGGGGGAGGTCTTATCTCCTGCGGCCGAGCTTCTCTCGGGGGAGATCTTATCTCCTGCAGCCGAGGTGCGCGCTCGCGTTAGGACGAGGTTCTCCTCCTGTTCCTAACCGAGGTTGTTCACGGTCGCTCGGGAGAGATCTTATCTCTAGCCGAGGTTGTCAACGGTCGCTCGGGAGAGATCTTATCTCTAGCCGAGGTTGGCACTCGTGTTAGGACGAGGTTCTCCTCCTGTTCCTAACCGAGGTTGTTCACGATCGTCGCTCGGGAGAGATCTTATCTCTAGCCGAGGTTGTCAACGGTCGCTCGGGAGAGATCTTATCTCTTGCCGAGGTTGATGCGCGCGCTCGGGGGAGGTCTTATCTCCTGCGGCCGAGCTTCTCTCGGGGGAGATCTTATCTCCTGCAGCCGAGGTGCGCGCTCGCGTTAGGACGAGGTTCTCCTCCTGTTCCTAACCGAGGTTGTTCACGGTCGCTCGGGAGAGATCTTATCTCTAGCCGAGGTTGTCAACGGTCGCTCGGGAGAGATCTTATCTCTAGCCGAGGTTGCTCGTGTTAGGACGAGGTTCTCCTCCTGTTCCTAACCGAGGTTGTTCACGAGGTTCTTATCCTCCGAGGTGGGGGAGATCTTATCTCCTACGGCCGAGCTTCGGGGGAGATCTTATCTCCTGCGGCCGAGCTTGTTGCTCGCGTTAGGACGAGGTTCTCCTCCTGTTCCTAACGCGGCGATTATCGACTGCTGCTCTCCTGTCATCGCATAGTTTTCGCATCCAGAAATAATATTTGCAGAGGGGAGAATTTTACCGAAGGGAAATCGTGGACAACGCGCTCTCGTTTGAGGGTCGACGGGGTGTTGTTCCTCGGAGCCTCCTCGAGCAGCAAGTCCCGTCCAGACGACCTCCTCTATCTCCTGCCGGCCTTCATAATTTGGACCATGCTTCTCTTGACTTTGTCGCTGGGGATGACAATCACCGATGTGGCTAGCTCCTAGCTCCTCCCTGGGGTGGCATTGATGACGCCGCGGGACGGCCAACCTTCTTGTCTTTTCCGGTTTCGGCAGTGCCTATAGCCGATCTTCTCCTTGATCGCGCATGTTTGGAGAGGCCGTAGTCCTTCAGGTCTCGGCGGTTGGCTCTTAACTTTGCCGAAGAATTCGAGTTGGAGGGTCGTAGTTGCGGAACCTTCTGGGAGGGGGGCTTCGTTCCGTCCTTGCCGGCGCCGAACTTTATTTTGGAGGTTGAGTTGAGGAGTTCGGCTTTCCACCGAGCTTCATTTTACCTTGATGCCGAGCTTTGGGGTGAGCCCGGCTTTTCTCGCCCGAACTTCATTCCGCCTCCAGTGAACACTTTGTAGGCGGTTCCTTTGGGGGACATTCTGGAGCGTGAGTTCGGCCTTACTTGCGCCGAACTTCGTTCCACTTTCCCGCGGAAGCTTCCGCGGGAGGACTTCATACTTCTTTGTCGGAGCTTCCTCGCTGACGGGCTCATAGGTGGGTTCGGCCTTCCTCGCGCCGAACTTCATTCCGCTTCAGCGGGGGAACTTCTGCTCTCCGTTTCTCTCTTAGGGGCGATTGGGCTCCTCCCTAAGGCTGATTCCTCCGCATTTCTTCGGCAATAAGTTCCGGGGTGGACGACCTCCTCATGCTGAACTCCTCAATTTGGTGCAAGCTCTTGTTGCTGGGAGATGGCGAATCGCTGAATGCACCGAGATCTTTCCAGGGGCCATGTGAATGACGCCGTAAGGTGGCCGACCTTCTTGTAGTCTGGCTACGGCAGCGCCCTTAGCCGATCTTTTTCTGCTTCAGGCCGGTACCGGAGGAATTTACCCAGCCGACCCGTTCTGACGAGCTCCTCAATTTCGTCTCGGAGCTGGATGCATCCCTCCGTGTCGTGGCCGTGGTCGTGATGGTAGAGGCAGTACTTATTTCGATCGCGCTTGTTTGGGGGAGATCGTAATCCTTCCGGTCTTGGCAGCTGGTGCTTTTACTTCGGTGAGAATCTGGGTTCGAGGAGCGTTGAGGGGGGCATAGCGGCGGAACCTTCCGGGAAGTGGACTCCTTCGCGCCTCCTTATCAGGGCGAGTTCGAGGAGTTCGGGCCCGCCTGCTTTCGTAGGGGGTCTGCGAGTGCAGCCGAGCTTCACCCAGCTCTTCCTCGTCCGCCAGCCGGTCCTTTCTGACGAGCTCCTCATCTTTCAATTTGAAGGCTTCTTCCGCACGGGCATATCTCTCGGCTCGAGCCAGCAGGTCGGCGAAGTCCCTGGGATACCTTTTTTCCAGAGAGAACAGCAAGCTATTTTTCTGAAGGCCGCCCTTAAGTGCGGCCATCGCGACAGACTGGTCCAGGTCCCGGACTTCCAATGCCGCGGCGTTGAATCGAGTGACGTAAGTCCGGATGGATTCCCCTTGCTTCTGCTTGACGCTCATCAGGGAATCTGAACCTCGGCTCGGTCGTCGGCTGCTGATGAAGTGGGCCGCGAACCGACTGCTCATCTGGTCGAAAGAGAAGATCGTGTTGGGCTTCAACGCCGAGTACCAGTTCCTCGCTGCTCCCTTTAAGGTAGACGGGAAGGCTCGGCACAGCACGGCATCTGAAGCGCCGTGAAGCAGCATCATGGCCCGGAAGGCCCCCAGGTGATCAACCGGATCAGAAGTTCCATCGTAGCTTTCCAGTTGAGGGAGCTCGAAGGTCGGTGGAACAGGTTCTTGCATGATTTTCTGCGAGAAAGGAGGGTCTGCACAAACGTCGTCACCACGCGAGGGGGGACGAAGTTCTTCAATTCGCCGGTTCATTTCCGAGAGCCTTTGGCCCAGCAGGTCCTCCCGGTCTCTGATCTCCAAGGCTTTCTGGTGAGATGGGCGCGAGGCTTCACCCTTGGTCGATCCATGATCCGAACAAGGGCTCTCCCTCCTCCGCCTCTCCAATCCCGGGTATCGGAGGTCGGGCTGCCCAGGCCGGTCGCTCTTGGACTGGATCATTCCGACCTTCGGAAAGCCCCGCGCCGGTCGGGCTGGCACTGGGACTTGTCGGTGCAGCACCGCCTGCACCGCCTCCGTGAGACCGCGAACGTGCTGGATGAGCTGGTTGAACTGCTCCGTATCCACCGCGGCTATAGACGGGGGCTGAGTCACCGGGGCCGGAGCAGGGACGGACGGACTCGGAGGGGATCGAGCCGCGGAAGCCGTCGAGCGCCGCGTCGAAGCCCTTCTGGGGGGCATTTCCTCTTTCCAGAGAAGGAATTCTGAAGAGGGAGAAGAGAGATCCGGAGCAGGGGCGGAAAATCGTCGCCGAGCACTCCTTTAAGAACAAGGGAACCTCGAAGGTTCAGTCCCTCGTTCCCACAGACGGCGCCAATCTGTTGGTGCAGAAATCCGTCGCCGCCGGAGGTCGCCGCAATCGAGGCCGCTGGAAGCCGCCGGGGACCTGCAAAACGAAGTCCCGTCCGGAACCGGTGGGGTGGTGGCTCCGGCAGGACCCTCCGACGGTCAAGTTAGTTTCCGACCAACAGTAATGGAGTGCTCGGAATGAGTTCCGGAGCTTAGAGATGTGGAGGAGAGCTTAGAGAGCTTGAGAGTCCAGAGAGCTTAGCCTTAGTATGTCGGGAGGGGTCCTTTTATAGCGGAGCTTGATGGTGACAACTGCAGCCGCGTGCTGGCGGGCCGCTCGAGGTTCGGCGGAGTCAGTCCCACTGGTGCCGTGTGCGGCGGATTGAGGGTGACAGCCATCGCCGCCTGGCAGTGGGTCGCTATCGCCCGCGGCGGACTGACCGATGGTACGGCGGACTGACTGATAGTGATGGTTGCAGAGCTTGCCGAATGAAGGGTTGAAGGCCTTCGTCGTGTGCCCATTTCGTGGGAGTTCGGGCTCCTGAAGAGGAAGATGGGAGGGAGTTCGGCTCCCATAGGCGTCTGGCAAGAGGTATGCAGCTAAGGCTCGTCCGCAGAAGAGTTCGGCTGCTGAGAAGTCGAAGCTCGGCCGTCTGGGGTTCGGCCGGCTGTTGGGGCTTGGGCTGAGGCTTGGACACTTGAGAGTTCGGTAGGAGCTCGGTCGGCCGAAGTTTGATGAGGGCGACCGCTGAGGAGTTCGGCCCAGTGACGACTGCTGAGGAGTTCGGGCTCCTAAGTGACGACTGCTGAGGAGTTCGGGCTCCTAAGTGACGACTGCTGAGGAGTTCGGGCTCCTAAGTGACGACTGAGGAGTTCGGCCGCTGAGAGGACTTCATTGAAGCTCGGCCGCTTGGAGTCGGCCCGAAGGAGTTCGGCCGCTGAGAGGTTCGAAGGAGCTCGGCTGGCCAGTTGAAGGACTTCGGTTGCTAGTTGGTTCGGCCAGGGCTCGCTGAGGAGTTCGGTCGCCTAAGGTCGGTCCGAAGGAGTTCGGCCGTGGGAAGTCCGAGGGAGTTCGGCCGTGGGAAGTTCGAAGGAGTTCGGCAGCACGGGCTCGCCTGGGGTCGGTCCGAAGGAGTTCGTCTCCCGAAGAAGTCCAGCCGCTTGGAGTCCAAGGAGCTCGGCCCTCAGGAAGTTCGGTTGGCGGTGGGAGTTCGGCCCGGACCTTGGCGCAGGGGAGTTCGGCCTCCAGGCAGTTCGGCCGTGGTAGGGGCTCGGCCTGGCACCTGGCGCTATAGCTCTTCAGTGGCCTCTGGTTACATTGGGTTGAGCGTCGGACCGGGCTTCGGCAGGAGCGGGATTTATCCCCAACAGACCTATAATTTTTTATTTACATATAAACAAATAAAATAATATATAAATTAATCATATAATATGTATATTTCTATTTTTATATAAACAAGAATCTTATCATAATTATCAGAAAATTTTTATATAATAAAATTTATTATGGAAACTAAATAATAATATGAAAATTTTTATATAATAAACTCTATTACAGAGAGATCAAGATGTAGTTTTGGAGTGCGTGAGAGCGGAGAAGAGGTAATGGGATCCCCTTCTTCCACCTCCCATTGGAGGGAAGACCCCTCAAAACCTCTCCTCCATCCCACCTCGTCCACCAGAAGATACTGCACCACACTCTTCTGCTCCTGTCTCGTCCTCCTCGCCCTCCTCGCCATCGCCTCCGCTGCCTCCTGGCGCTCCGCCTCCGCCCCCACCGCCCGGCCCCTGTCCAAGCTTTCCCGCCCAGTCGTCATCATCGTCTCCGCCGACGGCTTCCGCTTCGGGTACCAGTTCAAGACCCAGACCCCCAACATCCGCCGCCTCATCGCCGGCGGCACCGAGGCGGAGGAGGGCCTCATCCCGGTGTTCCCCTCCCTCACCTTCCCCAACCACTACTCCATCGCCACCGGCCTCTACCCTCCCTACCACGGCATCATCAACAACTACTTCACCGACCCGGTCACCGGCGACTGGTTCACCACCGCGAGCCACGAGCCTCACTGGTGGCTCGGGGAGCCCCTCTGGCAGACCGCCGCCGCCCAGGGGGTCGCCGCCGCCACCTACTTCTGGCCCGGCTCCGAGGTAATCAAAGGCTCCTGGACCTGCCCTCCTAAATTCTGCCCTAAATACAACGGCTCGGTGCCGTTCGAGCAACGAGTTGACACTCTTTTGGGGTTCTTCGATCTCCCTGGCGATGAGGTCCCCGCACTCATGATGCTCTATATGGAGCAACCCGATCTCCAAGGCCATGAATTTGGCCCTGACGATCCGGAGGTCACTAAGGGAGTAGCTCGCGTCGATCGAATGATTGGCCGATTGATCGCCGGGCTCGAGGAAAGAGGGATCTTTGAGGATGTCACCATGATCATGCTGGGAGATCACGGAATGGTCGGCACCTGCAGGAAAAAGACCATCTTTCTGGATGATTTGGCTCCATGGGTTCAAATTCCAGAGAGCTGGGTACAGTCCTATAGCCCATTGCTGGCGATCCGACCTCCAGCCGAGGTTTGTTCGTCGGATGTGGTGGCCAAAATGAATGAAGGGTTGAGCTCAGGGGAGGTTGAGAACGGGGAGTATCTAAGAATGTTTCTTAAGGAGGATTTGCCTGAAAGGCTCCATTATTCTGCTAGTTCCAGGATTCCACCGATCATAGGGATATTGGGCGAGGCGTACACCGTCGTGCAGAACAGAACATCGGAATATTCCGAGTGTGGAGGAGCTCATGGATATGATAATGCGTTGTTTTCGATGAGGACCATATTCATGGCCCATGGACCGCGGTTTGAAAGGGGTCGAAAAATTCCGTCGTTTAAGAATGTCGAGATATACAACTTGGTCACTACCATTCTGAATCTAAAGGGTGCTCCAAATAATGGCTCAGCATCGTTTCCAAATTCTGTTCTTCTGCCAAGCACTTGACTTGTACTTGGTGGAATTTGGGGATGTGGCGTGTCGTTCGCTATCTTTTGCAAGGTCAGGATGAAATAAATCAGTTGCTTTAGTTCGCCTGAAATCATTGGTAGAATCGTTGCTCATGTGTTGTTTTGGGGATGTATTGTTCGCTATCTTGTTTTCACTTTCACGACTGGTTGGGAATTTTCTTGGACCGCAGCAGGAACCATTCCATA
Source organism: Cocos nucifera (assembly GCA_006176705.1). Lineage (NCBI taxonomy): Eukaryota > Viridiplantae > Streptophyta > Magnoliopsida > Arecales > Arecaceae > Cocos > Cocos nucifera. Next base: position 2,570,455 of record QRFJ01000030.1, read on the forward strand.
ATTCTTAGGTTTAGCTATAAATTTTGTTGCGGTTTCCGACGGTCATTCAACCTAGAGATTGTTTCTCTTATCGGTAAACAAATGTTAAATCTGATTATTACTGCTGAGAATTGGAGGAATGGCTCCGAGTAGATAATCTGCAAAATAAAGTTCGGATCGAAGGATTTTATCTCCGGCGAGGATCCTCCGACGCTCAAATCAGGAATAAACAGGGGTTAATTTCTTTTGAGAGCAATTTTCTTGCTTATCTGAGTCCTCGGGGTTCGTGGTATTTATGAAAAAATTTTACACGATGGTTACATCATTCCGCTGATTTCGGGCCGCTAATCTCGTCGTGGCGGAATTTCTGGAAACCTTTCGACGGTTGCTGGTGTGATTAGGATTTCCAATTTATCCGAGATGATTTAAAAATGATAGGTGTCAGCCGAGATATTTTCATAAATATTGAGTTAAATCGACCCTCCGGCATTAGTCATATATTCGAAGGATATTATAGTAATATCCTGATCCACAAGCGCTCGTCGGAATAGACTGAGTTGAGATGCCTCTAGAGTATATCAGTCGATTGGAGATATTTTATTACCACCATAACACTGGTCATGGCTCATCACTGCCATCCTATATATATATATATATATATATATATATATATATATATATATGGAAGAATGCAAATACTTGTTTGTAATTCATATTATTTCAGGCACTGCCATGCTCAAATTTCCATTAGCACATATTTATAAAGCATAAAGAAATCTATAATTGCAGATGCCAAGTTATTACCAGATATTACAGGTTGAGTCCACGGATAACCTGAAGAATTCTGTGCCAAATGGGGTTGCGCAATTCGTTTGTAGCTTTCCACGAACTTTTCTCGGCCGTCGCGGATGGAATGCATTCGCTATTAAGAATTACATGAGCATCATTGTTTCTTACTTCCTCCAACGCGTAAATGTAAATGCATCGCCAGACAACCTGTTTCAAAAACCTGGTGCTATTCCAACTCAGAATAATTCTCAAATATTATTTGATCACATTTTTATGTCCCCGTTGCTCGTTGTCATTGCTTGTCACCATCTTTTTTGCTCCTGTTCTTTAAATAAAAATGTTAAAATTCAGCTTAGAACATTTCATGTTGAAAGTTTTATGAAGTGCAAATAAATGACAGGAATGCTTGAAAGAGGATTTTCATTTCATTGGCTTCAAGTCATACAATATCTTGTGAAACTATATGAGATGGTACTCAAAACTGCATATACATACATGTATGCGTGTACGCATGCATCTATATGCTTTTATATACTTTGATTAATATCTCTATCTTGCATGGAGAATGTGTTCATTGCTGCTGCTACAAGAGGCTCCCAGGAGTCTATTGCGAGCCTTGACAGAAGGCTTGTATTGGAAGAGATGAGGCCACTTGTCAGGTATGGTGGAAACCCCTTTTTTTTTGCACCTCTCATTGATTGGATTTATATCATTTGCTTGTTTTGTGAGAGATGGCATGATCGCAGTTCTGTCCGGGGGAGTGGGCAGCCAAAACAAAGAGAGTCGGAGGAAGATGAAGGAAGAGAAGGCTCTTTTAAGACCTGAGATACGTTGTGAAGATGCCGTAGTCAAATTCATTTGGAGTCTATATGAAATATTTCCACCGGCAGGCTGATCTGGTTGTTTGGATCCGCCATTTGTGTCTGATATGCCAACGGGTAATTAAGAAATGGAGGGGAAGGCATTGGTTGGATGCATGATACGAATTGGAGGACAAGCCCAGAATTTGTAGGTTACTGGCTTGGGAGACTAACGTTTTGTGAACAATGAACGGGGAGGTCGCACTTTTTTTTGCAGTGATATAATCATCAAAGCTACCGCTTCCGTATCTTTCCATCTATAATTTGGTGGTGGGCGGTGGTTGTTGCTCCTGAATTTTCTGATCTAAGATCGGCCGATGAGGATGAAGAAGCTTGGCCATCGAAGAATATGAGATCGAGGATGAATTTTGCTTGAGCTTCGTCCGTTCATCTGTAATAAAGTCTCCATCGGAGTATTTTTCGATAAAAACTCTTCGATGTTCAAGTTAGAAGATTGAAGAACAATAAGGAGAGAAAGTGTCGAATTGAATGGCATACCTGAAGGATCCCAGAGCTTCTTTATTTATAGCAGAGGAATTGAAGTCGTATCCATTTCAGACTCTAACAATTTTTCGAGTTTATTGCTCTGGATTAATTCAAAATTTTTTTTTCTTCTTGAGAGATGGGATTGCGAAAGATTCTTCCTTTATTCGAGTTTTTCGATTTGGAGGGAATGTAGTTTTTTGATTCGGAGGGGATGCAGTTTCAACAAGAATGATTGTAGGTCGGTTATTGACGGACAATGCCTGTTCATGTAGCTCGACGATCAATCTGGATCCGACGAGGACGAGGTATAAAGACCTATATTATTTTATTAGGAAGCGATCTTTCGTAGGTCGGTCGGAATTATAGGTTGGCTTAGATCGATCTATAGCTAACCACGAGCGAAGTATCGCATCGTTCCATTCAGATGATTTATTGAAATAGATCGACGGCCGATCCTAAATGAATCGAGACCGCATCAACTTCATTCTACAACAGTCGAACTTTGGATCTACTAAAATTCCAGAGATTCGTTTCAGCGGGCAGAAGTAGACCTTTATTTACGCCTTCCTCAAGTTCATATGGTGTGAATCATATAAAAAAAAAAAAAAAAAAAGAAGGATAAACAACTCCAGACAAAGGGTGCCATATTTTACCTCCTTCCATCCTTCTGAGGTCCAAGATAGCGATAAGCCTCCTGTGATTCCCCTCCTCGCCAATTGTCCCCTCTCCCTTTCCCACGGCCATTTTCGCCTCCTCCACCTTTTTTTTATTTTTTATTTTTTTAGTATCGTATTTTCATAAATATAAAAGAGAAAACAAAAAAAAAGATTCAGATGATTCCACGTCCACACAAACTTGACCCTCTCTGTCTGCAATGCTACGCCTCCCATTCCAAGATAATGTTGCGCGTGTTGCAGTGCAGAAAAGAATCACCTCACCACGTCAGCCTTAACCGTCCTCTGCTCCCCCATTGGCTGCGTCCTAATTTCAAAGGCATTCGTGCCCCCTCCGCAGTCACCCACCAACCAAAACCACCTATCCAGATCTAGATTTATATATATATACACACACACACATATATATCACCATCTAATATCATTTTTTTTATTTTTTTATTTATTTTCTAAAAATAATTTTTTTTATTTAATTATTATTTTAATTTTAAAAATATATGCATTTTTTTTGATAATAAAAATATATGTATGCTTGATGCCATCATTGATATTATAAAATTATAATATGATGATTGTAGACAAGAATAATGGCAGCTGAGATGATGATTCTGCCGATGATGGTAATTAGAACTATAATAGAGATATTGATAATATGACAAAAATGATAGCAGTAATAGAATATTGAGAAAGTCATGAAAATAATAATCATGATAATGATATGATAGAGGCCATGGTGATAAAGAGAATTAAGGTTATAAAAATTTAATAGATACAATCATAATGGTGAGAATGATGGTGATGATGGTATAGAAATGATGCTTATAATGATGATGATAGAGATAATGATTTTGTCAATAAAAAATAATAATATAATAATAAAAAATATCAATAATAATAATAAAAAATATAATTTTTTTATTTTTAAAAAATAAAAATCAAAATCTCTCACTTTTAGTTATTTAAAATAATAAAAATATTTTTAAAATAAATAATGATAGAAAATATATTTTATCTTGATTTTTATAATTTTGTTCTTAAAAATCTATCATATTTATATATAAAATAGAATCTTGATTTTTTTTGTAGAATTCTTCATTTATTGTATGCATGTAGGTATTAATGATGTGCTTAATTATTATTTAAATTTATTACTATATTTGATTGACTTTGTATCCAAGAGCTTGAAAAATTATTGGTCATTTTGATAGGTTCACTTGGAACATAAGAAGTAATAATTTTTAATATTTAAATCTTTATTCACTTCATTAAATTTAATTATTTTTATACTAATTTTAATTCTTGATAAATTATATTTTTCATCTCCCTACCGTATCTCTTTGTTTTTACTAGTTTGTTTGAAATTTGAGATGTTTTATATATATATTCAACATGCATATATATTATTAATAGTACAAAATTATGTTTAAATAATAATATATATATATAATTATTTAATATATATATATTATTAATAATAGAAAATTATGCTCGACTATCACCAAAGATTGTTCTTATATTAGATAAATTTTTATTTACATAATTAAAAATCATTAATTATTTAGTTGATTAGTTTAAAATTTGAGGAGCTATCTCTTTTTAATGCCTTAGTCTTGGCTCGTTGCATCAAATTTAATCTTTTTATATTAAATTTAATTCCATTTTTCATCTGCTGGCATGGAATTTGGAAAGTTAAGTTTTTACTATTTACTATAATTTATTATGCTATTTTTTTAATTTTAAAAACGGTTTAAAAATAAAAAATATTTAATATATTTTTATGTCTATTTTTTAATTTTAAAAAAATAAAAAAAAGAAATAAAAATAATGTCGGAATCTCCCGCATCATTTGCTTCGCCACATTATTGGCACTGTTATAGAGACCAAATACCACAAGTATAGCCTCAAACAACAACACGGACTCGTAGCCGCCGGAGTCGGAGGAGGTCAAGGCGGGGCTCGGACCCTTGTAGCTCTCCTTGTTCCTCGGCCTCCGAGTCCTTTGAAACAGCAAAGAGAGAGAGAGATCTCCGTGTCTCTTATCAGTGTTCGACCAATGGATCGTGCCCAAAAACTAGCTTGCCGGGCGATCCTCCGCCGTCTGGTCTCCCAATCCAAGCCATCCCAGCCACCGGCGGCCAACTCCCCTCGCCTCCTCTCCTCCCTCGCGCCGTCCATTTTCCCGGCGAACTCCGCCACCCGCCGCCCCTCAGCCACCGACTACTCCCCCTTCCGCAATGCCGGCCAGCAGTCCCGGTGGATCTCGGTCGAGTCGCTCCGCCCCAGCGACACTTTCCCCCGCCGCCACAACTCGGCCTCGCCGGACGACCAGGCCCGCATGGCCGAGCTCTGCGGCTTCCCCTCCCTCGACGCTCTCATCGACACCACCGTCCCCAAGTCCATCCGCATCGCCCCCATGACCCTCCCCAAGTTCGACGCCGGCCTCACCGAGTCCCAGATGCTCGACCACATGAAACGCCTCGCCTCCATGAACAAGGTCTTCAAGTCCTTCATCGGCATGGGCTACTACAACACCTTCGTCCCCGCCGTCATCCTTCGCAACATCATGGAGAACCCCGGGTGGTACACCCAGTACACGCCCTACCAGGCCGAGATCGCCCAGGGCCGCCTCGAGTCCCTCCTCAACTTCCAGACCATGATTACCGACCTCACCGCCCTCCCCATGTCCAACGCCTCCCTCCTCGACGAGGGCACCGCCGCCGCCGAGGCCATGGCCATGTGCAACAACATCCAGCGCGGCAAGAAGAAGACCTTCTTGATCGCCTCCAACTGCCACCCCCAGACCATCGACGTCTGCAAGACCCGGGCCGGCGGATTCGACATCAACGTCGTCGTCGCCGACCTCAAGGACTTCGATTACCGCTCCAACGATGTCTGCGGTGTCCTGATTCAGTATCCCGGGACGGAAGGCGAGATCTTGGACTACGGGGAGTTCATCAAGAACGCGCATGCTAGCGGGGTGAAGGTCGTGATGGCGACGGATTTGCTGGCGCTGACGGTGCTGAAACCGCCGGGCGAGCTCGGGGCCGACATCGTTGTTGGGTCGGCGCAGAGGTTCGGGGTGCCGATGGGCTATGGAGGGCCCCACGCGGCATTCCTGGCCACGTCGCAGGAGTACAAGAGGATGATGCCCGGGAGGATCATCGGAGTCAGCGTGGATTCCAGCGGGAAGCCGGCGCTCCGGATGGCGATGCAGACCCGGGAGCAGCATATCCGGAGGGACAAGGCCACTAGCAACATCTGCACTGCGCAGGTCTGGGATATGTTTGCTGATTTGCCCAGTTGATATTAAAAACTTTTGATTCATTCATTTGATGGATTGCTGATAGAGAATTGTATTGGAAAATTTGGACTTTTAGGCGTTGCTTGCGAATATGGCTGCAATGTACGCCGTGTACCATGGGCCTGAAGGCCTGAAGGCCATAGCCGATCGGGTTCATGGTCTTGCTTCTACTTTTGCACATGGGCTGAAGAAAATTGGAACCGTGGAAGTCCAAGAGCTTCCCTTCTTTGACACTGTGAAGGTTACCTGCCCTGATGCAAAGGCAATTGTTGAAGAGGCTTACAAGAATGAAATGAACCTGCGGCTTGTGGACTCAAACACGGTATATAATTCTATCCACTTTCTCTTTAATTGAAGGAGTCGGTCCCTTAGAGATGTATGCATGATTCTTCCTGTGAGTTGTTTCTGGTTTTGATATAGTTGTTTTGTTACACTGTAGATAACTGTGTCTTTTGATGAGACTACAACGCTGGAGGATGTGGACAAGTTGTTCAAAGTGTTTGCTTGTGGCAAGCCTGTAAGTGGTTTTGCTGAACAGCTTACTATTGTCTAAGATGAAAGTTGTTTTCTTTGCATATTGGAAAAAGAGCCTATATTTGTCCAAATTCTCAGGTAAACTTTACTGCTGCATCTCTTGCACCTGAGGTTCAACCGGCAATTCCAAGTGGGCTTGTTAGAGATAGCCCATATCTGACACACCCAATCTTCAATTCGTATGAACCTTTTCCCTATGTTGCTAGTTGTCATGGTGTATCTCTGGAGCCCTTATAGTTGTTTTCTCTGCCTTCCAGGTACCACACGGAGCATGAGCTTCTCCGGTACATCCATAAGTTACAAGCGAAAGATCTTTCATTGTGCCACAGCATGATTCCTCTTGGGTCTTGCACCATGAAACTGAATGCTACCGTAGAGATGATGCCTGTGACTTGGCCCAATTTTGCAGATGTTCACCCATTTGCCCCTGCTGAACAGGCTCAGGGATATCAGGTAATAGAATGTCCTCCTGATGATTAATGCCCACCATGTTAAATTCATCATAATCTGTAGGAAATGCGAATTTTTGACATAATCCGTTTTAATTTTTTTAATAATTAAAAGGAAATGTTCAAAGATTTGGGTGAACTCTTGTGCACAATCACGGGATTTGATTCCTTCTCTTTGCAACCAAATGCTGGTGCTGCTGGAGAATATGCAGGGCTCATGGTTATTCGTGCTTACCATATGGTAGGGTTTCTGAACATTTGAATCATCAAATTGCTTACTATATCCAATTGTTCATCATCTGAGGATATAGAGCTTAGGTCTTCATCTGTTTTGGATACTTGTATATTTGTCGGTGACAAACTGTAGGCAAGAGGAGAAAGCCATCGGAATGTCTGCATCATACCAGTCTCAGCTCATGGAACAAATCCCGCGAGTGCAGCTATGTGTGGAATGAAAATAGTGGCTGTTGGAACTGACTCCATGGGTAATATTAACATTGAGGAAGTAAAAAAAGCTGCTGAAGCACATAAAGACAATTTGTCTGCTCTGATGGTATGAATGCTGCATCTTCTCCATTTACAATTTATAAGGAAATAGTGTCTCTTCTTTAAAAATCATTTTATCTATATTGTTGCTATCTTTATGCTTGTGGTCTTTATATTGCAAAGGTAGTGCTGCAATTATTCTGATGCATAATGATAACTTCTGCATAATATTTGATGGTACAGCTGCCAAGAGCATTTTACTGCTTTGCAGTTCAATGTTGTCATCATAGGTTAAAATGATATTGGATTTCATTGATGCATGCTCATTTTTAATGGTTAAAATACCATGCTATGGAGTTTTTAACAGCCCCTGGCACTTTTATGATATTTATTAACTTCTTCAGGTTACCTATCCATCAACTCATGGAGTCTATGAAGAAGGCATTGATGAGATTTGCAAAATTATTCATGATAATGGTGGACAAGTCTACATGGATGGAGCTAACATGAATGCACAGGTTAGTTTTCTTTTCTAAACTGAACTCCTAATAGATATGTGCACTCTGATTATATCTTATATACATGGTTGTAATTTTTTGATTAATGATTCAACAATAGCTACAATTTAGGTATTAGGGGAAATTGGTAGTAAGAATTCCAAACCACTCTACTAATTAAACTTGCGAATAAGGTTGTTCTGCATGACAGTCAGGAATACTTATTGGGTCGTCACACGGTATTGCTGTATGATTGTATCTTTTAAAGGAAAGAGCTTGCATTGCCCCCTCCCTCTTTTGCAGGGTATATTTTAGAAAATTTCTCCCATTTTCTGACAAGAACTTTATATTGTATACAGGTTGGTTTGACAAGCCCTGGCTGGATTGGAGCTGATGTCTGCCATCTTAACCTCCACAAAACTTTTTGCATCCCACACGGTGGAGGTGGTCCTGGAATGGGTCCTATTGGTGTGAAGAAACACTTGGCACCATTTTTACCATCGCATCCTGTGGTAAGATACTTTTGTTTGACTAATATTTGGAAGTTGAATAACTTAAATATTATCCTAAGACATGTTAATTTTTATGACGAATTACATATCTCTTAGTGACCAAAAAATTGCCTATTCTGACATATTTTCGTTTGCTCATTGTCCTTCTAATGAGTATGTCTTGTAATATATTACACCAAATTCATCAAGAAGTTTCCATGTTGAACATTACTATTTTTCATGTTAACACACCTATACTTGAAGAAAGGATGTACTTGGTGAGGACTGCATGCATTCTGCATCACTCATCTAATTTGGTTTAGTGGCTGTTTGGTTGCATGCATATCAAGATGTCGCTCTGAAAAATGCAACTACAAACTGTGTTTGGTTGTTTAATATTATTAATGTACCATGATATATAATACCACAATATAGTATATAATATAATATAATATAATATAATATCAATTTAGATAATTATGAAATTATTTTTATTTTAGTAATATTTTTATTGTTAATAAAATATATTATAATAATTATCGTATTTGTATATCTTCGAATCATAATTATACTATATTTATATACAATATTTCTATTACGAAATGAAGTTATGCTTTTAAATAATATTTTATCATATAATAACTATTATAGTAAGAATTATGATAATATTACAATAATTGTTATTATTATAATCATGATAATATTATTGGCATATGATTATTAGAGAGAAAGGGAGGCGATGATAGACCTTTAAGGTTGCATCTAGAACCTGCTTCTAGGGATAAAGCCATTTTTAGCTACATTTCTAGATGCACCAGAAGGGCCTTAGGGTGCAATTCAATTGTCTACTCTGACTTAGTTGGAAGGAACCAAACACCTAGACTTGTCTACCTGCGACAGCGTGCAGCATCTGAGGCTCAAATGCAGGCAACCAAGCAGCCCTTTAGCGAAGCTCATACTCGTAATTGAAAATTGTAGATGAAGTCTCCCACCTACATGTTTGTGTACTTGATTTTGTTTTTTCCTATATATTTCTGAGTTTTCTTTCTTGTCTGCTAAATTTTCCTCTTTTCTAAATATGTGCCCCTTTGTACCCTTGTCTAAGTCGGTTTTACATGCCATATGCTTCATGATGCTAACAGTAGTGTTTCTCTTCTGTGGTCTTTGAAATTGTTGCATTAATGTGTGTTCTTATGATGATAATTTTTTATTTCAGATCAATGTTTCTTATTGTAGATCTGGTCTTTCTGGAATATACTAGTTTTGAGCATCACTTTGCTGGTTGCTGCAGTCTTTATGACACTGTCTTTATTTCTGCAATCCTTTTTACCGGACAAGGTTGTATTGATTATTGAAATTATAATGTGGCTTCATCCTACCACTCAGTTGTTAAAATTGATGACTTTTGTTGCAATTATACCTATGCTTCTACTGTAATTACATTTCTCATGATCTTATGGCACATTTCTGAGGCGGAGTTCCTTGACAGTTTTAAGACCATTAACTGTAGCACTGTAAACAGTAATGTCCTTCTTTCACATTCATATGGTTTCGTCACATCACATAATAGAAAATGCATATGATATGATTTGGATGTCATGGGTTCTGTCCATTTGATATCATGTGGAAAAAGATGATTATCATGGACCCTTTCAAGAGATCTATAACAGTTACCCTTCTTGTAATGTTAGGTGCCAACTGGTGGAATACCACCGCCTGATAAGGCTCAGCCACTTGGTACTATTTCTGCGGCACCTTGGGGATCTGCACTTATTTTGCCCATTTCATACACATACATAGCTATGATGGGTTCTAAGGGCCTAACTGATGCATCAAAGATTGCCATCTTGAATGCAAACTACATGGTTAAGCGTCTAGAGGTATCTTATGTTTTCCTTTTCATGTCCATTTATTCTGTCCATGCTTTCATTTCAATAGGTAGTTTCAGTTTACAGTGATAGCCTACCTGCTGAGAAGTTGGTCTGATTTAATCCCTTATATTAAACTTTGGTGTTGCAGAATCATTACTCCATTCTTTTCCGTGGAGTAAATGGAACCGTTGCACATGAGTTCATTGTTGACTTAAGGGGTTATAAGGTGCTTTATACCAACAGTTCTGTGGTTGTTCACCTTCATCTTCCTCTATTTCTTGATAATGAGTTTTTCTAAGATTCGACTTAATTGCAGGCAACTGCTGGTATAGAGGCTGAAGATGTTGCCAAGCGTCTTATGGATTATGGATTCCATGCGCCCACAATGTCTTGGCCGGTTCCAGGCACACTCATGATTGAACCCACTGAAAGTGAAAGCAAAGTATCGTTGGAAGACTCTTTTCTTCTGTCAAGTTCATCTCTTCTTCATTAACATATTTATATCTAAAGCAAATTTAATTCCTCCTGCAGGCAGAACTAGACAGGTTCTGTGATGCTCTCATTTCTATCAGGGAAGAAATTGCTGAGATTGAGAAAGGTAGAGCTGATATTAGTAACAATGTCCTGAAGGTAAAGACATGTAGCAGCATCAATGCACTCGCTTAAAATTCTTTTAGCTAGCTGCACTGGTGCATTTATTATTTTAAAATAACATGTTTTATTTATTTTTCTTCTATAATATTTCCCCACTGCTATATATCTTTTGCTGAAAAACAAAATCAATGCATGCATAACAGGATCAATTCAGGAACTCCTTCAGTTCCTTTCACTTAAAAATGTTGTTACTGTTATTTAGAGAATACAAGATAAAATATAAGAGAATCAAATATATGTGCAGAGCTCTCCTCATCCAGCATCCCTGCTTATGGGCGACACATGGACAAAACCCTACTCCAGGGAATATGCAGCATTCCCTGCTTCATGGCTCCGAGGTTCCAAGTTCTGGCCAACTACGGGTACCGGACTTCACTCTATAGTCTGAATAAAAAAAACTAATTCGTCCATACTTGAAGTAATGGTAGAGCTAATACTTTTGGTTGTCATTATCAGGGCGTGTGGATAATGTGTATGGGGACCGTAACCTCATCTGCACCCTCCTGCCAGTGTCACAAATGGCTGAAGAAGCTGCAGCTGCGACCGCATAGCCCTGTTACAATGCAGCAAATTTCGATTACAAACATTTCAAAACAGGAAGCCTCTCCTCATCATCATCTAAACTGTATATATGAACTCTTGGAGTGTTTGGTACAGCTCTCCTGCTGCAGCTGCCGATATTCCCTTCTCATCATGTGTCGCTTCATGCGGCATTATCAGTATCTTCAAACATTCTGTTAGTTATTTAAATCTACCTATGAATCAGCTGTACAAAATAAATTTACGTCCCATCCTTGAGAATCTGATACAAAAATCAACAGATATGAATGGTCAATTTTTTTGCAAGCCATACCTGGAAAAAAAGGGAATGTGAAATTGAAAGATTGCTTGCTCTTTCTCCTACCCTAGATCGGAGCCAAGCTAGCTGTAAGCAATTCATTTTTATGTGCTTATTGCTGTTGCTGTGATGGCATCTGACGGCTGATGAATTTATGAAAATTTAATCAGTACTTTTATGTTGGATGATTAAAGCATGCACCTGCGTCTGCAGGTTAGAGATGGATGGCTGCACAGATTATATAAATGGAACCTGAAAATTGATGCCCGGATATAGTGACAATTCTCTTCATGGATTCCTACCAGCAGATGAAAATTAAAGGAAAATGTTTGAAGCTGCAGTGCTGGCCATTCTCAGCCATGGATCCCTGGTGACTCAAAATACACATCTATTTCATACTAGGAAGCTCCACAATATTTGAAGCCTTATTTAAATTCCCAAACCTATTATTATTTCCCCTTTTCTCTTTTTCCCCCTTCTTACGAATACCCAAACGCTAGGGGCCTAGTTAGTTTGGAATGGAGCTGAATTGAGTCACCGTTCGACCCAACTTCAGCAAAGTGAGCTCCTGATCGAACCCACTGACATCAAACCAAAAGGGCCGTAACTTGATTCAGGGCAACTTGATCGGAGCCGTACAGATGACAGATCAACGCTCAAAAGATGATCATGTGGAGACATCATGCCTAGCCCTTGCCGCTAATGTTGTTTACTACAGCGTTATTCTGGAATTCCATGACATGTCTTTTGTGAGATCATGCGTGATGGTTGGAACACGGAGTTTAACTGAAGAAGAAAAAATTGAAAGAAAAAGGCAGTAACCATTGCCATATGCATCTATGTCTATTCCGTACATATTTATGCATGGAACGGTTATTAAATATAAATGATCGTCAAAATTAAAGATTGAGAATAAAATTCTCAGTGACAATTCACACAATCCAATCTCTTCCTAAAGTTGCATTCGGAAACTGTATGACAAATCTGCTAGAATATTTATTTTGTTGGGAAACCCCTATCCCGTGTGCGCACACGTTGTGTGAGAGGGAGAGTAATAACTGGGACCCAGGCTGAGTTGTCGTAGCTGCAAAGCGCAAAGCCACAAACCTGAAGTCGCGTGCAGTGCTGCCCATCCCTCAGAAGAAGACAAACTATGGAACGAAAGGACGTCGACCAAGGGAAAAAGGACAGTGAGAGCATAGAGAAAAGTAAACCAAACAAAAGAGAAAAAGGCTCGTTAAAGTGCAAAATAAAACTCGAATCCATATTTTATACTTTAGATTCGCTCATTCCGATCTCTGTCCAGCATTATGAGCCAAGCCTATTTGTGTGTATGGGTTCCGGGCTCGTGTAACCTCAAAAGATTGATATTATGTTCGCGCAAGCTAAGCAATCACCCTTTCTTTCCATTGCAAGATGAGAAGTTCTCGCGTCCGCAAAAGAAACTAAAATATCACTGGAAAATAGATTACCCAATTTTTAAACCAATGCAAAGACCCAAGCCAATTCAGTATAGACAATAAACCACATACATAGATCGATAATAGATCATATAACTAGATACGATATGATAGTATGGTAACATACGATACAAGAGCTGAACGCACACGTTCCGTTCCGCTCTTATTTTTATTATTATACCAAATTAACAAGCTAGTGCATCGCGATCTAATGGCAGCGTTTGCCACACTGGCCGGTGACCACGTCGTGGCACTTGAACACAGGCGGATAGACGAACAGCGGCATCTTGGCACAGTCCTTGCAGTTGGGGTCGCACGACTTGATCCAGAGGTCCTCGCACCGGCACTGTGGCGGCTTCAACGGCGCACACAGGCACAGATCGCAGCACGGCCATGGCTTCTGCTCCTCCTCCCCTACTGATCCATAGCCTATCACGTTACGTTACATGTAATTAACTAGCTAGCAACATTAATTAACTTAAATGTTAAAAATGATGATCTCTGAGAAAGAAAAGAGAGTTTACCACCTCTGGTTGGGAAGCGTATGTCAGCCTCCTCAAAGGCTTGAGAGGAGAAGAGGCTCAGTGCTATGGCCAGCAGAGTCAGGGTGACCACGGTCACCAGCAAAGAGTTCCTCATCAGCCGCCGCCTTTTTTTTTTTTCTCTTCTCACTCTAGAGGCTGGGACTTTATGGATTGAGCTACTGCAGTTTTAAAACTTAAAGTGCTGCTCTGTGGGGCTTCGCCGGTTCCCTCCTTATATAGAGCTAGCCTCGTGACAGGTGGATGGATGTGATATCGACACGTTCGGGGCGTCGGTGGGTTTGGTCGCCGGTCGCCAAAGTCTGTAACTACGTCACCGAGAGGGAGAAAAATGTCCTCTGCACGCAAGGGTTAGGTGTCGGCCCGGTAACTCGCGGGTGAGCTTGGGATGGGAATATGTTAGATTACGGCTGGTTTAAATAAAAGCCGTTATAACGATCGTGAAGGCCTCTTGATATACTTGCTAGTATCTTAATTTCAAATTGTTCGTCCAAGGCCTCCACTCCTCCGGCCGTTTGGTGCTGAAGACGTGCTTTCTTCTTTCTCCAGTATGAGCCAGCCGGACTAGGTTTCGGACTCCTCGCCCTCCTCCATGTTTTGAAGCCCTACTCTTTGTAATAATTTCTTCTTCTTCTTCTTCTTTTTCTTTTTTTTTTTTTTTTTTTTTTTTTTTTTTTTTTTTTTTTTTTTTTTTTTTTTTTTTTTTTTGTCTCTCGGTGGCACCCGAATTTATTTAAACTCATCTAGAAAAGATGTATAATTGAGTGAATCAAAAAATAAAATATTTAAAAAAATAAAAAAAATAAAATTCATAACAACATTTTTATATAGTTAATAGACATGTATACTGCTATCCAATCAGCCACAACGTTAGCTACTTTAAATATATAAATTACTTCATATGAAAGAAGAGTAGAAGTCAGAAATTTTATTTTATACAATATTAATTTAGTTACATTTTCTCAAAATATTAGAAAATTAAATTTTACCTTATATTTATAATAAAATGTTGGATCTAAGTTTTTTTTTATGATATTAATTTAGCTATATTTTTTTTAGAAAAACTAGGAAATTAGATTTTGCTCCGCATTTATAATAAAATGCTGGGTATAAGTTTTTATCCCAACATTAATTGAGCCATATTTCAAAAAATACTGAACAATTAGATTTTTCTCTTGCATTTATAATAAAATATCGAGTATAAGTTCACAGATATTGTTTCTTGGCAGGTTAACAAATAAGAAATACTACATTTAGCCAACATGAAATGAAAATCTCGGCTATAAGTACATACTGATGTTAGCCAATCTTAAAAATGTGCACCCCAAATAATTTTTTCATACCCCTACTCATGCCTTTAATTATTATTATACTTAATGAATAAAAAAATTAATGCAATCAATCATTCTCCTATTATTCTGATCCTATGCTCCATCAAGTTTCTATTTTATTACCGATGACATTAACCTAGCCACATTTATTGGATTTTGTCTTGACAAAATGCTGGTATAAGTTCATAGATTTTGTTACTTGATGGGTTAATATTTAAGAAATATCATATTTAGCTGATATGAAATAAAATTATCGACTATAAATATAGTAATGCTAGTCAATCTTAAAAAAAATGCACGCCAAATATTTCTTTTAATCTCCCAATTCTTGCCTTTAATTGGTATATCATTTAATCTAACAAAAAATTTAATAAAATCAGCCCGTTCCATCCCTCCAGCTCCCATCACATATTAGTTTTTTTAAAGTTTGTGATTCTTATTCTATCAAAAAGAAAAAAACATGGGACTCTTATAATTATCAAAAAAAAAAAAAAATCGAGGAAGGCAAATGCCACTGGACTTCTCTTAGGCTAGAATAGGAAGGCATCAACCAAAGAAAATCATACACCCCATCTCCATTGAACCCTTATCAAAAAGAAAATAAAAATAAAAATAAAAAAACCATCAATTAAGAAAAAAATCATAACATAAAACGCCCCCATCCCTATCAAACACTCGTCAAAAAGCAAAAATAAAAAGAAAGTAACCGATTCCTCTTGGAGGCAGATTCTTGTTGCCAAAATAAGAAATGCGTATCCTGATAAAAATGAAAAATCATGCGCTTCAGTTTTCTCCTGATCCATCTGACTCCCTTCCTCATTTATCACAAACATTAAAATCGCATGAAAAAATTCACACGCCACTCTCCTTCTGCATCCCAATCCCCTTCTATACATCCATCGGAGGGAAAAAAAATCATGCGCCATGCCATGGACTCCTATCCAGCTAGCACTCCTTCATGAACCATCCACATCAAGCGGTTTTCCATGGAACCTCTTGCTCCCACGCTATTATAATCTTGTCCATCACATACATCATCCAAATATGCCTTCGGCTGCATCTTTAAGATTATTTCTTGCCAAAATCTGCACTAATTTGAGATATCTTTGATCTCTATTGGTATGAGTCCCAATCTCCTCTCCTTCTCTGTCTCTTCCCTAGAATTAAACCCTAATATTTAAATCCTAGTTGATGCATCCAGTGCATAGGATTTTCTTAAAATTTGACCAATTGATGTCTCCATAGCCTAGAAATTCATATTTAATTATTGTATATGATCAATATAAATGAGTTTCATAACCCTTACAATTTATCTAATGATCCTTTTATCTAATATATAAATTTTAAATTATTATTTTTTAAAAATTTTTAATAGCTTTATTTTTTTTGATTGATAAGTGGGAAAGGATCTCAATAGAATAGAAACACATTGAAGAAAAAGAAAAATTAGCTTTAAGAACACCATGGATATAGACTTCAAAGAAAAATCAAATATTACTCTTTAAAAAATTAGGTTTCATAAGCATCTGCCGTTAGTGAAATCTTACATCTTGGGACTTGAGATAGTTATCTCAATAATCCTCATTAAGTCTTAAGCTTGCTTATTTATTGTTGGTAGATTGGCTTCTCTAGAAGTGCGAGTTATATAAAAGTGATCTATAGGTGTTGCTGAATCTTTTATAATCATTCTATAGGCTTTTCTAACTTTCATATTAGTAGAATCAGGATCCTTCAAGATCAAATTTCACAATATTTCTTGGGGATCGGTATGGACATCACTTGTTCAACTATAATCACCTTAGCGAATATTTGCCTTAAAAGTTGCTAATTCCATGTCTGTTTGGTGCTAATCATATCTGAAACATTCTGGTTGCCTTGGCACATGTTTAGATTTAGAGGGATAGGGCTTTGATTAATATGAATGTAACTAATCCAAGAATCTTGAAACATATAATATTTTTACATTCACCCACCTACCAATAGGAAGTGTTTCACACATTTTGATGATGAACATAAGCTCTCCATTTTGGTAAAGACTTCTTTTTATATTGATAACTATCCCAACTTGTGAAATTATATTTGGCTAACACCACTTTGCTCCAAATTGAATCTTTGTTTACCGCTAAACTTTAGCTACCTTTGCCATTAATGCATCTCTTCTGATCTTGATGTGCTAAGGTCCAAGAACCCCTTGCACTTTTGGTCATACATACCTTCTCCAATGATATAAGATGAAGTTTTCTTAAGTCTTTATTACTAGAAATAATTTTGTGTTTAGCAAATGGCATATTATTTTTGGCACAAGTTAACGCAAATTGTACTGTCTTAAAGTTGGCCAAAGCATGCTTTTAGATTGATGATTTATACCTTAAGATTTAAGAGCATTGGTGGAATCCATGCAAAGCAAGTAGACCAAAGCTAGCATATGTGCAACAACTACTCTTATCAGATAAGTATATTTACTTTTAACAAATAATTTTCTATCTAAATTTAGTATGCAGATTAACCTTATTTATTCGATATAGGAAATTGATGCATTTAGTGAAAATGAGGAAACACTAATGCAGAATCAGTCATTTTCCTCAAGCCACCATGTTGCTCCATCCCACAAGATATCCACTTTCACCTTTAGTTTTTGCATTCCTATTATCCTTCTTAAATACCACATATGCATGGTTCTTTAATTTGATTTTTATGCATCTAAAATATGCTATGTGCTTGTTACTTATGACAAAGTGAACTAGAAGATTAGCCAAATATTTAAAAACTTAATTTTCTATGATAAATAATATAGCTTTTTTAATAGATATTACAATTTTGACTAACATTTGTGGAATCTGTAATGTTTATGCATAGTCTTGGATGCATATCTTGCTTGCTTAGAAGAAATATTGATAGGGAAAGGTGAAGTGCTTATTCATTTTACCGTATGTTCATATGATTTTTATTCCTCTAATTACTTGACAACTTCATTTCTCGTTCTAAAGTCAGATTATATATATAGTCCAAGGTTACAACCTCTTATCTCCACCGAGATAAACTAAACACTTGTTTGCCTTTAATTTAATTTTTCTAATTCATGTAGATATAATTGTAATCTATTAGGCTTCTTTGCAATTGATTTTGTTTTTTCTTGATAAATGTTATTGATTGGAAGCAAGGTTATGACTATAAAATATCCTATAAGCTTATTGTACGAGGAGTTTTTATGAGTAAAGATCCACTCACTATTGTTTGAAATGATGTACTTGGACATCAATTTTAGGAACTACATATTAATTTAGTATGTATACCTCAAGAGCCTTTAATAAGGTCTTGAGATTGATTAAGAAGAATTGTAAATGCCATGAATGTTCAATTGTCTGGCCTTTAATCTATGTATTATACTAATACAAGCTATTTATATTTTTATTACAAATTTATTTTGCTTAACCATTAAAAAATCTGTATTATAATCTAATTATGCATTGTTTTATTTCTATAGGTGGTACTTGCTGAAGGCTAGCGGAAGAAGATTTATTTTATTTTTACAGTTATCATGAGCATTGGATATAAATGATTTTATTTGGATTTGTATCAATTAAGAACTTATTTAGTATAGTTGTTAGGATTGGATTTATTCATGGATGTTACTTAGTATGTATAATCTTGTAAAGAAAAAACTTTTGTTTTTGGTTAATTAAAGCAATCCCACTCCACTTGCTACAACTAATGCACCATTTAGACTTTTGATGACAAAATCGGCCCCTCTAAGGTAATTAATGCATCATATGCCAAAGGGAGAATTGGCATGATTCATGAGATTGGCGCAATTCACAGTAGATCTTGCTAGAATTCTTCGTGTCCTTTATGACATGCAGTTCTGATTTTTTTTTTTTTAGTTATTATTATTATTTTTTTCCTGTTTAACCAAGATCAGGCATCGATATTAATGTCGACCGGTGTTTGCTGTCTTTAAGGTAAGAACTTGAGAGAATACCTAGAGGTATCAGATATGGCAGTTTGATGCATTTCTCCCTTGGTATTTACATAATGTGAATGGTGGAAGAAGTACAGTTGAGTAATTTTTTAAATGATTTTTCTGCGTCCCCATGGTGCAACGGAGGACTTCATCGGCAGGGTTGGTCCAATTGATACCGCTTGGAGAGAGGAAAGTCTGACAAGATGATAAGCCATGCATGGACGGAAAGGATCGATCTAAAAACAGATAAGGATGGTACCATAGCTGATGATGCGGTATCATTTCAAAGTTGACTGCAGTGGACGTCACGTACGTCTCAAACAATATATGCACGGATGTGAGCCTACGCCGCTTGTTTGCTGGCCATCCAACGTACATTGATATGATACAGCACGATATGTGATGCGGTTTCTTGTTTGTTTAATCTAGAATATGATGGTTTCTAGTTTTAAAAATAACGAAAATTTGAGTGGCCTCCCACCGGCGGCTGCACATAAAATCTCTTCCGAAAACGGCGGCCTTATCCCGAGCATAAAAGTAGTCATGCCTGTACGTGGGGAAGAGAGAGTTGACAAAAATTATTTTCTTTTTTCTTTTTTTTTTTCTAATCGATGGCAAGCTATGTACATGATGTTGCCACGACATATGTAAAAACTGTTAAATATAAATAACTAATTGTACAAAGGCTCGTGTTCATGTGGAAGTCAAAGAGTTTCTTTTCCTAATTAATCCATTCCCATGTCCGATGTACTCGTTACAGCAAGCAACAGGGAGAATATATTTCATATTTATGCATGACCTTTTTTTTTTTTTTTCTATCTTTCTTTTCTTGGAGCTGTGAGGTAAATTAACTCGTCTTTTTTTCTCGTTCCTTTCTTTGATTTCTTCGCGATCTTTTCGTTTTTTTTTTTTTTAATTTTTCCTCCCCATGCTCAGCCACACAAAGTGGTAACCGCGCAGAGTGGCACCCCACTCTCCGGCACATCGAGGGCCAAGCTTATCGCCTTACGTTTTGACCGGTACATATATGACACGTGTTAAGTCCAATCAGAAAGGAATTCAAAAAGCTCGACTTTGAAAGTGAGTTGCGTCGGGTCCGATCACTTTCCTCCTTAAACAAATGAACCATGGATGTATATTTATCTTTCCAAGCTCTTAAGCAACATGCATATTTGTTAAATTTACCATAAATAATCTTGACTGGTTTCATCGAATTATTCATCCAATACTCTTTCCAATCTTGAGATTTAGAACGGATAATTAAGTGGATTTTGTATAAGAAATAAAACTAGAAATAACGGCATTACTTTTTTCCAACATCTCAAAATAAGAAGAATAAAGTCAGTAATTTTTATAACTTAGATCTATGACAAGTTTTATAAGGGTAACCAGCAGCAGCAAGAAAAAACATGATCTACCTTTTTTTCTTTTAAAGGCAATCCTCACCCACCCTCTACTGTTGGCCCATAAAGACTTGCAACATACTTTCATGGTTTTGCAAAAACTAGGGTTGTTGATGATTGCATTGTATTACTTAACAAACTGGAAGCAAGTGCACTCTCTTTGCTGTGTTCATTTCAATAGCACTTGATACCTACTTTGGAGCTGTTTGTGTTTACTAGAAAGATTAGTCATTGACATTTATCCTCTTTCTTTGATTATTGTCCTATAAGATAGGAGAGGTTCGGTCAAAATTGGATTTTGAAAAAAAAGGATTCCAATCTCATATAGTTATATTGATATCTAATAAATCAAGCAGCTAAACTAATTAAGACTCTGAATGCCTCCATGGGTGATGACGATGATTCTAACTTTTGCCTTGGTTTTGTGTTATTTTTTTTTATAAATTGTTTAGGTTGTCGTTACTTTTAAGTTGCTTAGCCTATAGAATAGATGATCAAACCACCTACTCCAATTTTACTTGAGGAAAAAAAAAACGTGAAACATGACATGCTACCAACTCGATCTCTTTCCTTCTTTCTACCGTCACATCTTACATCTCTAGGCAAGCCATTGTCATTCTATCACTTTTTTTTTCAATTAGGTATTGGTATTATGATATTGTTGATAGATGGTGCATCCAACCAAACGATTGCTAACGTAATAACTCTGACGTTATGATGATGGCATGTGACACAGGACTGATTCTCGTCCAAAATTTTTGTGAGAATTCAATTCTTGTGCGGCACTAGACCTCCATCTAGTTCAGCTTCTCAACACTCTCCACTCCATAAGATGCACATATCAAGTGGAATAGAGATAAGGTATCAAGATACATAGAGAAAATATCATATATTTCCTTCATTGTCAATTCTCAAAGAATTTTGGATAATAGAGACCCACCTATAGTCTCTCAAAATATTCCATGCATACCCACTCTCTGCTTGCTACAAGTCAGTAAGCATTGCATACATACACGGTGGACAACTTTTTTCAACTATTGGGAACCGTCCCTCATTTGTTTGAAGGTAAACTGCTCTAAGGAGTTGGAAGCCAACTGTAGAAAACTTTCATAAACTGCTGCTGAACAGCAACTGATTAAGGCAACCACTAGCCAACTCATAATCCCATCCAACATGCCAATTATATGCTAAAGCCCCAGGTTGCACGCATCCAAGTGCTCGACTGCATGCACTCGGATGCCAGACTGCACATCCTTATAAGCCCATGCATGCACGCGTCCGACTGTGTGTGCCCATGCACGCGTGCTGCTACCTACGTGCACATTGCCACCGTGCGTGCTCCGTTGCTGCGCGTTATGCTACTGTGCACGCTTCGCTGCGCACGCACTGCTGCTACACTGCTCTTGTAGTATGGGTGCGCTGCCTCTATAGTGCAGGTAGGCTGCTGCCATGCACGCCTTGCTGCGCGCACACGCTACTACCACGCACCCATTGTTGTGCGGTGCATCCTGTCGTAGCACTCTTGCACACGCTGCCATGCACATCCTTGCGTGTGCCCTACCATGGTGCCACACGTTGCTTCTTGACACCCGTCCGCTGGTGTCATGACTTGGCCTGACCCTCCGAGCATCAGGCTATGCCTTTTCCTTGCAGAGCTCCTGCCAAGCCTCTGCATACTTAGGATTGGCATGACAAAGGCATCAGCTCATGCCATCCTAAAAGCTAGCTAATGGAACTGTGACAAACCACCCCCATCCGAAGATTCCAACATCTTCGAAGGGATGCATGATAAGTAAGCTTGGATTGCCTTTTGAAACTGCTATAATGAGGTCTCCTTCTCCCAACTAGCCTCATTTTCTTGTTCTCTTTTTCATTGGATCAAATATTCGGTCCTTCTATTCTTCTTGCTATGTTCCAAAGTTTTGTGGTCAAAAATTTTCTCCACCTCCTTATCAAATTGTCTTATTGTCAGTGAGGCTTATTGCATCTGAATCCTTGAAGGATCTGCATTTTAATAAAAAGACTTTAGATAACTCACATGAAAGGTTAGTTATACCTTTAGCCATTCCAGCAGATGTAACCGATAGGCAACATTTTTCATCTTCTTCATCACTTCAAAGGATCTATCATACGTTAAAATCAAGCCTCGGTGTACCTTCTTACTGTTGATCCTTTTCTAAATTTGAGGAGTCAGTTTCAGTAGAACTTTATCCTCCACACCGAATTTCAATAGCCTGCATTCTTTGTCTGCATATTTGTTCATTCTCCTCGCTACCTTATTGAGGCTGTTTTGCACCTTTTCCAGCATTTCCTACTGATTTCAAACAAATTGATAGACTGCTGGACATATTCTTCGAGATTTTTGCAAGACAACTTCTTGAGGGATAAGAGGTTGTCGTTCAGTCGCCAACTCAAAGAAATTGAATTCTATTGTAGAAGACCGATGAAGGTTATAGTAGAACTGAGCGGTGTCTAACCGCTTTAGCCAATTTCTTTGATTGGCTGTCACATAATGCCTGAGATACTCCTCCAGCAGAGCATTCACCCTCTCCGTCTGACCATTAGTTTGAGGATGGTTTGCTGTGAAGAACTTTAATTCAGAATCCATTAATTGAAAAAGATAGGTTCGAAATCTTCCCATGAATCGAGCATCCTGATCACTTACAATATCCGAAGGCAATCCAAAATATTTTACTATATTTTGGTAGAACAAATCTACAGTAGTCTCCACTGACATACTTCTGATCTGGAATAAAAACAACATACTTGGAGAAGCAATCAACAACCACCATGATAAAAGACATACCTTTAATCTTAGGAAAGTAATAGATGAAGTTCATGGATATCAAAACCCATGGCTTCTCCATAATAGACAATGATTGTAGGAGACCCGCCTCTTTATGCCTCCCCATTTTGTCTTGCTATCATACCAAGCAAGATCAGACATAAGCCTCGATGTTCTCTTCCATCTTTGTCCATACAAATGTATGAGATAAGAGAACCATCATACACTCCCTTTTCGGGTGTCTCGCCCACTGAGAATCATGAAACTTCCTCATGAGTTGTCTCCACAGTTCTTCGTCATCAGGGATATATAGTCTATTGTCTTTATCCATCAATAGACCATCTTCAATTCAATATCTTCAGGTCACACCATTCCGAACTTGCTGAAGCAACTTTTGATAGCCTTTGTCAGACTGAGCTGCCATCCAAATCCTATCGGTGAAGTCTGCTTCAACAATGGAAAAGGCATCAGTCACCTTCACAATGCCTTTCCTACTTAAGATATCAGTAACCCGGTTATGCCTCTCAGGTTTGTGCTCCCACTCCATGTCATATTCAGCCAAGAACTCCTACCATCGAGTTTGTCTAGGAGACAGCTTTTTTTACATCAAAAAAAATGTATTAGCTACATTGTCAGTTTTCACCATAAATTTGATACCCAGCAGGTAAACCCATTATGTCCTCAAGCAATGTACCACAGCTAGCATCTCCTTCTCATGAAAAGAATATTGTTGTTTTGCCTTCTTAAGTTTTCAACTTTCAAAGACAACTGGATGTCCTTCTTGCACCAGCACACCCCCAACAGCCTTATCGGAGGTATTGGTATACACTTCAAAAGGCTTCATAAAATCAGGCAACTTGAGCATCAATTCCGAAGAAACACCCACCTTCAATCTCTCGAAGGCCTCTTGACACCTTTCTGTCCAAACCCATGGCTGATCTTTCTTCAATAGATCAGTCAATGGGGCAGCCTTCCTAGAATAGCCAGCCATAAATTTGCGATAGTAGTTGGCCAAACCAAGAAAGCTCCTCAACTCGGCAACTATCCAATCTAGAATGGCATGCACCTTCTTTCGATCCATCTTCACCATGCCAAAGATCAGTCAATGGAGCAGCCTTCTTAGAATAGCCAGCCATAAATTTATGATAGTAGTTGGCCAAACCAAGAAAGCTCCTCAACTCGACAACTTTGGTAGGTGCTACCCAATCCAGAATGGCCTGCACCTTCTTTCGATCCATCTTCACCGTGCCATTGCTTACCACATGCCCAAGAAATTTGATTTTCTTATAGTAGAATTTACATTTCTTTCTTTTTACATACAAACTATGTTCCCTCAGCCGATTGAATACCAACTTAAGATGCTTTCGGTGTTCTTCCAAAGAATCACTATATATGACAATATCATCTACATAAATAACCACAAAGTGATCGAAATAATTAGAAAAGACATCATTTATTAAGTTGCAGAAAGTTGCAGGTGCATTCATCAAGTCAAATGGCACGATAAGAAACTTATAGGATCCATACCTCGTGACCATAGTGGTCTTAGGCTCATCCCTTTTAGTAATTCTCATTTGCCAATATGCAGATCATAAGTCCAACTTGGTGAAGTATGCAGTCTTGGACAAACGATCAAACAAATTTAAGATAAAGGGCACCGGGTACTTATTTTCTGATGGTGACTTTGTTTAGGCCTCTATTATCCAAATAGAGCCTAAGGAAACCATCCTTCTTCTCCTGGAACAACACAAGGGCACCGAAAGGGGCTTTGGATGGTTGTATCTTTCCTGCAGTTCATCCAATTGCTTCTTTAATTCGGCCAACTCCTTGGTGATATTCTGTAGGAAGCTTTAGCAGGAGGTCTTGTGTTGGATATAAGATCAATCTTATGATCCACAGCACGTCGAGATGGCAACCCTTTAGGCAACTCCAAAGACATCATATCACTGAATTCCTGTAGAATTTCAGCCATCTTCTTTGGCACCTCTACTGTCTCATCAGGGCCTATATCAATGAGAGCAACAAGGTAAGTCATTTAGCCCTGCTTTCAGCTATGGACCAACTACATGGCAGAGACCATCTCCACCTTTAGTTCACGAACACCAATATCCGAAGGCATGCTGCACACCATAACAAAACAAGGTGTCTTCTCATCATGGATCATCAATCCAAATAAGTGTGGCAATATCACCACTTTGGTAGCGACGAAAAAGTCATTGTCAAGGATCAAATTATAGTCATCCAATGGTACCACCATCAGATTCATGCGATCATCCCATCCATCAATGGTCACTTGGATGTCAAAGGCCATGCTTCTCATGGCCTGGGCTTGAAAATTGACTGCCTTGATATGGCTTGGATGCTTCGCCACACTCAAGCCAAGAGTGAATACAATCTTTTCAGCCACAAAACTATGCATGGCCCCATATCCATCATGGTTGAAATCTTATGTCCATTGACTTCCATGCGCATGAACATCAGTTTGGGGCATTTCTTGGCTTTTTTCGCTTGAATTGCTCCAAGCAATTATAATTGTGCAACTTGGTGAGTAGCCTCTGAATTAGAATCATCATCACGAGCCTCCTTGGCGATGATGGCACTGATCTTGCCCTTGTTGGGATAATTTTGGATAAGATGAGGGCCAATGTAGATGAAGTAGCCAAGATGGGGATTGGCTTGATCCCTCTTTTGGTGAGAACCCTCCATCTTTGCCTTCTCCTTGTCAGAATCCTTGGCCCGCTTCTTCCCAGCATCTTTAGACTTCGGCTTCTTCTTGTGGATCTTCTCAGCAAACTTTGGCTTGCTTGTTGAAGGCCCATTGCTGGGTTTGCTGATTTGCAAATCTACCAAGGCATCAGCAACAGCCAATGCGGCAAGTAAGTCTTTGATACCTTACCATCGCAACTCCAATTATGCCCATGGTTGGAGGCCATACAGAAAATTGAATAGCCTATCTGCCTCGGACATATTCTTGATATCTAACATAAGAGAGCTGTACTCCTTCACGTACTCTCTTATTGAACTGGTCTGTTTCAACTTCTTTAAAGAATCCCTTGCAACCCATGCTGTATTGTAAAGGAGGAATTGATCCTTCAATTCATGCTTCAACACCTCCCAAGTGTCAATCTTTTGCCTGACAACATCCTCCATTTTGGTTCTCCATCAAAGTTTGGCATCTCCCACCAAATATATGCTAGTGATGGAGACATTCTCCTCTTCAGAAGCATGCACAGCCTTGAAATATTGCTTCATGATCCACCAATAATTTTTCAAATCTTTGACACTCTAAATGCCATTGAAAGGCTTTAGGTCAAGGACTTTCATCTTGATGGCACTATCTCCTCGCGAAGAGTTCTGCAGGACCATCTTGAGAAGTCTGACATCAAATATCATCTCCTCAAAGTAGTGCTGTGTCGTTGCGATAGCTTCCTGTAGTAGAACCAATGTGGCCAGCGAGTTCTCCACTTGCGACCATAGAGGTTTAGTGGCTTCATTTTGAGGAACCCCGATCATTGCCTCTAACTGAGACAATCTTTCACAGATAGCTTCCATGTTATTGCCACCCACATGTATAAGCACCACCTGCACGCTCACTATTTTGGCACTGCAATCTGGCCAAAATTCCATCAAAAGAGCCTTGAAACCGACTCTGATACCAACTAGATCCGATTCTTATCCAAAATTTTTGCGAGAATCCAAGCCTTGTGTAGCACTAGACCCCCATCTAGTTCAACCTCTCAATACTTCTCGCTCAATAAGATGCACACACTAAGTAGAATAGGGACAAGATATCAAGGCACATAAAAAAAATATCATGTATCTTCTTCATTTCTAATTCCCATAAAATTCTAGATAATAGAGACCCACCCACAGTTTCTTAGAATATTTCATGCACACCCATCCTCTGCCTGCTACAAATCAGCAAGTATTGCATACATAGATGGTGGACAACTTTCTCTAGCTGTTGGAAACCAACTAGAGCCATCCCCTATCTGTTTGGAGGCAAACTGCTCCAAGAAGTTGGAAGCCAACTGCAGAAACTTTCATAAACTGTTGCTGGACAGCAACTGACCAAGGCAATTGAAGGCAACTATCAGTCAACTCAGAATCCTGTCTAACATGCCAACTGCAAGCCAAAGCCCCAGGCTACATGAGCCCAAGTGCCCGACTGCATGCACTCGGGTACCAAGCTTCGCACCATTGCGAGCCCATGCGTGCCCATGCACGCGTGTTGTTGTCGTGCACTCTTCGCTGTCATGGGCTGTGTTTCCATGCGCGCTTCGCTGCCACGCACTATGTTGCCGCACGTGCTTCGTTGCGCATGCACTCTGCTGCTGCAATGCTCCTGCAGCATAGGTACGCTGCTGTCATGTGCGCCTTGCTGTGTGTGCATGCTACTGCTGCGCCCATCCTGCTGACATCCTGCTGCACGGCATGCCCTATTGTGACATCCTTGTACATGCTGCCATCTGCACCCTTGCACGCGCCCTGCCATGGTGCCGCATGCTGCATCTTGGCATCCGTCTATTGGTGCCATGACTTGGCTTGGCCCTCCGAGCACCAGGCCATGCCTTTTTCTTGTAGAGTTTCTGCCAAACCTCTGCACACTTGGGATTAGCATGGTAAAGGCATCAACTCGTGCCATCCAGCTAATGGGACTGTGATAAACCATCCCCACTCGAAGATCCCGACATTCTCGGAGGAATGTGTGATAAGTAAGCTTGGATTGTCTCTCCAAACTATCATAATAAGATCTCCTCCTAACTAGTCTCGCTTTGATCAAATATTCGGTCATTCTATTCTTCTTGCTGTGTCTCAAAGTCCGATGGTCAAGAATTTTTTTCACCTTCTTGTCAAATTATTGCCTTATTATCGGTGGGGCTCATTGCATCTGAATCCTTGAAGGATCTACATTTTCATAAAAAGGTTTCAGATAACTCACATGAAAGGTTGGATATACCTTTTGCCTTTCTGGCAGATACAACTGATAGACGATATTTTCCACCTTCTTCACCACTTTAAAGAATCCATCATATCTTGAAATTATGCCTCGATGTACTTTCTTACTATTCATCATTTTTCAAATTTGAGGAGTCAATTTCGGTAGAACTTTATTCACCACACAAATTTTAATGGCTTGCACCTTTTGTCTGCATTTTTGTTCATTCTCCTCACTGTCTTATTGAGACTGTCTTGCATCTCTTCCAGCATTTTTTGTTGATTTCAGGCAAACCAATAGGTTGTTGGGCAGCTTCCTCCAGATTTCTGCAAGGTAACTTCTTGAGGGGTAAGAGATTGTCGTCCAATCGCCAACTCGAAGGAACTGAATTCTATTGCAGAAGACCGATGAAGGTTGTAGCAGAACTGAACGGTGTCTAATAGCTTCAGCCAATTTCTTTGACTGACTGTCAATAATGCATGAGATATTCCTGTAGTAGAGCATTTATCCTCTTCATCTGACCATCAGTTTGAGGATGATTTGCTATGGAGAACTTTAATTTAGAATCCATCAATTAGAAAAGATAGATCCAAAATCATTTCTTGAATCGAGCATCCCGATCACTTACAATATCCAAAGGTAATCCAAAATATTTCACCATAGTAGAATAAATCTGTAGTAGTCTATGTTGGACATGCTTCTGGCCTCATGACATGGACCTAACATGGTGGCAATCATGAACTTGTTTGTCGCTAAGGACGGTATATTTGCAAGGCAGGGCTTGAGAGGATTATGCTGTAGATCAAATCGTCATATTTTTGCCGTGACGGCCATGGGCCACGATGTCACTTGATGACGCGCTACGCGTGAAGAAAGTTGAAATCTTTTTCATGGGACAATTGCCATCCGAAGAATGCATTGAATCTACCTCACTTGCAATGAGCAGCGTTGGTAATTTATTTCTTCCCAGGCTCAATTGCATCCAAATTTTTATTCAACTAATAGTAGATTTGGAATGAACATGAATAATGTTAAAATCCATCCAGAATCCAATCCAAATATTTGTAACTTTCTCAAATTCTCCTCCTAAAATTCAAAAAAAATACTTTATATACGGGATGGGTGAAGATAATGGACCATCTGATCAGTTGCCATCCACTGCAAGAAGCGCAAAGAATCTTTCTTCTATGAAGATAGAAATGTAAGGGCATGTGATAATTGATATTGACTATGGATCAAATTCACCAACTAATTTTATAGTTGGCAAGAAGAAGGTCCATATCAAAGTCTCTAAAACAAAGTCCAAATTAAGTTTAGATTTAGCCAGATTTTACAGGCTGGGCTTATTTGAGATTTGGTATTTTCTGTATCTAAGTCTGGCCCATGATCAGCTCTGATCGGATGGCGAGTATCCAACCGGTGCCAGCGTAATCTGACCTTTTCTTAATTCGGTTAAGGACCTCGCAAATTAACGGTGTTTGAGGCCCAACAGAACAAATCCCTTGCAGTATATCTTGCACTACAACAGCTGATGCGGAGACTGAGGCTTTGCTCTTGCGCCAAAAAGTGTCGCGATTTATTCTCTATTCTGGTAAGAGCATCTTGGCCATTCATATAAAGTGGAAGAAACTTGCACACGATGCCAGTGATGCCATTTGTTGAAAATAATCTAGCATAAAAAATAATTTTTATATCAAATTATCATATTTAATATAAAAAATAAAAAAATAATAATAAAAAATTAAAAAAATGATAAAATAAATATCATAGAAGATTAGTATTTAGCAAATTTTTGAGTGATGGTAATTCATGTTTGACAAAAATATCTTCAATAAAACTACATATATAATTATTAACTTTATTTTAATATCTTTTAAATTTTATTTAATATTTTTTTATAAAAAATTAAGATGAAGATGAAATTATGAAAAGAATTATGTAATTATAGTAATTGTATGAAAATTAATTAAAGATAATAATATTATTTTAATATTAAAAAAATATTTTATATTGAATGATATATTTATAAATTTTGTCATACTTTCATGTAGGATTATCTTTAATCAAATATAATAATTTTTTTTTAAAATCATTTTTTTGGATAATTTTTTCATTAATTAAATATAATAATTTTTTTAAAAAATTATTTATTTAAAATTTTATTTTTTATAAATTATTAGATTATTTCATAATCTGATGTATTCTAATCAAATAGATTTTAATCCGTATAAATTTCTCCAGCTACCCCGTCCACAAGCCTAAGCATCCAAATCTTTTTAGCTACGATGAATTTTAGCTTCGATGAATTATATCTAAAAAAAAAAAAAAAAAAAAGCCATCGATGGGGAGGCGGATCGTTTTAGCTTCGATTTCGCTGAATTTTTTTTCGTTGTGATTTTTTTTCTCTCTTTTTTTAGAGGAGGGTAGAAGATCGAGTTTCTTTTGACGATGGGGGATTGGGATTGGGTATGCGCGGCGTTCATCCCGTTCATAGCCATCGTGGAGGCGCTCATCTACGTCGTCACGGATTGCTTCGACCAGCGCCCGACCGTCCTCATCCCCCCGCCGTCGCAAGAAGACCTTCCACGACCTCGCCGATGACTCCCGTTGCTGTACTCCTCCCCTACCAATCTCTTCCCTTCTTTTCCCTCCACATCTGGATTCTCGAATCTTTAGGAAGCTCTGACTCTTTCTGCATAAAATTGTGCAAGTTACGGTGAACGAGGTGGAAGCGTTGTACGAGCTGTACAAGAGGTTGAGCAGCTCCATCATTGACGACGGACTCGTCCACAAGGCACTTCCTCTCTCTCCGTCTGTTTTGATTCATACATTTCTTTTTCCTTTTGCTTTTTTTTTTCTTTTTACTTCTTTTCTTTTTTAAGAAAAAAGAAATGCAACGGAGGCAGATGGACGCTATCCATTGCGACCAACTTTATTGCAAAAGATAGGCTTTTATGAAGCAGGATATCCGTGCGAGGAAGATAGAATTTCAGAACGTACGGTGAGGTTTCCATAAACAGAAAAAAGAGTTCTTAATGAAATTTTAAAGCCTTAAAAGGTTAGATCTTGGGAAGAACCCTCGGTTCTAGGGTTTAACATTTGAATGCGCTGGACCTTTAACCATTATCTTAAACTTAGGACTTACTTGGTTTCCGGATGTTTGTCGTAGAAAACACATTTTATAAAGTTGCTTATACTTGTTTTTTTAAAAAAAATTATATAAAATATTTATTATATTTTTATTTTATTAAAATATATAAAATATCTATTATGTTCTTGATAAAATTATATAAAATATCTAAAAAATATCATATGCATAATTTTTAATAACTATTTTTAAATAAAAATATTTTTAAATATTTATAAATACTTAAAAATAGGAATTAAAAATATTTACTATGTTGAGTTTTAGAGTTTTAACCATTTCTAATAGTTAGACAAATTCTTTCTATCATGATAATTTTTAATAGATATTAATATATTTTTAAATTTATGTTATCAGAACTTTATGTTGTATTAATAACAGTATATGTTGGGGATAAATTTCGCTTCCATCGAAGTTCAGTCTGATGCTTAGCTTAATACAACTGGTAATCACGGAAGAGCCTCAATCGAAAATTTTTTTTAAGCAGTTGAGCCCCAGCTGAACTCTCCCAGCGGCTGAACTCCTCAGTGGCCGAGCCCTAGCTGAACTCCCCCAGTGGTCGAACTCCTCAGCAGTCGAACTCCAGCCGAACTCCCCAGGAGCCGAACTCTTTTAGGATTTTTCCTTCAGTCGGATTTCTATAGGAGCCGAACTCCTTCCAAAATTTTTCTTCAGTCAGATTCCTCCAAGAGCCAAACTCCTTCCGAACTCTTCTAGGAGCTGAACTCCTCCAAGAGCCGAATTTCTTTCGGATTTCTCCTTCAGTCGGATTTCTATGGAATCCGAACTTCTTCCAGATTGTTCCTACAGTCGGACTCCTTCAGAAGTCGAACTCCTTCCGAACTCCTGAAGTCGAACTCCTTTCGGATATCTCCTCCAGAAGCCAAACTCCTTTCGAACTCCTCCTGATTCCGAACTTCTTCCAAATTTCTTCTTCGATCGAATTCCTCCAGGAGCTGACCTCCTTTCGGATTACTCTTATAGTCGGGCTCCTCTAGTTCAGTCAGACTCTGAACGTATGCTTCCACTAGACGGCATGGCTGTCATTATCGATCTGGCAACACCTCTCTCCATAACAAATCCCATGTAGCCCACGATCGGATGATATGACTGCCACTATCAGTCTGGCGACATCTCTCTCTCTGTACCGAACTTCATATGGCCTCGAGCAGCTCAGTATCAGATAGCTACGATTATCGCCATCAGTCTGCTACAGGCGGTGCCTCCTCCGTGATAGACTCCATCAGGTCTCGAGCGGTCCGCTACTAGATGGCTGTAGCTGTCACTATCAATCCGCTTCAAGCTCTGTCTATAAAAAGGGATCCTCCATATATGTTTTCTCTGAGCTCTTTTCTTCTTTTCGAAACTCTACCAAACTCTTTTCTGAGCACTTCATTTCTGTTGGCCAGAAGAGCTGACTTGATCGTCGAAGAATCTTACCGGAGCCACCACCACCGATTCCAGATGGGATTTTATTTTGCAGGTCATCGACGGCGATCTCATCCTCCTCCACTCTAGCTTGTCCCGACGTCAACCAGATTCTGCAATAACAGAATTGACGCTAGAGAAAGGGCCCTCTGTTCCTAAGGTACCCTTATTCTTAAAGGAATGCTCAGTCGACCTGCCGACCTTCTTCTTCAAGGTTCATCTCCATCCTCTTCCTCGATCTCAAGAAATACCTCCAAAGAAGGTGACTATCCGGAGATCTACCATTTCTACCATCAGATCTGAGCCAGATCCATCTGTTCTTGCTCCATCACCGATGCTTCAACTATTACCTCCACCGACGGCCATGGTAGATCTGAAGCAGTTTAACCTACTGATGTAGCGAGTTTAGGATCTCATCGAAATGGTGTAGACCATGCGACAGCCTCCGATGGTGATTCCATCAGAAAATCTACCATCAGGATGTCAGAAACTGATCTAAGAAAGAGCATTTGGCCTAGCATACCCATCGCCCTTAGGAAGGAGAAATACAGAGTAGAGGATCCATATTCGCATCATAATTCTCCTCCAAAAGAGACCTTCCTTATCTACAGCCGAAAGTCATTTAAGATCTGCGACCAAGACGACGTCCTCGATCATAAACTGCGGAAGATGGACCAACGGATTGAAGAACTCTACCATGTCGCTCCGACTCCCAATGACAACGTCTGTACCGATCCTTCTTTCTCTTTCCGAATTATGCAAGAGTCCGTTCTACTGAACTTCAAGCTTTCCCAACTTGAAAGCTATGATGAAATCTTTGATCCAATCGATCACCTAGAAGCCTTTCAGATCATGATGCTTCTTCATGGCATACTAGATGCCATATTATGCCAAGCTTTCCCATCTACCTTAAAGGGAGCAGCAAGAAACTAGTACTTAACGTTGAAATCGAATACGATCTTCTTCTTTGATCAGATGAGCCATCAGTTTGCGGCTCACTTTGTTAGCAGCCAACATCCACATCGAGGTTCCAATTTTCTGATGAACATCAAGCAAAAGGAGGAAGAATCCATCCAGACTTATATCATCCGATTTAATATTGCTGCGTTAGAGGTCCGAAACATGGACCAGTCAGTTGCGATGGCCACACTCAAGGATGGCCTTCAGAAGAACGATTTGTTGTTCTTCCTAAAGAAGAAGTATCCTAGGAACTTTACCGATCTGCTAGCCCGGACTGAGAGATATGCTCGTGCGGAAAAAGCCTTCAAGTTGAAAGATGAAGAAGCCATAGGAGAGCGGCAGACGGACGAGTCTAGTAAACCCACGACTGATGTAGAACCGAATAAAGTTTGACCACGCTCATGGACTTCCTCCGAGCATAAGCGAGCCCGAACTTCTCGAGTTCGACATCAAAGAAGCCCTGATAGAAGGGCATAAAGAAGTCCTCTCTTCGAAAGGTTCCGCAACTACTCTCCCCTTAATGCTCCTAAAACTCAAATTCTAATGAAAATTAAGAATCAGCTATCAAAACTAGAAGAATTACGATCTCGTCCGAACAAGCACAATCGAAGCAAGTACTGCCTCTACCATCGTGATCACGGTCACGATACTGAAGAATGCTTTCAGCTTCGAGACAAAATTGAGGAGCTCATCAGGAGAGGTCGGCTGGGTCGATTCCTCAGACGTTAGTCTGAAGCAAGAGAAGATCGGCCAAGGGTGCTGTCGTAGCCAGAATCACCAATAAGAAAGAAATAATAAGGAGATCGACCACCTCTCAGCATCATCAATCCTATTTTTGGGAGACTTAGTACTTCAACAAGCCGCCATCTCTCAGCTTTAGAGTCAGGAGAAGCTTGCCCCAAATTAGAAAGGTTCGTATGAAGTAGAGGAGGTCATTCGATCTGAAACTTATCGTCTGAAGGAGCTCAGAGGAATAACACTCCCACGACCTTGGAACTCAAAAAATCTGAGGATGTACTACTAGTAACTTTTCTTCAATAAAACTTCTTCATTTCAATATTATTATTTCTTGGTGTAAAAACTATGCGATAATAGGAAAGAAGCAATCAATAGCGGCCATGTTAAAAATAGAAGGAGAACCTCATCCTGACATGAGCAAGTCGAAGTCCTTCAATCTCGACTGGAGATAAGATCTCCCCCGAGCTTCAAAGTCTACATCAATAGGAGATAAGATCTTCTTCAACCTCGATTGGAGATAAGATCTCCTCCGAGCTTCAAAGTCTACGTCAACAAGAGATAAGATCTTCTTCAACCTCGGTTGGAGATAAGATCTCCTTCGAGCTTCTACCTCAACAGAAGATAAGATCTTCTTCAACCTCGATTGAAGATAAGATCTTTCTCGAGTTTCAAAGTCTACGTCAACAGAAGATAAGATCTCCTTTAATCTCGATTGGAGATAAGATCTCTCTCAAGCTTCAAAGTCTACGTCAATAGAAAATAAGATCTTTTTCAACCTCGGTTGGAGATAAGATCTCCCCCGAGCTTCAAGTTCAATAGGAGATAAGATCTCCTTCAACCTCAGCTGAAGATAAGATCTCCTCCGAGCTTCAAAGTCTACGTAAATAGAAGATGAAATCTCATTCAACCTCGACTGGAGATAAGATCTCTTCCGAGCTTCAAAGTCTACGTCAACAGGAGATAAGATCTCCTTCAACCTCGACTGAAGATAAGATCTCTTCCAAGCTTCTATCTCAATAGGAGATAAGATCTCCTTCAATCTCGGCTGAAGATAAGATCTTCCTCGAGCTTCAAAGTCTACGTCAATAAGAGATAAGATCTCCTTCAACCTCGACTGGAGATAAGATCTCCTCCGAGCTTCAACTTCAATAGCAAGATAAGATCTTCTTCAACCTCGATTGGAGATAAGATCTCTCCTGAGCTTCAAAATCTACGTCAATAGGAGATAAGATCTTCTTCAACCTCGACTGGAGATAAGATGTCCTTCGAGCTTCAAAGTCTAACGCCAACAGAAGATAAGATCTCCTTCAACCTTGACTGAAGATAAGATCTCTTTCGAGCTTCAAAATCTACGTCAACAGGAGATAAGATCTCCTCCAATCTCGACTAGAGATAAGATCTCCTCCAACCTCGGCTAGAGATAAGATCTCCTCCAAGCTTCAACTTCAATAGAAGATAAGATCTCCTTTAATCTTGGCTGGAGATAAGATCTCTCTCGAGCTTCAAAGTCTATATCAATAGGAGATAAGATCTTCTTCAATCTTGGTTGAAGATAAGATCTTCTTAGAGCTTCAAAGCCTATGCCAGTAGGAGATAAGATCTTCTTCAATCTCGGTTAGAGATAAGATCTTCCCCAAGCTTCAAAGTCTACATCAATAGGAGATAGCATCTCCTTCAACCTCGGCTAGAGATAAGATCTCCTCCGAGCTTCAACTTCAATAGGAGATAAAATCTCCTTCAACCTCGGCTGAAGATAAGATCTCCTCCGAGCTTCAAACTCTACATCAATAGGAGATGAAATCTCCTTCAACCTCAGTTGGAGATAAGATATCCTCCGAGCTTCAAAGTCTATGTCAATAGAAGATAAGATCTTCTTCAACCTCGGCTAGAGATAAGATCTCCTCCGAGCTTCTATCTCAAACAGGAGATAAGATCTTCTTCAATCTCGATTGGAGATAAAATCTTTTCAGAGCTTCAACTTCAATAGGAGATAAGATCTTCTTTAACATCGACTGGAGATAAGATCTCCCCCGAGCTTTAAAGTCTACATCAGTATGATATAAAATCTCCTTCAACCTCGGTTGGAGATAAGATCTCCCTCGAGCTTCAACTTCAATAAGAGATAAGAACTCCTTCAACCTCGGTTGAAGATAAGATCTCCTCCGAGCTTCAAAGTCTACGTCAATAGGAGATAAGATCTCCTTCAACCTCGGCTAGAGATAAGATTTTTCTCGAGCTTCAAAGTCTATGCCAGCAGAAGATCAGATCTTCTTCAACCTCGACTGAAGATAAGATCTCTTCCGAGCTTCAAAGTCTATGCCAACAGAAGATAAGATCTTCTTCAACCTCGATTGGAGATAAGATCTCCTTCGAGCTTCAAAATCTACATCAATAAGAGATAAGATCTTCTTTAACCTCGGTTGGAGATAAGATCTCTTCAGAGCTTCAACTTCAATAGAAAAGATAAGATCTCCTTCAATCTCGACTAGAGATAAGATCTCCCTCGAGCTTCAAAGTCTACGTCAACAGGAGATAAGATCTCTTTCAATCTTGGTTGGAGATAAGATCTCCCTCGAGCTTCAACTTTAATGAGAGATAAGATCTCCTTCAATCTCGATTGAAGATAAAATCTCCTCCGAGCTTCAAAGTCTACGTCAATAGGAGATAAGATCTCCTTCAAACTTGGTTGGAGATAAGATCTCCTCCGAGCTTCAAAGTCTACGTCAATAGAAGATAAGATCTTCTTCAATCTTGACTGAAGATAAGATCTCTTCCGAGCTTCTACCTCAATAGGAGATAAGATCTCCTTCAACCTTAGCTAGGAGATAAGATCTTCTCCGAGCTTCAACGTCTACATCAACAGGAGATAAGATCTCCTTCAACCTCGGCTGGAGATAAGATCTTCTCAGAGCTTCAAAGTCTACGTCAGCAGGAGATAAGATCTCCTTTAACCTCGGCTAGAGATAAGATCTTCCTCGAGCTTCAAAATCAACTTTAATAGGAGATAAGATCTCCTTCAACCTCAGCTGAAGATAAGATCTCCTCCGAGCTTCAAAGTCTACGTCAACAAGAGATAAGATCAACCTTGATCGAAGATGAGATATCTCTCGAGCTTCAACTTCAATAGGAGATAAGATCTCCTTCAACCTCGGCTGGAGATAAGATCTCCTTCAACCTCGAACTCCCCCAGTGATCGAACTTCTCAACGGTCGAGCCCCAGCTGAACTCCCCCAGTGGCCGAACTCCTCGATGACCAAGCCCTAGCTAAACTCCCCAGGAGCCAAACTCCTTCCGGATTCCTCCTGCAGTCGGATTTCTATAGGAGCCAAACTTCTTCCAAAATTTTTCTTCAATCAAATTCCTCTAGGAGCCAAACTCCTTCCAGATTGCTCCTTTCGAAATCCTCCAAGAGCTGAACTCCTCTAGGAGCTGAACTCCTTTCGAATTCTTTCTTCAGTCAGATTTCTATGGGAGCCGAACTCCTTCCAAATTGCTCCTATAGTCGGACTCCTTTAGAAACCAAACTTCTTTCAGACTTCTCCTAGAGTCGGACTCCTTCCGAATATCTCCTCCAGAAGTCGAACTCCTTTCGAACTCCTCCTGGAGCCGAACTCCTTTCGAATTTTTTCTTCGATCGGATTCCTCCAAGAGCCGACCTCCTTCCAGATTACTCTTACAGTCAAACTCCTCCAACTCAGTCAAACTCCGAATACATGCTTCCACCAGATGGCATGGCTGTCATTATCGGTCTGGCAATACCTCTCTCTTCGTAATAGACCCCATGCGGCCCATGATCGGATGGTATGGCTGCCACTATCAGTCTGATAATACCTCTTCCTTTCCGTACCGAACCTCACGTGGCCTCGAGCGGCTCAGTACCGGACAACTATGACTGTCGCCATTAATCTGCTATAGACGGTGCCCTCCTCCATGACAGACTCCACCAGATCTCGAGCGGCTCGCTACCAGATGGCTGCAGCTATCACTATTAATCTGCTTCAAACTCCGTCTATAAAAAGAGATCCTCCAGATATATTTTCTCTAAGCTCTCTTCTTCTTTCCAAAACTCTACCGAATTTTTTTTGAGCACTCTATTTCTATTGGCCAGAAGAGCTGACTTGATCGTTGGAGGGTCCTGCTAGAGCCACCACCACTGATTCTAGATGGAACTTTATTTTGTAGGTCACCAGTGGCGACCTCGTCCTCCTCCACTCCATCTCGTTCCGATGTCAACCAGATTCTGCAACAATAGTATTATTGGGGATAAACCCCGCTCCCATCGAAGTCCAACCTAGGGCTTAACCTAATATAGCTGATAATCATGGAAGAGCTTCAATCAAAAATTCTCTTCCAACGATCGAACTCATTCAGTGACTAAACTTGGTCGAACTCCTCCAACGACCGAAAGCCCTAACGGTCGAACTCCTTCCGAACTTCCTCCAGATTTCTCCTTCAGTCGGATTTCTATAGGAGCCAAACTCTTTCCGAATTTCTCCTTCAGTTGGGTTTCTATGAAAGCCAAACTCCTTCCGGATCCCTCCTTCAATCAGATTTCTATGGGAGTCGAACTTCTTCCGAATTTCTCCTTTAGTCGGGCTTCTATAGGAGCCGAACTTCCTCCAGATTCCTCCTTCTGTCGGGCGCCTATGGGAGCCGAACTTCTTCTGGATCCCTCCTTCAATCGAGCTTCTACAAGAGCCAAACTCCTTCCGAATTTTTCCTTCAATCGAACTTTTACGAAAATCGAATTTTCTTCGGATCCCTCCTTCAGTCGGACTTCTACGAGAGCCGAACTCCCTCCAGATCTCTCCTTCAGTCGGGCTCTTATGGGAGTCGAACTCTTTCTGGATCCTTCCTTCAGTCGAATGCCTACGAGAGTCAAACTCCTTTCAGATCTCTACTTCAGTCGGACTCCTACGAGGGCCAAACTCCTCTCGGATCCCTCCTTCAGTCGGACGCCTATAGGAGCCAAACTCCTTTCAAGCTTCTCCTTTAGTCGGACTTCTACAGGAGCCGAACTTCTTTCGAACTTCTCCTTCAGTAGGACTTCTAAAGGAGCCAAACTCCTTCCAAATTTCTTCTTCAGTCAAACTCCTACAGGAGCCAAAATCCTCTCGAATCTCTCCTTCAGTCGGACGTCTATAGGAGCCGAACTCCTTCCAAGCTTCTCTTTCAGTCGGACTCCTTCCGCATCTCTCCTTCAGTCAAATCTCTATAGGAGCCGAACTCCTTCTGAGCTTCTCTTTCAGTCGGACTTTTATAGGAGCAGAACTCCTTTCGTATCTCTTCTTCAGTCGGATTTTCATAGGAGCCGAACTCCTTCCGAGCTTCTCCTTCAGTCGGACTTCTACAGGAGCCAAACTTCTTCCACATCTCTCTTTCAGTCGAATCTCTACAGGAGTCGAACTCCTTTTGGACTCTTCCTTCAACTAGCGTTCCTTCCGAATAATCTCCTTAAGCCGTATTTTCTTTGGAGGTTCGAACTTCTTTGAAATTAATATATGTCAAAGCTCTTCACCCCTCCATACGGCCCCAAACGGCTCAATATTGGACGGCTGTGGCCATCACTATCAGTCCGCTATAGACGACAGCGATCCGCTATCGGACGACGATAGCTGTTACCATCAATCTGCTGCAGACAGTGCCTCTCTCCGTGATTGATTCCGCCAGACCTCGAACGGCCCGCTACCAGACAGCTGCAATTATTACCATCAACCCGCTATAAGCTCCGTATATAAAAGAAAATCCTCCAGATATATTTTCTCTAAGCTCTCCTCTCCCACTCAAAAACTTCGCTGAACTCTTTTTTGAGTACTCTATTTCTGTTGCACAGAAGAGCTGACTTGATCATCGAAAAGTCCTTCCAAAACTACCACCATCGACTCTAAACGAAACTTTATTTTGTAGATCACCAGCGACGATCTCATCTTACTCGACTCCAAATCAATCCGACGTTAACCAAATTCTGCATCAATAAGTATATTTTTGATAATTTTAAATTAAATATTAAAAATAGCTATTAAGATCAGCTTAAGGACATTTTTGGTAAAAAAATTATCATAATTCCCGTCTCATGAGAGTGTGGGTTTTCTCTATCTCACATGAATTTTTTCTTTCTCAAGAAACATGAAAAACTTATTCTCATAAAAAAATTATTTTTTTATATAACTTTTTTTCTTTGAAATTTTCGATCAAATATATGATTTTTCATTTTTCTATCAACTGCACTCTAGCTCCTCTTCTTCGAACCAAGTGGGTCCTTAGGGATGAACAAATGCGAAAAAAAAAAAATGATGTCTTTTGGCATGAAGGATCGCTGTTCGAGAATTTTGGTGTCTTTGTCCTACATTTTTGCAGTTGTTGCATGTCTATTGGTGTTGTTTCTTTGCAGCCAGAGGATTTTTTGTTGGCCAACATTTTAATAAATCTGAAGTGACACGTGATAGATGGATCTATAATTTGGGTCTAGCTTTAAAAAATCATTTTCTTCTCATGCATGATGGTGGCTTGGTTCAATTTTTTATTTTTATGGGATTTGTCCATTTTTGGAGGTATGAAGTTCCGCCGGTGCCCGTTTTTTTAAAAAAAGATGGTGCTTTTGGCTGAATATATATGTACCTTTCAGTGTTAAACAATGGACCTATGTATATACCTTTCGGTGTTAAGCAATGGACCTGTGGTAGGTGATGCCATTTTTTGTGGATAATGCGGTGTAAAGGCTAGAATTGTGCAATTATGGTTCAGACATAATTATAGTCTCTTTTATTTATTTATTTCTTTTTTTTTCTTTTATATGGATCTTCTACAGTTATTTTAAAATGCATAAAAAATGATTTATAGTATGCTACCGATGTGATAGTCCAGTTGAAATAGGCCTTCGCTTTCATCCAAGCGATCTCGATTCGAATCTGAATAAATACCAAGTAAAATGATCTACGATGATTATTATCGATAGGCTAAATGTGAGGGTTGAAAGTGGCTCTTGAGTTCTCTGATGGCTCGATGGTACTGAGGTCTCCAGAGGAGATTGCTATGCCGATTGCCCCTTCTCATTTTTTTTTTTTTTTATTATAAAAAAAAAAAAAAAAAAGATTTATAGCATGAATATTTTTGTGCATAGGTTTCGCTCGATCGTCCATTCCGTTTTGCTGTAGATAAAGGTTTTTTGTTATTTAGCAAAAGTGTTTGGACCAAGGAACGGTAACTAATAGAAATTGTCCAGCCTCTCAGACAATTTATCATGTATAGAAATATGGCAGTTGAGTTTTCATGTCAAAGATATTCTTAAAAATATTAATTCGTTTGAAATTTAATCAACACTACTGTGTACTAAGTTTTCTATTGAAAAACATTACCATGAAAAAAATAAGATTTATAGCATGAATATTTTTATGCATAGGTTTCACTCGATCGTTGATTCCATCTCGCTGCAGATAAAGATTTTTGTTATTTAGCAAAAGTATTTGGATCAAGGAACAGTAACTAGTAGAAAGCGTCCAGCCTCTCACACAATTTATCATGTATAGAAATATGTTAGTTGAGTTTTCATGTTAAAGATATTCTTAAAAATATTAATTCATTTAAAATTTAATCAACACTACTGTGTACTAAGTTCTCTATCGAAAAATGAAAAAAAACATATATATTTTAAGTCAAGAAAATTAGATAGTGCTCATTAGAAGCAAAAGCAGCCATGAATGTACTGAAACAAAACATTATTTATTGACAATCATATATAACTAGCACTGTTGCAAGGTTGCATAAGCATATACTGGGTGTTTCTATGTTCTTTATGATAAGGCTTTGCAAATATAACTTGCAACTAAGATTTTCTCAAACAAATCAAGGTTTGCTCTTCTCTACTGCCATTATTTTGTTCTATGCTTTCCTATAACCATCCCTCAATTGTTTCTGCAGGAAGCACTCCAGCTAGCACTTTTGAAGACTCCATCTGGCGAAAATCTTTTCTTCATAGAGTTAGTGTGACAATATCATTTTTACTTCTTGTTCATCATCTTAGTTGCAGCTGCTCGGGGTGTTAAGTTTTTCTTTTCTTTTTTTTTTTATAACCTTGTCTATTTATTGCAATAAGTAGATGTTCAGCAACCAATGGAATGTGTATACCAGAAACATCCAGTGTGCTTTGAAATATATATAGTATCACATAAGAGACGGATTCTAACGTGATTTTACTCCTTAATATGCTATGAATCCCAAATGCACAGCACCGATCTACCAAAAGATTTCTTGGTTAATTTTCATTTCTACAAAATGAACCATGAAAACCTTACTGTAGTATGATGCTAGTATGTAATTTTTGATGAAAAGAAGATTGGTGTGATTGGATTTGAGGAATTTATCCATGCACTCGGTGTCTTCCATCCAGATGCTCCTCTGGATGACAAAATAGACAGTAAGTTCTCATGAGTTCAAGAAGTTAAATTTTGGTGAAAAACATATATATATATTTGTTTCTTTTGCAGTTGCTTTCAGGTTATATGATTTGAGACAAACTGGGTACATTGAGCGTGAACAGGTAAGTACATTGTCTCATGTATGTGGTGATTTCTGGCCATCCCTAGATGGGCAATGGCCTCTTGTTCTGTTTTTCATGTGAGATTTTTCTTCATGAAATGATCTCCAGCTGATTTTGTTTAATGATGCATCCTTTGGGGCCTGCCAG
Organism: Cocos nucifera; assembly: GCA_006176705.1. Lineage (NCBI taxonomy): Eukaryota > Viridiplantae > Streptophyta > Magnoliopsida > Arecales > Arecaceae > Cocos > Cocos nucifera. The sequence goes on from QRFJ01000030.1 coordinate 2,613,739, forward strand.
TTAAATGTCTCCTTATTGTAGGGGAGCAGGGTCAGGTATGGCAAGTTCTTACATGGCATGCTTAGGTTGTTCTTCCTAGGTTTTACAGCATCAAGATCATTGCATTCTAGTGGCATCATTATTTTCTTGTTTAATGTTTCCAAGCATATCTACCGCATGTGGACACCAATATGATTAAGACTAAAATATCATTGTATTTTAATGACTTTACATGTTTTAATTACAAAATCCAATTCTAAAAATTAGGGTCTTTGGCTTATGCAATAAAAATTGTTGAAAAAGATCATGGAATTGCAATTTGTTAGTTTTGGGTAAAATTTTCGGATTCATGTTTTTCTCTCCTAATCGCTTTATCACTTTTCCGTTTTTGAGCCTCCTCTTCTTAACAGGCCAACACCATCTGAAAGCCAATTTCTTAGTTATTTGAATAAAGTTGAATCTAGAAAAAGGATATCTTTATGATTTCAACGAACAAGTTGCTTGTATGCATTGCTGGAGATAAAAAAAGAGGCTAGTTGAAGTTAAGTACATCCAGTCATTGCCAGCATAAATATATACTAAGAAAAGCACTGGGTTTGTTAGCCTTCCTCTGTTTCTAAATTGCTGCTACGGAATGTTTAATGCCATTAATGTAGGTTATAAACAATCGTAGTTTACTGGACATAAACCTACTTTGCTGAAAGCCTCTTCAACTTTTAGATGCCATAAACTAGTAGGATTTATCAACATGAAAGCCTCTTCAACTTTTAGTTGGTTGAGAATTTGGTGAAGATGTGAGAGATATATTTATTGCTGCAATCCTACTAACCGGCCTATTTCCAAACATGGGAGGGATGAACTCGTTGCAATATTCTGATAATTTATTTCTTACAATGCAAGTCCATGTTAGCGTGTCGTGTTGCAGTTACACAGAACTGGAGCTCCATTAGGAAATTCATCAGTATACCTTGATGGGTAGTCCTGGTTCTTTCCTATTGTTTATTTAGAGAGCAGTCTTTACCTATTTACTTAATGCCAACATATCTAGATGCATGAAGACCATGGACTTAAATGGATAGGAAATGCATCTTTTGTCGTCCCAGCTAAAGAGTGTGACTTCTCCTGACATTGTCATCCATCATATGCTGATCCATATACAAAGTTGGTGCATTTAGTTGTTAAATAATTCATTCCTTTTTCCAGATATTTTCACTTTATTTTGGTCTCCTTCCTAGGTTAAGCAAATGGTGATTGCTATCACGATGGAGTCAGATCTGAAATTGTCAGACGACCTTGTTGAAGCCATAATAGATAAGGCAAGCCTTTTCTAATCGTAATATTTCTTCTTCCATTTCCCAAACTCTTTTCCAATACTGACTCATTACTTGCTTCATTCTTGTGCAGACCTTTGCAGATGCTGATGCCGACGGGGACGGTATCATTAACAAAGAGGAATGGAAGGAGTTTGTCCTGCGACACCCTTCTGTTTTGAAGAATATGACTCTTCCTTACCTGAAGTATGCATATTAATTTTATAACCTTTTTTAACTTCATTATGGTTCCGTACAGAACTTTATATATTTATTCTCACCTGGAAATTTTTGTTTCGTTGGCGTCGGCGCCATCAAGTTTTGCAGAGTAAAATTAGCTCAATGGTATGAATAGAATATCATTAATGAAGGAATGTTTTACTGATGGTTGATGCTTTTTCCTCTCAGGGACATCACTACGGTGTTCCCTAGTTTTGTCTCGAACACTGAGGTTGAAGATTATATCAAGGTGACGTGTGCAAATCTTGGGTGCATCGAAGAGTACGACCATCATGGAAGGCGTTGGGCGCCATTGAAGGTGCGCTTTCACCCTCGATAAGCTATTGATAAAATTCAAGGAGCTGCACTTCGGGAAGATATCGGTCGAGATCGGAGCAATGAACTGCCCATCTGTTCTAACCTGCAAGCTGCATGCCATGCTTGCGTAGTGGCTTCTCTGTAACGTACAAAATTCTATGGTTCTTTATTGTAATTTACAGTAAAATGCCTCTTCAAGTATCATCTGTACATAATTTTGTCGCCTATTTTGTATAGCAAGGAGCTGAGAAATTTAGGTAGCATTTGTGATGCAATAATCGGAATGAGCATCTGCAGATTGTGCTAGTAGTAGTTTTTACAGATTTTGAGGTCCTCCAACCTCCCCCATGATCCCCAAAAAAAAAAAAAAAGAGAGAGAGAGTGTGTTTTATTTTCCTCTGCGTATCTTTAAACATTTGCGATGTTTCAAGTCTTGGCTTTAGATCATTTGTTTCACTGTTAGCGCTGTTAAGGGTCGTGGTGTTTGTCGCATCTTAGGAACATTAATCCATACGTTAATTGGGAATAAGCTGCTTCTGTATAGGGTTACCATTCTTATTGCCCTTGGTCGCTATAAATCTAGCATGCGGATCCTGTGCGGTACATGCACATCGCAAGCACCGTTCATCGCACAATAGATGACGGTACATGATCACGTGCAGCGTGCATCACATGGCCGGCCAGCATCTGCATGCAAGTATAGAGTCAGATCTAGGATCTACCATTCTTGTATATTGTCCTTGGCCACTGTACATTGCCCGATGTATGCTGTTACTGGCCATTAAATCTAGCATGTGGATCCTCTACAGTATTTGCAATGTACACTGCATTAATTGTAAGTACTGTTCATCGTATAATAGACGGTTACATGCGGCCACGTAAAGTGTAAACCACAACCATCGATGCACCGTACCATGTAGGACACCAGAATCTGCGCCGGGAAAATCTTTGTGGTGCCAAATCTTCGGATGGTATGTTGTTCTCCTTGCTACCTTCCCTTCTCTCCCCCATGCGACTGCAGCTGGGCGCTCGCTTTTCTTAACGAAGATCGGAGGAAGTTTCTCACTTCCGGTAAGCACAATGGTCGTCTAATTTTCACGTATACATATTATAGCTATAGGGAATAAATCTTGCTCCTGCTGAAGTTAAGTTCGTTGCTCAGTCTGATGCGATCAGTAGTTATGGAAGAACTTCGGTAGATGGATCTTGGCCGAACTATTACAGCCGATCGAACTGCCCAGCGGTCGAACTCCTCAAGCGGCCATTTCTTCAGTCGACCGAACTCCACAACAGTAGTTCCTCGATCGAACTCCTTCTAACTCTCCAATTACCGAGCTTCAATCAGACTCCCGCAAGAACCGAACTCTCTCCACATCGTTACAACCAGATGCCTGCAGGAGCCGAACTCCCTCCAAACTCCTCCAGCGATCGGACTTCTACGGAAGTCGGACTCCCTACGGACTCCTTCAGCGGACGGGCTTCTACTGAAGCCGAACTCCTTGCGGACTCCTCCAGCAGTCGAACTTCTCAATGGCCGAACTCTCATGAAAGTCGAACTTCTTATGACGGATTCATGGCAATCCCACTACTAAACGGTTACACGATAGTAACGATCGGCATTTATCAAGTCAATAACGATCGGCATTTATCATCGGCATTGATCAGGACAGTTACGATAATCATTAATAAAGACAGTTACAACAAGCTCCCTCTATAAAAAGGACCCTCCAGATACGTTTACGCCAGGTTCTGAAAATCCTTCTTTTCTCCTCAAAACTCTATTGAACCCACACTGAGCACTCCATTCCTGTTGGCGCTGACTTGATCGTTGGAGGATCCTACCGAAGCTACCCCCCACCGGCTCTGAACGGAATTTTATTTTGCAAGTCTCCGGTGGCGACCTCATCGGCCTCCATTCCAGCGAACTCCGGCAACGGTCAAATTCTGCATCAACAGATTGGCGCTAGAGGAAGGGCCACGGCGATGATTTTTTTCTTAAAGGAAGCCGAGGTTTTCTTATTCTTAAAGGAGTGCTCGACGATAATTTCTCTCTTCCCACTCCAGAGATCTCTCTTCTTTCTCTTTCGAATTTCTTTTCAAAAAAAAAAAAAAGCCCCCCAGGAGAGCCTCGACTCGGCGATTGGCGGCCTCCGTGGCCCGATCCCATTTGGATCCGTCCGCTCTCGCTCCAACCCTGGCGACCCAGGTTCACTCTGTAGCTGCGGAGCAGTTCAACCTGCTCGTCCAGCAGGTTCGTGGTCTCATGGAGGCAGTGTAGGCGGTGCAGGCCATGCACCAGCAGGCCCCAGTACCAACTCAATCGGTGCAGGATTCTTCAGAGTCGTGTGACCCAGTCCAGAGGCAACCGACATGGGCTACCCGACCTTCAATCCTCGGAAGAGGAAGGCAACAGAGGGAGAGCCCCTGCTCGGACCGCGGCTCGACCCAGGATGAAGCTTTGCACCCGTTCGGAAGAGGAAGGCAATAGAGGGCTTTCCCCTCTATCCTTAAAGGGGCCGCCAGGAACTGGTACTCGGCGCTCAAGCCGAATACCATCTTATCATTTGACCAGATGAGTCAACAGTTCACGGCCCACTTTGTCAGTAGTTGGCGTCCGCGTTGAGGTCCGCGTCGAGGTTCGGATTCCTTAATGGCCATCAGACAGAAGGAGGGAGAACCCATCTGGGCTTATGTCATCCGATTTAATACTGTTGCACTAGAGGTCCGGGACCTGATCAGTCAGTCGCCATGGCCGCTCTCAAAGGCGGCCTTCAGAAGAACGACTTACTGTTCTCCCTGAAAAAGAAGTATCCCAGGGACTTTGCCGACATGCTGGCTCAGGCCAAAAGTTATACTCGGGTAGAGGAGGCCTTCGAGGCTAAGTACGACGAAGTCGGTGGCAAGCGGCAAATCGGCAGGCCAGACAGGTCCGCCGAAGAAAGAAAGAGGACTGAAGTTCGGCCGTATTTTCGAACTCCCCCTGGTCGCGGGCGAGCTCGGACTCCCCCTCAAGCTCGGAGGTGGGGAAGCCCTGACGGAAGGGCATGCCGAGGTTCCCTCCAGTGTCGAAGTTCTCCTTGATGATGACGATTTCACAACTATGCCCCCCTTAACGTCCTGAAAACTCAAGTATTGATGGAGATCCGAGAGCGACTTTCAAGATCGGAGAGAATGCGTTCTCATCCTAGCAAGCGCAATCTCAACAAGTTCTGCCTTTACCATCGCGACCACGGTCATGACACTGAGGAGTGCATCCAACTCTAGGACGAGATTGAAGAGTTCGTCAGGCGAGGCAGACTTAGCCGATTTCTGCGAAGACGGCCTGAGAAAAAAGAAGATCGGCCAAGAGCATTACCACCAAGTGGGGAAACCAGCAAGAAGATCGGCTGCCCCTTGGCGTCATCAATACTATCTTAGGGGGACCTCAGCAAGGGAAGACCAGCGGATCCGAAGGATTGGTGAAGAGGCAGAGGATCGTGGAGCCCGTGGCTTTCACCGAGGAGGACGATCAGGGAATCTAATTTTCACACAATGATGCGGTTGTAATTTCTTTGAATATTGCTGACTACGATGTATGCAGCATTCTGGTAGATAATGAAAGCTCGACCGATGTGTTGTTTTACGATGCCTTCTCAAAATTATCCCTGCCCGACGACCGCTTGGGGTCGATGAATTCTCCGCTGGTAGGATTTGCTGGCAACGCCGTACCAGTCGAAGGCATAATAACATTGACCGTAGCGGCAGGGCACCGCCCGAAGCTGGCCAAAGCTCGGGTCGACTTCTTAGTCGAAAGAACCCCATCCATCTATAACGCGATCCTTGGCCGACTTGATCTAAATGCACTTCGGACGGTAGTATCAATCTATTATTTGAAGATGAAATTTTTGATGAGTCACGGGGTCGGAGAAGTCAGAGGAGACCAGGCTTTGGCGAGGTATTGCTACTCGATCGCCTTGCATAAGGGAGATCAGCCCGACCCTTATCTTGTTGACGGACTGGACGTCCGCGACGACCTCACTGAGGAGCGGGGCGAACCTGCGGAGGACCTCGTCTATGTGCCCTTGAATGATGGAAACTCGGAGCACGTGGTACAGATTGGCTCCAACTTGGCGGCCAAGGTTTGGGAGCAGCTCATCGCTTTCCTCAGAAGAAACGCGGACGTCTTCACCTGGACCCCAGCGGATATGCCGGGATCGACGCTGAGGTCATGGAACATCGGCTGGCCATCGATCCGAGGCACCGATCGATAAGAGAAAAGCTGCGCCACCATGCTCCGAAAAGGCAGAAAGCGATCGTCGAAGAAGTAGACAAGCTTCTCAAAGTCGGACTCATCCAGGAGGTTAATTATCCGACCTGGGTCTAGAACGTGGTTCTTGTCAAGAAAGCGAATAACAAGTGGAGGATGTGCGTCGACTTCAAGAAGCTGAACAAGGCTTGCTCGAAGGATAGCTACCACCTACCCAGGATCGACCAGCTGGTGGACGTAACCTCAGGCCATGGGCTCCTCACCTTCATGGATGCCTTTTTTGGTTACAACCAGATACGCATGGCACCCGAGGACGAAGAGAAGACCGCCTTCATTACTGACCGAGGTCTTTATTGCTACAGAGTCATGCCTTTTGGACTCAAGAATGCAGGGGCAACATACCAGCGTTTGGTTAATAAGATCTTCAAGGAGCAGATCGGCCGCAATATGGAGGTGTACGTAGATGATATGCTCGTCAAAAGCCAGGCTTTAACAGAATACCTGGCCGACCTTGAAGAGACCTTCGGTACACTCAGGAAGCACAAGATGAAGCTGAACCCAATCAAATGCGCCTTTGGTGTAACCTCCATAAAATTTCTTGGGTTCATGGTGTCGAGACGCGAAATCGAGGCAAACCTCCAGAAAATCCGAGCCATTCGAAAAATGACCATTCCAAAGATGATCAAGAAAGTTTAGCGCCTGGCCGAAAAGGTGGTGTCCCTAAATCGCTTCATCTCAAGGTCGGCCGAATGATGCATGCCCTTCTTCGAGGTTCTCAAGCGATCGAAGGACTTCTGCTGGATGGCGGAGTGCCAACAGGCATTCGAGGAGCTCAAAAACTACCTCAGCATGCCCCCGCTGCTGGCAAAGCTCGAACCTGGGGATGAATTGTTCCTATATCTAGCTGTCTCTCCGGTGGCCCTGGCGGCAGTCTTGGTCAGGGAAGAAGCAAAGACGCAGCGATCGGTCTACTACGTGAGCTGAGTTCTGAGGGACGTGGAGACTAGGTACTCTAGGTTAGAAAAACTGACTTACTGTCTCCTAATTGCTATCAGGAGGCTTCGACCTTACTTTTAGGAGTACACCATAACGATCCTCACGGACCAACCAATAAAAGCAGTTCTTCACCGAGCAGACGCCTCCGGAAGAATCGCAAAATGGGCAATCGAGCTCACAGAGTTCGACATCAACTATCGGCCCAGGCCATCGATCAAAGCCCAGATATTGGTAGATTTTGTGCTAGAATGCACAATTTCAGTTGAAGTCGAGCCTGAGTCGAGCGGAATCGGCACCAGAGCAAGGCCGAACTTCGACGAAGCCGAGCTGTCGCGGCCGATCCTCTCCGAAAAGAGCGTCGACCTCCCTGAAGGTTTCTGGGCTCTACACGTGGATGGTTCGTCCAACTCCACTGGAGCTAGTGCGGGGCTGGTCTTGGTCAGCCTCGAAGGAGTCATCGCCGAGTACGCGCTGCGTCTCGAGTTCTCTGCGACCAATAATGAGGCCGAGTATGAAGCGCTGATCGTTGGATTAAAGATAGCAAGAGAATTAAAAATAGATCGGCTTTAAGTCTACAGCGATTCCCAGCTGGTGGTTGGTCAAGTTGGCGGCGGCTACGAGGCACGGAAGGAAAGCATGGTGAGATACCTCGAAAAAGTGAAGAATTTGATCCCGATCTTCGACAGTTTTGGCATTCAGCACATCCCGAGGGCGAAAAATGCAAAAGCCGATCTTTTCTCCAAGTTGGCCGCTTCAACGTCGGCCGAACTGCCCAAAGAAGTATTTTTGGAAACTTTGAAGTGCCCGACCACAGAGGAATCTTAGGCCATCCTGCAGACGGAATTCGAGCCCAGCTGGATCGACCCATTGATCGCCTACCTTCAAGAGGGAATCCTTCCCCGTGACTGAAAAGAAGCTTGGAATCTCAGGAATCAGGCCTCCCGCTACATCTTATATGAAGGCAGATTGTATAAGAGGTCGTACTCCCTCCCACTGCTGAGATGTCTCCGACCTTCAGAGGCCGACCTCACGCTATGGAATGTGCACGAAGGACTCTGCAAAAGTCACGTAGGAGCCAGGTCCCTATTGCAAAAACTACTTCGGTAGGGGTACTACTGGCCGACTTTATTTCACGATTCCGTGGAATATGTAAAGAGATGCGACCGCTGTCAGAAGAACACCAGCATGTAGAGGCAGCCGACATCCGAACTCACTCCGCTCAGCTCACCCTGGCCATTTGTGCAGTGGGGAATGGATATACTCGGCCCCTTCTCAACGGCGTCTGGGCAGCGGAAGTTCCTCCTGATCGCAATCGATTACTTCACCAAGTGGGTCGAAGTCGAACCACTCGCGAAGATTACCGAGGCAAAGGTGCAAGATTTCATCTGAAAGTCACTAGTCTGCTGGTTCGGCCTGCTCCGAACCCTCATAACCAACAATGGGCGATAGTTCATCGGGACGAGATTTGCCGAGTTCTACGAAGGACTAAACATTTTTCACCGCTTCACATTGGTGGCTCACCCATAGGCCAATGAGGAAGCTGAGATAACCAACCGAATCCTGCTGCAAGGAATCAAAGCGAGACTCGATAGGGCAAAAGGAGCCTGGGTGGATGAACTCTACTATGTCCTCTGGGCATACCGAACTACTTAGAGGGTGCCGACCGGAGAAACACCCTTCGCCTTGGCCTTCGGTACTAAGGCAGTTATCCCAGTCGAGCTTAAGCTCCCGTCTACAGAGTCGTGGGTTTCAACGAGCGGTACAACCCCCAGGACCTCAGAGTCAACCTCGATCTTCTAGAAGAAAAGATGGAGGAAGCTTGCATCTGGATGGCAGCGTACAAACAGAAGGTGGCTCGGTACTACAACTCCAGGATTAAAAATAAGATGTTCAGAGTGGGGGAGTTAGTGCTCCGGCGAACCGTTGTCGCTCAGCCTCAGAGTCAAGGGAAGCTCGCCCCAAACTGGAAAGGTCCGTATGAGGTGACGGAGGTCATCCGACCCGGAACTTATCGCCTGAAGGAACTCGGAGGGGTGGTGCTTCACCGATCATGAAACTCAGAAAATCTGAGGATGTATTATCAGTAGACGTCCTTTAAAAGCTCCTTTGCACTGTATTATTGATTTTTGGCATAAGGATTACGTAGAAATGTGCAAAAGTAGTCTGTTAGGAACAGAAGGAGAACCTCGTCCTAACGAGAGCAGGTTAAGACCTCTAAACCTCGACTGCAGGAGACAAGGTCTCTCCCGGGTTAACATTGGCCGTGGGAAATAAGACCTTCCCAAAATTGAAGGCCTCATTCACAAAGAACGAGACGGAGGGAGAGATGCGGACGACGGTCCGTATGTGCCCCCACAGCCCATTAGGAACAGGAGGAGGACCTCATCCTAACGCAGCAAAGTCGAAGGCCTCGTTCACCTTAGACGAGACGGGAGGAGACGGACGATGGTCCGAATGTGCCCCCACAGCCCGTTAGGAACAGGAGGAGGACCTCATCCTAATGCGAGCAAAGTCGAAGGCCTCGTTCACAAAGGACGAGATGGGGGGAGAGGCACGGACGATGGTCCGTATGTGCCCCCACAGCCCATTAGAAGCAGGAGGAGGATCTCATCCTAACGCGAGCAAATTCGAAGGCCTCGTTCACAAAGGACGAGACGGGGGGAGAAGCACGGACGACGGTCCGTAAGTGCCCCCACAGTCCATTAGGAATAGGAGGAGGACCTCGTCCTAACGCGAGCAAAGTCGAAGGCCTCGTTCACCTTAGACGAGATGGGAGGAGAGGCGGACGACGGTCCGAATGTGCCCCCATAGCCCGTTAGGAACAGGAGGAGGACCTCGTCCTAACGCGAGCAAAGTCGAAGGCCTCGTTCATCTTAGACGAGACGGAGGAAGACGGACGATGGTCCGAATGTGCCCCCATAGCCCATTAGGAACAGGAGGAGAACCTCGTCCTCACGCGAGCAAAGTCGAAGTTAGGAACAGGAGGAGAACCTCGTCCTAATGCGAGCCCCCGCATCAACCTCGGCAAAAGGGAATAAGATCTCCCCCGAGCGACTGGGCCAACCTCGGCTGGAGAGCTTCAACTTCCATTTCGGCTAGAGATAAGATCGGAGATAACCTCCCTGAGATGAGATCTCCTCCGAGCTTCGACCTGGACCAGCATGGGGCTTAGAGGAAGACTTCGGTAGTCGCCTTTTCTGCACTCCCTTCCTTCGAGTTTCAAACTCGGGAGTGGGGGGGCTAGTGTTGGGGATAAACCCCGCTCCTACTGAAGTCAAGTTCGGTGCCCAACTTGATGCGGCCAGTAGCCACGGAAGAACTTCGGCGGATAGATCTTGGTCGAACTATTATAGCCGACCGAACTGCCCAACGGCCGAACTCCTCAAGCGGCCGTCCCTTCAGTCGGTCGAACTCTGCAGCAGTAGTCCCTCGACCGAACTCCTTCTGACTCCTCAATTATCGAGCTCCAGTCAGACTCCTGCAAGAGCCGAACTCTCTCCACGTCGTTACAGCTAGGTGCCTGCAGGAGTCGAACTCCCTCCAAACTCCTCCAGCGGTCGGGCTTCTATGGAAGTCGGACTCCCTACGGACTCCTTCAGCGGACGGGCTTCTACTGAAGTCGGACTCTTTGCGGACTCCTCCAGCAGTCGAACTTCTCAATGGCCGAACTTCCATGAAAGCCGAACTTCTTATGAAGAATTTCTGATGATCCCACTATTAAACGGTTACACGATAATAACGATTGGCATTTATCAAGTCAATAACGATCGACATTTATCATCAGCATTGATCAAGACAGTTACGACAATCATTAATCAAGGCAGTTACAACAAGCTCCCTCTATAAAAAGGATCCTTCAGATACGTTTACGCCAGGTTCTGAAAATCCTTCTCTTCTCCTCAAAACTCTATTGAACCTACACTGAGCACTCCATTTCTGTTGGCACTGACTTGATCGTCAGAGGGTCCTACCAAAGCTATCCCCCATCGGCTCCAGACGGAATTTTATTTTACAGATCTTCGATGGCGACCTCATCGGCCTTTACTTCAGCGGACTCCGGCAATGACCAGATTCTGCGTCAACAATAGCTATAGATTCAAGAAAAGCCGATTATTATTTTATCTCATATACTTTAATTTACCTTTTTAGGATTTTATAAAGAAGCCCTTCCTCTCGTCCCTGCGGCGACAAGGAGAACCAAATGTTTTACTCATCGACATGGCGGTTTAGAACAAGTAAAACCAAGCGTGTAATTAATTAAATAGTAATATTCTGCGCATGCAAGGCCATACTACCGAAGGCCACAAAATGACATTCCTTGCAAAAAATTCTAAATTATGAAGGCTTATTTGTTTCCTCTCCCCTAATTTCTTAGTTGTAGTGTCGGAATGTACAAATTATGGAGGTACGTCAATGGTAAACGGACGTGGACTGCTACCTAGCCTGTGGCAACTTGGCTCAATGTGGCGAGAAGGTAATGGGACAGACTTTGATGGTGTCGTCGGATCAAATCCAACCATCTATGGCCATACGTTGTCAGCCATGTGGGACACCACATTGCCGAGAAATTATTGGGCGGACCTAGATTGACGATGAAATAACCTAGTTTTTCTCATCTTTCTCCTTTTTTATGTGTAATAGTAATAGCAATACATCCTAGAGGTCCATGTGGTTCTGATCCATCTAATAATTTCTCCATCTTGGCCCACATGATTCTACCACTTCGGACCATACGAACGGTGTATAAGGTCATGGATAGGACGGGAATTGGGTTAAGATCGGACCGACTTTGAATTGGACTTCAAGCTCAACTTTAGATGTTAGAAAATTTTTTTGCTCATCATGGGTGGTGAGCTTCCGCGCTCACTGTCCATGCTGATTGGTTTACGCACGAGTCCGAATGAAAAAAAATACGGTGCTCTATAAACTTTTTTTTTCTGCTTGAGTCTGTACGTAAGCCAAACACCACGAGCGGTGAGCAAAATATTTTCCTAAATATAAAGCATGTTTTTTTTTCGGACCAAACTCGAGCATATCTTTGGCTTGGCCTGGGCTCAAGCTCAAATTTCGGCCTGATTAGTAGTCCAAACATCCGGTCTAAACCCACTTTTCTACTCAAATTGGTTTAGTCCGAATACTTGACTTGAGTTAGCCTGAGCCCAATTAATTAGCCAGTTAGTGTTAGCTAATTGGTTTAATTAATTAGCCCGAATATAACTATAAGGCTTAAGCCTTGTTCCTTGTTTCGGACCTTCTACATTCATCACTTCATTTTCCAACTGGAAGGGCCCTAGCCCCTGACCTGGTCTACGCCATCTGATCTTCCATCTTCCCCTATCATCATCACCTATCTTCTATCTTCCCCCATTGGTTATCGCCAACATCGGTCTTCTGTTGAAAAAATGCCGATGAGAAAGGGGTGAAAAAAATGGTCCATTATGGTGGGGAAAAGTCAACAGCATGGAGGCGGACAGAGAATGGAGACTTAGGGGCGGAGAAAAAGATGGAGTCTTGAAGTGAGAAGACTTGAAGGCATGCGGGGCCGGCAAAGAATGAGGAGCTTATCGGGAAGGGAGCCAATGGGGTTGGAGAGGGAGGCGAGGGTGTGGAGTGGGCAATGGAAGGGGTTGGCAATGCGATGGAAGCGATGGGTGTGGTAGACAAGGGCATCATGATAGAAGGGACGGAGGCAAAGGGAGTGGTAGTCGAAGAAGTGGCGGACCTCCAGATAGATGGTGAGAAAGATTTGGAAGCCACGGTTAAGGAGGAAACTGTTGATGGGGTCAGTGTAAATGTAATTGGAGGCCTTAAGGAGGAAGGAAATGGAGGAGGTAACGAGATGGATTGCAAAAGTGAGGTCGGTAAGGTGATGATGATGGCATCGGACTAGATACTCATGGTGGAGGGGAGGAGGAAGATAGAGCACGAAGGAAGAAAGAGGAGGAGATATGGAGTAGTTTGGATGGAGCAAAGGAGGATTGAGAGATATCTATAGGTTCGGGCAAGCTCGGACTTGGGTTTGGATCGGATTATGATTTTAAATTTTAAAATATTTTTGGACCTAAGTTTGGTTTGAAATTTGAAAAAATATTTTGGAGCAAACTCGAATAGGAGTGTAGCCCGATCCAACCTAGCCCATTTTCAATCCTAACCATAATATATATATATATATAGTAAAAATGAAGTACATGCCCCTACTGGCGTTGGCAGGCCGAAAAATGAATCCCAGCTTGTTCCAGCCCCTTCACTCATTTTGCAATGTTTCAGCAGCACTATTTATCTAATTCTGGTATCAAAAAAAAAAAAAAGAAAAAAACTCTTTCATCATTAATGTATCATATTCCAAAGGAGAGGATTGGCATGATTTATGTGATTGATACTGTTGCTCCTGATATCTCCATCCGAAAAACTTGTAGTCAAGGATAATTTGTCATTAGAGCTTCATCCGATTTTCTGCACAAAAATTCTCATCGGAGATTTCTTCGGTGAAGATCTTCTAACGCTCAAGTTAAAAAAGTGGAGAAAAAAAGAGAAAAAAATATTGAATTAGATACGTACTTCGAGAATTTTGGAGCTCCTTTATTTATTAGAGAAGAATTGGAGTCGTATCCGTCTTGGACTTTAACGATCTTTTGAATATATCACTCCATATTAATTTGGGATATTTTTTTTTTTTGAAAGATGGGATCACGAAACTTTTTTATCCATACTTTTCTAACTTGGAGAGAAGAGATGAAGATAGTTTGATAATAGACGATCTACAATAGGTCGTACAAAATATTGGTCGTCCAATATTGGCCAGTAAAGTATGATCTATGTTTGATAGATCGGTTATGGATAACTTCTCATCAGTTAATTCGAGAAAGATCATATTGAAAAATAATTCATCTAATAAATGGTAGATCAGCATGGCCGATCTATAATAAAATTATTTTTAAAAATTGATGGACCCAGTAAATCATCAATAAATAAATAATTCACCATAGTGATCGGTCATGTATCATAATAGATCGGCAAAAATCGATGAATATTAGATCAAGAATGAGTTATATCTAACCCACAATAGACCTAATTCACAGTAGGTGATCGTTATAATGCTCCCAGTTGTGGCATGAAGTTCCGTTTTCTTTTTTTTTTCCCATGTAACCAAGATCTGGCATAGAAATTAATTAAGGGCGGTGTTTGCTATCTTTAAGGGGAGAAGTGGGGTTGCACCTAGAGAAGCCAGTTATGGCAATTTGTTGCAGTGCTCCTCCTTTTCGTCCGTGCGTTACTGGGAATTATGACATAACGTCGACGGTGGAAGGCAGTAGTTTGCGATTTTTCCGCGTCATTACGGTGAAATGGAGCACTTCATGCGGTGAGGACGGGATCGACCCAAAGACGATTCACGGTGGTGAATGACGTGAAAAATCATAGCTGATGTGATTTCACGTGAAAGTGGGTCGCAAGCGGACATCAGACACCACGGCTGGTCTCCAATAATTGAATGATGGATGGACACGGTAGATGGACGTCTTCGCAAGAGCACATCAGCATCGAAGAATCTAGCGTGCGATGATGTTTTAGCTTTACAGCCCAACGGGCAACTGCACATTAAATTAGCCGCTCATCCAGCGAACCTGCACATGGGAAAGGGAGAGTTGACCCAAAAAAAAAATCTAGCGACGAGGGGCTGGCATGACATATGTGTAAACAAAGTAAATATAAATAATTAACCGTACGAAGACTAGTGGCCAAATGGAAGTCAAAGAAATGCCTTTCCCTTATTAATTCATGCTCCTGTCCGATGTACTCGTCCCAGCAACAGTCATCAGGATGATTGAAGATGAAGAACACATCTCATATTTATCTTGCAGTCTACATATGTGACTCATCTTCTTAGAAATTAATTTTTTAATGCTGATTTTTTAATTTAATTTTTAAATATTTTACTTTTTAATTTCCACGAAGATATCTATTTATATTTAATTTAATTTAAAGCATCCAATTTACTAAAACATTAAAATTTAAAAAAAAAAAAGGTATAACCCACCTTTTTCTCGTTTCAATCAAATCCTTCTTCCCCTCTTCTCTTCTGGAACAAATGCGTGCCAAATTTTTAAGGCCCATAAATACTTATGATGTGCTTTCATGATTTTGCATAAAAAGGATTGCAGATGATTGCGTTCAATAACTTACGAACTAGAGGCAAGTGTAGTCTTTTTACAATAGCACTTGATATGTGGTTCTCAGCCTCATAAATTTATTGCTAAGATTAGCCAATGATATTTACATTTTTCTTAAAATTATGGACATAGAGGATAGGAGAGGTCAGGTCGAAATTAGATTCAAGAGAAAGGGATTCCAACCTGAAGTATCAATATCAAATAAGTTTACCAGCTAAGCCATGTAACAACCTGAATTATTACATATACTCTAACCATTCAGAACCTCATCCAAAAAGACTAGCCAAAAGATTTTTTTTAATTTTTTGATCATATATAAATATCCAAAATTCTTTTAGTAAATAATCGATAGGGAACTAAATATACGTAGGTCGAGATTCAAATTCATATATCCATTCATAAACACTACGATCAATTCTATTAAACCTATATTGCAGTATCCCCTATTCCATATAAATTATGGGCTATTATTTATAATAATCCAGAAGCTCATCCAAAAAGAACTAACTAGAATATATTTTTTGAAATTTTTTTGATCGTATATGTAATACCCTAACCCGATTTAACCCAACCCAATTTCAAAGAGAAGAGTCCAATAAGCTCTCTACACATATATTAAAGTATGAATAAAAAAAAAATTATTTTTGGATCAACACATGCTATGCACATGGGTGGAAGAACCAGACTCCCAAAGGGAGTCCTTCTTCCTGCGAGACCTCCCGATGGAGATCAGAATCGAGGAGGACTTTAATTCCTCCTCCGGCCCTCTTTAAAGAGAAGGCAAGTCTTTCTTCCAAATCCCATAACTCCGGTCTCCTTCTATCATTGAAGATCCCTCCTTTTCTTCCTGTTTTTCTTCCGAACCATCTCCTCTTGTTCTCGGTTTAGATGGCACTGTGTTGGCAAAATCATGGCCCCAAACACCACAAAAAGCCAGGTAAGATCCTTTGAATCATCCTCCTCTCAGCTTTAAGCCTGAATTTTAGCCAAGATTTATACTAAAAAGTTTGAAAAAACCATCTGATTTCGAATACACTATTTATTTTTTGATTATTCTTGGTTTTCCACTGTCGGTCATCGGAGTATGGCCATCGGTCGCCATCATGGCTTGCTCGTCCAACCATGGATGTTATCGGCCAGCAGGAGGACTTCCATCCGGAGAAAGAATAGGGAAGGTGAGTCCCTTATTCTATGGAAAGAAAGAGGACCACTAGTCCTCTATTTTGAAGCAAGAAAAAAAAAGAAAAAGAGAAAGAAGAAAAAGCAAAAAAAAGAAAAGAAAAAAAAGAAAGAGAGAGAAGTTCTCTCTCTTTCTTCTCTTTCATCTTTAAGTTTGAATCCTACTTTTCTCTCTCTAGAAGATTTATTTTCTCTCCCTCTACTTCCTCTCTCCTATTTTCTCTCTCTTTATTAGGAATTATTAAATTTTTAAAAAAAGAAGAGAAAGTAAGAAAAGAAAAAGAAAAAGAAAAAAAATCTCTCCTCTCTCTTTTTCTCTCTTCTTATCATCTTCACTTTTTCTTTCTACAACTTTGTCTTTCTAAAATTCTTTCTCTAGATTGCTTGTGTTTCTTCATAATCTCTTTTTTCTAGGATTTTCTAGATCTTTGAAAAGAATGATGATGATTTTGAATGATCTTAGTGAAGGAGGTCCTGATCCATAATCACCAGGTAGCGTACCGACATCCACTTTGGTTCGATCAGATACTTTTAGATTTTATCATCCATGATGATCTATCAAATTATTTATGTAATAATTTTATCATATTTTGATTAAATTATCTTGATCTGATTGATCAGATTATCATCTGATTAGTTTTGATTCATCTTCATAGTTCCTTCTCTTCTCTGATTTTATCTCTTCACTTGATTTGTGAACTTAATGAAAGATTTCTAATCTTACCACTTCGAATCTAATTTGATCCAGATAAATAGACTTTGAATCATTTGTCTCCTAGTCTAATCTTGATCGATGAAGTTAGGATGACCAGACTGACCAGGATCATTGGATATAACTACCGTCAACCTGTCTTTCTAATTTATTAGTATACTTTTTAATTATTAAAATCGATCATCTATAGAATTAAAGATGTCTGATAATAGGGTACTGTGACGTGATTTATGAATAGAAGATTTTGAAAAAAAAATGCAAGAATGATATGGATTTATTGGAATGCATACTAGATAAGTAATATTTCACTTTTCTTCTAGATTTATCGATAAGTTATATATATATTTTATTGACATTATTTATGAAATAATGCATGAATTTGATAAATAATATTTTACTATTAAAAATATTTTATTTTTGAAATGTTATAATAAAACATGATTGAAAGTATTGATCTTATTATTTATTATATTTGATTGATTTTGATATCACATGATTATGTATATTCTTATCGAATTGAAATAAGAAATATAAATTATGAAAAGAATTATGAATTAAGATGATTTGAACTTCAGCCTGACTATGTAAAGGATCTTACCAATAGGGGCTAATATGTTGGCAAAGATTTAGTCCTAAGAATTTATATCGCTAATAGATTAGCCACAAACTGCCAGCAGAACAGTGATTCCGAAGGATATTACCGCCAGATGATTCACAGCTCACCGTAAGATGATATGCGATGTTATGGTCCTACCATATGGATAATATGATCATAGTTTATGACTGACAAGAATGACCAATAAGAATTCGATAATTTGAAAGAAAACTAAAATTTTGAAAGAAACTCAAAAAGATTAAATTTGATATGATAAATATTTTAAAAATATGGTATAATAGAAATTAATTTTGAACTCATGAACTCTATATGTTTATTTTTTATAAGTAATGATTTATTTTTTTTATTTGATGAAATTTAGTTAAAATGATCGTTGTTTACCGGATTGTCTAGCTCATTATCCTAATTTATTATTTTTATAGATTTTGAAAATTTAGATGATACAAAAATATGTATGCAAGAGTGATTAGAGACGGAAAGGATGATTAGAAGCAGAATATCGATATTTTTATTTTAGAAAGAAATTTTGTTGAAACTGATGTAAATTTTTTTTAACATTGTTGAATTTTATGAGATATAAAAATAATTTTAATTAATTAAATTTTAAATTTAATTTATTGATTAATTATTTTGCTGTTGCTTTATGATAGTATGATAAAATGCCTTGCTTGCTTATGAAAAAAGTTTTCTACGAGTGAGCGGCAGTCATGACTCTCAACTCACGATTTTGGATCGGAGACATGACGGTATATCCATTATCCTTCTATTGAATAATCAATACGAAACTAAACATATATTTACATGAATTCTTATATATATAAAATTAATTGACATGCAAAATCGAGCCTCCTGTAGGTGAAGTCGACTTTTGCTTTGGTTTTGTGTCATTATCTCTAATAAATTATTTAGATTGTCATCATTTTTAAGTTGCTTAGCCCACGGAATACAGGATTAAATCACCTTCCGCTGTTTGACTTGAGAAATATACAAAATACAAGACGAGAAACATGACATACATGCAACAACCGGCCAACGCCCTTTCCTTCTTCTGCCGTTACATCTATTACCTCCTCTGAGACAAAAGGCCGTAGTAGTGAAAGCCATTGTTACTCTATTATTTTTTTTCTTACGATGTTACGATGATGTTGATACGTGCTGCACCTGACCAACGATTGCATATGTAATAACGCCGACGTTACGATGGTGGGTGGATCTAAAAATTTTCCACGGTGGCAATCATGAACTTGTTTATCCTAAAGAATGTGACATCTGCGAGAACAGAACACGAGGAGGATTAAGTTTTAGATCAAATTATCATTTTGTTTGGCACAATGAGTGACAGCCATGGGTCCAAAAGCAAACTTAATGACACACAAGGCAGGGGTGGAAAGTTGGAGCCATCCAACTTCAGATGCAGTAGGAAGCTCATCTTTTTCATAATACAATTGCCACTCAGAAAGCATGAGATTTTCCACGATGGTAATGAAAAGAGGTGATAATTTATCCCATCCCATCTAGCCAATTTGATCAAGTGAATTTTATTCAAACTAAAGTAGATCCGTGAATAATAAAAAATTCATCCCAAATTCGACCCGAAAATATATAACTTTTTATAGATTCTTTCTTAAGAAAAAAAATTTATTCTTAAAAAATTAATTTTTTCAGTTTATCTGGCATGATCGATCCAAATCGTTCTTCTCAATCTTTAAATTTTACCGATCATGCCTCACCTCAAGATAGGTATGGTGCATATAGAGATAATAAACTATCCGATTAGTTGCAATCCCTGAGAATGAGATTAGGTAGTCAATCTTCTTATGCCATATGGCATATCGATTGCAAGGGGCGTAAAGAATTTCTCTTATAAAGATGCAAGCTCAAGAGCCTATGATAATGATATTGACCATGCATCGAATTCACCTAGTAATTTCATACTTAACAAGAAGATTGTTGTCAAAATTGAAAAAAAAAAAAAAAATCTTTTTTTGATGAAAAAAAAGGGGCCATTTTTAAAGCTGCAGATAGGCCAGCTCCATGCGTATTAGTATAGGATTTTTTACTTAGTGAAGGAGAATGGATTCATCCAAAACTTTGCTCATCTTGGGGCTGTAGTAGATGCTCTCAACATCATTTTTACCGGACATGCCTCACCTCTTTACATCAATTACTAGTCTATTGTGTGTGCTTGAGCATGCTCGTATGGGGGATGTGCAATGATTCTATAAAAGGTCTACATGTCGTTGGAACAGTTGTCTGGCCTATTCTAAAGTAATACTGTCTTGCTAATCATTTCTACTAATAGAACTAAAAGCGAATCGAACACCAGCATATTTATATCTATATTTATTTTTTTCTATCAAACATAGATATGGATATTATTTAAATATAAAAATTTATATCCATATTTATTTTAAATAGATATAGATATAATTTGGATACTAGAAGTATGGATATAATTATGAATATAAATTGAATAATTAAACTTTATGACTATAGAAATTACTAAATAAATGATAAATCAAATTAATAGCATGTTTATATAATAATTATATATATTTTTAAAAATATTAATATATATTAAATAAAATTTATAGGATTATATATAAATTCAAATATTTAAATATAGATTAGATAGTTGCCTATTCATATTCATATTCATATTCATTTTTTTTAATGAATATGGATACATATATAGATATTAGTTAGATTTTTAAATTTTTATTTATATTTAAATTATTTTACATACGAAAATGAATTCAAATAAATATTATCCATATCATATTCATTCCTATCCGCTGAGCATAATTTTATTTTATAATTTCTAAGTTTGTTGTAACATTGATTCTTTTTACAAGTCATATATTTGGATGTTTGATCTTTCTGACGTAATGCCTAAATCTTATCACATTTTTTATTTCTATTGTAGCTTTCAATCTCTATCTAAAACAAAAAAAAAAAAAGTTCACATTTGCCCAATTAGATTAAAACCAACCATATGTGGACAAATTTCAGGCGCCCCGAGATCAATGCTTTTTTTTAAAAAAGAAAAACGGATATATTAGGTTAAAATTTATTATAAATAAATATATTTATAAAAATCAAAAGAAAATAAAATATTAATTAATAAAAATATTAACTATATAAAATATCATCCAATATTACTTCATTTTTCTTTTTCTTTTTTTTTGAAAAACCAATCGCGTTCCAGTTTGACACTAGCCTATAGAAATATTAACTATATAAAATATCATCCAATCATTGTGCTATTACTTCATTTTTCTTTTTTTTTTTTGAAAAACCAATCGCGTTCCAGTTTGACTCTAGCCTATCAGAACCTGCCACCTTCCCAAGTTGGCGAGCACGTGCCAGTTCATCCGTTTTCCTTTCTTCACTTTTTTTTTTAATTCTATTAATGACCTGGCAACTTACCAAGATAATATTTAAGTAATCAATCAAGGGTGTCTGGGGCCCAACACCACAGATCCCTTGCAGCATGGCGTGCACCGCATATGCTGATGCGGGGACCGCTTTCCTCTTGTACCAAAATGGAAAACGATTTCCTCTCGCGTCCTGACAGCAAGCATTCCAGTAAGAGAATCTTGACCGTTCATTTAAAATCGTGTGATAGTGTACCAGAGAAACCTCTCCACCGAGTCGCAAACGGCGGCCACCAGGAACGGCACGGCCCTTTCCTTCTTAATCCTCAAAATTTTAAAAAATAAATCAGTATAAATTCCCCAGCCCCCACCGTCCTCAAGGCTCCAACCCGTTGCGCGTCGCGTGATTTTCATGATCATTATCTGGGCAACTATTAAACACGCGGCAAGCTTCGTTAAAAAAAAAAAAAGGCCCGAGGAGGCGGCGGCGTGGAGCGCCTGATGGTTTTGTTGAGAGGCCAATGGATCGTCCCTCTGCAAATGCTCCTGTAATCCTTCAATCTCTTGATTTCTTGTTTTAGATTCGATTTCGCTGATTTTTTTTGGATTTTTTTTGTTTTTTGGGAGCAGAGGTCGAGTTTTTTGACGATCGGGGAGAGGCTATGCGCGGCGTTCATCCCGTTCATAGCCATCGTGGAGGCGATTATCTACGTCGTCACGGATTGCTTCGACCACCGCCCGCCCGCCCTCGTCTACCGCTCTGGCAAGAAGACCTTCAGTGACCTCGCCCGTCTCGCCGAGGACTCCCGTTGCTGTACTCCTCCCCTTCCAATTTCTTCCCTTTTCTTTTCTTTTCTCCTTTGATCCCTTCTTTTTCCCCGACATCTGGATTCTAATCCTAAAAAAAGTTCTTGATTTTTTTCCGCATAAAATTGTGCATAGTTACGGTGAACGAGGTGGAAGCGTTGTACGAGCTGTACAAGAAGTTGAGCAGCTCCATCATTGACGACGGACTCATCCACAAGGCACTTCCTCTCTCTCTCTATCTGTTTTGATTCTTACAATTCTTGATGAAATTTAAACCCTTAAAGGCCAGATCTTGGGAAGAAACCTCGATTTTAGGGTTTCAGATTTGAATGCGCTGGACTTTTAATCATCATCTTGAACTTAGAAACGAACAGATTCGGATCAAAATGTGGTGTATTTTGGCTTGAAGGATGTTTGTTCGAAAATTTCGGTGTCTTTGTCCTAAATTTTTGCGGGTGTTGCGTGTCTATCTTTATGGGGTGTCGATTCTTTGCAACCAGAGCATTTTTTGCCCACATTGTCATAAATCTGAAGTACTACGTAATAGACGGATCAATAATATGGATCTGGCTTCAGAAAGTTGTTTTCTTCTTATGCGTAATGTTGGCTTCGTTCGATTTTTCATTTTCTTCATGGAGTTTGTCCATATTTTCGAGCCTTATACTTTATAAGGTGGCACTGTCAAAGTATGTCTGTATGCCCGTACTGGATTGTTCTTGGTATCTGGTTTTTGAATTTGACATGCACTTTTTGGTGTATAGTACAGAGTGCCTAGTTGCCCCGTTTAAAAAGAAACATTGTGTTTTTGGCTGAATGTCTATGTACCTTTTATGTTAAACAATGGACCTACGGTTGGTGATGAAATATGTTGTGGATAATGTGGTGTGAAGGTTAAAATTATACAATTATTGTTCAGGCATAGTTGTAGTCTTTTTTCTTTTTCTGTTTGGGTTTTATGCTGTTGTTCAAAAATGTGTAGGGAAGGATTTATAGTATAAAAATCAATGGGGTTTCACTGGATCGTTCCTTCCATCTGGCTGCAGATAAAGGTTTTTGTTATTTAGCAAAAGTGGTCGGATCAATAAACTGCAACTACTAGAAAGTATCCAGCCTCTCAGACAATTTATCTTGTCTAGAAATATGGCAGTTGAGTTTTCGTGTCAAAGATATACTTAAAAATATTAATTTATTTAAAATTTAATCAACACTACTATATAATCAAATTTTCGATTGAAAAACAAAAAAAAAAAAAAACACATATTTTAAGTCAAGAAAATTAGCTAGCGCTATTAGAAGCAAAAGCAGCCATGAATGTGCTGAAACAAAACATTATTTATTGACAGTCACATATAATTAGCACTGATGCACGGGTTGATAAGCATATAGTTGGTGTTTCTATGTTCTTTATGATAGTGCTTTGCAAATATAACTTGCAACTGATAATTTCTCAAACAAATCAAGGTCTCTTTTGCTGCCATTTATTTCGTCCTATACTTTCCTGTAACCATCCTTCAATTGTTTCTGCAGGAAGAACTTCAGCTAGCACTTTTCAAGACTCCATCTGGCGAAAATCTTTTTCTTGATAGAGTAAGTGCAATACTATGGTTTTTCCTTTTTGTTCATTATCTTATTTGCATCTGCCCAGGGTGTTAAATTTTATATTTTTTTTAATCTTGTCTATTTATTGCAATAAGTAGATGTTCAGTAGCCGATAGGATGTGTTTACCCAAAACATCCATATGTTTTGCAATATAATATCACATAAGAGACACAAATTCTAACATTATTTTACTCCTTAATATGCTATGAATCCCAAACGAGCAGGACCAATCTGCCAAAAGATTTCTTCGTTAAGTTTCGTTTCTGCAACATGAACCATTGATAACTTTACCGTAGTATGATGCTAATATGTAATGTTCTTGTTCCCCCTTTGTAGGTTTTTGATCTTTTTGATGAAAAGAAAAATGGTGTTATTGAATTTGAGGAGTTTATACATGCACTCAGTGTCTTCCATCCAAATGCTGCTCTGGATGACAAAATTGACTGTAAGTTCTCATCGGTCCAAGAAGTGAAATTTTGGTTAAAAACATATATAAATATTTATTTTTTTGACTATGCGGTGCTATTTCTGCCCTTTGTTTCTTTTGCAGTTGCTTTCAGGTTATATGATTTGAGACAAACTGGGTACATTGAGCGTGAAGAAGTAAGTTGATTTTTTGGTGGAGTCTACAACTGCCTTATTATCAATATAGATTTATTGTATCTTATCTATGTCATGTTCTCTGACCATCCCTATGCGGGCAATGGCCTCTTCTTCTCTTTTTCTTGTGAGATTTTTGTTCCTGAGATGATCTCCAACTGATTTTGTTTTATGATGCAACTTATGGAGCCTGCCAATTAAATGTCTCCTTATTGTAGGGAAGCAGGGGCCGGTATAACAAGCACTTACATGGCATGCTTAGGTCATTCTTCCTAGGGCTTACAGCATCAAGATCATTGCATTCTAGCGGCATCATCAAAGCGTCCTTATTTTCTTGTTTAATATTTTCAAGCATGCTTACCACGTGTGTTTCTTAAATTGTGATGTAATTTTAGGGAATATTATTGGGATGCTAATATGATTAAGTGGAGATCTGGTGCACCATAAAATCATAGTAGTTTAATGACTTTATGTGTTTTGATTGCAAATTCTGATTCTAAAAATTAGTGTTTGGTTTATGGTTTGTGCAGTACAAATTGTTGAAAAAAATCATGGAATTCCAAATTCTTAGTTTTGAGTAAAATTTTCGAATTCATGTTTTTCTCTCCTAATTGTCTTATCACTTTTCTGTTTTTGAGCCTCTTCTTAACAGTCCAACACCTTTGGAAAAGCCAATTTCTCTGTATTTGAATAAAGTTGAATCTAGAAAAAGGATATCTTTATGATTTCAACAAACAAGTTGCTGATATGCATTGCTGGAGCCAGGAAATAAAAGGAGGCTAGTTGAAGTTAAATACATCCAGTCATTGCCAATATAAATAGTAAGAAAAACACTGGGTTTCTTAGCCTTCCTCTGTTTCTAAGTTGCTGCTACAGAATATTTAATGTCCATCAACATACTATCAAATTCTGTTAACGTGGGTTATGAACAGTTGTAGTCTATTGAACATACACATAATGTGCTGACAAATAATTTGCCTATATCATGATAAGAGTCCACGCACTGTGTGAAACAAGGACTATTAGATGCCATAAACTAGTAGATTTATCAACATGAAAGCCTCTTCAACCTTTTGTTGGTCAAAAATTTTGTGAAGATGTGAGAGACATTTATAGCTGTAATCCCACTAATTGGCCTGTTTCCAAACATGCGAGGAATGAATATGTTGCAATATTCTGATTTTATCTCTTAAAATGCAAGTCAATGTTACATAGAACTGGAATTCCATTAGAGAATTCATCAGTACACCTTGATGGGTAGTACATCTGGTTCTTTCTTATTGTTTACTTAGAGAGTAGTCTTTACCTATTTACTTATGTCAAGATGTCTAGTTGCATGAAGATTACTGAGTTAAATAGACAGGACATGCACCTTTTCTTACAGATGCTTCACCATCATGCTAAAAAGTGTAATTTCGCCTGACATTGTCATCCATCATATGCTGATCCATATACAAAGTTTTTGCATTTAATTGTTAAATGACTCATTCCTTACTTCCAGATATTTTCACTTTATTGTGGTTTCCATCGTAGGTTAAGCAAATGGTGATTGCTATCATGACGGAGTCAGATATGAAATTGTGCGATGACCTTCTTGAAGCCATAATAGATAAGGCAAGCTTTTTCTAATTGTAATATTTCTTCTTCCTTTTTGTTTTCTTTTCCAAACTCTTTTTGAATTCCGGCTCATTACTTGCTTCATTCTTGTATAGACTTTTGCAGATGCTGATGCGGACGGTGATGGTAAAATTAACAAAGAGGAATGGAAGGACTTTGTCCTGCGTCGCCCTTCTCTTTTGAAGAATATGACTCTTCCTTATCTGAAGTATGAATTTGACTTCATATGCTGCTTAGATCTGTATACCTTATAACCTTTTTTCTCTATACTTTATAACCTTTTTTTTTGACTTCATATGCTCATTAGACTGGTCACAAGATTGGATCTGTATGTGAACATTCATAACATGGAAGTAGGTATTTCATTATAGTAGGATTAAATGGGAAACTGCAGTTAGATTCTTTTGTGCATGCTTAAGATTCTCTACAAGAAGCACACTGAGATAGAGTAACTATTTTTGCTTGGTTTATTTCAAGTTTCCTGTTTGACAGCTACATTGCTATTCAGTTTGCTGCATTGCTGTAATGTTCATATCCAGGTATTTGGTGACTTTGGTTGACAGATAGATGTGTGAAATTGGAGTACGTGAAAACCATAGGGAGTCTAGGTTATCTTGTAACTTCACCCTCATGGTGGAAAACATAAATTGGCGAGTTTTGAGTGCACTCGATGTAGGTTTTGAAACCAGCTTCTTTGCTTAAAGTTGGTGCTAAATAGGACTCTTGCAGTTTTAGGCTAAAATTGATTTCGAAGACTATTTATACTTTTGGTTCCAATGGCAGCTCTCGAGTTCCAATCCATGCTACTGTTCCTGCTTGGTAGCTAGAATGACTTGGGTATCAGAGAATTTAAATATATAGGATTTAGATATGTAATGAGCAAATACTTCTGCCTGCAATTTGTTTAATATCAAGAGATCCTGATGATTTCTGCTCTTTGCATTTGGTACTTATAATTTTGGTTGATTTTCGTCTTCTACAGTAAAAATACGTAGATTTCAATGTACATATGTAAATATGTAGAAATATGTATCTTCATATATGTATGCATATGTATAGCCCTGTTTTGGATATTCAAAGCATCTCTATCCTCGAATTGTTTGACGGTGTTCTTAAACTGGCAAACTGCTGTGCCCTTGACCCAATTAAATACAGAAACCGGCACATATTTTCATGGAACTTTATCACTTGTAGACAACTTTGTTTTTCCCTGCTTCAGAATCAAAATTAAAAGAAAATACATACTCCATACACTTGCGATGCTATACAAACCTCTGACTTCTCCCAAAAGTTGAGATATCCTGAAACTATTTGGAAAATTTTCATCTATGGTATTCTTCCTGATTTTGTGAAACTTTAATGTGTAAAATTTTCTGAATGGTGCTTTGTCTTTTGGTAATAATAGAGTAAGATATCCCATCAACCTCTGTTTATGTCCTTTTTTAAAAGAAAATAATTTTAATGTAATTAAGGTATTCTTAGAAAGTTTCTACAAAGTTTTTACCCCCAAAGCAAACACGTATCAACATTCAATGTGGCATTCAATTTAATGGCTCCTTTGACTCCTCTACTGGGGATGTTTTTGAGAGTTACATGCTACACTTCTCATTTACCGTTATTCCTTTTTTTTTTTTTTTTCTTTTCCTCCAGCTGTTACAGTACTGTTGTTCCATTTGCTAACTATGTTTATTCAGAAATGACGGCTGTAAAACCACTTTTCAGCATTAACATAATTTGCAACTCTCAGATATTCTTCTTTTTAATAGAACTGTGAGATAATTTTCTTAAAGTGCCTGTTGGTTCTTTATGTTGGTTTCTGTTGATTTCTTGGGGAAATAATAATTCATGGCAGAAATGGGTTCATTATTTCATTAATTTTAGGGAACTGATGGTTCTGTAACTCTATATATTTATTCTCACTTGAAAATTTGTATGTTTCCTTGGCCTTGACGCTATATCAAGTTTTGCAGAGTTAAATTAGCTCCGTAGTATATATAAGATGTCATTAATGAAAGAATATTTTACTGATGGTTGATATTTTTCCTCTCAGGGACATCACTACAGTGTTCCCTAGTTTTGTCTTCAACACTGAGGTTGAAGATTAAATCAATGTGACACAAATCTTGTGTGCAACGAAGAGTATGACCGTCATGGAAGGCGTTGGGCACCATTGCAGGTGGGCTTTCACCCTCGATAAGCTATTGATAAAAATCGAAGCACTTCCCTTCAGGAAGATATTGATTGAGACAAAAGCAATGCACTCCCTCTCTATTCTAACCTGCGAGCTGCATGCGAGACGAGGTTGTTTGCACCCTTCAAATCTCTGGTCGTGCACTGCCATTCGTGCATAATTGGTCCATTGTAATGTACAAAATTCTATAATTATTTACGGTAATTTGCAGTAAAATGCCTCTTCAATTATCATCTGTATATACATTGTTTTGTTGCCTGTTTTGTATAGCAAGGAGCTGAGAAGTTAAGGTAGCATTCCTGATGAGATAGGTGGAATGTGTATCCGCAGATTGTGCTAAAAGTTGTTTTCACAGATTCTGAGGTCGTCCAACCTCCCCCTCAATCAAAAAGAAAGAAAAAGAAAGAAAGAGCATTTGCTGTTTCGGATTTTATGCAAGTGCCATGCTCTATGGTTGCCCTTTCCTGGTCATGTGTTCTATTCTCCTCTCTGAACCTTCAACCTTTGCTATGTTTAAGTTTGTTTCACAGCTAGCGCTGTCAAGGGTCTAGGTGTTTGTTGCTTCTTAGGAACATTTTATCCCTACATTATTTGGGAATAACCTGCTTCCGGATAGAGTCAGATCTATGATCTACCATTGTCGTTGCCCCTGGTCCGATTTATGCTGTTGCTTGGCGCATAAAATTTTTTCAGGCTTGATGATAAATTCAGTGCTCTATATCCAGATGTCCAATATAGTATTTCTCACACTAGGTTTTATTTGTTACTTAAAAAAAAAAAGAAAAATAATGTGGCTTGGTCGTGGGGATCGACTTTCTTGCGTAGAGTGTGAAATGTTAAGGGTCGACTGCTCTATTCAGATAGTTTCCCAGGTGATCCAAAGCGGTGCTTATATTCTTTTCTCTCGTCGGTGGTTTTTTTTTTTTTTTTTTTGTTGTCATAATGGTGATGTTTTATGCTGCAGTTATCAGCTTTCACAGGAAAGCCGGGAGAAAGTGAGAGAATGATATTTGTCCAGAAATTAAAGAAAAAGAAATCTCTCAAAATGCTTTACTGGCCTTCTCCACCGCTTTCCGCTAATCCTAGCCTTCTCCCCTATCTCGTTTCTATCCTTCAAGCCACCGAGCCTATTCTCCTCCTCAAGGGAACATGGGTTGGTCGTATTCTAGTCGCTGGTAGAATTAGAGGCCTTTTTTTTTTTTTTTTTTTTTTTTGACAAATCTGGTTGAAGTGGATTAACCTGATTAATGGATTAAGTCGGGTGTGGGCAGGTTAATATATCAGTCAAAAAATTAAGTTGGTTGGAAGAATGAATGAACAACTTGGGGATATTTCCGGAATAACGTCAATCCAAGCACAGCTTAACCTAACAGTAAGAGAGATTTAGGACAAGCTGGAGGGAATCCGGCTCAGCACTACCAGGTACCAACAAAACATATTTAACTGGAAAGAAAGAAGGAGAGAGCGAGAAGCCCATGGGTGCACGAATGGGCGTTCTACGGCGACCCTGAACTTTTTTTTTTTTTCTTTCTTTCTTTTCTTCGGACTCGACCGAAAAAGAAAAGCTTGATAGATCTTGGATCTCTCTGCTGCTGCATCAAAGGAAGTCGAAGCGGGCCTTCTACTCCCCAACCCTCTCCTCCTCTTATGGCGTCGTCTTCCTCGTCCAAGTCTTCTTCTACTGCTGCCTCTACTCCGCCTCCTCCACCCCCTCCATCCGCGGCCAAGAAGGGCTTCTTCCGTCGCATCCTGCCGCTTTTCCTCGCCGCCAATCTCGGCGTCGGAGGTCTGCCTTCCTCTTTTCAACTCCTTCTTTACCCTTTTATTCTTCAGCCATTTTCTTGATCTTTTCTTCTTTTATATTAAATGATATGGGCGTTTTTGGTATCTCGTACGTGTTTTGTTTGTGACTCTGATCCATCTGAAAAGTGGGAGCTTTACTCCCTAGATTTAGGTTACCCTAATTTCTCTGCTTTGCGTTTGGATCTTGTTAGGAGAGGAAGTATTTATCCTTTTTTTTAAAAATTATTTTCCGATTAGAAGTCCGTGATGCTGTTTGTGATTTGATAATTTAGCAATCTATGAAGCTCTGATTATGATTCGGGTTTATTGTTGGTTTGGATATCAAACAAAGTGGGGAGTTTCTTTTCTTTTTTCTTTTTCTTTTTTTTTTTTTGATTTTTAACATAATATATTACTTTGATGACTGACTTCTTTCGATAAACTAGTCATGATGAGGCAAATGCAAGTGTTTTTATCAATTTTTTGAGAAACAGAATTTTACAATCATGCAGTGTCAATCAGAACATAAAGCTAATTTGTTAGAATTGCAGGAAAAAAAAAAAAGGAAAAAAAAGGGGGGGGGGGGGGGAGGCGGGGGGTGCATGATTCGAGGTTCAACATTTCTGGAGCATGTATTTTAATCTGCCAGTTGCAGCTCAGATGTGTTGACAAGAACTTGTAATAAGCTTTTGAGATGATGATACTATTTTCTAAAATTATATGATAGATTGCTAGAAACGTATTACTTGTGGTTAGTATTTTTGCAGTTGAAAAGTTAAGAAAATTAATACAAGCACACTTTATATTTCTCTAATTTGAGATGAAAATTTTCAATGCCAGTCATCTCTTGAAACTTTTGGTATGCTAGCTGTTTTCTGAATGCTAAACTGTAAAATTTCAAAGCTCTCTTTGTGGATTTGTTATGTTTGGACTTGGTGTATAGCGATCTTCATGATTTTGAGGTTAGATGTAATGTGCTTTATGGCATCCAAATAATCACCTCAAGCTACTTTTGAATGTGGAGGATCTTGGATTGTGTTTAAAATGGCTTGTCTAATAATTGTTTTAAAAGGTGAAGCTGTTAGACATACTTTGATGATCATGAGAGAATCTAATAGAAATGAGGCATGAGTTGGAGAGTGAGGCTTATGCAAGTCATGCATCTAAACCTACTCCCTGCCTTTTATTGGAGGCATAGGCATTTTCCTTGATTTATTTTCACGAGTGGGAAGCATAATGATCTACAAAAGATGATTATTTTGCACGGAATAAAGTGTAAAACTTTGGCACAGGAAGATCTACTATTGTATACAATTCAAGCTTTTCCAAGATTTTGTAACACATGATACTAGAGACAAGCATAGAATCTTTTAGATTATTTGTTCTAATATTTCTGCAAGGTACAGACCACCGAGTGCTGGAATGTCACTATTTAACGTTGAGCATGTAGGCACAAAACTTATATCCTTTATATGTTTCTCTTTCACATTATTTTTCTTGGTTCCTAAATGAATTTTTGGATCATTATGAATCTTAAAGCTTACTCCATACACGTTGCCTTGTTGAAAATCTAAATACCTCACCTTTAAAGTATTGCTAGCATAGCCTTATCTTTCATTGTATGAATGACATTCTCATCTTGTTGTGGATCTGTGGCTCAATTCAAAATAAATTGTACTTTGATTGTACCTGTATATATCTTGTATAAATATTGTGGTGGTTGGTATTGTTTCCAGGGCCATCTTTGAGTTAGCTAAGTCAACATGATTGTTTTGGTAGTACCCTCATTGTCTTGGGCTTGTGTTTACTACTTGGGGTTAATCATCAAGCAAATTAATATATATTCAGTGGAGTGAAAGTAGTATCTTTTCAATAGATTAATCCGTGCTGGCATAATCTATTCTCCTCTTTCCTACCTATTAACTGTTCTTCTCTTTCCTTTGCTTCTTTGTCAACTTCTTAAAGCATCAAATGTATACTAGTGGAGTTCCACTTAGCTCTGTAGAATGGGACAGATGGAATGGAAAAATATTATTAGGAAAATCAGGTAATTGTTGGGAATAGATTGTGTGTTCTTAATTGAGGCATCACAAAACTAGCACTTACTTATAACTATTGATGAAGCTTATAAGGCTATGCATGCAGATACTTTTTGTAGATTAGGAAGGAAAACAAAAGATACAATGTAATAGGAGCAAGATATGTAATACTAGGAGAACATTGAGTAGAGGTAAATGCTTGGTTTATGAGTCAGCTAAGAAACTTCTCTTTCCTTATTTACTTGATGCTGGACAAACACTAAATGGCTCTCTTATTGATCTTAAGGTTTGAGAATCTATTTGAAACAAAAATTTTGCCCCAAAAAGGTTCAGTTCTTAGCATATCAAATCAAGATGAGGACCAAGAATTGGTATATTCCTCTGGTTGTGTTTTAGAATATCTCCATAAAGAGAACTAGATCAGTCGTAACATGTTATGGTAGGTATCAAATTTTATTATTGTGAAAAAGGTAATGTTTTATCGATCCTTAATCAAACACAAAAAAAAAACAATATCAAGAATTCTGGACTATGCTTTGACAGATACTATTTGAAGCTATGCTTATATTAATATTGAAAAACTAAACCTTAACATTGCAGCATATATTGATATAATATCAATGTAAATAAACTGTCTGAATTTTATATTGTTAGCAGATGCGTAAGCTTGATAATTCCATAAAAGAATTAAATAATTCAAGAAATGTATTACTTGAAGTGGAGATGGAAAGCTTTTTAACTTAAATTGTTTGGTCATCCTGTCGCACCCAACATTTTTTTGGAAAGATAGGTGTATTGTAAAGCAAGAAAAAACGTAATTTTACAAAGAATATTTGAAGAAGAAAGTCAGATTACTGAAAACTTTGAAGCATTACTTCAAGCATATGCAATGAATTATCATGAGAGGAAATTTTTAGTTAAGACCATCAGAAAGGCTTGAAATTTTAAAGGCCATGCTGAAAACCACAATGTCATTATAGAGTTGGAGGTATAAATACTTGTAATGTCTTTTAAGTATTAAAAGTTGTTTCTGCCTTTATTTTTTCATTGGCAACTGTATTTGTATTTGTTTTATGATGGAGATATATCAAAAATTAGAGTTGACAATCAGATTGCCCACATCCCAAATTGGGATTTTGGACTTGCAAAGTTATTTGGAATTTAATCATGTGAAAAATTGGCATTTTAACCTGCATTTGATACTTGCATTAGATTTGCTCGAACTATATATAGGGCTCAGAATGCAGATTTGATCTGACTTTTCAGGTTCCAGTCAAATGGGATTTGAATAATTTCCAATCGTTTGACATCCAACATGTCATCATACTTGATTTTGGTTGTGAATTAATCTGAAATATTATGAAATGGTATATTGAGACACCAACAATTTCACAATCTCTACTCCTCTCGCACTGCTCCAACCTACTCTGAGCTTCCTCCCTACCCACCTCCAGCTCCTCCAAAAAGGGGGAATGAAGGAAAAATTACCAATCTCCCTCTCTGCCTTGTATAGCCTGCCTTGAATTGGAAATCCCAGCCCCTTTTTTGCCCTCCTTTTGCCTACACTGATTGTGGAGAGCTCACTTTTAGCCCCTCCCTCATCTTTTTCTTCACGACCTCTCTTTGCATGCCCTACCTCAACCTACCACAATTTGGAACTCTACCCATATGCCTAGGTCCCTTCCCTCCTTCCTCACTCATCATCCCTCTTCTACCTAACCCTGAGATGGCTGAATCCTGAGCAGCCCCTCAAACCCATTAAAAAAAATAAAACAAAAATCAGTCTTCTTCCCCAATCTCCATCCTAACTTGCTCCAACTTCTCTACCTTCCCCATGTCCTAAACACAAATTGAAGCCAAATCCAATTGGACTTGTTAATAGAGTAAGATCAATCATGATAAGATTCATACTTTATAAACATACTGTTTTTATTAAATTAATAAAGAGTGTAAGGTCTACTTACCTCGTTCACTTTGAACCTTCAAAATTTACTAGGAAAGTCGGCTAAACCAATTTAAAACATTAAAAATGAAATTAATTCTTATTTGATGACTTTAATAGTATTAAATAATAAGAAAAGGAGATCATTGGTTGGGTGACAACGTTCAACAGCATCGGGTGGGTCAAGTCTAAGCGATTTGATCAATGGATCATATAGCATGGTCTGGATCAAGGTCAAGCTCATTCAATAGGATTCATTAATCATGGTTTCAAAGACACTAAGCAGGCCCGAGTGGATCGGTCACAAAGGAGATCGGGACCCTTTATTTGGGTCCATGAACCTGCTTAGAGGGAAAAAGAGGGAGAAGAGAGAGAAAGCAAGGGACAAGTGTTCTCTTTGTTTTTTTCTTCTCTCTTCTTTGGCAAAATAGGGGAAGAAGAAGGGGGTGGATCGTGGTGGTCCAGCGAAGTGGCAGTGGGGGGTAGCGGTGGGCAATGGGTAGTGGCCGGGGACGATAACCGGCCAGCAAGAAAAATGAAGAAAAAGGCCGAAAAACAGGGGATAGAGGGTCTTTTTCTCGTTTTTGGCTATTGGCCTCTCGCTGACTGCCATGGCTCTACCACAAAAGGCCATAGGGAGGCCAAGGAGTCCCTCTAGGGGTCCGGCATCATGAGGTGATGGAGCTGGTGGTCAAAAAGAGGGAAAGAAGGGCTGCAAAATAAGGGGAGTGAAAAGATAACATAACATTCTTGGTCGATTTTCAGCCAATTTATCAATGGAATCCAGTCGGCAATGTCTCCTATCACTGAGGAAAGGGAAGAGAAAGAGGAAATGGGACTAACTTTGGGCTCTGGCGATGTCGCTGGCCTCGATATCTGGCGACCATAGCGAAAGGGAATCCAATGAAAGCGAGGAGAAAGAGGGAGAAAGGAGAGAGAGGTGTGCTGCTCCGGATAGAGGATGATAGAGGGAAGGGGTGGCTGTTTTATAAAGAGCTTGGGGTCTCGGCGGTTCTAGGACTCTGGCTCTTCCCGGAGAAATTGGAGAGGAGGAAGAAGACTCTCAGGAGTCTTCCGTTTTTCCATCGCATGCAGTCCAGCTGAGCTAGGCTGTGGCTAGGTGTGGCCGGTCAAGTGGACTGGGCCACACTGGGCCATCACACCACCTGCTATTTATATAAGGTCAAGATGGCAACTCCAAAAATTAAGGGAATGAAAGTTTTTCTTGGAGATATCAGAGTTTTAACTTTAGTCCGCTTCAGACCTTGGAATAGTGTTTAAATTGAGTCCTTTAGAGCCCAATAAGCAACCAGCTTGAAGTGCCTCAAGATGGTGACTCCAAAAATCAAGGGAATAAAACTTTGGCCTTGTGGAGATATCAGAGTCTTACTTTTGCTGTGCTTCATACCTCCAAGTAGCACATGGTCCAAGGAGGAGTTATAGAGAGCTAAGTCTGCTGTACATCAGATAACTTCCAAAACTCTGTTTCTGACTTAGGACACCATATTTTAATTAGCAGTACATGAAAATAGAGTTGTAAAAAATGTTCAATTTAATTCTCCTTGGATTTACTGAAGACTAAACTATCGATACAACCCAGCTAGATTCACACTGGACATTTTTTTCTATGATCTCAAACTGCCTATCAACCATGACAAACTAATACATTTTTAAGGTCCATTTTTCTCTTTGTAGGGTAACCTAATTAGAGTGCCTTGGAAGTTGGACAACTCTCAAACCCAAGGTGACAGTGTATCTTAGGCACCTTTGCCTGTTTTCCATTCCCCGGCTGGCCAAGATCCATGCACAAATTTGGCATGCTGCCATCATAAAGTGCAGATCTCCACATGCATATGAATTGTAGATGCACGGTCACATTTCCAAGACTTATCTTTTGAAGTTATGATGTGTTGTGGAAATTTAAAAACACCAGAGGCGACTGTAAATGGGAATACTTGGTACATGAGGGTCCATAAAGCCAATCCTAAAGAGTTGGGATAAGACTAGGTGATTATGGTTACAGTTATGCATTGTGGAAGAAATGCGGTGAAGTGCATATAGATGCTGGTGTGTTTCATAAGCAAGGAGATCTGATAAGATTGATCAAGCAAGTGATTGTTTCAAGTTTTGATGATTCTTTTTTGTTGTCCATGTCTTATTATTCTAATGTCTTATTTAACATCTCAATACAACATGTAATTTACCCATCTTTTTGGTTTGCTAATTTTAAAAGAGTGATAATGAAGCCTGTCCTATGCAGTATCAGTGGCAAGCCACTCCCGTGACCTTTTAAAAACTTGTGTGAAGAGCTTAATGGATGTTTATCCTTATATCAGATGATCTAAAGTTGCCAATGATATAGTGTTACTATTTCAAGACTAGCTTTGTTGTATGTATGTCTGAATGTATCATGCATTGCAACTGGTTTTCCCACTTGAAGAGCGTCATTATTACTTTGAGCCAGACTTTGTTATAGAGTTAGAACACAAGATGTCTGCAGGGTGAGGAAACAAACATAAAATCTTCCTAATTTATTATTTCTGTTTAGCTTCAAGCAGCTTTCAACACTTGTCAGCTTTCAACATCTTCAACATTTATCGATCTAAGAGTTGATATCTGTGAAATATTATTATGTCATTGCAGAAAGTTATCTTTATTTGGATGTTTTTATGAAAAAAAAATATTACTCAAAATTGTTTAGAAATGAACATCAGCTTCCATTATTTTGGATAATGGTGTTAGATGTTGTTCTCCCACTCAACAATCCTGTGACATGCAGTATATGTTCTTACAAGGACTTCAATGAAGCAGCCAGCTGATAAGGATGAACAAGTTCCTTCTCAAGTAGTCAGCCCTGGTGCTCCAGTTCCTGAGAAGAAATCGTCTGCTGAACCTCTTCCGACACCCATAAAGATGCTCCCTCCCATTCCAGAACATGAGCAACGCCAGCTCTTCAAGTGGATTCTGGAAGAGAAGAGGAAAGTCAAGCCTAGTGATCCAGCAGAGAAGAAGAAAATTGATGAGGAAAAAGCTCTTCTCAAACAGTTCATTCGATCAAAATCCATCCCAAGTTTATAAGAACCACATCTGTTAGTTAGACTTCATTTAGAGATTGTTGTGCTTGGATTTAATGTGAATGGGGTTTCTGTAGTATTCAGTTGGCCTTATCTGTTATTTTAGTTATATCTTTGCATACATCTAAGTGGGTTAAACTAGAAATGTGTTGTTTAGTTAGATTATAGATTCGGCAGGGCACCTTGCTTTTCATGCAAGAAAAGTCATGTTCTGGCTTTCAACCGTACTGCGTACAAGGTTATGTTCTATTTGGAAAGTTGTTCAATTAATCTCTCCCCCACCTTTTTTTTTTTTTTTTGAGACTTCAAGTTTCTGGAATGTGATGAATTCGTGCAGCATGGAATAGGTGACTGGTTGGTGTCGTTGCTGATGCTCGTCTCTCTGCATTCAGCTTAGCGGTATCTGACCATGATCTCTGGTTATCTTTTGAAGATCTTTGAAGACCTGTCTAGTAACAAATCTGTTTTCGTGGTATTTGAAGTGATAAAAATTGTGATGGCATCCTCCTCGTTCTCTATTCATTGCTCCGACAAAGAGTCAACCACTGGCTTTGGAGGCAGGGTTACCTGGTGCTTTTCATGTTGCAGTTTATCCCCTGCTACCATGATCCAGGTGGTCGGTTTGCATGACAAGCCTTTCTCCCAAATTTGGTGGTTTCTGCCGTCCTACACTCGGTGATTGATATTTGGTAGATGTATGGTCCCATTGATGAACCGTTGCGCATGAATTAATCTTCAGTGTGGTGGTCCATAAATGGTGGGAGAGATGAGCGAGGGTACCAACATGCAGTGTCACTTTGAGGATGCTGCCGGCATCTTTGTTTCGGCGGATCGCTAGATCCAAGAATTGGTTTTTAGGACAAGATTGATGGCAATTATTTACTTCCTGGGGGGATTGCTATTCTACCAGTCCCTCGCTAGGTTCCAAAAGGAACATCTTCCGTGATAAGAATGATATGAAATTTGTCACAAACGATCAAATGATATGATGAGCCGTGCAGTGTAGCCCAATCATGAAGATTTTTTCTCTCCTAGTTGGTCACATTTACGTAGAACATGCCTCAAAATGCAATCCTGCAGCCTTGAGATTATTGACAAATAATGCTTGTTCCAGAAAGGAGGGTGAAAAATTGAGCTACAATTTTTACAAATGAAGCTCATAAAATTAAATGCCCATGGCATGGCCCCTGCATCACTAGGATGAGATGCACGAGTCCCAAACACGACAAACACCAATCGAGAAAGAGTCCAATTTTCTTCATTAAAAAAATAAGCTTATAACATTAGATACTCGATGTGGTTGGTGACTTACATTTGCCTGGATGGACATGTTGAAAGGAAATGGTTTTGGTTGCAACGTGCCAGCTAGTGTCATGTTGCTCACCGCTGCCAACTTTGTAGACACCGATGCTTTCAGAGCCATGGGTGAATGGGAATCGCCTCTATGCCATATGATAAGTAGCTGCTGCATCTTCATAATAAATGAGAGTATGCGCCACGATCAAATTTAGGTGCTGTACATCTAGTAAGGATGTGTTTTCTGAGAGAAAGGAAGGGAGACCCACTGATATCAGAATAATTAGCTAGGTCCAAAACACCGAATATTTAGTGAAGACCTGAATCTGGGACCTCCACTTCGTAGGCAAAGGGGCACGCCCAATGGATAATTCCTAGTTTCAAATATTTACATGTATTGAATGGTAAAACTTCCGCAGGGCAGATCGATCCTTTGGTATGAGGTCCACTTCAAAAGATGTATGCGCCCAAGAGCAAGAGAACCAAGGACCACATCATACGATATGTGCATTAGGTACTCATATTATTGATGGCAGCAGCAATGCCATTTGCTCTTTGGACGTCCATTTAATACACCCTGGGTGCGACCCGGATAAAAGTAAATCAAGAGTGCGATCGTACAAACACTGAAGCACCGGATCCCATCAGGACAAAAACGACAATTTAGACACCAACTATCAAACTTTAGTCACTTTGTAAGCTGGACCTAATGATTCATATTATAATTTCTCTTTAGAGTAAGAGAGAGATGGATGATGACGATGATGATGATGATTTAACATCCAATTTCACAAAGTAAGTGCAGGATTCAATAATAATAATAGAGCGCCTCCAACGAAGTGTAGCTTTCAAAGCGGTCCCTGGCCGAAAGCTACGTGTCACTGTCCTACAAGTAATGGGGCCCATGCATACCCCACCCTTATCTCTCTTTCTAATCCAAGATCCAGATGCCCAGGAGTGATTCACAAACCTGGTACGTATCTACGCCCGCAATCATAGAAAGTAGACGACATAGTTCTTTGATCCAGGAAAAGTATCCTGTAACCATCAACGGGTAAGAACCCGGGGAAATGCCAGGCCAAAGACATGCCCGTTAACTGATTCCTTTACAATTACGCTATTCTCTGGTTTGTGACTCGACGTCTGGATGCCGTTATATGGCCCCAAAGGTTTATAGACTGTTTCTTGTATGAACTTAATGGTAGTATTATGGATTATGATTATTTATTTTAATTTGAATTAGAAGTTTGATGTATTATTTATTTTAACTTGATATTAGTTATATTCAGATCATTATGCAAAGATTTTCTTCTTTTTTATAGATGGGTTGCTTGACTAACCTGAATAATCCGATGTGAATGAACATTAATTTTTAATTGGATTTTGGATGGGTCCAGATATGGGTAGGAAAAATTTCATGGATGCCTCATTCCTATGTACAACCACGTAGATGTTTTCCATAAAATTTGTAAAAAGATTAAATCATTACATTGTGATAGAAATTTTCCTTTTCTCTCCATTTTTTGTTGAGTT
This sequence comes from Cocos nucifera, assembly GCA_006176705.1. Taxonomy (NCBI): domain Eukaryota; kingdom Viridiplantae; phylum Streptophyta; class Magnoliopsida; order Arecales; family Arecaceae; genus Cocos; species Cocos nucifera. The sequence goes on from QRFJ01000030.1 coordinate 2,653,340, forward strand.
GGTGGAACCCAAAATTTACCATCTAAGAAAATTTCACACTATCACGTATACCATGACAAGATTAGCTAGCTCAGGAGATACTTGGCCATACAGTGCAGTCTGTTAGCAAATCAAATGTCTATACAGTAAACTAGTGAAAACTTCCTACTTCTAGTTTAAAATTAAAAGTAGCTCTCTACTTAAGTTTCATGTAAAAATAGGTACCCATCTGAAACATAAATTAAAAATAATTTTTTATTTTAACTGAAATGACCAAATTATTCTTGCAGTTATAAAACAATACTGCACTACGATAAAATAATACTATGCTATACTATTATAAAACAACACTGCACTATGATAAAATAATACTATACTATAATAAAGCAATACTGTACTATGATAAAATAATACCGCACTATGCTATTATAAAGCAATACTATACTATGATAAAATAATACTATACTATTATAAAATAATATTATATTATAATAAAGTAATACTATACTATTATAAAATAATACCATACTATGATAAAATAACACTGTACTATCCTATTATAAAGCAACACTATACTATGATAAATAATACAGTACTATTATAAAATAATACTGCACTATAAAGCAAGACTGTATTATTATAAAGTAATACCATACTATAATAATATAATACTTTTTTATCGTAAAATAACACTGCACTATGGTAATATAGTACCATACTATTTTAAAGAATATAGGGGTATAATGGTTATTTCAGTCAAAATGGAGAGTAACTTTTAATTTATGTTTCAAATGGATATCTACTTTTATCTAAAACTTAAATAGCGAGCTGCTTTTAATTTTAAACTCAAGTGAAGAATTTTTACTAATTTACCCATGTCTATACGCGTCATCAAAATTTGTCACTCAAGTTAATGACTCTAGCTCTGCCCGTTTCCTCTTGTTTTTTTGTACTTTCTCTCTTGTAACTTGTAATTATTTTATTATCAATAAGATTGCAGGTGATTAATGGGCTAACTACCTGTTAGTCTCCACATTCATCAAAAAAAAATAAAAAAATAAAAAAATAAAAAATAAAAAACAAAAGAGAAGAAGAAGAGATTAGCTAGCCAAGGATGGAAACGTCTGTACCATCCACCTCCTAGCTCATAAGCTCGTCAGCCACATTAGAAATATTTTCAAACGCATGTTAGGTCTTACATAATAATAGTCATATACCGTACATAAACATCTAGCGACCATTGTCATAAAAGCCATAGCTGGCCATTGTGAGCGACACATGTGCATGAGTTTATGTGATATCACACAATGCCCTCTAAGATCTCACAATACAGTTTGATCAATCATCTACTGCCTGGATTTGATCATGCTAGAAGGAAAGAAATGCAAGAATATTTCTGAGCAAAACATTCTTGCTCAGATTCCTAGTTTATACAAAGTACCTAATTAAGACTGCTTAATGATTGGTCTATGTTATGTAATCACAAACAGCCTTCTTGGGTTCCAATTTTTGGTGTAACATTAAATCTGTTATGATCTAATTGTTGTTAGGATATGCTGATCCCTACTTCCTTTTTCCTTCTTAACTTCTTGTTCCCTCTTCTTTCTTGAATAAATTTGGGTGGCTTGCCTCTATTCTGCTAAAAAATAATAAGAAGAAGACGAGTGTTGATGTTTTTTTCCCCAGGCACTCCTATCAACTCTACCATTCCACGAGACTTGATCTTTTCTCAAATTACCCTAAGCCATCTTATGCTGTTTAGAGTATATAGTCAAAATTTATATTTCTTTGATCCATGTACATTTGTCATTTTCTATTTAATTACAAAATGTAATGGAGCTGGTCCGCAACCATGATAAGATAAATTAATGTTAGCAAGGCCTAAATATTAAATTAATTTAGAGAAACTCTATTTTTTTATTGGCTTATCATTCGGTCTGAGGTTGCTATGGTGGTGCAGGTGTTCTTTGCCACCGGCCAAATGCCCGAGACATGGAAACAAACCTTTATTATCTTGATCCCGAAGAGACAGGATGCAGCGGGGCTTGGACAGTTCAGACCAATTAGCTTGTATACTATCCTCTACAAGATCTATGCTAAACTGATGATGTGCAGGATGAAGCCCATGTTCTTTCATCTGATAATGCCAGAGTAGGGGGTGTTTATCGGTGGATGCAGCATTGCCGATAATATCCTCATTACGTAGGAATTCATGCACAATCTTCAGCGAGCTATTATCCGGTGCAGCCTTATAGCAATCAAGTTTGACAAGGAGCAGGCTTATGATTGCATGAGTTGGAGTTTTCTGAAGCAGACATTATCGGACTTTGGCTTCCATCCTAGATAGATTAGCTGGATCATGGTGTGTGTGCATTATCTTTCCTTTATCATTTAGATCAACAGGATGCCATCGGACTTCTTCTCTATAGTTGGACTATGGCAAGGTTATCCTTTGTCCCTATATCTCTTTATTATCTGCGCTAATGCTCTCTCACGAGCTATTCATGCTACGGTCCAAAAGTCGATCTTAGATGCCTATATATCAACTCTGGGTGCCCAGTCGATTTCGCACTTTCTTTTTGCAGATGACTATTTACTGGTGGGTTGGGCTTCTATGCGGAATATGGCTAACTGTTGGAGGATTCTGGAGGTGTATTGCATGGTGTCAGGTTAGAAGGTGAACCTCCTCAAGTCTGTGATTGTGTTTAGTCCAAGAACATCGACCCAGTTAAAATATGCTTGGGGCTAAGGAGCTTAGTGGGACTCTACAGTACTTGAGAGTTTCTATTACAGACCATAAACTGAGGAGAGCCGAGTGTGTGGAGGTGGAGCAGACGATCTAGGAGAGGTTGAAGGGCTGAAAGGCCCGAGCATTATCTATGATGGGTCAAGTCACCTTGGTCAAATTTATTCTCAATTTCGTGCCTATTTATCTGCTCTCAAATATAGTTTTTCTTAAATCTCTGATGGTGAAGCTAGAGCAGCTCTTTCAGAGTTTCTTGTGAGAGTCCCTCTCAGGGATGGTATCCTTGGCATTCAGTCCTTAATGATAAGGAGGGAGGCACTGATTGTGTCGCATGTCTCATGGATTTTTCTTAATCCTGACACCTTATAGAGTACTATTATGAGGGCTAGGTATGGATCGTGGTTTGCCAATGGTGAGATCCGATTCGATCGAAGTGCCTCATTCCTGTGGAGGGAGATTTACGCCCATGCCCTAGATGTGGTTTCTCAATTGGGATGGCTAGGTATGGGTTGCAGACCCATCCTTGAGTCGATGACTCATCTTCATCAGTCCTAAGGTCATTAACTTCATGAGAATTGCTAATCTTCTCCTTGCTGATGGCAAGGAGTGGAATCGAGCAGCTGTGTCCTGGCTATTTGGAGAGCAGTTGGGCGAGTGGGTGATTTTCTTTGCGATTCTTCTTTACTACAGATGGGATGTCAGAATTTGGAGATACTCCTGCACATTGAGGGTTGTGACGACTGATCTCTACCAATACTATAGGAGGGAACTAGCCATGCACAAAGATGTTGGATGGGTCTGGAGGATCGAGGTTCATCCTAGGATGCACCTTTTTCTCTAGAAGATGGCTTGGGATCGGCTTATAACCAGATCCCTCCTGAGAGCTAGAGGCATGGATATCCAGCTGGGATGCCCTAGCTATGACTTGGAGGAGGAGACACTAGAGCATATTCTATTTTAGTGCTCGAGAGTGAGGCTTGTATAGTCCTTGGAGGGGATGCATCTATAGATTGTTTAGGCGAAGGACTTGACCCAGGCATTTCTAGAGCTATTGGAGAATAGCATTGGAGGTGACACATTCAAAGCGGTGGGCACCTATGTGGCCTATATGGCCCTCCACATCTGGTTGGCAAGGAATAGCCTGGTGTTCGATTCTAGGTGGTGCTCAGCAAGGTTCATCCTAGAGAGAGCTTTGACCATGGCCATGCAATTCACTAAGGTGACCTTCAAACCCCCGTCGGATGTTTATTTCTTGAGATTTATGATCCATGGATCCAATTCCAAATTGGTGGCGGCTAGGGGGATCCATCTATTTGAGCCTACGATTCCTAATGCAGAGCTCCATGCAGCTTGGAGGGGAATTATGTTTGCCAAACAGTTCTTCGGGGTTGGCTAGATCATTGTTGAGGGTGACTCTACTAGTGCGGTGGTCGGCCTGACTATAGAGCTATATACATGAAGGAGCCACTCATTTTCTTTTGCATGATATTACGATTTTATTGGAGGGATGCTTTGCTCTGACTATCGAACACCATGGTAGACTGGGTAGCAACCTATGTTGCTAAGCATTCGGATAAAGTTTTGTGGACCGAGGTAGGGGTTGCTCTAGGGCCACTTCGAGATTTTTTATTTTTTGATTTTCTTGATTGTATTCATACAAGATTTATTTGAATAAATCATTTTATCAAAAAAAAAAAAAAATGAGCTAAATTAATGTCTGAGGACGTCATCAGTTTTAGCAATGTATAAATGATTATTGCTTATTTAGTTTCCGAGCTGACTCGCGATCAACCAAGCCTATTGGATAGTTGTGGTCCAATATCCATCAAGTTGCGTAATGGTCTTCCTTCCAAAGCCAATCTCTCTCTAAAATCCACGCAAAGTCATCACTTCATCCATGTCTCTCTAAGCAAAGACTAGTCTTTAAAAGCTCAACACCTTAGAACCCTTCTTAAGAAACAAAAATGGTAACATCCTAGTAATTATTGGTTCCATGTAGTTTTTTTCAGAGTTCACGAGCACTCCTCTCCCTCATTTGGCTTGTCTGCGTGGAGGCATTTGGCTCTTCAAATGATGGTTCCTTTTTCAAAAACTTCAACTTCCCAACAACACACACACACGGGCTGGCCAGTGACCACTCATTTTTGTTCTGATCGTGGAAGGTAAATCTGTAATGGATCGAGCAAGGCCGAGTCAAGAGGCCAGTTCCTGTCCACTAGCCTGCTCAAAGGCAAAGTGTTGGCTGTCCTTTGGCACACACAGAGAGATAGAGAGATGCCTGCATGCAGTTCTCCAGTCCCCACGTCTCTACAATCCTATATATTTCTCTCGCATGGTTTTGGTTTTAACCGGTGGAGAGTTTTTTGGCATCTTGGCATGGCCTCTGTCGTGTTAATTTTTACCATGTTTCCGTTTTAACCATCCATTTGGTGTTATTCGGCGTCTCTCTCTTGCTGTAGAGAAGCCATGTGAAATGCCACTCCTCTGTTACTCCGTCACCGTATAAAAGGGATGTAGTGATATGCACTGATCATGTGGTCCTGATAATTTGGCTCCTCAACCCCCTTCCCTCCTCCTCCTCCTCCTCTTCTTCTTCTTCCTCTCCCTCCCTCTCTCTCTCTCTCTCTCGCCCCACACTCCCTTATCTATTGGTTCTTCCTTTGCCAGACAGGATCCATTCCCTTCTTCCTTTCCTATCACATAAACCCCCTCTCACCACTCCATGAGTCCTAGTAATCTTAACCAATCCTCTCTCCCTCTTAAAAAGAGAAACCAAGATCAAAGTCACCTACCGAACTCCACTCCAACAACCAATACTCCATACCCACGCCCAGTCTTCGTTGAAACCTCTATAGAAGATCAAGGAGCAAACTGTAGAGAGCATCGTGGACATCATTATTATCAACAGCAACAACAAGGAAAGGTAAGGGACGGTATTATCTAGTTTGCAGTTCACTTATACAATTTGACTTGATTGCTCATCTCTTAATTTATATCTTAATTTTGCTTGTTCTAGCCCAATGAGTTGGTGGTGATCGAGGGATCGAGCAATTTCCTACAATCGTTTCGGACGAACAACGATGACAATAATGATAAGATGGACCGATATGTTTGCGATGGATATCATCATGGAGACGAGCATGGATCGGCCAAGTGGATGCCTTCAAAGATGCGGTGGATGAGAAAGATGGTGGCTTCGGAGCAAACTGTCAGGAGTAAACCAAGAAGAAGCATGGAAAATCTTCGAGAAGAAAAACAGCAAAACCAAGACGGCAGCAGCAATTTTTCTAGTGGTACCATCAGAGTCTGCTCCGATTGCAGTACAACAAAGACACCTTTGTGGAGGAGCGGCCCTCAGGGTCCAAAGGTATTAATCTCCATCCATCCGCACATCCACCTCCCTATCTCTATGAATATAGCTTCAAAAGTTTTTATCTCTCACATTTTTTCCTCTTAATTAATAATTGTGATCATGGCAGTCCCTTTGTAATGCCTGCGGGATAAGGCAAAGGAAGGCGAGACGAGCCATGGCGGCAGCGACGGCAGCAGCAGCTGGTGGTGGACTACTTGCTACGAATACACCAAGTAAGGTACAGAAGGAGAAGAGAACAGACGAAGATCACACCACTACTAACAAGAAGCGGTGCAAGATCGACACCACCAGAACTGCTCAGAAGAAATTTCAGATGGACGATAGTACGATGAGTTTGAGCAATAATTCAGCTTTTCATCGTGTCTTCCCACAGGATGAAACGGATGCAGCCATCTTGTTGATGGCTCTATCTTGTGGCCTCATTCATAGATGAGCATTGCCTTCCTATATTTTTCTTTTTCCTATTGAATTTTATCCTTTCAGCTATATATCTCAATAAGCTTAGCCCATGGTACCGTAAGCATTAAGCATGTATTTGTGAATGGAGTGAGAAGAATAATATGAGACAGGAATCTGGTAACGGCAACAAACTTTTGAGCAAAGCTATTATTTTCCGCTGCTTTACTAAAATTAAGGGCAACATTATTGCTACCATATTCATTTGTTAGTACTTCTGGAGTTAATTTCAGAGGTGGTATGTGAGAAGAGAATTGCTGCTCCTTCCCTTTTTTAAACTATCGGTTCTCATAATTTCCTGATTTGAATATGGCTTATGTCCATCTCAAAAAAAGAATGTGGCCAATGTGTCTCATTGATTATTTGAAACTCTTTTACTTGGCATCTGTTGCAGCAGTCGTTTGCTCCATGGAGTAGTGTTTCATTTTGACTCAAGAGATGCAAGACATGTCATAAACCTCGTGATCTAAAATAGTATTTCAGTACAGAATAGCTGAGCATCAAGCTAATTCTCATGAAAGCATCTCCAGCTTGTGCTTATCTTGCCATCAACCAACGGAAACATTATAGTAGCTATTATATAATTAATATGGTAGCTTACAGTTTGTGAATAATTGAAGGTAAACATTAGCAATGTGTCAGTTCAAATTTACAAGATTGCTTGTTAAACTTTGAAAAGCCAAACATGTGAGTGGCCTCAAGAAAGCACGGGATCAATAATCTCATAGTTCATAAAGTGCAGCCTTTGAGATCGTTATTGGCTCCTCCACAGGTTCTTTTAATTCTTGAGTATTTTTGATGAGGCAACAACAGAATTTAATACTTTAGATCAAAAAAAAAAAAAAGGAAAGAAAGAATTTAATACCAGAACACCACCTGCTGAGCTTCAGGTTCTGTACTTCTGCAAGCAGGAACAAGTGACATTTGGATGTCAGGTTGCTAATTAAGATCTTTTTGTGTGGCTGAAGTTGTTGATGGTGGTGTCAAGAAGCTACAAGGGATAGATGGACCAGGCATCTATTAGTCCAGATGTCGTCTTCAACAATGGGCGATGGGAACCTCCCACGAATTAGAACCAGCTTCCATGCTCATGAACCATCAAGGGGGATCCACATACTTGAACTCGTTTCTAGATAGGGCATGGGACAGTAGAATCCCTTAGAGATATGATGTCGCAATGCTGACAGAGGCCTTGGGGTATGCACGAAAAAGATTTTATGAATGGTGGTTTTGTTAACCTTGTTATAATTTAAACAAAGTAGGTCATAAAGGGTTCGCTACTTACTCAGAGAGAGGGAGAGGGGCAGAGAGAGAGAGAGAGAGAGAGAGATAGGAAACTAATTAGATACTGCTAGCCTTATGCAGAACAAATTGAAACTTATTATTATTTTTTTTCAAAAAAGAAAAATCATCATATCAAGAAGTGGAAATAGTACATAAGCTTTCCTCCAAAAACCATTTCCCCCCACATTGCGACACTAATGTCATTGGGTTAAATACTCGGTGTACAGGTAGTTTTATCTAATGGTATTGCTATCGATTTGTGCGAGAAGGTAAAGTACGTACATATTAATGTTATCCAATTGTACATGCTTGTGAGAATGCCTTGATGTGTATTGTATGTTTATCTACTACTGCAAATTTCAGATTTACGTACATGAGAAGAATTGGTAGAAGATGGGAAAATGAGAACTTAGTTAACAGTTAACACCAATTACCTACTCTGTTGGGGGCAGCGAAATTGAATAGATTCTAAGTCTATTTTGATATGGAGGTAGAGAATACAAGAGGATAATAGAGAATAATCACTCATATTTTTTTTTATTCCATTAATTCTTGCTCACTTACAAGATATCTCATTATATGGTGTTATACATAAATGCAGTATAACATCTAAAAGTCCCTATTAAATTATTTCATCCATAGAACCTTAAAACTAGGGATGGCATTTTTGTCTAACCGCCGGATACACAACCTGACCCGATCCAAATGAAGTGAATTTTACCTAACCTAATTAAAATTCAAGGTGGGTATGGATTCTAAAAAGAAATATCCAAAATAGATCCAAAATAGATTTAGATTGGATACAGATAATGGTATGCCCTGCTCCAACCAACCATACATACATACATACATACATACATACATATATACACACACACACACACACACACATACATACATACCGAACACAAAATTCTAGCCATCATCTAAGCATCCCTGTTTGGCCACTCTAAGCCTCCCACCCGATTGAGAACCCTAGCCCCACTCTAAGCCTTCTACCCAATGAGAACCCTAGCCATTGTTTTCCCTATTCAGCCACTCCAAGCTTCCAACCCAAGTGAGACATCGTCTTCCCTATTCGGTCGCTCCAAGCCTCCCACTCGATTGAGAACCCTACTCATAGGCAATGAGAGACTTGAGGGCAATAGCAAGGTCGTAGATGAAGAGAAGGCAAACAGCGAGTATGGAGACATATGTAGTAGCAGCAACATGAGAACCATGGTTGAAGCCAGGAGGGCCGCGAGGTGGCGGGAGTCTGGGTGCTCCGACGAGATTAAAATATGAGACTTTTTCCCACAAAGATTGATCCTTTTTTTTTTCACTTCCTTTTCTTTTTCATTCATTCTCTTTTTTGAAGATTTATGGGGAAAGAGAGCACCCGAGGAGATCAAAGGGGTTTCTTCCAGTTGTGGTGGATTTGAGAATTTTTTATCATGTTTTCAAAAACCCTGTGAGACCGACCCAATCCAAGGCAAGGCGGATATATCCAATCTGACCCAATATAACCCGATCCAATCTAAAATAGGTATGGGACGGGTATGGATACAAATTTCTCATGATGGAACTGATACGAGTAATGGTCGACTTGACTCATATACGACCCATTGTCATCCCTATTTAAAAGACACTACTTGAAAAACTCCAATAGACATTCATAAGCATGCACTTTATCAAATGACTCAATCCATGTGACCTTTTACTTACCATGAACTTGAATCAGGCTATTGACTTGGTCTTTAACCATACCAAATTAGATAGGATGCCATCTAGATTATAAACTCAAGTGAGAATCAAGTTTATTTTTTGACAAAATATTCTTCTTCTTGTTTTTTTTTTCAATCAGAATGATATATTTGACCATAGTCTATTTGAATAACATTCATCAAGTAGTTGGTGACATTGGTTAACAGCTAACTTCAAAATTCTTAAATTTCTTCAATTGGTCTTTGGATTCCTTATCATTTACTAGAAATTAGATTGAAGCAAAGAAATAGAAAAGATCATCAATTTTCATTAGTTCAATAAAAATACAAAGAATTGGATAGAACAACTCATCATGTAATATAATATAATATAATACAATATAATACATTACAATATAATATAATATTATTATCATATAATAACTCATTGTTATTATAATATGATATATCATCATAATAATATACTATAGTGTAATGTTATTATATTATTATTATATCATATTATAATATATTGTTATTATATAATAGTATGGCATAATATACTATATTATAATTTTAATATAATATATTATTATAATAAATTTATATATAACATGATATATTTAAATTATATATTAATATAATAAAGAGTAATATGGAAAATATGGATAGATCTTATCAACTCATTCGAGAAAATTATAATGTGAAAGAACATCAGTAATAGATTTCGGAGCAATTTTTTAATGTATAAAAAAAATGGATAAATTATTTTCTCATCTAAATATTTCTAAAAAATATATTTATCTAGAAAAATACAGATTTTTGTGTAAATTTTTTTACATGGGCCCTAAATTTATTCACTTAGTCTTTGGATTTCTTGTCATATACTAAAAATTAGACCGAAGCAAAGAAATTGAAAGGATCATCAATTATCGTTGGTCCAGTAAAAACACAAAGAATTGGATAGCACAACTTATTATTGCAAGAGCACAAAGTGCTGCATGAACTGGTAGCTCTTCTTGACTATCATAAGCAATTTTTCTAAGTAACAACACAGAATAGAGGCTTCAGCAATAGATTATTATTACCAATGTATGAGTTCATTTGATGTTTAATTAGTTACCTAAGTGGTCCTCATTATCTCTTTTGTTTCTTCTAAAATGAAAAATTGAATGACACCCAACAGACCGAACAGTTGAAGATGTTCAAGCCGATGCCAAGTGCTTGGCGCAAAGAATGACCAGATGCAGCCAAGTTTCAGAACTGAAATCTATCAAAGATATTTGGGGTGTAGCCTTGTATAAATCGTCTATCCAATTTGATTGCCTGATAGTTATGAGATGAATGTGTGGAAACTACAAAAACTAGACAGTATGGTTTGTTCGCATTGGCGCACTCAGATGGATACCTGCCTGAGATCCTACTAGTTTCTTGCACATTCGGAACTTGCCCTATGATTGGCATTAGCTTTGGATTAAAATAATTTGAAGAACTTCAGATCAGGAACTTCATCAACCAAAATAATGGCATGCGGTATCCGCAGTCTATTTCTCCTATCAACAGCGGTTGGCTACCACAGAGGGACAAAATTAAGGAGCTGCAACAAACGTTGGTCATCTCCCTCCAGCAAATGTAAATGGCTTCTTGATCGATCCAATTGGTGTCTGCACTTCATGAGCAAACGATGTCCATGTCTTTGCTTTGTCATCTATGGGAATGAACTTGCCAGGCTCCTCAAAAGTCTCACGAGGTCCTGCGTTGTTATTATTATTATTATTATTATTATTACTATTACTATTTGATGAATAGATTAGGTTCGTACAGTTTTGAACATGAGCAGATAACATTTATAATGGCATATGATGATCTAGCCCAGGAATTCAGAAGTGTATTTTCTTGACCAGAATCATAGTCCAACCATCAAGCATGCTGAAGAGTTATAATTGGCTACTTGTTTGTTCTCCAAGAAAATAAACTGGTATTTAGAGAAAGGTTCTGATCAAATTGCATGAGAAATGTATGAAAGTCAATTTCAAAATTCCCGGAAATCTAAGATAAGGTGGGAACCTGAAGGGTGTAGCAATTTCCCGAGAAAGCCTGGCTAAACTTCGATCATTCTACAAAACTTTCCCTTCCGATCATAGTTCGAACATTTGGCACTCCTTAAAATTCAGAAAAGAAGTGCAGAGATTTCAGTGAAAACTTGGGGAGAATTTGGACGATGAAATTTTCAAAAATTTCATACAGATAGACGATGCAGAAAACATTGATATATTTCTACATTTATTCAAGTAAAAACATGTAATCAAGATGCCACAACAACAACCAACAGCAAAATGCTTGCACCAAGTCCGACAAGTTTGCATATCAACAAGAATCCATGAGATATTTTTTTTTTTGCCCTTAACAAGCTATGCATAATTCCTAAATAAACCAACTAATTATGAATAGTTAAATTATCTTTGATCAATACAAAGAACCATTCAACCAATAAAATAAAAGGAAATATAATTCAAGAAGTTATTCAGTAGCATGGAGAGCACAATATCAACGGTTGATAGATTAGCTGTTTGGCACCCATCTCTCTAAATGATTAAATAATCATTGTGCTCTCCAATAAAAAGTATGGAACGAACAGTTCTACCGACAATTAGCCAACCTATTTTTCGACTCAAAACCCTAATTAGTATTTTAAGAAAAAAATGAATTGCAACACAACAGACACCTCAAGAGCGAGATGGAATGCCAATCATAGGCCCTCAAGACAAAACTAACTAGATCTACCAATCATGTTTACAAGTGAAAAGAGAACAAATTTATTCCCCAGAAGTCAGTACATCTTATGATATATCCATGATATCACCAACTTGGTTCGCTAGGTCCACTGATTGCAGTTCGGTGAAACTTTTTAACCTCCTTTGCTACCATATCTTGTCTTCCATTGATAAACAACAGTATCAATGATTTGAGTGTCTGTTTAAGTGTTGAGGTCTACATGCTTCTATGAGGAGAACTTGGTGGAAAAATCTGCCGTTTTTGCATAAAAGGACTTTTTTTTCCCCCTACAATAATGGTTTATTTGGATTTTACTATTACTATCGTGCCTTTGCCTAAAAGAATATGGCAGTAATCCTGCCAATAAAATCTTAGGGAAACAGGAGAATTCCTACAGAAATAGAAAAAAAAGAGCCCTTTTATGCAAAATTCCCTATTGCATCATGCTGATAGCTCCGCAGCTGGGAGGAATAAATTAGTTTCTTTAAGAATCTGTTATCATTTTGTTAACATAATCAAAGCAGAGGAATGGGATATTCTGTAGTTTAATACAGTGGAACAATCAAAGCAACACAATAAGAAAGCTAAAGGATGGCATTCAAAATGGGGGAGTTTAATAAAGAGGTGCATTAGACTAAAGGAATCGCATGTGGGGGGCTCACTAACAAATTAAGGATGAAAGCTAAAGGTGGATTAAGAAATATACTTTATTTGCGGATTGGGCGATAATTTGGGTGGAAAGAGAAGGGAAGAAGCCTACCAAATGTTCCTTTTGATGATGATAGGTGGTGGATCATCAGGTCTTAAATTGAATGGGCCTCACATGTGTGCACGAGGTGAGCGGTTGCACTGTTGCACGAGTCAATCATATACATCTACAGGAGTGGGGACTATTCAACCAATTTAAATGTAGCCTTGTACTTTAACTTCAAAAAACAAACTTCCATCCAAACCCTTTACCCCTCTCTCTCTCTCTCTCTCTCTCTCTCTCTCTCTCTCTCTCTCAAAGCCTATGCAAGATGGACAATTTGCTGATGATGATGTGCATGGCAGCGGTCATGGTGGTGATCACTCTGATATTTTCTAAAAGTTGGAAGAAGAAGAGGATGAGAGGGAGAAAAAGAAGCCAACTCCCTCGAGGCAGCCTCGGATGGCCTCTTATTGGAGAGACACTGGAATTCATGTCATGCGCATACTCACCTTGCCCTGAGAGGTTCATGGAAAAGCGTCGGACCATGTGAGTGCATGCCATCTCTTGCTCTTTGTGATCTAAAAGAAGATGACTTTTGTTTTCAGAATCCAACTATATATGATCATTAGTTTGTTACTTAAAAACTTTTTTTTGGTACAGGCTACATAGAAAACTTGCAACAATATCATATGCTAATTCCAACCACTTTTAATGTAGACTAACTTGTCTAGCATAAACTTGGCTTAAAGAACAAAAAGAAAAAAAAAAACAAAAAACTATAGAGAACTGTTTGTAGATGATCATTTTATTCTGAAGTTTGAGTATTTTGTTTAAATGTTTAGGTATGGGAAAGTATTCAAGTCACACATCTTTGGTAGCCCTACCATTGTGTCAACAGAGGCTGAGGTCAATAGGTTTATTCTGCAGAGCGATGCAAGTATATTTGTGCCATCCTATCCAAAATCCCTTACCGAATTGATGGGAAAATCCTCCATTCTGTCGATCAATGGTAGCCTGCAGAGGAGAGTTCATGGGCTTATTGGCGCCTTCCTCAAATCCCCAAGCCTTAAGGCTCAGATCACCCTCGACATGCAAAACTACTTGAAGGCATCAATGGCTTGCTGCAAGGACGATCAGCTCATCTACATCCAAGATGAAACGAAACAGGTTAATCCATCAATATATTCTTCTTTTTTTCCTCTCTTTCTGTCACTTGCTCTTAATTTCTAGGCACATGCATGCAGAAACCCACATGCACCTAATAAATTATGCGTTGGCTTAGAAAGTCCTGCAACCTATGTGATCGAAAGATTTTTAAGAAACAAACATTAGAAATAATATTGTCTTTATGTTCATAGCTAGCACTATTCTCCTTGGAAAACTCCTACACTGAAGCATTTTTCACAAGCCTAGTGATCTTTTCACCAATTCTGAATTTTCATCAATTATTCAGAAATTGTCCTCAGCATGTTCATGGTTTATCAAGTAAATTAATATGTTATTATTACTATTATTTTAAACAGTTGTTGCTACTTTTTGTTGTATCTGTCCCTCTCAAGCTTGCCACTTTCAAGTGCATTTATTTTATGGTAGGTAATATGTGACTGTGGTTATGGTAGAGCACGTTCTCAATATTCTTATAGTTGGGTAATCTTTAAGGCAAGTCCACATTTCAAGAATAGAATTTAATGGTCATAAACTGAACCTTGTTTGAGCCTCCTTAGTAGTTTCAATACTAAATTGTGAGGTTTAATTTATATCTATCTAAAAATATAGTCTCTAAGATCATAAAAACTCTTTAATGGATAAGGAGGGTTTACAGAAAGTAAAGTTTATTACGAGTCCATGTCTATTATATATATGTATATACTTGGTAGAGAAGCATTAGATTAAAGGTTCATGTGGACATTCTCATCAGATGGTGTTCGAAGTACTGGTGAAAGGGTTGATAGGTCTTCAGCCAGGGGATGAGATGCAGTTTCTAAAGCAACAGTTCCAGGAATTTATTGCTGGTCTGATTTCCTTACCTGTGAAGTTACCTGGGACTAGACTCTACAGATCGCTGCAGGCAAGTCCTTTCTGTATAAAAACTAGCTAATTAAGCCACTTCTTCCTGGCCAAGCTAACTGGAAGAATCTTTTAATATTAATTTTAGGCCAAGAAGAGAATGGTAATGCTTGTGCAAAATATCATCCAAGATAAGAGAGGGAACAAAGGGTGCAACCCAAGAAATGTCATCGATGTGTTGCTCAATGATGCTACCAATCAACTAACCAATGATCTTATATCAGACAATATTATCGATCTGATGATCCCAGGCGAGGACTCTGTGCCCATGCTCATGACGCTTGCAATCAAATACCTCAGCGACTGCCCTCTTGCTCTCCAACAGTTGGAGGTAAACTACATTCTAGCCACTCTTCTTTTTTTCACTTATAGCAAGAAGACTTCAGTTAAGATTAGAATAAATATTTTCAGTCAAAAATAACAGAATTTAGAGTATAGATTGTGACAGGAGGTTCATATTCTTCAGTTCACTGCATCAAGATATCATTCTATAATATTATTATATGAGACTAGTTTATATACAGTAAGCGTTGTGACTTGGTTTGTGATGAAACAGGAAGAAAACATGCAACTAAAGAGACGAAAATCTTTACTCGGGGAAGATTTGTGCTGGACTGACTATATGTCCTTAGCCTTCACGCAAAACGTAAGTTTATATATACTGTTACATATCAAAGGAAAGCATGCATACATACATACATACATACATACACACACACACACACACACACACACACATATATATATATATGGTGACCATTACTGAGAACTTAACAAGATACACTAAACATGCAGGTTATAATGGAGACATTGCGAATGGGAAACGTCATCTTGGGCGTCATGCGCAAGGCCATGAAAGATGTGGTGATAAATGGATACTTCATACCAAAGGGATGGTGCGTTTTTGCCTACTTTAGATCGGTTCACTTAGACAAGAACCACTATGATGACCCTTATAGGTTCAACCCATGGAGGTGGAAGGTAAGATTAATTTGCAGGTTTCTTCCTGATGATCTATCAACCCTTATATATTTTGAACCACGCAAAGAAGAGGTGCATCTGCTTTTGCTCTATCGATCTCATGTGTCGCTTATTGGAGTACCGTTATCTCTTCTTTGGAACTTGCTACAGGATAAGGACATAGCAGCTTGCAGCTTTACTCCCTTTGGAGGTGGACAAAGGCTTTGCCCCGGGCTTGATCTGGCCAGGCTTAAAGCTTCCATCTTCCTCCACCACATGGTTACCAGTTTCACGTAAGTATATCCCCAAATTCATACTTGATTGCGCTCATTTTCAAGCACCATCAATCTGATGTGGAGTATCTGTATGTGCGACATTTAATTTGCATGGCATGCCACACATGCACATCGTATCTAAATTTATCCACGTATGCATTCTGATCCATATGAAAAATAAATGCAATGTGGAGCGCATGCATGCATGCAAGGTGCGTGTCACATGCTCACATGTACATGTTCATGAAATGTCCACATATTACCCGTGACTTAATTTGTTTTTCAAGGAAAAAAAAAACTTAAGGCTTGATTATATCATCCTTGTGGATTGCATATATATTAACCATGATATCTGATATGGGTCATGATGGTGTTATTGTACTTGAACTTTGCTGTTGCCCCGATTAATAGATTTTGTTCCTTTTTTTTTTTTTTTTTGTGACATGCCAACTAATTACCATGTTACGGTTGTTTGCCATAGACTTTATTTTCTTCAAAAAGAGGATAAATATTCAATTAGTTTTAGTTTTTTCTCACTCTTCCAACCTAGATGTTTTCTGAGCTAATTTTGACAGATAAGTTATTTCTTTTTCCAAATTCCGAATGCCTCTCTACTTTGCTGAATTATTTATTGCTCAATGCTAAATTCCCACAGGTGGGTCGCCGAGGAGGACCACGTAGTCAACTTTCCTACAGTAAGGATGAAGAACAAGATGCCCGTTAGAGTAGCAAGGAAGATCAAATCCTCCACCGGCCAAGGTGAGAGATCCGGTTGTACCTCTTTGTGAGAGAGGAAGCAAAGGATCCATATCCAACACTCAAAAAGTCAAAGGTTGTAAGTTTCTACGCAATGAAGGTCACCATCCCGAGAAGATGAGCGAGGAGATATGGGTACGATGGGGGTCACAACCTGTACAAATCAAATCCTGCGTGTGAAACACTTAAACCTATAGAAGCATCCACAGCCTTAACCAAGAAAGTAATTGAGTAGTAGTCAACTGGTCCCGGTCTTTGACCAAGAAATTAAGGGAGCCAGCAGCTTTTAGACTTCATGTCCTCAAAGGGTTGGGCTCTAGGAGGATGCAGACCCTATAGAGGACAAAGGTTGGTAGGCCAACCCTAGGGAACTGCATTCACTGCATGGCAGATAGAAGTGATATGAATGTCTATGCAAATAACTGAGCTTCCTTTTTCCACCTTTCTTCTTTTTATTCTATACATACATCATCAGTGTAATCTGAGTGCAATCGGTGTGATCACTAAGATGTGACTTTCTAGATGTAACAGCTGAAATGCAAGGAGAAGAAAATCCTCAGCATTTTATCTGTCGCCTTACAAGTTACAAGCAGCAGCAACTGTCCATTTTATCTTGAGTACGGCGTTCCTTCTGCGACAATATTAATTCATTAGTACCTCAACGTCTATATACGTGTCTATGTATAGGGTGTTTATTTCAAACAAAACATCCTTAATTAGTTGGCAATCTGAGCATGAACAAGTTATGATATTAAGTAAAACAATTCCTGCAAAGCGTCCTTGCATTGCATCACAATTCAATTATAATAACCATAGATTGCCGAAGTTTAGCTTGAACCAAGAAGGGTTCTAGCTAGGAGCAAATTTAAGTGCATGTGGAATTAATGCACATGAAAGTAGGAAGCAAGAGCAACTAGATGCATCTAAATTGTCTTTGTCTCTCTCTCTCTCTCTCTTTTATATATATATATATATATATATATATATACACTGAACTCCTTAGCGGTTGTCCCACGGTCAAACTCCTCAGTGGTCGTCCCTCGGTCGAACTCCTCAGCAGTCGTTCCTCGGTCGATCTTCTTAGCGGCCAAACTCCTCAGCAACCAAACTCTGATCAGACATCTCCTTTGGTCGGATTCCTGGATCCCTCATTCAGATAAACCCCTACGAAAGCCGAACTTCTTCCGAGCTCCTTCAGCTATTGTTCATCTCGGACGATCCTCTCCAACCGTATTTTCTTCGAAAGTCTGAACTCCTCCGAAATGGGTACACATCAAAGCTCTTCAACCCTTCATTCGGCCCCGAGCGGCTCAGTATCAAGACAGCTGCAGCTATCACCATCAGTCCGCTGCAGGCGACAGCGATCCGCTACCAGGCGACGATGGTTGTCATCGTCAATCCGTTGTAGACGGCGCCTTCCCCCAGTACTGATTTCATCGGACCTCGAGCGGTCCGCCACCATGCGGCCACAGCTGTCACCATCAAGTTCCGTCTATAAAAAGGACCCTCCAGATACGCTATCTCTAAACTCTAAGCTCTCCTCTCCATCTCTAAGCTCCGTGGAACTCATTTCCGAGCACTCCATTTCTATTGGCTAGAGTTGACTTGATCATCGGAGGATCCTGCCGGAGCCACCTCCCACCGGCTCCGGATGGAACTTTATTTTGTAGGTCCCCGACGGCGATCTCGTCGGCTTCCACTCCAGCTGGTTCCGACGACGATCAGTTTCTACGTCAACAATACATATGCATGACATGTATATATGGGGGCCAACACATATCACATGTTCCGGTGGTTTCTGATACATATGCACCGTATAAATACAAAACTAGATGATTTTCATTATGCTAAAGTATTTCAATTAAAAATCCATCTTATTGATTATGATTTCCGCCTACTCAGATATGTATCGGTTGAAAATCATTTTTGCTTTCATTTGATGCATGGATTAGATACTACTAAAATACATGATTTCTTGATTTGTAAGAATTTTTAGTGGTATATATCATGATCATCAATGTGGATCTTTGATTTGGATATATCTTTAGAGGAGAAGATTTCCTTTAATCTTAGGAAGAGCAAAGTCCATGTTCTATACATACATCTTTAATTTGGATGCAGGAGTGGATTGCAAAGTTCATCTCGCATATATAAGCGTGCGTGTGTGTGAGAGATATTGGCCTCAAAGATACAGTTCTCCCTCCACGCTTGAAGTATTGATTTAACAAATGTGTAGTATTTTTGTTTCATGTGGTTGTTGATTGCATGGGTTCTCTAATTAAAATTTCAAAATCTTTCTTGGTCCTCTTGTCTTCCTTCTCTTGTTCCTTTAGCTTTACCTGATCGGCTAGGGTATTCGTAGCGAAAGAAGATTATTCTGCTGCACTAGGAGTGGCCTAGCAAATAAATGAAAATAGAACCGTGCTAAGCCTATTGATGAGCAGAGACAAAATGGCATTTCGGGCGAAAGACGCAACCCGGTCCCACCGAACATTGCAGTGCACGATGCTTCTTCGTTCCTGCCAACCATACACACGCAGGTCCAAAGTAGCTTCAGAATAAATGACGAAATCTTCGCAAAAAGATAAAGAGGAAACACTAAGTCGTGATTCATGGAGAAAAGAACTAGTACAGCATCGAAGGGTGAAGACCGTGGTGGCAGCAGATATATATAGATCCTTAGCTAATTGATCGCAATTAGATCAGTTAAAGCAAACCTTGGATTTCTTGCTTGCTTTTGAAGACTACTAGTAGGAAATGCAATGTTAGCATCAACACCTAACAGAGATCCATCAGACAGCAACCTTACAACCACCTGCGGATCGACCTTCAGTGGTATCCTCGCATGGAGCCGAAGTTGGTGGCCCTAAATAGTCTCAATTCATCGTCTTTTTCTCACTGAATGTCCATGAGCCTTCTAGCTAGACCATTTAGCTGTGATTCCATCTTGAGTTGGTTGGCCATGGCGATCACCTGCAACATCTAGACTCTTCCGGTATTGGAATAGCAAATGCTCCGAGTGACGCCGTATGACAACCAATCCTAAGACCTGCCAATGAGCACCTACCTTTGTTTATGTACTAAAGGCTCGTTCGGATGAATAGGTTGAAAATTCATTGGATTCATGGATTCGGCTGGTAGGATTTCAGGTATCAAGAATGGTTTTGGAATGGACCGGTCCAAATCCTATTGGAAGAAAAGAGATGTCACTCAAAACTCTTTTTGGATTATTAGAAATATAGACCTGACCTGGCTTGCAAACCAATCATTTTGCTGGTTGTACCGACTTAATCCACGAATCCAATA
The DNA here is from genome assembly GCA_006176705.1 of Cocos nucifera. Classification (NCBI taxonomy): domain Eukaryota; kingdom Viridiplantae; phylum Streptophyta; class Magnoliopsida; order Arecales; family Arecaceae; genus Cocos; species Cocos nucifera. The sequence goes on from QRFJ01000030.1 coordinate 2,673,690, forward strand.
GAATTTTCAACCCAATCATCCAAACAAGATCCAAATCCTATTCCAAGCATTTGTTTTGCGATACCAGCAGGTACCAAATAAATGTGAAGAGTAGAGAATAACGAACAAGGAAATCTTAATTGCACATCAACCCATAATACTGCCATTTAAAATCATGGTAAACGGGCAAGCGAACTTACATAAACATATTAAAAGATGAAGTTAAATTTTATGTACTCAGCTGTGGACGCTATATGCCCTCGCAGTTTAGCATCATGGCAGCAAAGGCAGGCAGGAACTGTCTTTGTAATTTGTAGTCTGAGTGGGGTTTTACCTGCCCCTCAGTGAGGTGGCGCATGGACATCCTTCCTCATGATCTCGACTCCAACATTCCTGATTTCTGTGCTACAATTAGGCGCAATATATTGCAAAGTCAAGCAAAGCACAAACATCTTAGTAGTTACTACCTCCTAACATGGTCGTCTCTTGTGGACATAATGAAACTGACATCATGAACCATCGGTCGGATGAGCTTGATTCAAACCATGCTTATTAGGCAGAATTACTAAATTTTTAAGTATGTGACAGCGGAGACAAAGCTTCCCACTCAAATGAGCATTTGGCCGCCTAAAAGCATCCCTGATAGCATCAACACTTCCAGGGCACTCTCTCTTTGTTATCCCATGCGATGACATTGCTTAAATCACCTTTCAAACTATAATGTTGTAGCGAGAACAAGGTTTTGCTCTCTTAGGATTTCCCAATGACATCAACCTCTACTTCAGTTGAAGTACATATCCCAGCAAATTCGACAACAGATTGCATAGTTACGACGCAAATGCTGGGAGGGCAGAGTGATCTTCTGAACTGTTGGGGATAAATCCCGCTCCAGCCGAAGTCTAGCTCGACGCCCAGCCTAATGCAACCAGTAGCCGCAGAAGAGCTTCGGCAGACGGGCTTCAGCCGAACTCCCAGCGCCCGAGCTTCTTCCAACAGGCCGAACTAGTTAGCTGTCGAGCTTCTTCCGGACTCCCAGCGTCGAGACCGAACTTCTTGGGCGGCTGAACTCCTTCGGACTTCCCACGGCTGAGCTCCTTCGAACCCGTTCAGCTGGCCGAACTGCTTAGCGACCGAGCTCCTTGGACTCCAAGCAGCCGGGCTTTAACGGAATTCCCCAGCGGCCGAACTCCTCAGCGGTCGCCCCCTCGGCCGAACTCCCCAAGCAGTCGTCACTCGGCCGAACTCCCCAGCAGTCGCCCCCTCGGCCGAACTCCCCAAGCAGTCATCACTCGGCCGAACTCCTCAGCGGTCGCCCCTCGGCCGAACTCCCCAAGCAGTCGTCACTCGGCCGAACTCCTCAGCGGTCGCCCTCGCCGAACTGCTTAGCGACCGAGCTCCTTGAACTCTCAAGCGTCCAAGCCTCAACCGAAGTCCAACAGCCGGCCGAACTCCCAAACGGCCGAGCTTCAGATTCTCAGCGGCCGAACTCTTCAGCGGACGAGCCTTAGCTGCATACCTCCAGCCAGACGCCCATGGGAGCCGAACTCCCTCCTATCTTCCTCTTCAGGAGCCCGAACTCCTCCGAAATGGGCACACGACGAAGGCCTTCAACCCTTCATTCGGCAAGCTCTGCAGCCATCACCATCAGTCTACTGCAGGCGATAGCGACCCACTGTCAGGCGGCGATGGCTGTCACCATCAATCCGCCGCATACGGCACCATCTTGTGAGACTGACTTCGCCGAACCTCGAGCGGTCCACCAACACGCGGCTGCAGTTGTCACCATCAAGCTCTGCTATAAAAAGGACCCTTCCGACACGCTAAGGCTAAGCTCTCTGACCTCTAATCTCTCTGAGCTCTCCTCTTCTTCTTCTCTAAGCTCTGGAACTCATTCCGAGCACTCCATTCCTGTTGGCCGAAAACTGACTTGACCGTCGGAGGATCCTGCCGGAGCCACTCCCCACCGGTTCCGGACGGGACTTTGTCTTGCAGGTCCCCGGCGGCGACCTCAGCGGCCTCGACTCCGGCGATGACGAGTTTCTGCACCAACATAAACCATGAGGGCATATGTTGCCCCAAAGACTGAAGATTGCACACTGCATCCCGGACCAACCTACCTCAATACATGCCATGTCAAAATGGAACACTTTTTCTCTCAACCAAATCATCTGCATATGCCACATTATGAACCAGACATCTCGGTGTTCCTCTTAACAGAATCAATCAAAAGATCAACTGGCATAATTTTGCCCTGAAAGCAACTCCAATTTTTCTCCTTCCAGATTTCCATCATCATCTCTGTAACGTTTAAGTTTTGCAATTCCTTGGACAAGTTACCAGATGTGCTTCACGTCAAAGACATCCACAAGATCCCAAGCGAGTACCCAGAGCAGAATCCATCAGACCAGGTAACATAACAAACAACTGAATCAGAGAGTGAAATGAATGAAGTTGATATATAATTTGTCCCAATTTCAATAATCGTACTAGCACGCAAGAAGATGATTTTGATTTTTTTTTTTCCTTTTTCCCATAATTTGCATCTCATGATCTCTAAATAGACAATCATCCAACAACAGAATTCATGCAAATTGAAGCTCAGGTGCTAAAAATGCACCAGAAACAGGACAGTTACAAAACATCTGAAGATCCAGAGCACACTAATAGAATCTTTAATAAAAAGTGATATAAATTTCCTTGAAAATGTTAGGAAGAGTAGCAAGCTCACACGCTTCCTCCTATAAATATCTGATCAAACTTTTAAATGATGCTTCTGCTGGCTCTCATATGAATTCACTAGAAGCATCTCACCACCTGAGTCTACACTCGAAAGATTTTGAAAACAGAGACCATGTTTTATTCCCTGTAGAAAACCTTCCAATTCACATAGAGCCCCTCAGATAGTAGAATGAAAATAGCTCCTACCAAATCCACATCTCTACTCACCCTTCTCTCCCATCCCCCTTACTAGAGAGCAGAAACCTTATTGTAAACATGATCCCCTTGATGCCCAAACTTCTGCCCCTTCTCTCTCTCACTCACATGTTCAGCATATGGTGTTCCTTTGATCCTTAATCTTCTTCTGGAAGAATTGAATTTTCTCTAGTTCAGTTACCACTTCTTCAGGCATTTTATGTAGAAAGCGATATTCAGGTTGGAGCTCAGAAAGCACAGAAATGGAATTCCTGCCGAAAAGGGATCATCTCATTCCACAAATTCATTTCCAATCTTTCGAGCACCAAGGTTGACATTGAAATCAAAATGAGAAAATCTAGGCCCACTTTTTTTTCTTAAAAAAAAAAAGAAATAAAGGATTAGAAAAGAAAAGAACAATCAAGCCCTTGAAAGGTCTTGCCAGATAGACTACTCATTCTCTCTGTGTCAATCCCTAACCTAACAGTTTAAGAAATGTTCAGCTCAAGTTCAAGACATCTTTGAGGTGATAGAATAATTCCCTACCTGTTTAGAGAGAACCACCATCATTGTGTATTTATAGACTATAGAATCAGTAAGCCATACAAATTTCGAAGTTCAGTCCAGTAACTAAAACCAGCGACGAGACATCCAGCATTCTCATAATAATCATCAAACATAGTAGTTCCAACTGTTCATACAAGTTTGGTATGAATCTGTAGGCTGGCAACTAACATATCAACTTTTTTCTAACTATAACAATGTATATTCAAGCCATTTGTAAAAAAAAATATGGGCCACTTATCAAGCAGCTATATTCTCTCACACTTCGACAAAACCATTAGGCTTGGCTTACTTTTAAATGGTATTTGACCAATCCCAGAATATTATGGGTTATACACAAGCTCCAGTTGCAACAGGATTCAAGAAGAGCTTGTGGTCCAGTTGTACGATTAAAAAATAACAAACCATAAATGTCAGGTCACATGATCATAAATGCTATGATGTTTTCAATATTCTATACAGTTTTTAGAATCACATCAGTAAAATTAGCTTCCTATACAATGGTATGTAGGTATTTGCATCTTTGTGACTCATAAATCAGAAATAACCTATAACTGCTAACAAATTCACAATATAGGAAATATGTATTTATTTACAGAGATCAGATGGTCCCCACATGAAAGCAAGAAAGGTGATGATAGCTAACTGTGCATAACTGGAAATGTGGCATCTGACTTCTTGTTGTGTATATACTTACATGGAGAACAACTGACATATCCAAGGCTCTTCCCTAAGGTTTAGGACAAATCAGGTTCACCACAGAATGCATCAGGCTCAAATGACCTTGCAGAAGCATCATTGTATACTCCAGCTACAGCTCGTTCCCCAGCATCTTCTGATGGATTTCTTGGGTTTTCAATGTTGATGAAAAGAAGAACACAGGCCACTAAGGACACTGCCAGACCTAATAATGTAAGCTTGACTCTGCTTAGCACAGGCTTCACCTGAAGTGTGAGAAACATATAAAACACCAAAATGGATTTGCTAAACACATTAATAAAAAGTCTTCAAAGCACTCCTTAAGATTTGTTGTCTAGAATACAGATAAACATTCTCAGATCACATGCCATGTTAAACTAAATAGTTATTGCTCTGGTTCCCTAAGAGATCATGTAATTTTAAGAAATGATAGGAATCATTAGGACCTTGACGTATAGGTGAAACTAGATGCACCTGACATGCACTGTTCTGCCATCAATACTTACAAGCAACGTATACAGATGTAATGTGTACTACAACAATCTTAGGCATACTTAACCAGACATCAACCACGTTCAGTTTTGTCAAAAGTCAAAGCAAATGGAAAACCAACCTGCTTCATAATTTGAACCTACCTTATCAAGAGAACTAAATAACCAAGCGCATGTGAAGGATCTGATGTGCGCTTCATTCATACTGACAAAGATAACCAAGCAAAAATGCTTTCAGACTGGATTTTAATTGCAAATGAACTTACAGAAAATGAACCCAAAAGACGATCACGAGCTAAAACTTCTGGAGTCTTCACCCAAATCTGTTGAAAAAATAAATAAAATCACATTACTGGTATATACATGTCTACATTCTATTCTTTGTATTGGTTTTATCCAATCTGCTGACGTGTTTCTATGTATGTATATATGTAGCATTCATTGAGCAAGTTCTTTTGTATGACTATGATGCTCTTATTGAGGAAATAGTGGATGAGAAAGAAAAACCTTTTTTCAAGAAAAAGAAAAGATAAAGCACAATTTGTGGGTTTATGTTGAATATATTAAGTTATTTAACTATTAACTAAATCTTAATATTAGTGAACCTTTAAAGGAAATAAGCATGCCTGATATGGACCTACACCTACCAGTAGGATAGCACATGAGCAGTGCTTGCTTGGAGCCCATGAGTGAACTACATATCAGAGAATCCATTCTGACACTTCATGACCAAGCGACTTAGGCAGTGCCAAATTAAAGCCTAGCAGCAACAGGAACTCCTTCATGATATTGGTTGGAGGCAAAGTAAACTAGCTGACAAAGTTGAGAAAGAGCAAATGGACAAGAGCACAAGGTAATTTTGAAGTACTAGGGTCAATCCATTTGATTTATAATTCAGATAGCTAGGTCCCCAGATCTTTCAGATACTTAAAACAGAAAGGATGTGATTCAGGTGCACTTCAATAAACTTGGATCTCACTCCTAGCACACAAGAAAGATATTTCAACAACAAGGGCACATCAATTATATGATGGTTGGACCATGAAAGGTCCACCATGCTCCTCTTTAGATAATTTCACCCCTCCACATCATCCCCCAACACCGCCCTCCACCACCACCACCACAACCCCCCCCCCGTGCGACCTCTTTTCTGTTTATAAGTGCGACCTCTTTTCTGTTTATAAGTAAATCAATAACATTAATGTCCCCTGCTTAAGAGTCTTAGACAGCACCTCCTTCTACGAACCCAATCCTACTAAAGGGAAATACTGATTTAACAAAATTCACCTCTGAATTACCGGTCTTTTTATTCTCAAATTTAGACAACTTCTAGATAGATATTCAATGTAGGGCATTGCACCCACTCCAGATATTGTCATTGTTCTTAAATATGTTTCATAGTACCACCTCACACCACTCTGACGAATTATCTTGCATGTGAAACAATATTTTATAAAGATTAACGTTGAGAAAATTGATACTTTGCAAATTAGTTTTACATCGTTTATCGAATTCATATATCATGTTTTTCTTACATACCACCATAAAGCAAGTAGCTTGGATGCTACCCCAAAATGTTTTCGACCCCCTCAAATAATTGACTCCTAATTGCTCATGCATCCTAATTCTTTGAGAATATTAGCTTTACCAGCAAAAGCAGCACATTAACCTACTGTTGGTGCAGAATTTGGTTGACATCGGATCGAGCTGGAGTGGAGAAGGATAAGGTCGTCGTCGGTGACCTGCAAAATAAAGTCCCATTTGGAGCCGGTGGGGGGTGGCTCCGATAGGACCCTCCGACAGTCAAGTTAGCTCTGGCCAACAGATATGGAGTGCTCAGTAGGGAGTTCGGTAGAGTTTCAAGGAGGAGGAGTTTTTTTTGAACCTGACCTAAGCGTATCTAGATGGTCCTTTTTATAAATGGAGCTTATTGTAACTGCCTTGATTAATGATTGTCGTAACTATCCTGATAAATGCCGATCGTTATTGACTTGATAAATGCCGATCGTTATTGTCGTGTAACCGTTTAGTAGTGGGATCGCCGGCAGGAATCCGTCGACAGTTTGTAAGAAGTTCGACTTCTATAGAAGTTCGGCCATTGAGGAGTTCGGCCGTTGGAGGAGTCCGCAAGGAGTCCGGCTTCCGTAGAAATCCGACCGCTGGAGGAGTCCGCAAGGAGTTCGGCTTCCGTAGAAGCCCAGCCGCTGGAGGAGTCCGCAAGGAGCTTGGCTTCCGTAGAAGCCCAACCGCTGGAGGAATCTGCAAAAAGCTTGGCTTCCATAGAAGCCCGGCCACTGGAGGAGTCCGCAAGGAATCCGGCTTCCGTAGAAGCCCGGCCACTGGAGGAGTCCACAATGAGTTCAGCTTCCGTAGAAGCCCGACCGTTGGAGGAGTCCGCAAGGAGCTCGGCTTCCGTAGAAGCCCGGCCGCTAAAGAGTTCGGCTAAGGCTCGTCCGCTGAAGCTTTCTCGTGACTACCGATTGCATTATCGGCTGAGCATCTGATTGAACTTCGGTGAGAGTGGGGTTTATCCCCAACAACAGATTTTGGCGCTAGAGGAAGGGGCTCCTCTATTCTTGAGGTTCCCTCGATCTAAAAGGAGTGCTTAGCGACGATCTCTCTTCAGAGATCTCCTTCCTCTCCAGAGTTCTTTCCTAAGAGAAGATGCCTCCCAGGAGAGCTTCGACCCGGCAATCAACGGCCTCCGCGGCCCGATCCCACTCAGATCCGTCTGCTCCCACTCCAACCCCGGGAACCCAGGTTCCATCTGTAGTTGCGGTGGATGAGGAGCGGTTCAACCTGCTCGTCCAGCAGATAATGGCCTCACGGAGGCGATGCAAGCGGTCAGGCCATACACCAGCAGGCCCCGGCATCGGCTCAACCAACACGGGATTCTTCAGAGCCCTATGGTCCGGGCCAGGAATGGCCGACTTGGGCTACTCGGCCTCCAATCCCCGGAAGGAAGAAGCAGAGGAGGGAAGGCCCCTGCTCGGACCACAACTCGATCCAGGGGGAAACTTCGCACCCATCCTACCAAAAAATCTTGGAGATCAAAGACCGTGAAGATCTCTTGGATCAAATGCTCTTAGAAATGAGCCGACGGATCGAAGAACTCCGCCATAATCCCTCCTCTCATGGTAATGACGTTTGTGCTGACCCTCCCTTTTCGTAGAAAATTATGCAGGAACCGGTCCCGCCGAACTTCAAGCTCCTACAGTTCGAGAGTTACGATGGGACCACCGATCCAGTCGACCACCTGAAAGCCTTCCAGACGATGATGTTGCTCCATGGTGCATCAATGCTATTTTGTGCCGGACTTCCCCTCGACCCTTAAGGGAGCCGCCAGGAACTGATACTCGGCGCTTAAGCCGAGTACCATCTTATCGTTTGATCAGATGAGCCAGCAGTTCACAGCCCACTTCGTCAGTAGTTAGCGTCCACGCCGAAGTTCGGATTCCTTAATGAATGTCAAGCAAAAGCAAGGAGAATCCATCCGGACTTATGTCATCCGGTTTAACGCTGCGGCATTGGAGGTCCAGAACCTAGACCAGTCTGTTGCGATGGCCGCGCTCAAGGGCGGCCTTCAAAAGAACGACTTGCTGTTCTCCCTAGAAAAAAAATATCCTAGGAATTTTGCTAACATGCTAGCTCGGGCTGAAGGTTATGCCCGGACTGAGGAGGCTTTCAAGACCAAGGATGATGAAGCCGAAGGCAAGCGGCAAGCGGCAAGTCGGCGAGCTGGGTAAGCCCGCAGAAGCAGGAAAGCCGAGTAAAGTTCGGCCGCGTTCCCGAACTCCTTCTGGGAGCAGACGAGCCCGAACTCCCCCTCGGGCCTGGAGGCGGGATAGCCCTGATGGAAGGACACGCCGAGGTTCTTTCCAACGCCGATGTTCTCCCCAACGGAGATTTCACAACTACACCCCCCTTAACTCTCCGAAGATCCAAGTGCTGATGGAAATCAGGAAACAACTTCCGAGACCTGAGAGGATGCGTTTCCACCATAGCAAACGCAATCCCAATAAGTTCTGCCTTTATCATCGTGACCACGGCCACGATACTGAGGAGTGCATCCAACTCCAGGACGAGATCGAAGAGCTTGTCAGGCGAGGTAAACTCGGCCGATTCTTACGGAGACGGCCTGAAAGGCGTGAGGATCGGCTGAGAGCGCTACCACCGAGGGAGGAGGACCAAGAAGATCGGCCGCCTCTTAGTGTCATCAATACAATCTCAGAGGGACTTCAACAAGAAGAGGTCAGCGGATCTGAAGGACCGGTGAAGAAACAGAGGACTGAGGAACCTGTGACCTTTACCAAGGTGGACGCCCAGGGGGTCCAATTTCCGCACAATGATGCAGTTGTAATCTCTTTGAACATTGCCGATTATGATGTATGCCGCATTTTAGTGGACAATGAAAGTTCAGCCGATGTGTTGTTTTACGATGCCTTCTCAAAAATGTCCTTATCCGATGGCCACTTGGGGCCTAGGAACTCCCCGCTGATAGGATTCACCGGCAACGTCGTACCAATTGAGGGCATAATAACTTCGGTTGTGATAGTAGACAAAACTGGCCAAAGCACAAGTTGATTTCCTAGTCGTAAGAACTCCGTCCGCCTACAATGCCATTCTTGGCCGACCTGATCTAAATGCACTTTGGGTGGTGGTATCGACCTATTATTTGAAGATGAAATTCTCGACAAATCATGGGATTGGAGAGATTAGGGGAGACCAAGTTTTGGCGAGGCACTGCTACTCGATCATCCTACATAAGGGAGAGCAGTCCGACTCTTATCTTGTTGACGAATTGGATGTCCGAGACGACCTCACTGAAGAACGAGGCGAGCCTATGGAGGACCTCGTCTCTGTGCCCTTAGATGACGGGAACGTCGAGCATGCTGTACAGATCAGCTCCAACTTGGCAGACGAAGTTTTGGAGCAACTCGTTACCTTCCTCAGAAGAAATGCAGACGTCTTTGCCTGAACCCCAGCAGATATGCCAGGAATTGACGCCGAGGTCATGGAGCATCGACTGGCCATCAACCCGAGGTATCGGCCGATAAAAGAAAAGATACGCCACCACATCCCGAAGAGCCAGAAAGCCATCGTTGAAGAAGTAGACAAGCTCCTCAAAGCCGGATTCATCCAGGAGGTTAATTATCCGACCTGGATCTCAAATGTGGTCCTCGTCAAAAAGGCGAACAATAAATGGAGGATGTGCATTGACTTCAAAAAGCTGAACAAAGTCTGCCCAAAAGACAGTTACCCTCTACCCATGATTGATCAACTAATGGACACGACTTCGAACTACGAGCTCCTCACCTTCATGGACGCCTTCTTTGGTTATAATCAGATCCGGATGGCACCTGAGGACGAAGAGAAGACCACTTTCATTACTGACCGTGGTCTTTATTGTTATAAGGTCATGCCCTTTGAGCTCAAAAATGCAGGGGCAACGTACCAGCGTTTGGTCAATAAGATCTTCAAGGAGCAGATCGATCGTAATATGGAGATGTATGTGGATGATATGCTCATCAAAAGTCGAGCTTCAACAGACCACCTCGCCGATCTTGAAGAGACCTTCGGTGCACTCAGAAAGCACAAGATGAAACTGAATCCGACCAAGTGCGCCTTTGGCGTGACCTCAGAAAAATTTCTGGGGTTTATGGTGTCAAGACGCGGGATTGAAGCAAACTCTGAGAAAATCCGAGCCATTTAGGAGATGACCGTCTCGAAAACAATCAAAGAAGTTCAGCGCCTGACCGAAAAGGTAGCGTCCCTAAATCGTTTTGTCTCAAGGTCGATCGAACAATGTGTGCCCTTCTTCCAAGTTCTCAGGCAACCAAAGAACTTCTGCTGGACAACAGAATGCCAACAGGCATTCGAGGAACTTAAAAACTACCTCGGCTCATCCCCATTGCTAGCAAAGCCCGAGTCTGGAGAGGAATTATTCTTGTACTTAGCTGTCTCCCCAGTGGCCCTGACGGCAGTCCTGATCAAAGAGAAAGCGAAGATGCAGCGATCGGTCTACTATGTGAGTCGGGTCTTGAGGGATGCAGAGACCAGATACTCAAGGTTAGAAAAACTGATTTACTTTCTTCTAATTGCTGTCCGAAAACTCCGACCTTATTTTCAGAAGCACACCATTACGGTCCTCACGGACCAACCAATAAAAGAAGTCCTGCACCGAGCAGACGCTTCTGAGAGAATCGCAAAATGGGCAATCGAGTTCACAGAGTTTGACATCAACTACCGGCCCAGGCCATCGATCAAGGCCCAGATATTAGCGGATTTTGTGTTAAAATGTACCATTCCAGTCGAACCCGAGCCTGAACAGAATGAGACCGGCACCCTGCTATCGCAGCCGAACTTCCCTGAGGAAAGTGCTGACCTCCTCGAAGGCTTTTGGGCTCTGCATGTGGATGGCTCGTCCAACTCCGCCGGAGCTGGTGCGGGGCTGGTCTTAATTAGCCCTGAGGGCGTCGTCGCCGAGTACGCACTGCGCTTCGAGTTTCCTACGATCAACAGTGGGGCCGAATATGAAGCGTTGATCGCTGGATTAAAAATAGCGAAGGAATTAAAAGTAGATCGGCTTCAAGTCTTCAGTGATTTTCAGCTGGTGGTATGCCAAGTTAATGGCAGCTACGAGGCGCGGGAGAACAGTATGATAAGATACCTTGGGAAGGTGAGGGATTTGACCCCGACCTTTGACAGTTTCGGCATCCGACAAATTCCGAGGGCGGAAAATGTCAAAGCCGATCTTCTCTCCAAGTTGGCCACTTTAGCCCCGGCCGAGCTTCCCAAAGAAGTACTCTTGGAGGTTCTGAAGTGCCTAACCATAGAGGATCCCCAGGTCATTCTGCACACGAAATTCGAGTCGAGCTGGATTGACCCATTGATTGCCTACCTCAAGGAGGGGGTCCTTCCTCATGATCCGAAAGAAGCTCGGAAACTTAGGAATCAAGCCTTCCGGTATGTTTTACATGAAGAAAAGTTATATAAGATGTTATACTTCCTCCCGTTACTGAGATGTCTCTGACCTTCAGAGGCCGACCCCACACTCCGAGAGGTGCATGGACTCTGCGGAAGTCACGTAGGAGCCAGATCCCTGTCGCAAAGACTACTTCGGCAAGGGTACTATTGGCCAACCTTGTTTCACGATTTCGTGGAGTATGTGAAAAAGTGCGATCGCTGTCAGAAGAACACAAACGTACAAAGACAGCCGGCCTTCGAGCTTGCTCCACTAAGTGCATCTTGGCCATTTGCGCAATGGGGAATTGACATATTTGGCCCCTTCCCGACGGTGTCCAGACAGCGGAAGTTCCTCCTAGTCGCGATTGACTATTTCACCAAGTGGGTCGAAGCCGAACCACTAGCGAAGATTACTGAGGCCAAGGTGCAGGACTTCGTCTGAAAGTCATTTGTCTGCCGGTTCGATCTGCCTCGAACCCTTATAACCGACAATGGACGACAGTTCGCTGGGGCGAGGTTCGCCGAGTTCTGCGAATGACTAAACATCTCCCACCGCTTCACATCGGTGGCTCACCCACAGGCCAATGGAGAAGCTGAGGTGACCAACCGAACTCTGCTGCAAGGCATCAAGACAAGGCTCGACAGTGCAAAGAGGGCCTGGGTGAACGAACTCTACCACGTCCTCTAGGCATACCGAACTACACAAAGGGTGCCGACTGGGGAAACACCTTTCGCCTTGGCCTTTGGCACAAAGGCAGTTATCCCGATCGAACTTAAGCTCCTGTCTGTACGAGTCGTGGGCTTCAACAAGCAGCTCAACCCCTAGGACCTCAGAGTTAACCTCGACCTGCTGGAAGAAAAAAGGAAGGAAGCCCACATCCGGATGGCAGCCTACAAACGGAAGATGGCCCAGTACTACGATACCAGAGTTAGAGGTAAGATGTTCAGAGTGGGAGACCTAGTGCTTCGGCGAGCCGCCATCTCACAGCCTCAGAGCCAAGAGAAACTCACCCCAAATTGGGAAGATCCGTATGAAGTGGTGGAGGTCGTCCGGTCCGGAACTTATCGCCTGAAGGAGCTTAGAGGAATAATGCTTCCCCAACCTTAGAATTCAGAAAATCTGAGGATATATTATCAGTAAATTATCTTTAATAAGACTCCTTCATTTAGCATTATTGTTTTCTGGTGCAAGAATTACATTATGATAGGAAAGAAATGAGCGAAAGTAGCCCGTTAGGAACAGGAGAAGAACCTCGTCCTAACGCGAGCAAATTCGAAGGTCTTGTTCACTTTAGACGAGATGGAGGGAGAGGCCCTGACAATGGCCCTTGCGTGCCCCCACAGCCCATTAGGAACAGGAGGAGAACCTCGTCCTAACGCGAGCAAAGTCGAAGACCTCGTTCACTTTAGACGAGATGGGGGGAGAGGCCCTGACAACGGCCCTTGCGTGCCCCCACAGCCCGTTAGGAACAGGAGGAGAACCTCATCCTAACGTGAGCAAAGTCGAAGGCCTCGTTCACTTTAGACGAGATGGGAGGAGAGGCACTGACAACGGTCCTTGCGTGCCCCCACAGTCCGTTAGGAACAGGAGGAGAACCTCATCCTAACGCGAGTAATATCGAAGGCCTCGTTCACTTTAGACAAGATGGGAGGAGAGGCCCTGACAATGGCCCTTACATACCTCCACAGCCTGTTAGGAATAGGAGGAGAACCTCGTCCTAACATGAGCAAAGTCCAAGTCCGAGCTCCAAAGTCTACAGGAGATAGGATCTCCATCAACTTCGGCCGCAAGATGAGATTTCCCCCGAGGTAACCTCTGGGGTAGGAGATATGATCCCCCAAACTTCAACTTCAATGGATGCGGAGCTCGGGAAAGGACTTTGGTAGTCGCCTGTTTTGGTACTCTCTTCATTCGAATTTCAAACTCGAGAGTGGAGAGACTATTGTTGGAGATAAACCCCGCTCCCACCGAAGTCCGATCAGATGCTTAGCCGACAATGCAACCGGTAGTCACGGAAAAGCTTCAGCGGACGAGCCTTAGCCGAGCTCTTTAGTGGCCGAGCTTCTACAGAAGCCGAGCTCCTTGCGGACTCCTCCAGTGGTCGGGCTTCTACGGAAGCCGAGCTCATTGCAGACTCCTCCAATGGCCGGGCTTCTACGGAAGCCGAATTCCTTGCGGACTCCTCCAGTGGCCGGGCTTCTACGGAAGCCGAGCTCCTTGCGGACTCCTCCAGCGGCCGGACTTCTACGGAAGTCGGACTCCTTGCGGACTCCTCCAGTGGTCGAGCTTCTACGGAAGCCGGACTTCTTACGGACTCCTCCAGCGGTCAGTCTTCTATGGAAGTCGGACTCCTTGCGGACTCCTCCAGCGACCGGGCTTCTACGGAAGTCGGATTCCTTGCAGACTCCTCCAGCGACCGAACTCTTCAGTGGCCGAACTTCTACAGAAGTCGAACTTCTTACAGACTGTCGACGGATTCCTACTGACGATCCCACTACTAAATGGTTATACGACAATAACGATCAACATTTATCAAGTCAATAACGATCGACATTTATCAAGTCAATAATGATCGGCATTGTTCAGGACAGTTACGACAATCATTAATCAAGGCAGTTACAACAAGCTCCGCCTATAAAAAAGACCCTCCATATATGCTTAGACCAGGTTCAAAAAAACTCTTCTTTCCTCCTTGAAACTCTATCGAACTCCCTACTGAGCACTCCATATTTGTTGGCCACAGCTAACTTGACCGTCGGAGGGTCCTGTCGGAGCCATCCCTACCGGCTCCAAACGGAACTTTGTTTTGCAGGTCACCGACGGCGACCTCATCCTCCTCCACTTCAGCTCGATCTGACGTGAACCAAATTCTGCACCAACACCTACTAATTGACTCGAAGGTTCTCATGATTCCTGAATTTTTGAGCATTAGTTATACCAACACAGCACACCCTTTATTTATATTTCACAAACTAGGATGGGAGAGGCCTGGCCAAAATCAGGTTGGGACAGGATTCCAAACGAGGGCTCCAGTTCAACACCAACATCTGGTGACTTTACCAATGAAGCCAGTTGACATGCTCTACCAAACAGCACCTTAACATAACCAGCTCCTGATTCAAGTCAATAAGATGCATAGAAATGATAGCATCAGATGGCCTACAGAAACACCCTCCCCCAGGTCCTCCCCCAAATTTTGGAGTTTATTTCTGGTATAATGATGAGATAATCAACAGTGTATTTTTTCTTCGCATACTCCGACATTCATATGCTCCTCAATAGGACACATGTTTCAAGTTTCAATAATTTTATCTTCTCTCTACAAGGCAACCGAGCCAAGCATGTTCACTTTCTCATGTGTTGACTTGAAATTTAAAAAATCTAGCACAATAAGTATTGCGGAGACTTCTTGATCAAAACTGTCTTCCCTAGCCGACTCTGTCCAATTAACTAAGGTTATATTGTTGCAGTCACAATGCGTGATATTATAAGCATTATATCTTTGAAAAATATTCTGAAACATAGTGAGATACAATTGCCGCGGAACCCCAGATTCTTAGATTCACCATATACAACATTTTCTTCATTTTCAAGAAATTACCCTAATATCATGGATATTATTACTATGCCACCACTGCTTCATAGGTTCTCCATAAGCAGTTTGTTCTGCAGTGAAATCGAACTTCCTGGCTCAAGTTTGAGCTTGAGAAATTGACAACATGAACTGAATCAATCCAATATCTTTCAAACAAACTCTAATTCAAATAAATCTTACCTGACCATCGTACCACCCCGTCTCCTCATCTGCAACACATCAAAAACCGAGATTTATTTGAAAAATTAATTGATAAGAAATTGGAAGTAGAAAATTTAAAAAAAGGGAACGTTTTTACATTCGACTGTGGCACTGAGCAATCGGTTGCCGACATAGGCCCAGCCGAGGTACATCCGGACCACGGCGAGCGTGACAGCGAGGAGGCCAGTGGACACGGAGCCAAGGGCGCAGCGGAGGCCGTCAACCTCGGGGTCGGTGATGGCTCGCGTGCCGAAGGCGGCCACGGGGAGGCCGACGAAGAGGGCGAAGGAGACGCCGGTGAGGGCGAGGCGAGAGCAGTAGTCCCGGAGGTTGGCAGCGGCCCAGGAGAAGGGGAAGGAGGTAGAGAGGGCCTGATACTCGTTCACCGGCTGCTGCTCCAGCGGTACGGGGCACTCCGTCTCCCGCGGGCTCCCGTTCCGGAAGGAGGACGCGGAGCAGGCGGAGATCGGAGAGAAACGAGACTGGGAACTACTCCTCTTTCTCCTTCTTCTACGGTTAGGGTTTTGGGATGGAGAGGGGAATTTAAGGTAAGCGAGGGGGCAGAGGAAGACAGATGAAGCCAGGGACGACGCCATGAGGAAAACTTGAGTAACCGGGAACCAACGGTTGGCTCTCATTCATTTTAATAAGGAACGGGAACTCCGTTATCTCAGGGACCTGTTAATAATTAAACTATAACTCGGCATCCGTCGGTCATTTGCTTTTCGAATGCGGACCTGCAAATATTTTTTCTCCCCCGTTTGCAACTCACCTGCTTCGATCGCCACCACAGTTCGCCGGTCCGATATAGAAGGGTCCCGTGTGGTAGACGTGAGTAGCTGGCCAGTGGCTCGATGTTCAAATTGATACCAATCTTTCTGATCCTAGATAATAGGATTAAATAAATCAAGTAATAATTAACATGAGGGATTTATAGTTTCAATTGAGAATGGATTTCTTTCTTTTTTTGTTCCTATGAGTGTGACTTAGCAATAGGATGAAATAGGAACTAATTTTTTTTCCCTTTTAGTTCTCAGCGAGACTAGTATTTTTTTTCCCTCGTGCTTCGTAACATAAAAAATTAATGATAATTAATAGCATCTATGCATGTGAATAGACATCAAAAAATCTATAAGCGCAAGTCCGCATTGATCGAAGTTGGCTCTGATGGAGATCCTCCGATGCTTAAGTTAGTGGACTGGTCAAACAATGAATAGAATGTGTTGGGGATAAATCCCGCTCTAGCCGAAGTCTAGCTCAATGCCCAGTCTAATGCAACCAGTAGCCGCAGAAGAGTTTCGGCAGACGGGCTTCAGCCGAACTCTCAGCGCCCGAGCTTCTCCCAGCGTCAAGACCGAACTAGTTAGTTACCGAGCTTCTTCCAGACTCCCAGCGTCAAGACCGAACTAGTTAGCTGCCGAGCTCCCAGCGTCAAAACCGAACTAGTTAGCTTCCCAGCTCCCAGTGTCAAGACCGAACCCCTCCAGCCGGCCGAACTCCCCAAGCGGTCGCCCCTCGGCCGAACTCCCCAAGCGGTCGCCCCCTCGGCCGAACTCCTCAAGCAGTCGTCACTCGGCCGAACTCCTCACGGTCGTCCTCGCCGAACTTCGACCGACCGAGCTCCTACCGAACTCTCAAGCGTCCAAGCCTCAGCCGAAGTCCAATAGTCGGTCGAACTCCCAAACGGCCGAGCTTCGGATTCTCAGCGGTCGAACTCTTCAGCGGACGAACCTTAGCTGCATACCTCCAGCCAGACGCCTATGGGAGCCGAACTCCCTCCTATCTTCCTTTTCAGGAGTCCGAACTCCTCCGAAATGGGCACACGACGAAGGCCTTCAATCCTTCATTTGGCTGGCTTTGCAGCCATCACCATCAGTCTGCCACAAGCTCTGCAGCCATCACCATCAGTCCGCCGCAGGCGATAGCGACCCACTGTTAGGCGGCGATGGCTGTCACCATCAATCCACCGCACACGGCACCATTCCGTGAGACTGACTCCGCCGAACCTCGAGCGGCCCGTTAGCACGCGGCTGCAGTTATCATCATCAAGCTCCGCTATAAAAAGGACCCTTCCGATACACTAAGGCTAAGCTCTCTGACCTCTAATCTCTCTGAGCTCTCCTCTTCTTCTCTAAGCTCCGGAACTCATTCCGAGCACTCCATTCCTGTTGGTCGAAAACTGACTTGACCGTCGGAGGGTCCTGTCGGAGCCACCCCCCATCGATTCCGGATGGGACTTTGTCTTGCAGGTCCCCGGCGGTGACCTCAGCGGCCTCGACTCCGGCGACCTCCGGCGACGACGAATTTCTGCACCAACAGAATGGATTCAAGTTCCTTAAACTAGCCGATTTACCTTTTTTTTATAGATGTTGTGGTGATAACTATTTAGCAAGAGGATTTTTTTTTTCGATGTAGCGTGATCATGGATGAGTAGTTAAAATCATCCATTAATCGTCATAGCCCATTCTTTCTGAGAGCAGTTTTGTAGGATCAATCAAAAATCGAATAAGTTATTCGAAGAACTTCCATTGATTGGTCAGCTGACTTGTAGCCGGCCGATCATCAGATAGCCGGTCGATTTGGGATCCGACTGACTATTGGTCAGTTAATCGGTCTGCCGGCTTATTTTGGGAGTCGATCGGATATTGATTGGCTGATCGATCGGTCAGTTGAGAAAGTTGAGACCAATCGACAATCGATTGAAAGACTTGACATCGAATCTGACCATCATCCGTCGGATCAATCGTTAATCGGATGGCCATGAATCGATTCTTCCGTCCATGTATCAGCTGAAGAATTGATGGACCATAATTGATCTTCAAGCGAATTTTTTTCATCATCGATTGGGAGTGGACGAACGATTGTCAGCGTCCGATGATAAGTCGATCGCAAGCTAATGAGTCGGACGGCAGATCAATAGCCCGCAACAAATGATATAATGGGTGACTAGTTATTAATGTTCCTAAAATTATATGGGACGAGCCGATTCAACTAATTTAATTGGAGATCGGTCATCTGTTCCGTTTGATCCAATGAATTTTTAAAAGTAATAAAAATTCAATTAAATTTAAAAGAATCAAAGGAATCGATTAGACAGGGGGTCCGGCAAATAAGATTAAGATTTGGACCTTCTCTGTTGGGTTTTGGACTATAAACGAAGGCTCAAACTCGTGATTTTTCATCCAAAACTCGGCATAGAGCTTGTTCGGCTTAATCTATGCCATGCAATTATTGGAGAAGAACCATCGAGAGAGCAATCCTCGATGACTAGGCTGAGGAGAAGGTGCTGAGTAAAGACCATTCCCTCCCCCAACCCAGGAAGAGTGCCGACCTCCTGTTGTGAGAAGATGATAGCCTTGATGGCTAGCTCGTGAAGCACTCAAAGATGGCTGACATGGGCCTCCTAAGGTGCCACTAAAAGAGGGGAGGGCAGTGGAGGAGCGGTGGATGGGTGGAGAGAGGAGAGAGGATGATGGAATTGAAAGCAAAAATGGAAGGGGAGTCGGAGCAGCAACACACCTCCATTTTAGTGGGCTCTCTATCTGTTTGTCCAGATCTAAGCAAAAAATTTGAAAACCTTGGACCAAGCATCTTAACCATAGGGCCTTGTCGAGACTTTTATTTTTAGATCCTTTGCTCAAGAAAGATGCCTAAAACCCTAGAAATAGAATGTAGCAACGAGAATAAATGGAAGAAGAGAGAAGAAGGATTTAGAGAAGAAGCAAGACAATAGTGATTGGCGTACCTCCCGTCCTCTCTCTTTGCATCTCCTATGGTTGTTGTATCGCTCGTCACAACAGCCAGCGGCCGGCAAAGGACGTCACTGCTTCAATTATCAGTTAGACTAATTTGATCGGTCTATTCAAGAACCTGAGAGCTTACTGATTTGCTGTTCAGCCCGATTTTAAAAATATTACCAGTAATCACATATTTCATACAAAATTGTAATCTTTGTGTAACTATATCTGTAATATGTGGATCTCTTAGTAATTGCCATCGTTAGATTTGAAGTCGTCATGTTATTTGGGTGCTGGTTAGGTGAATAGAATGATTGTCCCTTTTATATATATATATATATATATATATATATATAAAATTTATTATGTTAATAAATTTATTATATATATATATATATAGGAGTAGACTGAATTTTGATCGATCGGAGCTCAACCTACATCCAGTCGGATCTCTAACTATTCAATCAGCATGCATTTTCGAGCCGCGCATGATAAAATGCACCAGCCAAAAAAAAAAAAAGACATGCACCTACACTTAAAAAAAATTAAAAAAAAATCTGCTGCCTGAAAAAAATATCTAAAAAATTTAGAAAAAAAAACATACCTTTTTTTCATTTTTTTAAATTTTTTAGGAACTTTTTTAAAATTTTTTTTGGTCTGAAGATGTCTTTAGACCCAAAAAAAATTAAAAAAATCTAAAAAAACTAAAAAAATAGGCAAGGTGCCTTGAAAAAAAAACGTGCAAAAAAAAAAAGATCGACCTGAAAAAAAATTTTAGAAAAAAAATTGAACCTAAAAAAAATTTTAAATAAAAAGCTGAAGCTGAAAATAATTTTAGAAAAAAAAAAGTTGAACCTAAAAAAAAGTCTGAAAAAAAAATTTAGAAAAAAAAGCGTTGAAAAAAAAAACTAAAAAAAAAAAGATGCTCTACATTTTCTTCAGATGCCTGGAAAAAAAAAAAAAAGCTCCTAACAAAAATAAGAAAAGAAAAGAAAATAAAAGATAGAAGGCGTCTTTTTTTTTTTTTTAGATTTACATTTTTTTTCTAAAAAAATGTTTAGATTTTTTTTATTTTTTTTAGATTCAAATTTTTTTAAAATTTTTTTCAAGTTCAATTTTTTTTTAAAAAAATAAATATTTTTTTTAAATATTAATATTTTTTTTAAAAAAAATTTATATATCTATTTTTTTTAATATGAAGATATTGAATAAACTTCGAATTTCGATCAATCAAAATTTAACCTATATATATATATATATATATATATATATATATATATATATATATATATATATATATATATATATATAATATAACTTTCACGTGAG
Source organism: Cocos nucifera (assembly GCA_006176705.1). Taxonomy (NCBI): domain Eukaryota; kingdom Viridiplantae; phylum Streptophyta; class Magnoliopsida; order Arecales; family Arecaceae; genus Cocos; species Cocos nucifera. The sequence goes on from QRFJ01000030.1 coordinate 2,694,165, forward strand.
ATGCTATCAAACTATTTATTTTTTCTATAAACGTGAGTCTGATCATGCAAAGCAGATGTTCCCGCTTTCTTTTCATCCCCACGGTCATGCGCTGTCACAAGAAGCCCAATTATTTGAAGAAACGGAGAAACCGACATGAAACTCACGCTCCAGCAGACATTCCTAGATCTTACCCAAAAAAAAAAAAAAAAAAGACAGACCTTCCTAGGTGCATGTACACCAAGATCACACGCTTTTGCATCTTTAGCGCGCAAACGCAATATTACCGGTAACCGTCAAAGTTGGATGTTTCGAAGCCTTTTGTCATGATCAAGTTTCCAACAAAACAGTTGAGCTTTCTAATCACGCCCTTTCATGTCCACGACCGGATAAGGTCTATAATATATCACGAGATGCATTATTTTGGGTAAAGGATGGATCCGCTATCACGCCAATCGTTAATGATCATCGTCGGAACGGTGGCCCCGGTTCGGATTGCCTCAAATATCCTTGCTCCAGCTGTAAATTTCAAAACGGAAACCAAAAATTATTTTTTTATATATTTTTTTAAAAAATATGGCAAGCCGCTTCTTTGCTGCATATACATGGAGTTGTCAGTTTTTTTTTAAAAAAATATTTGCCTATTTGATATTCCATCTATGAGATGGTTGGACAAGATATGGATTAAATTTAATTTATTTATCAAATAAATTAAAAATTTATATTTAAATTGGATCATTTTATAAAATAAATAATATAATTTATTATATTAATTTGAAATAAATTAAATGAGTTAAACATCAAGCATTGCCATCCTTACTCTTGAGTCTAGATATGGTCCTTAAACATATATTTTTACCAATCTTCTTTGACACTGCAGCATGCAAGATTCTCCTAGGTTCCAAGGTCCAAGCTCACAATCCTCTAGAAAAACAAAAAATTATTGTATAAACTAGGTCCAGCAGACCAATCTAAATCTTGAAGTACATGTACGATGGATAATAGACATATTAAATTATTTAAATATAAGATATGATGTGATAAATGGTTATTGGACTGATTTAGTGAACTTGATCCATCTAATAATTAGACCATTGAAAATGGATCTTGATGCAAAAGCATCGACCAACCAAATGAAAGGCATGCATGGTGCATCCGTAATATCATAATCTCTCTTAATGTTTCGTCCACGTGAAAAGTCATATAATTAACTCGTATGTCATATCATTTCCAACAAAAATGGTCCAATGCATAAATTTTGCAAGCAAAACATGGGACAAAACTAAAATCGTAATTCATTCATTACAGCATGCATCCACATCCAGTAGATGATGCCTGGCCAAGATCATGGAAACCATATGACATAAATCATGACGGATTCTAGTTGATGACATAGCTAATTCTGAGCCACGGATGATATGACACGAAAGTTGTCGGATAATCATGATAAAATATATTTTTTTATATTAAGATATAAAATGATTTTTTTCTTTTTCTTTTCTGGGCGTGAATAGTTAGGATTATGTGTATCTGCTTTGGCATCTGTACGGTCGGTAAAAGAAAAGGGTTGGAATATTTTAAAAATTCGCGGAAGCCGTGATCCAACGGTTGATGTGGGAAAAAAAAAAAAATCAATCATTTCTTCGCGCCGAACCGGTTCTTTTTCGGTTGACCACGCGGCAGGCATGCGTGGAATCGTTTCAGTTTCCGGTTCCAAAGCCCCTCTCTCATCGGTTAAACAAATCTTTTTCCTTAAAACCCGAGCCCACCGCTAAAATGGAACCTCCCCTGAAAAATACTTCGCATTACTTTTGTTGCATCGCCGAGCGGTGTAATTTATGGGGCCCGGAATTCTTCGGGCTCCAACGAGCACGAATCCGTGCGTACCCGGGTGACGCGCGTGCTCCTTCTTCGAACCAGCGGCACCGTAGGATGCGGTGCCCTCGAGGATGTCGTTTATTATAGGATAGATAACTGTGATGGATAGGCGTACACGAATACGAAACTAATGATGCATACCGCATGCAGCCGTCCATCCTTGATGAACGGCATCCACGCGGGCACCGCATCCTGCGGCTCGCGCTGAAAGAGATGCGTGCTCCACTCTAATACCCGCCGAAATTATTTGGAAAGTTCCGCCGAGCAGGCAAGCAAACAAATGTCGGTGCTATCTGCTATCTACATGATCCTAATTGAATTTATCAACAAATAAATATAAAAAAATTACTATTTTTTTGATAAGATGGTGTACTTAAATAATACGAGTATAAATATAAATTAAAAAATTAAAAAACAAAATATCCCTAAGAAGGAGCGATCAGAACGAGTACAATTTAGAATTCGTTTGTTAAAAATTTTTAAAAATATTCGACCAAAGAAAAAAAAATATAGCATTTTTTTTTTATAACTAAAGGAAGCAAACATGTTCGAATTCATCTAATGTTCCCAACTAGAAAAAATCTGAATTGCTTTAGAGAAAATCTGCATGGACTCCATATCTCTTTGCTCAGAAAGATCCTGCCATTATGTTCCATCATGAGGTCCAAGCGATGGCCAGCGTTAAAGAGCCCTGGGCCTTATTACATATACCCTGAGTACACCATGCCTAATGCATTCTAAAGTCCTTGCGAAATGCTCAGATGAGTGTCCTCCTCCCGTTGCTCTTGCATAGCTCATCGTGATTGTGATCAATTTATTTTTGAGAGCAAGCCACATGGAAACTTTAAGCTTTCAGGTACTACTATGACCTTTTGAAGATTAGAAGCTGTTGCTTCTAGATCTCCTGGTTTGAAGTCGACCGACGAGGATGGAAGCTCGGCCACCGAGGAATATAAGACCGAGGACGAGCTTTGCTGGAGCTTCATCCGTTCATCTGCAATAAAATTTCCACCGGAATGTTCTTCGGTGAAGATCCTCCGACGCTCAAGTTAGGAGATTAGAGAACAATGAGGGAAGAAAGCGTCGAATTGAATGACGTACTTGAAGGGTCCCGGAGCTCCTTTATTTATAGGAAAGGAGTTAGAGCCGTATCCGTTTTGGACTCTAACAACTTTCCAAGTTTGTCGTCCTAGATTGATTCGGAAGATTTCTTCCTTTCTGGACGACGGGATTGTGAAAGAATCTTCTTTTATCCGAGTTTTTCGATTCGTAGAGGATGCAACTTCAGTAGATATGATTGTAGGTTGGTCGTTGACGAGCTATAAGCCTCTTCACATAGCTTGGTGGTCGACTTGAGTTCGATGAGGATGGGGTATGAAGGCTTACCTCATTTTGCCAGGAGACGATCTTTAGTAGGTCGGCTAGAATTGTAGGTTAGCCTAAGACGACCTACAGTTAATCATGATCAAAATATCACGTTGCTCCGCTCAGACGATCCATTGGAGTAGGTCAACGGCCGATCCTAAATTGATCGAGGCCATACCAGCTCTGCTCCATAATAGTTTGCCCCCCATTTATGAGGTCGATCTATCTCTGAGCGACTGACGTAAGTACCCTATCGAAGCCGAGGCCGATCTTCAAATCATGCCTGCTTTGCTGTGTCAGAGGTCGGTAATATGATAAGATTGGGAGAAGCCCATCAACCATGAAATCTAACCGTCCGTTGCTTTGCTCTTATTTTACCCATCCCATCCAATGGGTATTTAACATCTGACGAAGATCTAAAAGAGATGGATGAAATGGTAGTAGATCGGAGCCGTTCATGCCTCTTATAAATAGGGTCTATATTACTCTTTTGGCTGCTACTGTTGCTTAAAGGGTGGACTCCGGTACTTTGCACGAAGAATAGCTTGGACTCAGCTGAGCTATTGTCAATCCCATCCTAACTCCCCTTGTTCGGCTTCCTCGTCCTTTAGATCGATCTCCTTCGTACTCATGAGTCAATCTAGTTTGTCCCGATCTTCTTGGAGCTCAGATAACCCTTCTGACGAGGACCACGATTCTAAGATAGTCGGTTCTCTGGGCAAATTCGAGAAACGTGAAGTTTTGGACTATGATCCTTTCAGAATAGATTCCGTCCTCACCTCAGAGGATCTGAAAGTCATCAGGATGAGGTATCATGTCCCTGATGATTTCAGATTAGAGACTACCAATCCTAAGGAACGTATAGCTCTTTCTTGGTTCAGACGAGTCGGTATTTACTAGGAATCGCTAAAGGCCTGCCTTAGATTGTCTTTTCATTTTTTCATTATCGAGCTTCTAAATCTGTATAGAATTAGCTTTCGTTGTTTGGCGCTGAACTCCTGGCGATCAATTTTAGGCTTCTTCATCCACTGCCTCCTCCTCGGGATCGAGCCTACCTTCCATCTTCTCCGAGCCTGCTTCACTTTAAAGAAGCATCCGACGGAGGTCGGATGATGGTATGCCTCTCCTCGAAGAGGATACCGCCTTTTTCGATGCGCTCCTTTCTCAGTGCATAATTGGAAGGAATGCTTCTTTTTTGTGTCAGCCGAACAATCATTGGGCTTTAGCACATCATGAGAGCGGCCTCATAGGTCGGCTGTCAGACCTCCATTACTATTCGAAATCAAGGAGGAGGTCTTGAGTTAAATCTTTAGTCTTACTTCTCTTCCGCTGTCCAGATTCCTTACCAAGGAGAACTTGTTTAAGGTTGGACTGATTTCAACTGATCCGAGGAGTAAGTGTTCTTATGCGATTTTGTTTAGATTGTCTTTTCTCTCCTTATCATTGTCATTGACCGAATCTTGTGTTCTCCTATTCAGCGATGAACCTATTCGACCTCAAAACTCTTCGTCAAATGATAAAGAAGAGGAAGACCAGCACGACCGTGGCTTCCAAATGCGCTCGGACGGAGGCTGTCCTGGTGCAGCCCATGGTAGGAGGTTCCTCAAGAGCGGCTAATTCTCCGAGGAAGGAGAAGGCATCGGTGAAGGATGTGATGCCGCTTCGGTCCGCAGCTCCAAGAGAGACCATCCCCCGACTTTTGCTCTTCTTCCAAAAGAAGCCGGTGGGCCGAGATCTTCCATTCGGATGTCCGATTGCGGACCCAATATTTCAAGGAGTATCTCTCTAGTGGAAGTTCTTTCGGATACCGAGGATAAAAGGAAGGGCATCGACGACTACTGTGTTGCCTATTCCTTGCTGAAGTCGGTCATTTTACCAACCGATATCCCGACCTTCGAGGAGGTCGGGGGTGCCTTCCACATTCAGGACTCCTATGATTCTCTCCTTCGGATATGTGTTGGCTTTTTACCGACCTTCATTTCAGCTCTTGCGCTCGCTCCTCGGCTCAGCTCTCTCTTTTTCTTCTTCTTCTTCTCTTTTTTTTTTTTAGCTCGTCCATCATATGGACCATTTTGCCGAGATTATTAGAGAGGTTCGACACCTATCTAAGAAAGTCGAGGAGAAAGCCGTCCGTGCCAACCGACGGACGGATGATGCTCAGTTATCTTGGCTAAAGGTCGAGGACGAGACCAGATCCCTCAGGGAGAGGGTGAAACTACTGGAGTCTGAGCTGACCAAGGTCGAAGCTCGGAGTGCTGGAAGAGAGGGAGGCTGGGAAGGCACGAGAAGAGGCCGTTAGGGTAGAGGCGGTCCAGGCCTTCCGCGCCTTGGAGGAATTTCGCAACATCAAGGCGGATTTTGCATCGCTCTTTTACCTGCAAGGGGGCATAGATCCAAAAGAGAAGATCCGAAGAATCTTCTCCAACCTAAACTTGGACCTCTTAGAGTCGGATGATGAGGAGGCCAAGGGAGCTGAGGATTAGAAGATTTAGATGAAAGATGTTTTCAGCACCGTATGCGATGACCTGACTGCCGAGGATGCAATGTTGGTACCACCCCCAACTATTATCACCCTTTCCATCCAAACGGTGGTTGGCGAATCTAGAGCTCCGGACGGAGCTTAATGTATCATTTCGATCGGGCATGTCCGATCTCTTTTTTTCTTTCTTCTTTTTAGGTCAGCCTTTTTTGTTTGCTCCTGATTTTTATCGAGATATTTTTGTATGGGCTGACCATCACTTGTAAATATTGAACTTTAATACAAAGCTTCTTTTCTTTTTGTTGTTGAGTTCGTACGTTCTTCGTCAGTTTTTCTTTTTTTTAAGACGTAGGTTAGCATAAATCTTAGACGGTGTGACTGAGAAGTGACGGAAGATTCATGCCAGCGTATTACGATCCTCGGCCATAGTCGAGGAGTATGTCTTCATGAACTTTATGAGTTGTTCCATTCCTCGACCATGGTCGAGGAGTGCGCGTTGGCGCGCTCCGATGGAGATGCATTCTACCTCTCGATTGTGGTCGAGGAACGTGCGCTGGCAAAATTCGATGGAGACGCACTCCGATCCTCGGTCATGGCTGAGAAGCATATGTTGGCAAAATTTGGTGGAGATGCATTTTGCTCGTCGACCGTAGTTGAGGAGCGCATGTTGGCGAAATTTGATGGAGACGCGTTTCGCTCATCGACCGTGGTCGAGGAGCGCGTGTTGACTAAATTTGGTGAAGACACGTTTCGCTCATCGGCCGTGGTCGAGGAGCGCACATTGATGAAGTTTGGTGGAGACGCATTTCGCTCGTCGGCCATGGCCGAGGAGCGCATGTTGGCAAAATTTGGTGGAGATGCATTTCGCTCGTTGGCCGTGGCTAAGGAGTGCACGTTGATAAAATTTGGTGGAGACAAGTTTCGTTTTCTTATCGACCGTAGCCAAGGAGCGCGTGTTGGCAAAGTTTGGTGGAGATGCGTTCCACTCGTCAGCCGTGGTCGAGGAGCGCGCATTGACGATTTTGCTCGTCGGCCGTGGTCGAGGATTGGCAAAATTTGGTGGAGACGCATTTCGCTTGTCGGCCATGATCGAGGAGCGCATGCATTGGCGAAGTTTGGTGGAGCATTCCGCTATCGATCGTGATCGAGGAGCGTGCGTTGGTGAAGTTTGGTGGAGATGCATTCCGCTCGTCGATCGTGGTCGAGGAGCATGCATTGGCAAAATTTGGTGGAGATGCATTTCGCTCATCAGTCATGCATGCATTCCGCTCGTCAGTCATGGCCAAGGAGTGCACGTTGGTGAAGTTTGGTGGAGATGCATTTCGCTCATCGGCCGTGGTCGAGGAGTGCGCGTTGGTGAAATTTGGTGAAGACGCGTTCCACTCATTGGCCATGGTCGAGGAGCACGTGTTGGCAAAATTTGGTGGAGATGCATTTCGCTCGTCGGTCGTGGTTAAGGAGCACGCGTTGGTGAAATTTTGTGGAGATGCATTCCATTCGTCGGCCGTGGTCGAGGAGCATGCATTGGCAAAATTTGGTGGAGATGCATTCGGCTAGTCGATCATGGTCGAGAAGCGCGCGTTGGCAAAAATAAAACCTATGAGAAGTTATCATTCATTATCAAATAAAAATTTAAGATGGATATTAGATGCTAAGGATGATATCTCTGAAGATTGTCGACGTTCTAGATCCTCAGGATCGGGGTTTCATCTAGTCGACAGAGATGATAAGTTCCTGATCGGACTACTTCAGCCATGCGATAAGGTCCTTTCCAGTTCGACGATAATTTTGATCGCTCGGATGGGCGAAAAATCTCAGCTTGATGAAGAACTAATTGTCTTGTCAAAAAAGATTTGCTCTTCACTCGAGAATTATAGTATCGGATAATCTTCTATTGATAGTTGGCCATTCAAACTCGAGCTCATTTCCGAATTTCTTTCAGCAGATCTAGATTTGCTCTCATGTCGAAGAAATTGCTATCTTCATTGAACTCCTTTACTTGAAGCATGGGTAAACCCATTTCTACGGGTATCACAACCTCTGTACCGAAGGCCAATATGAAAGATGTCTCTCCACTTGGTACATGCTGCATCGTACGATACGCTCAAAGGACATTGTACAACTCTTCAACCCACGATCCTTTTATCTGACTTATGCGAGCTTTCAATTCTTGCAATAACGTCCTGTTCGTCACCTCGGCCTCGCCATTAGTCTGTGGATGACCTACTAATGTCAATCTGTGAGAAATTCCATAGTTATTATAGAACCCTGTGAACCTTGGGTTATTAAATTATCGTCCATTATCGATTATGATGGCATGGAATAAACTATATCGACATATAATAGACTTTCAGACAAAGCTTCGAACTTTAGTTTCGATAATCATAGCCACTGCCTCCGCTTCCACCCACTTAGTAAAATAATCGATCGTGATAATTAGGAACTTCTTTTGTGCCACAGCGATAGAGAATGGTCCGAGGATATCCATTCTCCATTGGGCAAAGGGCCAAGGGGTCATGATCAGGGCCAATGGTGTCGAAGGTCGGCGCTGAATATTTGAGGTCCTTTGGCATTGGTCACACCTGCTCATCAGATCGACCGCATCTCTTTGCATGGTTGGCCAAAAATATCCCTATCATAATATTTCATGGGACAGAGCTTTGCCCCCCAAGTGATTACCACAGATTTCTTCGTGGACTTTTCGCGGGGCATAATCAACTTCCAAAGGAAGGAGGCATCTGAGTAGAGGTAGGGTGAAAGACCTTTTATATAACTTTTCTTCGTAAACGACATATTGTGGAGCAAGGTGTCTTAATCTTTTCATCTCATCTTGATCTGTAGGTAAAATTTCATCAAACAAATAATGGAGAATATGATCTATCTAGCTCGATTCCAGATCAGCTTGCATCATCAAAACCTCCTTAATACTCGACTTCTCTAAGACTTTCATGTATGAACTTCTTTTTAAGTCAATCGCTCCATGGGTTGCTAGCTTAGAAAGAAGGTCAACTCATATATTCTCCACCCTTGGTATCTGCTGAACCTCCATTGCTAGAAAGCTAGAAGCCAAGTCTCCGACCTTCTGCAAATACTTCATCATATTTGGCTCTCGAGCTTCATATTCTCTTTGAATTTGATCAATCACCAACTGTGAATCACTATGCACTCTGAGATGCTGGATTTTCATTTCTTTTGCTATTCCTACTCCTGCTACCAATGTCTCATACCCGGCTTCATTGTTGGAAGCCAAAAAGTCGAAACATAAAGCATATTCCGCTACTACTCCTTCCGGGCTGGTTAAGATCAGGTCGGCTCTGGAGCCCATGGCATTCGAAGATCCATCAACATGCAAGATCTAACATTTATCAGTTGAAGAAGTTTCAGCGTGATCAGATTCCTCATCTGGAATTGTACATTCCAAAATGAAATCCACCAATGCCTGAGCTTTAATAGATGGCCTCGGCAAATATTTAATATCAAATTCACCTAGCTCGATAGCCTATTTAGCCAATTGCCTGGAAGTATCTGGTCGGTACAATACCAATCTAATGGATTGATCTGTGAGGACTGCGATAGTGTGCACTTGAAAGTATGGGCATAATTTTTTCGCAGATATCAAGAGAGCATAGACAATCTTTTTCAGTCTCATATACCTGGTCTCATCATCGTGAAGTATCCGACTCACGTAATAGATTGGCTTCTGAACCTTGGCTTCCTGTCGGACCAGAACAGAACTAATTATCGAAGAAGAGATAGCTAGATGCAAATACAACACCTCCTCAGGCTCTGGCTTGCTTAATAGAGGGGGAGAGCCGAGGTATTTCTTTAGCTCGTCGAAGGCTGTTTGGCATTCATCCGTCCATTGAAAATTCTTCGATTGCTTGAGGGCTTTAAAGAATGGAAGGCTCTTTTTCGCTGATCTAGATAGGAATCTATTTAAAATCGTAATCCTTTTTGTGAGTTGCTGCACTTCTTTGATCGTCCTTAGAGGCTTCATCTCATGAAGAGCTTGAATCTTCTCCGGATTGGCCTCAATCCTCCATTGTAATACCATGAATCCAAAAAATTTTTCAGAGGTGACACCAAAGGCATATTTATCTGGATTGAGCTTCATTTAGAAATGCCGTAATATAGAAAAGACTTCTTCTAAATCGATAATATGGTATTCGGTTGTCCTACCGTTGACGAGCATGTCGTCTACGTACATTTTTATATTTCTCCCAATCTGCTCTTTAAAAAGCTTGTTCACAAGTTTTTGATAGGTCGTCCTAGCATTCTTCAAACCAAACGGCATGACCCTGTAGTAGAAGAGATCTTGGTTAGTTATGAAAGAAGTTTTTTCTTCATCCTCGGACGCCATTCGGATCTGATTGTATCCTGAGAAAGCATCCATAAATGATAAGAGCTGATGTCCAGAGGTTGTATCCACTAGTTGGTCTATGCGTGGTAGAGGATAGCTATCCTTTGGGCATGCTCCATTGAGATCCACATAGTCAATACACGTGCGCTATTTTTCACTGGCCTTTTTAACAAGGACGACGTTAGCCAACCACTCCGGATAATAAATTTTTCGGACGAAGTCGACCTTTAAGAGCTTATCAACTTCTTCTTGTATCGCCCTCTGACGTTCAGGGGCAAAGCTTCACTTTTTCTACCTGATCGGACGATGATTCAGGTCTACATTGAGTTGATGTACCATGACTTACGGATCGATGCCGGACATGTTCGAGGCTGATCAAGCAAATACATCAACATTATCTCGTAGAAACGTGATGAGGTGCTGTCAATCTTCTTCACATAAGCTTGAGCCAACCTTCACAACTTTGTTCGGATCATCCTTGATTGGTATAGAGATCAGTTCTTCTACCGAAAAGCCTCTTTATTCAGTTTATTCATCCCGAACGTCTAACTCATTCATGGGTTGTTCTTCAGTTACCACTCCACGTAAAGTGGCCATGTAACAGTCCCTTGCAACCACCTGGTTCCTCCTGAGCTCGTTGATTCCAGCGGAGTCATGAATTTGACCTTCAGGTGATAGATTGATACTATAGCTTGGAGGGCATTTAGGCCTAGCCGACCTAAAATGATGTTGTAGGCGTAGGGACTATTCATAATAAAATAAGTTATATCGACAACCACTTGCTTCAGAGCTCATCCAACTTTTGTCAGTAGTAAGATAGTCCCTTCCACTGAAACCATAGCGCTAGAAAATTCGACCCTCTTCGTCAGTAGTTCAGGGTTTAAGTTCATCCGAACAAATGCATCATAAAATAAAACATCTACCAAGCTTTCGTTATCAATAAGAATCCGATGTACATCATAGTTAGCAATATTTAAGAAAATGACTATAGGATCGTCATGGGGCTGACTTATTTCTTCCAGATCTTCATTGGTGAAAGTAATTTCATCATCTGCCTTCCTCTTCCTCGGTTCCTCTCCTGGCTAATTCTAATCCAAAGTATTTTTGCCGAGATTTTCTCCAGCAATTACTCTGATTTCTTCCCCAGTCGGCTGCTCTATGCGTGGCTCACCCTACCGAGGCTGGTCATAATTCAGATTTGCCAGAATTCGTCGTTCATCCACATAGTACCGTAGTCATCTCCGTCTGATTAGTGCCTCAATTTTCTCTTTGAGCTATCAGCACTCCTCGGTGTCATGCCCATGGTCACGATGATATCAACAATACTTCCTCGGGTTTCTTACTCGGGTAGGGGTTATCATTCTCTTGGGTCGAGGTATATCTTTCCATCGCTCGATCTCCATCAGAATCTGAGCCCAGTGGGTATTGAGAGGGGTGTAGTAATTGAACCTCCGAGGTGGAGTTTTAGATCGGCCTTGCAGCTTTGAAGATGTTGGTCGGCTATTCCAAGGTAGGATGCACGATTGACGAAGCCATGGGTCCTCTTGGTGATGCTCCACCCATCTATGATTTTTTTTCTTCTCTTATTTTTGGGACGGACCCATCCTACCATCTCAGCTACTTTCCTACTGGTCCCAAGCCTCTTCGGCCTGGGCATACTTCTCCGCTTGTTCTAGTATTTCAGTAAAGTCCTTTGGATAGTCCAAGCTGAGGAAGAATAAAAGGTCATTTTGGAGGAGGTCGGCCTTGAATGCCATCATGATGGATCTAAATTTCGAACCTCCAAGGTGGCTGCATTAAAACGATCGATGTACTTCCAAAGGAGCTCATTCTTTCGTTGCTTGATGCTCACGAGGAAGTCAGAATGGCGATGCTGTCGACGACTGCTTACGAAATGGACAACGAACAGATGGCTCAACTGATAGAAGGAATCTATAGAGCTGGATTTCAGATTCGAATATCAATGTCGAGCCATCCTTCTCAAAGTTGAAGGAAAGGCTCGACATAATATCGCATCGGTAGCCCCTTGTAGATGCATAAGAGTTTGAAAACTATCTAGATGATCTATGGGATCGGCCGTTCCATCGTAAAGCTCCATTTGAAGAATCTTGAACTGATGTGGCAAGGATTCATCCATAATCTTTTGAGTGAATGGGGGATCGATATTAAACTCCAAATCCTCTCCTTGCTGCCTCGGCTCCCACAGTGCATCTAGCTGTCGTTGCATCTCTTTGAGCTTTTTCTCCATGTCATCCTCACGAGTGACTCGATGCCTAGGAGTCTCATGGCCTGGAGTGGAGCCTCTTCTTGAAATGGGTGTTGACGAGCGCTCAGGTTTTCATCGAGAAGGATATCGACTGTGATGACTAGACTCCGTCCTAGGGCTATGGGGGAGTCGTTCCTTCGGCCTTATCCGGACCAGGCCTGAATCTTCTTCGATCGGATGGTGCTCGTCTATCTGCTGCATTCCTCTTATGGTGGCTGATAATGCTTGCATCTGATGAAGTAAGGTGTCATACTGTTCCTGTGAGACCACTGATGCCATTGGCGGGTTCTCCTGGATTGATGATGGAGATGTGTTAACCTGTCGAGCATTGTAGATCTTTCGATCACTAGAATGCTGGGATGCGTTTGATGCTCCCCTTTGGATCTTCATGATATCTAGTGTCGTGCTTTCTTTCCTCAAAATTAAGCCTTGAAAATAACCGAGGCCCTTTCTCTAGCGCCAACTGTTGCTCCTAGATCTCTCGGCTTGGGGTCGGCCGACGAGAATGAAGTAGCTCGGCCATCGAGGAATATGAGGTCAAGGACGAGCTTTCCTGGAGCTTCACTTGTTCACCTGCAATAAAGTTCCCACCAGAGTGTTCTCCGATGAAGATCCTCCGATGCTCAAGTTAGAAGATTGGAGAACAATGAGGGAAGAAAGCGTCGAATTGAATAACATACCTAAAAGATCCCAGAGCTCCTTTATTTATAGGAGAGGAGTTAGAGCCGTATCCATTTTGGACTCTAACGACTTTTCGAGTTTGTTGCTCTAGATTGATTCAGAAGATTTTTTCCCTTTTGGGCGAAGGGATCGTGAAAGAATCTTCTTTTATCTAAGTTTTTTGATTTGTAGAGGATGCAGCTTCAGCAGAGATGGTTGTAGGTTGGTCGTTGATAAGCTATAAGCCTTTTCACGTAGCTCGACGGCCGACTTAAGTTCGACGAGGATAGGGTATGAAGGCTTACCTCATTTTATCAGAAAGTGATCTTCAGTAGGTCGGCTAGCATTGTAGGTCGGTCTAAGACGACCTACAGTTAACCGTTATCAAAATATTGCGTTGCTCCGCTCAAACGATCCATTGGGATAGGTCGATGGTCAATCCTAAATTGGTCGAGATCATACCAGCTTCACTCTACAATAGGGGCAATGGCATATATCACTCCATCGTTGATAAATCTATAGCATAATTTCACTTTGCATGCTTCTTGCTATCAGGAGAAATAAGAATTAAAAAGAAAAAAATCATGTCCTTTCAAAGTAGTGATGCATATGCCAAAGTTTGGCATTCTATTATATTCTAGTTGCACTACGTCAATGAAATTTTTTTTGGATTTAACATAAATAATTCAGCCTTCTTATAGATGATGTTATTCAGGTAAGCTATATAATTTTTTTTTCTTAACTTTTTTTGTTGAGGAATACCAAGAATTTAGATATAATGAATCGTAATCTTGCATCTCGTATAAGCATTTAGTATAGTAATTCTTAGAAGAATTCTTCATGATTAAGAGTACAAATAAGTGCTCAAGTATAACTTAGTTAATATGTAAGTAAATCAAGTCAAATATTAACTTTTTTTATTAAATCGAGCTCGAGCTTGAAATATAAAGATTTAATATATTTTTAGGTTAAATTTAAAATTTAAATATTTTGAATTGAATTGAATTTAAATTTTTATGATTTGATTTGGCTTGACTGCATATGTACTCATCATTAAAAAAAAAAAAAAAATGATATATACGTCCATCCACATTGTTTCATCACGAAAGATACCATAGTCACGTATTGGTTCCACGTGCTATTTCCACTATGGGCTGCACAGCAAAGCGGTGGCCAATGCTCGACCAAACCAAATCCCTAGTCCACCTCATTCTTGTGTTGAGCCCACCTGTTTTTTTTTTTTTTTTTCCTAAAAAAAGGTAAAAATGGAAAAAGTTTGGACCCGTGAGGCGGGCATCCAACCACTCTGGTCTGCAGCAACGCGTCTGCATTTTGCACTTAAACAACGCCGAAGGGTACCACAACAGTAACAGGGTCGGGCATTTCTAGAGGATTCGGGTTGTATATTTCGCGCGAAAAAATGATTGATCATTCTTTCGTGACACTGACCGTTGGATGTTAACATGTACAGCACTCAAAGCATTGCGCATGTTTTCTCGATCCGCTGCACATTCTCAACTGTAGCACGATCCGACGGTGATTCGCCCGAAGGAGGACTTTCGCACGAAAGATACGATGGATTAAAAGACTCCAAACCTCTGGACTCCCACGGAAAGCCGCCGCTCGGTTCTTGACACCACCACCTCTCCGCATAGAAATTTCCCTGGGACCACCCCCCTCCAGTCCAAAGGAGGAGCCTTTGGAATAAAATATTGAAAAATCACTTAATGGTGAAGTTGAACCAATGAAAAAACTACTGGTTTTTGAAGTTGGGGGAAGGCCTTCTCTGTCCAGGTTCATGCACCTTCCCCCCGCTCCTTTAGACCCAACGCAGCCCCTCTTCCTCTCGTTATCTGCTACTTTTTATCGCTGCCTTCTTCTCGCACAATCTACCTTCTTAACCTGCTCCCTTCCGTCAGATCGGATGCTGGTATTTAAATCATTTATCCTCTTCCAAGAATAGAGGCAGTAGCGGTATTCTGCCCTCAAAATCTCTTCTTGATCCAAAAAAAGGTCAGCTCTTATCCAATCTCCTTAACTTCGGTTGAGATTGGCTATGTATCTGTTGTATTTTGCTTTCGAATTTGATTCATATTGATGCTTCAATATCGATCTTCTTCTTGCTTAGCTTTCGAGGGTTTTTTTCTTAGGGTTAGGTCTGATGTTCTTTTGCTTTTTTTGTTTTTGTTTTTGTTTTTTTTGTTTTTTTGTTTTTTTGTGTTGTTGATGTCCTAGGGGTTAAAGGGTGTTTGGATCATGCGGATTGGGGATTTAACTAGTTTTGGGAGATTTGATTAGTATGAGGGATTTCATGCCCATCAAAGCTTTGATTTATATTTCTACGAAGACTACAAAGAAAAATGGCAAGAAGGAATGCACCGATCGAGTGTATTGGATTAGAGAAGATGTTTCGGATATATGAAAACAGTTTTAAGGATCAGGATCTCCTATTGGTCAATAATCTGTGGCTTTTAACGTTTTTAAATTATAGGCTGGTAATAATTTTCTGAACCATGGCTAGATTTTCCCACGTAGCCAGGATGGGCAATAGAAATCATGCCTCGTCGATTCATTGTTTCTGCTCAGAATCTTTGGTTGGTTAAGTCTAAATAGTACATCATACAAATAATGAATCTAATATCTGATTGTGATCTTACGTAGATGCTTGTCATGCCATGGGGCAGCCATCTTGCCAGGTCGAAATGCTTAACGCAATAGTGCTTCCTGTAAGCTTACTCTTAGTTAGCTAGTGGTTGACCATGGTAAGCATGAACAATGTTGAGTTCAGCTTTATTGTTGATATGGAATTATAGCAAAATTCAGCATGTGAGAGTGTCTTTGATTGCATGTCAGGAGGATGGATCTTGAAGGCATACACTGAGGATTTAGTCCATAGGTTAGTTGTCAGTATTTTTTGAACTTGAGCCTAAAACAAATATTATCTGCCTTTTTGTTTGTTTGTTTGTTTTTTGTTTTGTTTTTTGTTTTTTGGGTTGCAGTTCCAAATAAATTGAAGGTCATTTTGACAAAGGGCGCAATACATAGCAAAACAAAAATTATAACTGTGACAGCAGATAATGGGAATATGGGATCACACTGCTATCTGCTGCATTATGCACTCGACTAGAAGTAACTGATTATATAGTTTGATGGTAGTTAAGATAGGGAAATTTTAAATCTTCTTTTCTAAGCTTAGTATCAGAGAATATTTTGAACATGTAAGTTTGTGTGTCACCCTTGGGTTATGTCGCCATCAAGAGTATTTTTTGACTCGATTCTATGTACGTTAAATTATTGTACAGGTTAAATGCTTCGCAGTTGAGGGTTTAACTCCTAAAAAAGATCATCTGAGACAAAGCAGGAATGCATGAAAAAATCCCATGGAATTCAAATGTTCACCAATCAGTTATTCTGTACTTGTGCAACCTACTCTTTTAATTCTTTTAGGCGCCATTCGCATTTTGAAGAAAAAATTAAGCATTCTTCTCCATATGCCAATGCAGAACATGAGTTGATTGAATGTCACATGGGGTTTTAGCTCCGTATGGCTATGTTTCGACAATCTGGTGAAGGGCGCATGTCTCCAAAAACAGTTCCGATGGAGTTTGAAGCTGCTGTTGACAGTGAAGATGCTAGTTCTAATCAAAGATTGCATGATCTGTGGCCACTGGGTGAAGTGGATCCAAAGAGGGCAAGGTTCCCTTGCTGCATCGTCTGGACTCCTCTTCCAATAGTTTCATGGTTGGCTCCATATATTGGCCATGTTGGAATTTGCCGGGAGGATGGGGCGGTGCTGGATTTTGCTGGTTCAAACTTTGTTAGCATGGATAATTTTGCATATGGAGCAGTTGCCAGATATCTTCAACTAGACAGAAAACAGGTACAATAGAGTCCCAAAGTTTCACGGTCCTTTTCTTTCTTCTTCTTCTTCTTCTTCTTTTTGTGTGTGTGTGTTCATGAATCATCACAAATTATGGGATTAAGTTGTCTATATCTACTCTCCAAAATCTTTTAAATCAAACTGTCAATTATAGTTTAATTCATTCTTTTTATTCTATATTTTCTTCTGGCACTGTAGCATATCAGTTCATTGTAGTCCTTGGTTTTACAAGGTGTGAGAAGAACGAAATAAATCAACTAATGTCTGTGAGCATGGATGGATTCAAGCTCCTTGGATGGGCTGCAGCCGGTGGCACCAACAATTGGCACATCTGAGTCATTAGCTATAGCCTGCCCCAAGTAGTCATAGATTGATCGGCATTTGTATCTAACAGACATGCATTACAATATTACACCACTGGATTTCTGCAGGAAGAAAGCAACAAAATGATTAAGATGAACTTATGTTTCATGTTTATATCTGTGCGCAAAATAAAGGAGACCTTGACTAACCTTTGATCTTTGTTGGAACCATTGGACAGTGCTGCTTTCCTCCCAATCTAGCGGGGCATACGTGCGAGCAGAATTACAGGCATGCGGAACATGGGACAGCAATCTCATGGGATGATGCATTGCACTCGAGCATGCAGCATTTCCAGCACAAATACTACAACCTCTTCACCTGCAACTGCCACTCGTTTGTGGCCAACTGCCTGAACAGGCTTGCTTATAATGGGTATCTGAGGTGGAACGTCGTAAACTTGGCTGCTCTAATCCTGTGGAGAGGGAAATGGGTGGATGGCATGTCAGTTTTCCGGTCCTTCTTCCCCTTTGTTTCAGTATTATGCATTGGGATTTTGATGGCTGGTTGGTCGTTTCTCATTGGAATGGCTGTTTTCTCATGTCTATTAGTTGGCTGGTTTCTTTTTGGGATATACTGTATGAGGAGTTTGATAGAGTGATTCCCTGGCATTTTTAGTGTGGGAAGAGTAACGTGGATTATGAACAATTGTTCCGAACGTTTTCATTACCTTGTTTTCTATATATCTTAAAACAATTGCAAACCAGCACATATTATCCTAGCATTTAAGTGTTTAAACTTTTGAGGTTTTTTTTTGGTTCACTTAGAAACATTATCATATTTTAGCATTTAAGTCTGTATGTATATTTTTTGGTTCTTATTCTTCAGTGTGTTGGTATAAGGAGTAATTTCTTTCGTTCTTTTCTAATTTTGTAAGCTGAGAGTTGCTTTGATCCTGTCATGCTTCCTATATTATTGTCTTAAGATCGCCATTCTAGGAGTCGCTGTAAGCTAGAATGGCCTCACAGAGTGCGTCATGTTTGGTGTTGGATTTCCGGATCCTTACTGTTTTCTTCGGTGTGTTCCCTGCTCTTGTCCCGGTTTCTTTCTTTTTCTTGCTTGTTTATCTGATAGCCTAGAACTTACTATTATGTATTTCATCTGCCTTCTCTACGCTTGTACATTCTATTGTCATAATTCCTCAATAAAATCCTAGGTGGCATTTTTTGTTGCCTCCTATTCACCTGTTATATCTTATCGATCTAGCTGCTATCTGTTTCTTTATTACTTTTTTAAAAATGATAATGGGAGTGTTAAACCACCAAGATTTTATCTGTTTCTTTAATCCTTGCTCACAGATTTCAGTATCATGAAATCTTTTTCCAGGCCGTTAGGGTCGCAGATTCTTGTGTGTCGTCACTCTATCAAAAAATGGGCGAAAGTTTCTTCGAGACCTTTCCATGCCCATCTCGCTTGCTTTGGCATGTAATTAAACAGGACAACTGTATCATTTCATTTCTCATGCCCCCCCCCCCCCCCAGTACTTCGAACCTCTCGACGGGCAGATTCTTCAATCCTTTCGGTGCTCTGATCCACGGTCAATGAGGAAGACAGGCCGATTTGATCGGCCGATGCAGGAGACAGCCAAAGAAAGAAAAATTGTAGTAAAATCTTTCCGTTCGTAGATTTCTCACCACTCCCCTACCCCCTAGAGAGCACCCGTTTCCAGTGGCAGCCGGGAATTCGTGTGGTATACTGGATCGAATGGATGGCAGGCTGGTCCAATCTACCAGCCAATCAATCACGGTATTTCGATGGAGTGCGTGGGGAGTGGAATTGTTCCTCCTCCCATAAACAATCTTTATCTCCCATCACTGTCACTGGTGATCGCTCGATCACTTTTTAGCTCCAGTTTTTATTCTATTTTTTAACTAATTGTGATGGGGCTCGCCCATTTTCTCTTGAAAGAAAATATTTTAGTTTTTTTAAAGTAAATCCTGATCACAGAATTGGAGTAGGGATCTCGATGTTCCTCCTCTCATGCAACTCCAGATAAGCCGATGCTCTCTAGCTTTGGACCGACTGCCCAAAACTTCGGCCGTCTCCCTCACTGCTGGGGGCAAGTTTTGGGCTCCTATCAGCACGTGGCCTACGTTAAAACAACAAGAAGCGGGCCCTCATTGATTACACTTGACCACAAATCCGCGCTCCAATATCCGCTACCATTCCAATTTTGGCCGACTTCATACGGAGCCTTACAAAAAAGGACGGGTGAAAAAAAAAAATCTTACGGCCACCACCGCCGTACCACGAGCCTCGCCCGCGACACCAAACTCCACCTCTGCTCACCGAGACTCCACGATGCCGGGCACCATCCAAGTCTCTGGTAAGCAGTACGAACCCACCCACCTTCTTTAATGTCGCCGTTCGACATATAAACGAGTCCTCTTTCAGTGCTAGAGTTGATGGACCTCCCTCCACCTCCTGCGCCATGCACATCGGAAGACAATTCCAGCTTCGTCTCTTTAAAGGGTGCGTCGGTTCCTCTCTGTTATGTTCGGTTTTGCGTGTATGTTATTAATATTTGTTTGGTTGCTGCAGTTGTGATGGGGAAGAGAGAGTACCAGAGCGTGGGCAGAGGGGACTTCTCATTGTGAGTGATCTTTCCCTTCTTGTTTATCCTGTTTTCCAGTGCCCATTACTGTAAAAAATCTAATATAAAAGAAAGCAAACCCATGTAGACGATTTCATTGGTTCTTTTGCTATGGCCAAGCACCCTCTCGTTCTGATTATTTTGGGATCGAATCCAGCTTTATCTTGGCATTATCAGCTATGATAGACTTGATATAATGTCATCAGCTAGGCTTGTGCAATGAAATCTATTTTGGACGTTTATGATGACTCTATCCGTCAATTCTATCAACACCGTGGATCAAATTTCTGTCTGGCTTGTGCGATGACATAAAAAACAACTATAAATGATGGCGTGCAAATGAAAATTTTTTAGTTATCTTGATGCTGACTTTGTGGGTGCAGCCCAGTGACTTCTCTGCATGAGAATCTGATCTTGATGCTGCAGGACATGGAGGGGAATTTGATATCCCGGACAGGTCTTCATTATTTCAAATGGTTCATTAACTATAAACGAAATCTTCCGTAACTATTTCTGATGGTTCCACCCTGGCAGAGTTCGAAACAAGATCCGTGGTGGAAAAGGGAATTTGGGATGATGTGTTTCCCCTAGAGGGTGGTGGAAGTGTCCACATGAAGCTGCAATTTGTACTTAGCGAAGAAGAACGCCAAAGGATTCGTGAAATGGTATTTTGTGTTCCTTCTTATGGAAGTTTTCGATCTTACATAGCTTAATCATAAAAATTTACTTTGATCGATATGCATTGAGTGTTTTATGATTGTTAGAGGTACTCCGCACTAAAAAGGAAACACATCGAACTGCTCAAGGCTGGCTGTGAAAGTCCTGTTTCTGGTAACATCACAAATTTAAGTGATTTGCTATCAGATATTCCAATGAATTCATTTGAAAGAGTTGTTGCCTCTCGATGTTAGAAAGCAGATAACTAAAAGTTCGATACAACATTGTTTACAGAACTTACTGCAGAAGGAGATGGGATCGGTTGGTTAAAGCAAATAGACCCAGTTAAGCATTCTTTCTCAGTGCAACCTGAGTTTTACTGTCTAATTTGAATCACAAGTATGAAGATTTAACTGGTTATAATAGCAAAAAAGATTTGCTTATGCTTATGATATGGTGGCTTATGTGAGTCAAAGTACATACACATGGGTGCAGTTGTGTTTATGTCAATGTTTTTTCCATTTCAATAAGCATCATGCAATATGTTTATGCATTTGAGCTCTCAATGCGAAAGGTTGCGGTCAGATTTTAATTATATCTGGTACCTCGAAGTCCATTGACAGCACTCTGCTACTCTTAATTACAGATGAATACAGAAACCCATTGGGCAATCCATGTATGCATGATCTTGAACCACACTCTGAACACTTGTTTGCGCAGGATGCCCCTGATTTTGCTGGAGTAGACATAGAAAAAAACAAGACAAAAGCAACGCCTGGTGGTATTAAAGAAAGGCAATTTTCTTCATGTGAGGGTTTGGATCCTCATATAGGATGCTTAGGATCCCCAATATCAGGAAATGTTACTAAAGATAGCATGTCTATTTCTGCTGAATCGGATGATCACATTAGTAGTCCGAAGAGGAAGAATTTGCGGGAGAGAGGTTCGAGTAGCAGTGTTAGGAAAATGATAAGTGCCTTTGAAAATAGTCTATTTCAGGTGGTTTTTTTCAATTTTACTCTTTATGTGATGTTGGGTCTGTCAGATTTCTATGCATGTGTTCTGTTTGTGGTTAGAGATGCTCAAGCATATGAATGAAATGCAGGGAACAGGACATTATGTTGGCCAAGGAACAACATCGCAGTTAAGCAAGATCGAGAGTGGAGGTTCCATGAAGAGGACATCTTCAGAAGAAAGTGATATAATAAAGTTAAAATTTCCCCAGACCATGGCAAAATCCTTTTCTGCTGAGATGCTTTCTGAGATTGATCGCGATCCAATGTTTATCAGATCACCCATTGTAAAGAAACAAGGAGTGCAGTACTTTAATAATGCCACCAGGCAGGAAATGATTGGAAATAACAGTCTTTTTCAGAACTTCACAACAAACCAGAATTTCAAAAGCCTCAAACCTGTTAAACAGAAGTCTGTTGGAGTAGCAAATGATGGGTTCTCTTCTTTGGAATCTCTACATACTGCACAGCCGCATAATTCTAAAAACATAGATACCATTGTAGAACCTGTCAGGACTGAAAATTTTGTTAGCTTTGGTGGCTCTGCAGAACATATCAGGAAGAGAAACGAGCCCGTTTCTGTTGAGAAGAAAATAAACATGGATTCTTTTCCAAAGGAGTGTCATAGTCTGATAGCCTGCACTGTACAGAAAATTCCAGGTGAAAGGTCCTCAATTTATTATGGTGAAAAACTGAAGGCTTTGGATACCAGACAGCAACCTTTTGAGTCTGAACAGAGGGCCAGCCTGGGTGGATCCGTTGCTGAAAGAGAAGATTCTCTTGCTAGTGAAATTGGGAAAAGCCCTTCGATCATATCCAAGCATAGAAAGTCTAGTGCATTTCAGGAAAAACCAAAGGTAAATATTTTTCTGAAGGAAGCTCGTAGTTTGGATGCACATTCTGCATCTAGAACTTCTGGTGAAATGGCCTCTTCTCATGGTGGTGCAGAGCTGGAGGCCTTAGGTACTAGAGACCATACTACGAATGAGAGAAACCCAAGGGAAGAAAAAACAAATGATGATGGTGGCATAACTAAACAGAATGTCAGTGACTACTTTTGTCCATGTGATGAATTAGACTTTTTGCATAAAAGTGATGTGTCTCGAGATATAGATCAGCCTTCTAGTCTGTGCACATACAACCGAGGAAGTGCTTTCAATGCACTTGCAAATGAGAGTGACTGGACATGTTATATAAGTCATATGGAGGAGCGAATTATTCCTGGAAACTCAAACGAATTGCTGGAACTCTTATTGTCTTATAGAGAAAATTGTTTATTTGGAAAAGTTGGTGTCTGGGAGCCACATCATTTGTGCATTACTACTGGCAGTAAGCAGTTGAGGAATCTTGTTGAGTCCTGTAGTTTATGCCTAGGAACACTGCCCTCAGAGAAAAACCCGTTCACAGCGGAAGCTAATAAGAAGGTCCATATTTCTCTCCCAAAATTCTGTACCTTTTCTCATATGAATAGTTCTCCTTGAAATCTCTTGTCATTATATGAAATGAAAATGACTCAGATGGCTATTTTAGTTTTCAACCATTTTTGAATTTGAAAAAAGGTAAAAAGTTATGTTTGCTAAGAGTGCTGCTGAGAAAGCACAGGAGTTGTACCAATTGGAGGTAAAAGTGACTGACCAGATTTGGGTGTTTACAGAAGGGTTTCTACTTTAGTGAGGTTATCTCATACATGAACCAACATGATATTCATGTTGGGTTGGAGCTCAGATGTGGGCTTGCTAATGGCTCAGGCAACTCAACCAGTGCAAACCTAATATTTGTATCACTTTATCTCAACTAAAACAACTGAAAATGTTACTGTACAGAACAGATCATACTTGACTCAGCAACCCAACTTAAACTATTTCACATGTGCACACGTGCTGCATGCTACATACAACAGAAACATATTTAGCATTACTCTTATCTTTTTGCCTATCTATTTCAATATCTAAATAGATAGAATAGATATGGAAGCTTGCACTGATAGAGAATGTTTTCTTTCATAGCACTGAATGGCAAATCAGTTTCCACAAAGCTGATCCCTTTAAAGCTGGGACAAAGATTGTTCTTGTGGTTTTTGGTTTTACTGTTAATGAGTCAGATTGCAAAAGTTTTGCAGAGAAATATTCCTTAATTGCATATTGTTGGACTAGTAACTTATAAGAAAGTATTTCCTGTCTAAAATTATGTATCTATATCGGTGTTAGATAACTGATGCTTAGAGAATGATCGATGGGTCTCAGATGAGTAGATTCTATGATGGTCAGATGAGTAGATTCTATGATGGTCATCAAGGAAGGATCTCAAATGTTGCTAGGACTTTACATGCATGTATCATAAGGAACATAAGATTTTTTCCCCTAGTATAATTATTATGCTGGTAATAATATAAACATGGCAAGCAGATATAGGTTGTTTTTGTGAATCCTTTATTGCCTTCTTATATCTTGTTCTATCCAACCTAAATCTTTAGAAAAGAAAACTTTCTTCAAATCTCTTGTTATGAGTTCCATCCAAATCTTGTTTTAATCTTCCCCACATCTCTAATTGACTTTAAACAGAAATAAAGTTGATGTAAAACCACGAGCAAAAAGAACAAAAATAAAATTAAAAAAGAAAAGGGAAAAAAAAAATTAAGCCTAAAATTTTTAGAAATCAAATCAATCAATAATTCAAGTTTAAGATTCTCCAT
Organism: Cocos nucifera; assembly: GCA_006176705.1. NCBI lineage: Eukaryota > Viridiplantae > Streptophyta > Magnoliopsida > Arecales > Arecaceae > Cocos > Cocos nucifera. The sequence goes on from QRFJ01000030.1 coordinate 2,718,347, forward strand.
ACAGGTGGAGCCTTGAAATAGAGATACAACTTATAACCTAATAGAAGTCAAATTGATAACTTATAACCTAATAGAACTCCAGTTATCGAGTCCTAACAAAATTAGAAGTCCTAATTAAAAAAATAAGAAATAAAATAAAAAAATCTTAAATAAACCCATAAAATTAAATTAGGGTTAGGGTTTAGCGTTGCTTTCTTTTGGAATACATGCGTAATCCCTAATTTCTATCATTCCCTCCTAGCTGAAAAGAACTCGACTCTGATGAGAAATTGATGTAATTTTCTAAAATATCCGAACCAATATATCGTAGTTCATCTTTAAGAATTTAAGTTTGAACGGCTGTGTCATTTGATAAAAAATCGACGAAATCCTCCATTAGCAGAAGAAATAATCTCATCTATGATAATGCGTTCAATTTAATCTGATGAAGATGATGGAAGTGATGGAAGATTGGAACTAACATTGGAGGAATCCTTGCTATCACCTGCATGCATAGTAGGAGGCTCGAATGTGCCTCGATAAGGTAGCAAATTTTTAATATTGAAAATTAGACTAAATTTTAAATCAAAGGATAATTCTATATAATATGCATTAAATCCAAATTTATGAAGAATACGAAATAGACCAGTGGCTTAAGCATGCAACTTTTTTAATGAATTTCGGAAATAACGTTCAGGACGAATACGAATCATTATATAGTCACCCTTGTTAAACTCTACTTTTCTACGGTGAGCATCAACAATAAGTTTATATTTCTCAATACTTATAGCAATCTTTTGCCTAATATCAATATGAATATCATGAATGTGTTTAGCAAAAGAAGTGGCGGACTCAGAAGTACGATTATTCATAGGTAAGCGAACAAGATTAATGGTGTGTTGAATGTCTCGTAAGAGAGATAGGCCATTGGATATGTCTTCAGGGATCATATCTTAAACTTCTCTTTTAATTGCTCAATTTCATGAGGTGGGTTATCTTGGAAATCTGAGGTCAGGTGAATCTTACTCTAGGGAAGGATAGCTAATATATTATTCTAGATTCTCCACTTTTTTCTTCAAATTCTTTATGAGTCGAAATGTGACAATTTCTTTTATTAGGAGTTTGAAAAGAGTTCTTATCTCCTTTGGCAGGTTGAGGCATATTAGGCTTAGCAAGATTTAACCTAATTTTCTTATCATTATGAGTGAAGATAGGTATTTTTCCTACCAAAATTATAAGCATCTATATTATAAATCCAAGACCGATATAATAAGATACTAGCTATCTCCATAGGTAATACGTCATATATAATCTCTGCAGAATAAGCTCTTATTTTAATTGGCACTAGATAATATTCATTAATTGAGAGAGATATTTTATCTATCTAAGCAACTCTATAAGAGTGAGGATGAGATTGAGGTTTCAGCTTTAGTCGATTAATGAAAGATTTAGATACAATATTCATAGAACTACCATTATTAATGATAAATTTACAGGTCTTATCCCTACATTGGGCATATGTATGAAAAATACTAGTACATTTCTAAGTCTCAAAGTTTGCAGGAGTAGTGACTATACATCATATAACATTAACACAACCTCCTGATTCTTCATATTCTTCATCATACTCTTTCTCTGAATTTGCTGATTCTAGGAAATTAAAGTCTTCTAGCGTATTTTCAGGTATTGTTTTCTCACATTTATATTCTATGGTCAGAGTACGGTGTGGACATCTAGCAGCTATGTGATCATTTCTATGCTAATAGTGATACTCTATGTTTGAAGAACTGACTGATTGAGATATTTTCGACATAGGTTCTTGGGTCTTAGTGATCATGGAATTCGATTCTGGATGGGTAGGGGCTACTTGTGACACACTTCTTGTACGACTAACAGGGATAGACCTAGATTGTTCAAATTCATTAAAAAAAGGAGCTCATCTCCTTTGAGATGAAGTTTTATGAAATTTTTCAATTTCTAGGACTTTGTGATAGGCTTCTCCTACCGAATCTGATGAATATAAGAAGACTTCTCTTTTCAGATCATTTCATAAACTACTAATAAATTTAGAAATCAATTTTTATTACTCTTTGGATATATCATACCTCAACTGTAGGTCCTCAAAAAGAGTCATATAGTCAGTGACGCTATTATTTTCTTGCCTAAGAGTATGCCATTGGTCTAATAACTAATTTTTATAATAAATAGGAATATATTTCTCATGTAACTTAAATTTTACTTCCTTCTAAAGTACTATAGGTCGGTGACCTACCCATTCTAAATCCCTTTCAACTATTTGCCAATATCGTTTAGCAGAACCTATCAGCTTCATTTTTGCAAAACGAATGCGAGAGGCATCCAACATGTAATATCATTCAAAATAAGAAATCCAGTAATCAATTATAGAATGCCTCTGAATCTAACCTATCATCATAAGAGGCGACTTTAACCTTAATCATTTTAAGTAGTTTTTTTAAATCTTCATATCTATTTGGATATGCTCTAAATTATTATCCTTGGAGTTTAAAGTATCCAGGGTTTTGTGCATACCTAGTAGGCTGTCTAGGATATCTAGATATGGAATTTGACGGCTTTACTTTTCCTTCATAGCCTTTTCGATAATACTCATGTCCCCTGTGATAATGAAAATCTTCAAAATTATTCGTGGAATAGTGAAAAATCGAAAGGGCTATTATGTAGATTGGAGATGTCTGAAAAGACTGACTAGTGTGCATGACATGACTCTGACCTTCAGTTGATTTAAAATTTCATGAAGGAGATCGATGAATAGGTTGACTACTAGGAAGATCATCTTCTAGAGGTTGTTTGTCTATTCTTGACTCTTTTAGAAAAAATTGACATTTTACTTATTGACCTATGAGGTTGGCCATGTCTACACGATTACTTACTTGGCTAGCCCGAAGCTCATCAATCTCAATATGAAGTTGGTCTAAGGATTGGCAGATTTGATTTAAAATTTTTTGGAAGGCTATTTGGGTACTTTTGATAGTTTCAAGTTCTTTTTTCATAGTAGTATATGTATCTTTTAGATTACCAAGAATCATGATAGCAAGGAAGGGTTTAATATTAGGCTAATTACTTATATATACTGAAAATTCTAGCTATGATGCTCACTATAATATTGTAGGGTCCAACGTAATGTCTATGTTTTTGATGCATATAATGGTAAAATATGTGGGTGTTTGGTGTATGCAACAGCAAATGTGTGGGAAAAATATGATAAAGGATAAATTAAGGGTAGAAGTAATGATATAAATTATCCAGAGATTTAAAGAATTCAAAATTTAATGAAGAAATTGTATTTTTCATCAGATGAAATTAAAATACTATCTTGAGGTGCTTGCAGGTTGAAGACAAAAAGACCTTCATTTTTTTTTTGGTGGATTGGGTCTACGGACCTGATCCACTGACAGCTTACACATGGTCTATAGACCACGTGGTTTTTAGGGTTCCTTCTTTTTTAAAAAAAAATCCCTAATGGCCTCGGATGGTTGCTATCGGCTAGCGACGGGGCTATGGGAGATGGCGACGACGATGGTTGAGCGGCTGACGATGGGGCGACGACGATGATTGGGAAGAAGGAAGGTCCGACGGTGGTTGGCGGTGGAGATGGCGACGATGGACGAGAAGAGAGGAGATGGTGATGGGGGCACGGGAGCCGGCATCTCAGCAGACGCTCGACGATGGGCAATGGGAGGTGGCGCTGACTCCAGTAATCAAGCAACAAGGGGTGGCGGCGAGGCTGCTGTGACATAGATGGGCCCGATGGTGGAGCGACATCGACGATGATGGGGAGATGGGATGGCGGAAGAGGAGGCGGCGGTGGCCGAAAGATTCGGCATTATCATCGATGGAGGAGGCAATGTTGATCAATGGCGAAAAAGGAGAGGACACGATCGTTGGGGTGGGGTGGGCTGCGACAGGGTGGTGTGATGGTGCAGTGACAAAGACAGAGAAGAGGGAGGTTGCGACGGCAGAAAGAAAGAGAGAGAGATGGAGAGGGGAAGAGAGACGGGGAAGATGATGCTGAAAACAACTTGGTGGTCGGTAGAAGGGGGGAAGGCGACAGCGACAGGAAAGAGGAAAAGAACTTGGATTACAGTGGAAGAAAGAAAAAGAGAAAGAAAGAGACGGAAATCACCGTAGAACAAGAAGAAAAATTGCAGGATCTCTGCTTTAATACCAAATTGGTGTAAAACTATGAGCAAAAAGAACAAAAATAAAATTAAAAGAGAAAAAAAGAAAAAAAATTAAGTCCGAAATTTTCAAAAATCAAATCAATCAATAATTCAAGTCTAAGATTCTCCATATAGGTGGAGCCTTTAAATAGAGATATAACTTGCAACTTAATAGAAGTCAAATTGCTGACTTGTAACCTAATAAAACTCCACTTACTGAGTCCTAACAAAATTAAAAGTTCTAATTAATAAAATAAAAAATAAAATAAGAAATCCTGAATAAATTCATAAAATTAAATTAGGATTAGGATTTAGCGATGCTTCCTTCTAGAATACGTGCGTAATCTCTGATTCCCATCAAAAGTTCTGCTGGTCATTTCTTTCAAACATTCTGAAGTGGTTTTCTCTTACGTAATCTTCTTTATATTCTTGAGTCTCTTATGTACTCATTTGTACCATATTTTTCCTAATTTTACCATAATTCAAGCCCAAAACATTCATGCCCGTTGATTGTAGTTTGTACTGCCTCCGTCGCTGCTAAACCTTTAATTCTTATGGTAGGGGGCGGGCTTTGGTGATGGTAAGGTTTCTCCATAGTGAGCTAGGTGTCGTATGTTCAAAATATGAAAATAGCATCTGCACATGTAGGGGTAAAGCCATGTACATCTGATCCTTCCTAGACCCTGCAGTGGCAGCTTTGTGCATTGGGATACCCCTTTTAAAATATCCATCCTATATGGCAAATATCTGAGAAATGTAACTGGTAAAATTATAATTCATCCATTGCATCTAAAGAAAAAAATTGTTTTTTCTGCCACATACCGGTAATTTCAGACAAATATATATGTGTATGAATAAATTCACTTCATTTTTGTACTTTATAATTTCAGATCTGATAGTTTTTTGGACTCAAGCTACTAATTTTTACATTGATCCTCTTAACATTAGCATAGATTGCTAACATTAAAAAAAAAAAAAAAAAAAATTGCAGCAAAAGATGCACTGTGAAGTGACTAGAAATGAGAAGTTCTCATGTAGTTCCGAAAAATTCAACCATGAAAATAAAGTGAGCAATTCAAATTTTAATGGGATGTTGATCGAACAGGTAACTTTTTCTTCTTTATCATATTTTGATGTATGGTTTGATCTCATATGCATGTTGTGTGATTTATTCTTGCAAATAATTCATTCTGCCATACCATTTACATATCAGTTGATGTCAAAGAAGCAATCACTTGCAGATGCAATTAATATGACATTTGTTGTTACACTATATGTCATAGTCAATTCTAATGGTGTTTGCATTTCATCGAAGTTGGTTCTGATAGATTTTAGTAAACTTATCTTAGTAGTTCGATATATCCACCTCTGTGTGCAAATGCTTTAATTAGTTGTAACTTGTAACTCATAGATATGTCATTGAATTTTTTTATTGGTACAAATTATGTAATGTTTCATGGTATTTTTTCTTGATTACTTCTTGTCTTGTCACATACCCTTTTTGTTTAGTTACAACATCATCAAACCCCTCTTTTTTTGGTGATACATCATCAAACCCCTATGAGAGGCACTTTTGTTTAAGCATGTCGTTCCCCCATTTTTCTTCTGCTTCTAGCTCCATAAAATGTTTGATATGTTTTAGCCTTTTTCTGCTATTGCTAAAATTTGTTTTAAGTTGCAATTACCTAGTAGATGTCTCTGGTGCCTCGTGTTTTAGCATAGATGACCGATATTGATAATAATGTCTTACAAGTAAGCAGAGCTTACTAAACTTGATTGCCACTTTGTCCACCATCTTGAAGTGGACACTTTTTCTCATGCATTTTATTAATTATTATTCAGCCTGCAGATTCCTTCATGCAGTCCCCAACGAGGATGTCCAAGGTCATTTCATATTATGTTATATGTAGTCTTTTTACTGCTTTGTGTATCTTGTATCTAGGAGCAGAATCTATCAATCTTATCATTGATTTCATTGAGTCTGTAGATGTATACATAAAGAAATCTTGTTCGGTTTATCACTTGCATTCTTCCATCATTCTTTTTAGGACTGAACTAGTGATCTTCAGCCATGTATGTCTCAAAACATGATATTCCCAATACTGTACTTTTTAGGTTTTTCCCTTCCAATTGCAGGGAGTACGAGTTATCATTGTAATAGTCGCATGTGCGGCACTTCTTCTCAACACCAGATAAAGAGAGCCCAGGTCTGCATATAACTGTTACAGCTTTATGTCCAATATGCTTTCATCTGATAGCATGTGGCACTATGTCAAAATTCTTTCTTGCATAATGATTAGGCAATGCTAACTCTAAAAGCAAGCAAAGGGGCAGTTATGGTGCTAAAAGACAGGTATTTCTAATTCTCATCTTACATCCAGGCAATTAGCCAATGGAAAGAGCATACGAATTGGGGTGATCAGATTCTTGCTGTATTTCAGAAAATAATGAAGTTTCAGAAATCAACTAACGTATACCAAGCTTATAGAGCTTGGTTTAGCCATCACATTTTTCATGTGAAGTTCTCTCTACTAATGGGAATGGAGATATGGTCATAAAGACCTCTCAGTTGTTGATGGATTATATAAGATGACTTCAAATCTGAGATTAAGGTGAAGGAACCATGTATCAAAGGGGTTTGGATCAAGAATCTCTTGATATCCATGACTTGGTTTCTGGACCTGATGAACTTAGTGTGATGAAATAAAAGCTAGCAACAGCAAAACCATTCCAAGGTCTGTCTATATCTTCTTTTGCTTTCTTTTTTCTCTCTTTTGTCGCCGCATGTGCGGAACTCTGAGCTGCATGTGAACAGCTCTGCATGTAATGTGTGGTAACTACTGTCATGACACTACCGTATGAGTTCAGCAAGAAACATAAAGAGACCTGTTTTTTTCAAGCAGAGGGCTTCTCATGCCTGTTATGTGAAAAAAAAAAAAGAGAAGGAAAAAAAAAATGTTGATGAATAAACTAGATTTTATCTTTCCAAAAGGGGGCCGTTACTCAATTAAAGCAAAGGATGTCCCAGCAGAAGATGAAAATAAGATTCATGACAGAAGCATGGCAGTATTAATTTTGTCTGGTTGCAGGAAAGCGAACGAAAATAAAAGTCATGTAAACCACTTTCAATCAGAGTATCAATAATGTGCAAGGTTTTCTTCGATTCATTCCTTCTACAAGATCCAGGCCAATTAAGTCGTCATCAAAGTCTGGAATGTGACCCAAGCCTCAGATTGTGTTGTTTTCTTGGCACCTTTTTCTTTTTCTTTTTTTTTTTTTTTTACCTGACCCGACCGCAGATCAATTGTAGCTGTAGGACGCTCAGCCCCACATGCTTCTCTTAAAGAAGTGGCTAGAAATTTTTAGAAAGAGATGTGCAAGGAGGGGAGGAGATCTAACAAAGTTCAGAGCTTCAATTGGGTTGGGTTGGATCAGGATTCAACGAAAGTCTGACCAGAATAAAGCAATGCCAAACCTGGACCGGGCGGTTCCCTTCCCACCATCGTACTCCATTGTCGTACACGCTACCGGCTGATTTCTACAACCAGACTGTATACTGCCATCAACGAGGTGATTTGCAAATATTTTTTCAGTAAGACATTTCTTTGAGGTGTACAAAAAGGGTTTCTCTGGATCGTACCCTCTATTTAGCAACTAAAGATTCTGATTCATGATCACATATTTTCTTTCCTTTTTTTGAAAAATTACTAATTAAAAATAAGAATATTATCGAAATAAATGTTGGAGCTGTCAGTACTTAAGATACATCCTCTAATATCTTACAACTCAAGATGATTCGATATTTCTTCTAATATAATCACCACCATCTATGCATTTTTATCATATAAAATATACATTAATTAGCTATGGTAACTTAAGGACATACATGAATGTTGCTTCGCGCTGTCATTATTGTATTCCATGTTGATGGCATCAACATGCCATGCATGGCTAGGTAGGTAGGTGATTCATGAAGTTTTTTTTTTTTTTTTTTTTTCTGTAGAAAATTCATGAAGGGTTTCATTATACCGTACATGGTGTACCTTGACACCATCGCGCCTAGTCTTGGTGCGCTTCGGATACATATATAATGCGGGCAGCGGTAGCATAACACGCGCCTACGTCGCGTAAGGTAGCTGTAATATCCGTTTAATTGTGCGGCGATGGAGAGATGGAGGCGTCCCGCATCCTAACCCACTTCTGCACGTATTCCGTTCCGCCTATAAATTCCCACGCCCACTTCTCCTCCAAAGCCCTCGCTTGCTGGCTAGGGTTTCTCTCCCTGTTTTCTTCGCTCTCTTGTGAGGGGGAAGAGTAGAGCGGGCAGAGGCGAAGGCGGAGCCGCGAATTCGGCCGCCATGAGCGACAAGAAGGACGCCCCCGATCTCTCTGATCTCACTTCCGCCCTCCCCTCCAACGCCCCTGGTATCCCCTCTCTCTTTCTGTCTTACTCTCTTATTTTTTTGTTTTCTTCTCTTTTTCTTTCTATCTGATATCTTTAAGCGTTCTCACTTTGTAGCTCTGAGCGCGGAGGATAGAGCGGGCCTTGTTAACGCTCTCAAGGTGCCATCTCCGGTCTTTTTCTTTTAGTTTTGTTCCTTGTGATCAAGATTTTGGTTTTTTTTTTCCTAATTTTTTGGCGGTGTAATAATATTAATATTGATGGGTTAATGAGTTGTAGAACAAGCTTCAGAGCCTGGCGGGGCAGCATTCGAATGTGCTGGAGACGCTGACACCCAAGGTCCGGAAGCGCGTCGAGGTCCTGAGAGAGCTCCAGGTCTGCCGCTCTTTCTTAGGCCCCCTTTTGTTCCCTTATATGTGGATGTACTTTATTTTAGGGTTTCGTCTTTACCGATCGAGAAAGCCATCCTTTTATTTTATTTTATTTGTACTTGCAATTCTTGCTAGGGTTCCTGGTTCCTGCCTTTCTTCATTTGCTATTTTCTAGGAAATGTCCTTGTTAGGATCTAGATTTCTTGAACTTCTTTATCTATTAGCGTTGAATCAGTATGCTGGCTTTTCGTGAATTCCCAATTAGTTTAACGGCACTCGTGATCTGTGAATTGTGCAACTGAATTCAAACACTTGTTTTTTCCCATTTAATTTTCTTTTTGGCTGTCTGCTTATTTGCTTTGTTGGGGCTATAGTTGTATCACTCCTAAGGGCCCGTACTTTTGTGGATAAATATCATGGGAAAGTTGGTCTACTCTCCCGTTGACCAACTTACCCATGTTCTCACATTTTTTAAGGTGAAAAAATTACTTTACCATGGGTAGCATTTACCGATGAAATGGGGGAAAGTTTTACCCACCTAGGAGGTGGCTAAATCATTTTCCCATGAGCCAGTAAGTAGGCATTTAATTTTATACCTAAAACAACCCATCCTCATTTTCAATATTCCCATCATTTAATGCTCAATAACTCAGCCATCCACTTTCTTGAAATCTAAAAAGCATGAGAGATATTATGGGAAATATGAATAAATTTTAACAACTTACCCAGAAAAATAGTAATGTAAAAGAACATGGGTAATAGATTTCAGAGCAACTTACCTATGCATAAAAGAACATAGGTAAATTATTTTTCTATCTAAATATTACCTGAAAAATATTTCCCAGGTAAATGTTTTACCCACAAAAGAATGGGCCCTAAAGGGTAAGTTATTTACACAAAGTGTACCATGCACCAAAGGCTAAAATTTCTAAAACTTAGGTCTTCTGCCTGCTAATCTCCCATTTCTTCTACCATTTTCTTATAATTGCAATAAATGCTTGTCCTAAATGATCCTTTAAGGACTCGTTCTTTTGTGGGTAAATGTCATGGGAAGTTAGTCTACTTTTTCATTGACCAACTTACCTATATTCTCACATTTTTCAAGATGAAAAAGTTACTTTCCCATAGGTAGCATTTACCCATGAAATGGGGGAAAGTTTTACGCACCTAAGAGGTGGCTAAATCATTTTCCCATGAGCTAGTAAAGTAAGCATTTAATTTTATACCTGATATACCCCATCCTCATTTCCAATATCCCCATCATTTAATGCTTAATAACTCAGCCATCTACTTTCTTCAAATCTAAAAAGCATGAGGGATATTATGGAAAATATGAATAAATTTTAACAACTCATCTAGGAAAGTAGTAATATAAAAGAACATGGGTAACATATTTTGGAGCAACTTGCCCATGCATAAAAGAATATAGGTAAATTATTTTTCTGTCTAATGTTATCCAAAAAATATTTACCTTGGAAAATGTAGATTCCCAGGTAAATGTTTTACCCGCAAAAGAACGACCCCTAAAGGTGAAAAAGTTGTATGTTGTCTATTGTCTATGTGATGCCATTCTTTTATAAATGGAATGATCCATGATAGGCTTGTTTGTTACATAAGTGGCTTGCCTGGCAGATTTGCAATACATCATGCCCTTGTTAGGGATTGGGATAATCAAAATACTCATCAGGACTTTGAGACTATGGTGTGGCTGCATAAAGTTTTTGAATTGTACTGTTAGCCAAATCTTTCAAGGTTACTAGTTAACTGAGATTTCTGCAAACATGGAATGAGCGTACAGCTCTTAACCTGCAGTGTTTTCTGTTTCCCTTAAGGTGGCTACTTGATGGTAAGTTGAACCATTCTTGGTCCTGTTGCTCAATTGGAAATGTTATTTACCACCTAGATGCTTCTGGTTATCTGATATATTTACCTCAGTTTGCAGAATCAGACTGAGGTATTAGTTATGCTGCCTTAAAGTTCTTAAGCATATGGTTTATGCCATGTATGCTTATTTTTCTATTCTACCTTTTCTTTGTTAAGTGCCTGATACACTCAGTTTAGATAAACACCTTGTAAAATTAATAAAGAATATTTATTTCTATGTAGCAATGCAAATGTTGAATGTTTTCTTTCTTTCCTTTTTTCCTCCATTTTTTTGCACCTTTCATATAGCTACAGTGCAGGGCACCAATGCAAAATAGATAATGCCAGGTTGCGGTATCAGTTATATGACTTTGCTGTTTCAAATTGTTATCCATTTGAGATAGATGTTCTGGAACAATGCTGATTCTTCATTCATTAGCCGTGGGAATTAGATAATCAAATCTGTCGGAGTGGAGTTTTAGATAGCAATAAATGATGGGCACTATTTCATATGTCAGGTGGTTTTTGCAGTCTTGGACTCTTGATTAGTTTTCTTGTGATCAGGGACATAAATAAATCTTGAAATTTAATGTTGTAAAAATAGAAAGTAGATTGGCAAAATTAAAATGTTGGGAGTTATGGAGAAATTTTCAATTGGGATGCATATGAACATTTAGCGAAACATTCATAGTGAATGGAAATTTGATAGAAAATTTGGTAAATTTTGGGTTCAATGACATGCAAAAAGCTGCTTTGCCTCTCTTGATCCTCAATACAATCAATTAGATCTTGAGATCCCCATATCACTAGGAAGCATTGGGTAAAAGGTAGGGATAGAGAAATTTACATGGTAATGAAGAATGCCACTTTATTTGGTTGTGCTAGGGCAGTTATGTCCTAGCTGGTTGCATGTAGAAATTCAGGTCATAAGATGAGCCACAATTCATGGATAATGATTGCATTATATTATGATTTGCATTTCAATCCCAAAGATTAAGCCAACATGAAACTACAAAAGACAAGTGCTGTCACCTTATATCAAGAGGTTATAACTTGTAAGGATTGCTGCAAGTATATAATGAAGTTCGCTAGGATATGGATTTCGAGATGGTGGTATGGTAACCCTACGAGGTTGGAGCCATAAGATGCCATACTGAAATGTACCATATCGTAATGGTAGCAAAGCGATACTTTGTTCAGGGGGAGGCATATCGAGTATCAGTGCCATGAACTACCTATACTGACAATGTGCTAGCATGACAATGACAAAGAGTACCAAAATTGATACTATGAACCATGGTTAGAGCATAATTACTTGTTGGTTTGGATTCTGTTTCTTGTTTGTACAATTTGTTCATTCTTAAAGAATCAGTTTTGCCTTGTTGTCAGGTGAGAAAATTTATTTTTTATTTATACAATTTGATGTCAAATTTGCCATTAGATACATAAAAAGTTCTGATAAATTGGTTTGGGATCAAGAAATGTTAGATATTTCATGTTAGAAGAGAGAAGATTAGAATATTTGGACCCTGTTTGGGATTGCTGTTGGAAGTAGAGCTTTTGAGAGTAGAGCTTTGACAAAAAGCTATTTGCTGTTTAGTAACTATATTTATAAAATGTTTTGAAACTTTAATATATATTTGATAACTAAAATTAAAAAAAAAAAATTGGTATGATAAAATGACAATAAAAACATTGTATAGTGGAGAATAATAAATATAATATTATATATTATTATATATTAAAATATTATTATATTGTATATTATTATTATCATATAACATAACATAGTATTGTAATATAATATAATATATTATTATACTATAATTATATTATATTATTATTATATAATAATATTATAATAGATTATATCATATGTTTATAACGTAAATATTATTATCATATAATATAATATATAATGTAATATAATATAATGGATTATAATCTAATCTAATAATAAATTATAATATAACAGATTATATAATATTATTATATTATAATAATATTATATTATTATTAAATATAATTATATCAAATTATTTTTTTATAATATTATATATTATACAATAATAGATTATGTTATATGTTTATAATATATCATAATATTAATTTATTATATTATATTATATTATAATAATATAATATGATATGATATAAGATGTAATTATGAGATTTGTTAATGGATATTTCAGTCATTAAAATTTTTATTTAAATCAAAACAGCTTTCCGACATTAGTTAGGATGCACTTTTGGGGAAAGCTTTAAAATGGAGCTTTTCCCAAGTATATCTTTCTAGCTTTCTGATAAAGCCAAAAGAGCTTCTCAATTTTTTACTAAACATCACTGTACCATTCAAAAGTTTTTTTGAAGAGCTAGAAAGTGCTTTCTGACATTAGCTAAACAAGACCGTAGTATATTTAGGAAATGATTGGATTGACCTTCATTTAGGTTTCTAGTTTGCTGATCATTTTGTATTACGCCAGATCATATTACAAACTGTTTGATTTATACTAATTTGCAATTTGCTTATGAATTTGCAAATGAATCAGCTGTGAATTAGAAATGATTGAGAATGGCACTTATGATGGATAATGGGAAGATGGGGTGAATTTTGAATGAAGATTCTTGAGTACAAAGATGAAATGTGGAAACGAGAGGCTAAAGAGATATGGAAGTTATAAAAAAATGACTTGAAAAACCATAGTCTGAAAGAGTTCATCAGAAAAGCTGCTCCTCTCTCTCTCTGCATTTTACAGAATCCTTTGCACTAGTAATGTGTCAAACTGCAGAGACAACTCATGCATATGCATTTGTGCTGGAAGCATGAGAAAACAAACTTCACTAAGTCATTTTTAGGTACATACCTTTCTTACCATCTTTCACATATGTGCCTACCTTCATGTCTGGATCAGACATGGGTATACTACAACTTGGAGATCTATTATTCATTTCTCAGTTCAAGTAGCCTTCTAGAACTTACTTGGCCTGCTTCCAAGCTCTGTTAATCCTGGCTATATAACAGCCTCTTCACTTGTCCAAGGTGGCTGCAACTTGCAGGAGCTTCTTTTCTTTTCTCAGAGGAATTACCATAGGTTCTCTCCTTTCTAGCCTACATGACAGCAAGAACCTGAACTGATTTACAATAACATGGAAAAATCAGCGAGAATTGCTTTGAATAATCCATTCTTTGATTGGCAGGAGTGAACCTCCAATTAGTGTATCACCTGCTTGAGCATCCTAATCTTTCCTTTTAATCTTTTCCCTTGGCAACGTTAACTTAGCCTTATTTTTTTTCCTCCTCAAATCTTTCTTTTAATCCAGGTGAAGGCTTTTTTGATATTAATTCCCAAGATTAATATTGACTGATGGGTCTGAAACCGCCTCACCATGCCACTCTGATTCCTGCCAAAATTGCCGCTTGTCATTTGTTTCGATAATTTTCATGATTCTTGCTTGCAATGCTTCCCTGTTTATATTCAAAGAATAATTATTATGACTAAAGAATTTGGATAGGTATAGGAATACATGATGATTGAAGCAATTCTTAAAACTTGCTAATTGAGGAAAAAGAGTATATGATTGTCATCTTAAGTTTATAAATGTGGAATACATCGCAAAGGAATTTAAGTTTGTTTCAATAGTTTTCTGGAATTGTGCTAATGATTTCTTGTTTTCCAGAGTCAACATGATGAGCTAGAGGCGAAATTCTTTGAGGAAAGAGCAGCACTTGAAGCCAAATATCAGAAGCTCTATGAACCATTATACACTAAGGTACCCTTTTGTTATCAGTCAGTCTGGTTTCTAGATTATCTGTTTTTCTTTTTCTCCTAAAGTCACATTATAAAAATACAAAACATCCAGTTGCATTTGAAAATTAAATACTAATATTTGAGGTTGTCTGTCTCTAGACATGTGATGCATTTGTTGAATATAGTATCAAATGACATTATTGTTTTCGATATCTATATTTTTTTTATTGTATCTTATGCAGCGTAATGAGATCGTGAATGGTGTGGTTGAAGTTGAAGGTGTTACAAATGAAGCTGCAGAAGGAGCCCCTGCAGAGGATAAAGCCAGTGAAGGTTCTTATCAGAAGTTGCTTAAGTTGTTATTTAGCTCATATTTGCTCTTTCAGATTCTTATTTTTTGCTTTCTTGCCTTAGAAAAAGGTGTGCCGGATTTCTGGCTTACTGCAATGAAAACTAATGAAGTGCTGGCTGAGGAGGTAAGCTGCATTACAATAGACACATCTTGTCTCAACAAATAATTTCTAGTGATGCAATTTTCTTTCTTTCTTGTTTGATTTCAGATCACAGAGCGTGATGAGGGAGCACTGAAGTACCTCAAGGATATCAAATGGTGCAGAATTGATAATCCAAAGGGTTTCAAGCTGGAATTTTTCTTTGATACCAATCCTTATTTTAAGAACTCTGTCTTGACAAAAACCTACCACATGATCGATGAGGATGACCCAGTTCTAGAGAAAGCAATAGGGTAAACTTGTTTGCTTTCTGCTGGATACCAGGTGATTTTAAGTGCAAGAACTCATCAGATGGTTTTTGCTGTAGGATTGAAATTGAATGGTATCCAGGAAAGTGCTTGACTCAGAAGGTTTTGAAAAAGAAACCGAGGAAGGGATCAAAGAACACCAAGCCCATAACTAAAACAGAAGACTGTGATAGCTTTTTTAACTTTTTTACTCCACCCCAAATCCCTGATGATGATGATGAAATAGATGAAGATACCGTAAGTAAATTTTCTTTTTGATCTAGAAAGGAAAACAGAGGAGAGGAAAAACCTAAATAATCATGCTATTTACAAGTCCTTTTTATTTTTCCCATTCTTTTGGACAGGCTGAAGAGCTACAGAATCAAATGGAGCAGGATTATGATATTGGGTGAGTAATTGCTGTCATTGTTGATACTGATTTTCTTTTCTTTTCTTTTTTTTTTTTTTTTGGCGTGTGTTGGTGGGGGGGGGGGGCATCATGTTGTTAGCCCCAATTTGCCAATATCTTCGTGATTTATGAAGAAATGATAAATGGATGCTTTCAACTTGTTTATCACATTGAAAGACCGCATGTTTGTTAATCTTATTCAAAATAAGAGATTCAAGATCTTGAAGTTTAGCTGATTCATCATATTTTTTGAAGTTTAAGTGACACATTTGTGGTCATGTTGCATTTCATTTAACAAGATACTAAGCAGGCAGTTTTGATTCACAGATCCACTATAAGGGACAAAATTATTCCTCATGCTGTTTCATGGTTTACGGGAGAGGCTGTTCGGGCGGATGATTTTGAAGGCATAGAAGAGGAGGAGGATGAGGAAGAAGATGGAGAGGATGATGAAGATGAAGATGAAGATGAAGAGGATGAGGATGAGTATGAAGATGAGGATGGGGAAGAGGAAGGCAAGGTCAGAAATAAGGTATGAAGAGCTCTCAAATTTTCTTTCCTTGATAATAATTGTTGTTAATAGTTTTACTATCTTCATTTAGAAACATGCCAACAAGTCAACCACTGGACTGGATGCGTCAAATGGGGTTTTTGTTTATTCAAGTTATTTAGCATGTGTTTTAATTATGGTTTCATCTCTGATCTGTTTTGCTTCTGCTCTCTAACTGCAGAAGAGCGGGGCTCTTGCTGGGGAAGGTCAGCAGGTGGAACGTCCAGCCGAGTGCAAGCAGCAGTAGTATGTTTTAAAAATGAAGTCAATGTTATGTGAGATTTGTTTTAGTGCTGTGTTTGAGGATCTGTTTGAGATTATGACCAAGCAGAACTCTTTTGTTGTGATTCCCTATTGTCCCTCTATTAGAAATCTAGGAGAATTGGAATAGTGCTGGAAATTTAATGTCTTTATTATATATCCATATCATGTCATTTGTTATTTTCATTATATCATTTTTCTTTCTGGGTAAAAAATTTCAGGTCGTGGTTTTTGTGATTGCTGATGGATATGATTTTGCTTTGTTTCGCAAGACATGATATTTACGAACGTTCAACGGCTTTGGCCATTGTGTGGTTGTACGGAACAGAGTAGCTAGGATACTATTATTTGAGAAGGCTAGCCACGGTGCCTAAAAATATCCAGTGTCCTGGCACTACGATGCTGATGAGGGCGCACAAAATGGTCGGGGGACAACAATAGAAGAGAATTTACATCTACATTTGCACAAAACTGTTTTTCTTTTTTTTTTTTTGAAAATCCATTTTGAAGATATAATTAAGACAATGTTTCTATCATTGGTAAAATTGAGTTTATAACATATATATATTGTTGTCATGCCTTGTTGCCCAGGAGTGGCAACCAAGAGAAGAGAGGAAGAGAATGAATTAGGTTTTTGATGGATGAATTGGATACTTAAAAATTTTGTGTTTTAAAAATTATCTAAAGAGTGGCAGAGATGTGTGTAATATAAATAGCAGTGGAATTAAATCATACAAATTGCTAAAATCAAATCTAGCATAGCATGTTAAGTAAGCACAAGAAGATACAATAAACATATAAAATTTATAGTGGTTCAGAGCAATCCATTTTTATGTCCACGTTCCAAGCTTTTTTTGAGAATTTTATTATAATCTCTTCTTGATTACAGTATGTTAGTTTTTTTTGGCTCACAAACTAATCTAGTTGATTTTCACGGGAGTACTAACCAAAAGCTTACACCATTTATTTTCTGAGTTCACTAACAATCCAGTTAGTTTTTTGGACTAACCTACCAAAATCAATACAATATCTAATTATGAGCTTGGACTGGTCTAAATCCCAAGTTTCTTTCCCTCAAATAAATTTATAAAAAAATAAAAATATAAGTTTCAGTATAAAATTAAAAATAAAAATTAAAACTCTTTGAAACTCAAAGAAGTTGTTATTGAATTGCTCAAATGATGCTTCAACTTTTCTTTTCGATGCTTGAAAGGATGTGAAAGATGATGGAGATAGTTCATTTTGAAAGTCCTTTAATATTGAAGCTTGGTTCCCTTTTTTTTTTTTTTTTAGATATTCAATAGAGCTCACAAATTTGAATTATATATACTTTCTATCCACTTTTCCTTCTTTTGAATGCTTTTTAATCTTTAATCAATACTGTGAGATGAATAGTAGTCATTTGTAATCATTGAAGAGCATTTATTAGACATTAAATATATCAAAAATAGGCCACCATTATGGATATTTTCGTCGTAGGGGTTGACCCATGCGTTATCCCCTGACACAGGATTCGACCCATGGATCATCTCTGGTAACAAAATAGAAACACCTATTTCTATTTTTGAATGGCAAAATAATAAGCATCGACCCATGAATCATCCTCTAGTAAAGGGATCGATCTTAAGATCATCCTTTTTTATGTGCCACTTAAAAATAGACGTGCTAGGCTGCCCATTTCAAAAGGAGATGACCTAGGATTCATTCCTTTTTGCCCAAACATATTTTTTTTTATTTATTGACTTTTGAATCTTTCCAAATTGCCTCCAAAAGTTTTGAACTCTTCTTTAATACTCTTAAGGCTTTCGAAAAAATATTGTCTTAATCTCCAATTTGATAAAATTACAACTTTGGCCTTCTCCAAATATATAATCAATTTAAAAATCTTAAGCATCCTGAAATAAACATTTGAACTTCTTCCAAAAATAAAAATTATTAGTACTTTTCTCAAATATTTTGTAGTCATCAAAATCAATTCTTGGGGCAACAATTTTTTTTTTTTTTTATAATGACAAAATATTTGTGTATAAGTAAAATAACACATGTATAGAATATTGAAGTAAAATAGTGCCATTAAAGATTTTGAATTTAAACCAAGGCAATATATAAGTATATTTAATTGATACAAATTTTTAATTGACTCATTTAGAAGAAAGATTTTAAAAAATTACCAATCATTAAGCATATAAAAAAAATGAACAATTCTTTCTTATGCATTTAATTTTTACTTATACAAACAATGTAATTTATGCTATACCATTATACTACGCTCCCTTTTTGACATCATCATTTAAAAAATAGCTCCCCTTTAATTTACTTCCCTTATTTAATAGGAAGAATTAGCTACTTAAAAAAAATAATTCATAATATAATTAATGTTGTTGATGCTGATTTCTGTCAAGCGTTGGGGTAGCTGGAGCACCGATTCGCTCTGAAAAAACCTATAAGAGAAAATTCTTACTGGAGATAGCTCCGATGAGGATCCTCCAATGCTCCAGTCAGAAAAGCAACGCAACAGATAGAGAAGCGTGAGGGCGAAAGTTTTTCATACCTCCTTGGGGTCCCCTTTCTCTCTTTTTATATGCAGAGATAGGATCATAGTGTGTGGCAATACATCAGTACAATCCTCAAGATTCGTGTGGAAAATATCAGAAGGCACTAGTGGGACCATCCCTCTCGAATCGTGCTTCTCTTGATCAGGCAATCGGGCTATCATGCATGGACTCGAGAATCAATACGGTGCTTAGGTGGTGATTAGTGAATCATAAATGGATATCAGGGAATCACTTTATCCGAATGCCCCACTTATTGACTGTCAATACGACTTGTCGAAGTCCCAGGTGGCGAGTTCTATGGCATACGCTAAATGCCATCGTCGACCTCCAGTAAGACCCTGATTGGTAGCTACTCTTACAATTCGAGGTGGGCTCGACCAACTAAGATTGGCACACAGTCCTCCCTACCTCCTATCCATCCACCCAAGAGCGCACCACGTGATAAAAGGAATGAAAGAGAGTGAACTTAATAGAGGCATTAATTGCCCCTCCTCTTCTCATACCATCCTTTTGTGGACAACAAAGTAGATACTCGGCCAAGAAAACAAGAGAGAGAAAAGATGGTGGGGGAGGAAGAGAAAAAGGGGAAAGATGTTTTTGTGAGTGCCCATGCTCCTTGAATTGACCACCGACCCACTCGTGACCAACCAATCCTAGGCCAACATATCTTTATCGGCTCCTGCACTCTCAGCTTTAGCCGTTGGCTTTCATAAGGCCTCTTTATAGCCCCATTGCATCATCTAATAACAGATGAGAATAATCACGAGTTAAGCAGACCCCTTATGCTCTTAGCCCTTAGCTATCGACTCCCAATAGATGGGATGGCCCCTGGCTCCGACATCTTTTTCAATAATCTTTAGCTGATCTTTACTCCCAATCGGCCTTGGAGCCATTCACCATTATAAACTACTTTGAGAAGATCGGCCCTTGCACGATCTCACCAGATCGTGTCACCCCGCATGAGAACAAGCCATTTCGGCATCCAACCCAGACCAGCGAACTTCAGACTCTTCACCTCGGCCAGCAACATGCCCTCAGCCAATCGATGGATCCTCAACCTCCACAGCCTTCCTTAGCCGACGGGCCTCTTCCAGCCCCTGCACTCTCATTCTCGACCATTGACTCCCATAGAATCCTCATTATGACTCTACCACGTCACCCCAATAATAAATGGGCATAATCATGCATAGAGGGAGTCACTCATACTCTCCAGCCACTGCTTGTCAGCTCATGCTATTAATAAAAAAGCCTCTCATATGTTATGAGGTGATTACTCATCAAACTCAAAAAAACCTAAAAGTTATGCACAGATTTCGAGGATATTCAATGAAAGGCAAAAAATCTCTAATAGCCTCGCATTTTTCTATAGTTCCAATCTTCTTGATAAAAAGAGGTAAAAAGAAAAGCCCCACACTATCCTTTCCCACTTGTTGGTCGAATGACTAATTTGAGCATGAAAAAATTTTCGTCGGAGCCATCTCCGACAGGAGCTTTTCTTGCAGGTCCTGCTTCTGATAGTCCGACGCTCCACCGACTCCAACCGCTCTGGCGTTCGACCAAAATCCACGTCAATAAATACTATATATGAAAATCACATTCAACAATTATGATAGAATAAGACGTTAGTATAAAAGACATAACATTAAATTCTGGTCAAAATAAGTGAGCTTACATGATACAACATGTATCATATATACCACATTAAGTTTCGATAAAAATACATAAAAGTCATAGAGTTTCTATAATATATTAAAAGTACATATAGTCAGATAAGCACTATATACAATCAAAATTGACCAACGTATATCATGAAGTAATAGATTAAATATATAAATGTACATTTCATGAATGTTCTTAATTAATCTTATAAATACCCATTTTTAAAAATATATTTTAATTCAAATCAATGAGCATTAAGATTTCAAGTATCAAATTAGTGAGCATTTTAAGTATTAATTCATTAAGCATATACTCAATATTTTTCTTCTCCTTTTTGACAATATCAAAAAACTCATGAAAAAAATTTAACGAATCACCAAAAAAAAATCAAAGATGAAAAAATTTTATAAATCTTCCTTTTTGTTTGAATATTTCAAATTTAGATTGCATAACATCTTTTCTTTCTCTTTGCATTAACCAATTTATAAAAATATATCATCAAAATTAATTAAAATTTAGATAGAAAAATATATCAAATTAAAAAATATATTTTAAAGGAGTATCAAATTTGAACTATATAGGACATGTGATATTAAAATAGATAAGTTTGATACCAAATTTATATTGATATCACTCTTTTCCTTTTTAAAAAATTTAAATTCAGATTTTTCAAATTAATATTAAGATATATAGTTTTTCAAGATATTTCAGCACATTTAATACTAAGTAAAGTATGCCTGATGTTAAATTTTTATTTAATACCATCAATTTAAATAAAATTTTAAATAAAACAAGTATAACATGTAAAAAAAATAACATCAATTTTAATATTTATTCTTTGCTTTTTTCAAGAAGTTTCAATCAATTAAATTTTAAAAAGATATGCATCGGAAGCGTATCAAAGATAGTATCATAATTGAAAATAATTTTATCAAGATCTTATATTATATATTAAAAATTTTAAAAATTTATTTCTAATAGAAAGAAAAATTTATAATTCAATTCAACTCCAAGAATGTCAAGAATATTCATGCAAATCAACATATGAATAATATCTAAATTCATAAATAATTTTTGACAACAAAAATCAATTTGTTCATCTGATACTACTTTAAATTAAGTAAATCAAATTTAATAACCACATATAAGCACAATTTGAGAAAACTATAAAATATTTGATTAAGAGTCTAAAATCAATTAAAGCAAATACAACAAAGCTCAAAATGAGAAAATTATAAGATAAATGATTAAAAATTTAAAATTTAATTAATTAATATTTTTAATTAAATTAAATTAGTTAACTTAATCAATATATCTCTCCCTGAATATTAAAAAATTCATCACATAATATTTTCTCCCCTTTTTTCATAATTCTTGTAAAATAAATTTTAATATTTAAAATTATTTTTTTTCTTTTTTTTTCAAGTTTAGCACATTTAATTGGTACCATATTATTTTTTAATTAATATATATTTAATTTCTAAGCTCATATTTTTAAATTTGATTGGTTCCAAATTTAACTTTTAAATTTAGATTATTAAATAATTGCATCTTCTTTAATGTTTTATACACTTTACTTTTGCAAAAATATAATGTGGGTTTTACTTTTAGATTTAGATCAAAACTTTTTCATTTTTCTCAAAAATATAGATACAAACATACTTCTTAATTTTAATTAAAAAAATTAGGCTTCAAAAATTTTGAATAATATAATCTTAAAAATATTTCTATCTTTTTGATACTAAAGTAAATCATTCAAAAATATATCAAAAAAATTTATATCAAATAATATAATAGCAAGAATATGATCATGAAAATTCAAATTTGATACTTACATAGCATACTTCATTTTACCAAAAGATAATGCAATAAAATTTAAGGCAAAAATAAATTTTTTGATGTAAATTATGATACCAATTATGATAATATTCTTAAAAGAAAAAAACTGTTGATACCAATTGAAAGAAATTTTTGTTTATTTCTTTGAGCTTTATAAGAAAAAGATAGATAGATTCTTTCAAAACTAGAAATTTGAATAAATCATTCAAAGCAAATCATAAAAAGATTTATTTAATTTTTTAAAAAATATCTTTTTTTTTTTAAAGTAGTATCAATCAATTTGAAGCATAAAGATATTAATCTTATAATTTGCCTCAAGATATAATATCAAAGATAATTTCTTGTCTTGATGTATTCAAGCAAAATAGATTGTTTACAAATATATTTTCTTCTTTTATCAAAAATAAAATAATAGAATCTAAGATAATAATGATCTATTTGATATCAATTATTAAAATTTTTTATCAAAAAAGATGAATCAATTAAATTTAGATAAAATTATTTTAATAAGTTAATTTGAATTGACACCAATCGATCATACCAAATAAATCATAAAAAAATATTCTATTTAAACTTAGGCCTTTTTTCTTAATAAATATTATTTAATCAAGTTCAAAAAAAATATAAAATTTTTGATTTTATTTTAAATGATATCATATAAGCTATGCAAAATCAGATTTGAGATAAAATATTTTTTTATAAAAAAATAAAAAAATTTAAAATAAGAATAAACTATTTGATATTAATTATAAGAATTTTGATACTAATTATTTTAAAAATTAGTTCAAATAGCAAACCTTTTGATATCAAACATGGAAAAATAATTAAATTTTGAATACCCAATATTTTGAAGAGAAAAGATAACATCTTTGAAAGATCTTCTTTAATTTGATATCCATTGAGTTGAAATAAATCAAGATTTTCTTAAGAGATTTGAAATGATTTTAAGATTGAAGAAAAATTAATTTTCAAATTTATTGCTTGAAAATAATATGAATAAAATATGAAAGTATATTTTAAATTTAATTTGATATCAAGTATGAAAAGCATTCTTCAAGTTGGAGGACAAAATCAATTGAGGTAAACGTGAGAGAAATCTGGATATTGGTTCTACGTGTTGATCTAACTATGAAATTTTAAATTTTTAGAGATAAACTTAAAATGCAATGCAACTTAACATATCAAGCATTTTGAGTTTTATGATTGATGTTTTGTCTTTAAGTACTTATTTCATGCTAATTTTTAACAAAATTTTAATAATTTAATATTTTATAAAGAAATATCAAATTTAATTTTACTTGTATGTTTTGCACTTCAAAAATATTCATATCCAATTAAGCATCTTTTAATTTAAGTTTATCAATTACAAAATTGATATGCGAAAGCTTAAATATCATACTAAATTTTAAAATATTTTTATTTTATTCATAATATGATATATAGAGAAGAGCATATTGCTCTTTAAAAATCAAAGCATTCAAATCATAGTATATGTTGGGGATAAACTCCGCTCATGCCGAAGTTCAGTTCGATGCTCAGCCTAATGCAACCGGTAGCTACGAAAAAGCTTCAGCAGATGGATCTTAGCCGAACTCCTTCAGCCAACCGAACTCCTCAGTGGTCGAGCTCGTTCGGACTCCTAGCGGCCAGGCCTTAGCCGAACTCCTTCATCCAACCAAACTCCTCAGCGGCCGAGCTTCAGTCGGACTCCCATGAGAGCCGAACTCCCTCCGCACTCTTCCAATCAGACGCCTACGGAAGCCGAACTCCCTCCAAGCTTCTCCTTCGATCGGACTTCTTCGGAGCCAGACTCCTTCCAGATATCTCCTTCATTCGGCCAAACTCCTCAGCGGCCGAACTTTAACCGCACTCCTCCAGCCAGACGCCTACGAGAGCCGAACTCCATCCGCACTCCTCCGGCCGAACTTCTTCCGAGCTTTCCCTCAGTCGAACTCTTTCAGGAGTCAGAACTTCTCTAAAATTGATACATACCGAAGTCCATCGATCAATGCCTACTTTTTCAGAGCCACGGCTATTAAATCTGGACGAACGCTCACCATCAATCTTCCACAGACAATGCTATAGATGGTGCCCCTCTCTATGACTGACTCTGCCAGACCTCGAGCAGTCCATCACTATCGGATGGTATGGCTGTCACTATCGACCTGACGATATCATCCTCTCCGCACCAAACCCCGCGCAGCCTCGAGCGACCCGCCATCAGGCGGCATGGCTATCACCATCAATCAAGCTCCATCTATAAAAAGGATCCTCCAGATATATTTTCTCTAAGCTCTAAGCTCTTCTCTCCCCTCTAAAACTCTAAGCTCATTTTTCATTGCTGAGCACTCCATTTCTGTTGACGAGAAGAGCTGACTTGATCGTCGAAGGGTCCTGCCGGAGCCACCCCCATCGACTCCAGATGGAACTTTATTTTGTAGATCACCGACGGTGACCTTATCCTCCTCCACTCCAGCTGGATCCGACGACAACCAAATTCTACACCAACAGATTTGGCGCTAGAAGGAGGGCTTGAACCTCCGTTCTTGAGATATTCTTGAGGTCCCTTATTCTTAAAGGAGTGCTCGGCAACGATTTCTCTCTTCCCTCTCTGGAGATCTCTCTTTTTTCTCTCTAGAGTTTTTTTTCGAGAAAGAATGCCTCCCAAGAGAGCTTCGACTCGACGATTGGCGGCCTCCACGCCAGGTCCATCTGCTCCCGCTTCAGTCCCGCAATCCAGGTTCCATCTAAAGCCACCGTAGATGTGGAGCAGTTCAACCTGCTGGTCCAGAGGTTCGTAGCCTTGCCGAAATGATGCAGGCCGTGCGACAGCCTTCGATGGTAACTCCACTAGAAAATCTGCCATCGAGATGTCAGGAGCCGACCCCAAGAAAGAGTACCTGGGCTAACGTATCCATCCTCCCTAAGAAGGAGAAACAAAGAGTCGAGGATCCGTGTTCGGATCATGGTTCTCCTCTGAAGGAGACCTTTTCGGAAGCTCCCCAAGATCTACAATCAAGATGACGCCCTTGATCACGGACTGCGAGAGATTGACCGACAGATTGAGAAGCTCGACCACGTCGCCCCGACTCATCTTGACAACGTCCGCACCGATCCTCCTTTCTCTCCCCCAAATTATGCAAGAGGCCATCCCGCCGAACTTCGAGCTCCCACAATTTGAAAGCTACGATGAAACTTTTGATCCAGTTGATCATCTAGAGGCCTTCCGAACCATGATATTACTCCATGGTATATCAGATGCCATATTATGCCGAGCCTTTCCATCTATCTTAAAGGGAGTAGCAAGAAATTGGTACTCGATGTTAAGGCCGGGCACGATATTCTCTTTTGATCAGATGAGCAATCAGTTCGTGGCTCACTTCATCAGCAGCCAATGTCCATGCCGAAGTTCGGATTTCCTGATAAATGTCAAGCAGAAACAGAAAAAATCCATCCAGACTTACATCACCCTGTATAATGCAACGGCATTGGAGGTCCGAAACTTGGACCAGTCAGTCGCCATGAACGCTCTCAAGGGCGGCCTTCAGAAGAATGACTTGCTATTCTCTCTGGAGAAGAAGTATCTCAGGGATTTTGTCGATCTGCTGGCTCGGGCCGAGGGATATGCCCGTGCGAAAGAAGCCTTCGAGTTGAAGGACGAAGAAGCCTCAAAAGAGCGGTGGGCGGACGAGTATAATAGACCCACCATCGATGGAGGGCCGAGTGAAGTTTGGCCACGCTCACAAACTCCCCTCGGGCGCAAGTGAGCTCGAACTTCTCGAGCTCGTCATCAAGGAAGCCTCGACAAAGAGACATGAAGTTCTCCTCTAAGAGATTTCACAAGAGGGCGGAAAGAAGTTCAATCGTGCTTACGACCTCCCCCCGAGCATGAGCCAGCCCGAACTTCTCCAGCTCATCATCAAGGAAGCTCCGATAGAAGGGCGTGAAGAGGCCCTCCCCCCGGAAGGTTTCGATGACGGAGGAACAGCAAAAAGATCGACCGCCTCCGTATCATCGACGCCACGTTCGGAAAGAACTTGGTATTTCAGTGAGCCATCATCTTCCAACTTCAAAGCCAAGAGAAGCTGGCTCCAAATTGAGAAGGCCAGCATGAGATAGAGGAGGTCATCCGGTCCGAGACTTACCGCCTGAAGGAACAGCACTTCCACGACCCTGAAACATGAAAAATCCATGAACGTGTTGCCAGTAACTTTCTTTCGGTAAAAATTCTTTCATTTCAATAAAATTATTTTTTGATGCAAAAATTACGTGATGACATGAAAGAAACGAGCGAAAGTGGCCCATTAGAAATAGGAGGATAATCTCATCCTAACGCGAGCAAAGATAAAGATCGGGCCTCAAAGTCTACGCCAATCTCAACTAGAGATAAGATATCTTCTGAGCGATCGAGCCAACCTCGACTAGAGATAAGATCTCTTCCGAGCTTCGAAGGCCTCGTTCAATTAGAACGGGATGGAGGAGAGGCCCTGACAATGGCCCTTATGTGCCCCCATAGTCCGTTAGGAACAGGAGAAGAACCTTATCCTAACGCGAGCAAAATCGAAGGCCTCGTTCATTTAGAATGGAATGGAGGGAGAGGCCCTGACAATAGCCCTTATATGCCCCCACAATCCATTAGGAACAGGAGAGAACCTCGTCTTAACACGAGCAAAGTCGAGGGCCTCGTTCATTTAGAACGGGATGGAGAAAGGCCTGGACAATGGTCCTTATGTGCCCCCACAGTCTGTTAGAAATAGGAGGAGAATCTCATCCTAATGCAAGCAAAGTCGAAGGCCTCGTTCATTTTAGACGAGATGGAGGGAGAGGCTCAGACAATGGCCCTTATGTGCCCCCACAGCCCGTTAGGAAAGGAGGAGAACCTCGTCCTAACGCTAGCAAAGTCTAAGGCCTCATTCATTTAGAATGAGATGGGGGGAGAGGCTCCTGACAACGGCCCTTATATGCCCCCACAGCTCCATTAGGAACAGGAGGAGAACCTCGTCCTAATGCGAGCAAAGTCGAGGGCCTCATTCATTTAAGATGAGATTGGGGGAGAGGCTCAAACAACAGCCCTTATGTGCCCCCACAGTTCCGTTAGAAATAGGAGGAGAACCTCGTCCTAACGCGAGCAAAGTCGAAGGCCTCATTCATTTAAGACGAGAAAAGGGGAGAGGCTCAGACAATGGTCCCTTATGTGCCCCCATAGCCCCGTTAGGAATAGGAGGAGAATCTCGTCCTAACGCGAGCAAAGTCGAAGGCCTCATTCATTTAAAATGGGATGGGGGAAGAGGCCCTGACAATGGCCCTATGTGTCCCCACAGTCCGTTAGAAATAGGAGGAGAACCTCATCCTAACATGAGCAAAATCCAAGATCGAACTTTGAAGTCTATAGAAGACAGGATCTCCTTCAACCTCGGCTAGAGATAAGATCTCTCCCGAGCGATCGAGCCAACCTCGGCTAGAGATAAGATCTCCCCCGAGCGCCCGCAACAACCATGGCCGCAGGAGATAAGATCTTCTCCGAGGGTTCGAGCCGACCTCGACCAAAGATAAGATCTGTTTTGAGCGATCGAGACAACCTCGGCCAGAGATAAGATCAGAGACAACCTCGGCTAGAGATAAGATTTCTTTCGAGCGACCGCATCAATCTCGGTCAGAGATAAGATCTCTCCCCAAGCGATCGAGACAATCTCGGCTAGAGATAAGGTCTCTCTCAAGCGACCGCGTCAACCTCAGCCACAGATAAGATCTCTCCCGAGCGACCAAGACAACCTTGGTCAGAGATAAGATCGGAGACAACCTCGACTAGAGATAAGGTCTCTCCGAGCGATCGCGTCAACCTCGATCAGAGATAAGATCTCTCCTGAGCGACCGAGACAACCTCGGTTAGAGATAAGGTCTCTCTTGAGCGATCGCGTCAACCTCGACCAGAGATAAGATCTCTTCCGAGCGACTGAGACAACCTCGACCAGAGATAAGATCAGAGACAATCTCGCCCAGAGATAAGATCTCTTCCGAGCAACCGCATCAACCTCGGCTAGAGATCAGATCTCTTCCGAGCGTCCGTATTAACCTCAGCTGCAGGAGATGAGATCTCCCCCGAGTTGACCTCGACTATAAGAGAGGAGATCTCCCCCGAGTCAGCCTCGGCTGCTGGAGACAATATCACCCCCGAAGAGCTCAACCTCCGACCTCGATCGTAGGAGACGAGATCTACTTCAACCTCGACTGAAGATAAGATCTCCCTTAGGCTTCAACTTTAACATCAACTTTGGTTGGAGATGAGATCTCCCCCGAGCTTTAACCTGAACCAGCATGGAGCTCAGAAGAGAACTTCAGTAGTCGCCTTTTCTGTACTCCCTTCCTTCAAGTTTCGAACTCGAAAGTGGGAGGACTATTGTTGGGGATAAACTCCGCTCCTGCCGAAGTCTAATTCGATACTCAGCCTAATGCAACCGATAGCCACGAAAAAGCTTCAACGGACGGATCTTAGCCGAACTCCTTCAGCCGACTGAACTCCTCAGCGGCTGAGCTCATTCGAACTCCCAACGGTCGGACCTTAGCCAAACTCCTTCATCCGGCCAAACTCCTCAGCGATCGAGCTTCAATCGGACTCCCATGAGAGCCGAACTCCCTCCACGCTCTTTCAGCCAGAGGCTTGCGGGATCCGAACTCCCTCCAAGCTTTCCTTTCGATCAAACTTCTTCAGGAGCCAAACTCCTCCTAGACATTCCCTTCATCCGATCGAACTCCTCAGCGGTCGAGCTTTAGCCGCACTCCTCTAGCCAGACACCTATGAGAGCCAAACTTTTTCCGCACTCCTCCGACCGAACTCCTTCTAAGCTTCCCCTCGGTCGAACTCTTCCAAGAGTCCGAACTCCTCTGAAATTGATACATACCGAAGTCCACCGATCAATGCCTTCTTTCTCAGAGCCACGGCTATTAAATCTGGATGAATGGTCACCATCAGTCTGCCACAGATGGTGCCTCCTTTCATGACTGACTCCACCAGATCTCGAGCAACCCACCACTATCGAACGGTATGGCTATCACTATCAGTCTGACGATACCATCCTTTCTGCATCAAATTCCGTGCAGCCTCGAGCGGCCCACCACCAAGCGATATGGCCGCCATCATCAATCAAGCTCCATCTATAAAAGAAATCCTCCAGATATATTTTCTCTAAGCTCTAAGCTCTCCTCTCCCCTCTAAAACTCTAAGCTCACTTCTTATTATTGAACACTCCATTTCTGTTGGTCAGAAGAGCTGATTTGATCATCGGAGGGTCCTGCAGGAGCCACCCCCACCAGCTCCAAACGAAATTTTATTTTGCAAGTCACCGATGGCGACCTCATCCTCCTCCACTCTAGCTAGATCCGACAACAACCAGATTCTGCACCAACAGTATACATCAAAATTAATCAATCATACCAATATATGAGAACATTAAAAGGTATCTTAAGTAAAGATATAAAACCATAATGATATATCTTTAGAAATAATAAAATTAATTAAAATAACTTTAACAAACTTTGATAGTATGATGTGAGGAAGGTTTAGATTATACCAAACATTATCACCCACCCAATTTCATTTTTAAGATATTTATCTATAATAATTTTTTCTCTTTATTTTATTGAATCCTTGGTATACCTACAGAATCATTGATTAGTTTCTGGTACACAAGTTATCTTAGATCCATAGAAATTAGAGCTCATGGTTTCTTTAGAAATCCAAATTTGTTTAATAGATTTTTCATCATTTCTCTTAATGTCATATTCAAAAATTTTGTGGCCAATTATATTATATTTAAAATATTTAAATGAATGATTCTCAATTGAAGCTTTGTTGAACATGTTTTTGATAAACTTTTATTTTCTTATTAAATTATAATTAATTTTAAATTTGTCATAAGTAGCTCTTTGATTATTTAAAATGGCTTGAAGCTTTTTAGATCTAATTATAAACTTTTGAAGTATGAACTTCAAGTTTTCAATCTTTTTTTTAATTTAATATTATTTTTAATTTTTTTAAAAAATTAAAAAAAATTAACTAAAGATTTTTCAGATTTCAAGAATTTATCTTTCTCATCCTCTAAAGACTTTTGTGATTTTAAAAGTTTTTTTCAACTAATTTTTTTTAGATTTTGCAAGATTTTTCTTTTTCTTAGTTAAAGCTTCAATTTATTTCAAATTTTTTTTTCTTTGATCATATTTTTTTATATTTTTTAAAAAATCATATTTTTCACTCAAAATTTTATCTTTTTGTTCAACCAAAGAAAGATTAGATTTTTTAAGCTCTTTATTTTATAGCCTTATCTTTTTATATTCATCCATTAACTTATTAAAGGCTTTATATAATTCGTTAAAAGTAAATTCAAAGTGTTCATGATATACCTCATCATTTTAAGCCATGAAGCAACAGCTTACTATACCTTTCTTCTCTTTCTCATTCTTTTCTTTATCTTACTCCCCCTTAATCATTATTCTCTTTTTTTTGTTTATTCTTCTTTTTCTTCTTTTCATCTTTATGGGACATGAGACATAGGTTGAAACGAGCTTTCTTCTTTTTACGAGAGCTTGATTCTTTTTTTTGATATGCTCTTTCATAAGTCATTTTTAATTTCTTCCATATTTAATTTACTGAAATACGTAAACAAATTTCATTAAACTCATTTAAGTCCAAAGAGCAATAAAGCATATTCATAGCCTTAATATTTAGTTGGATTATTTTTTTATCAACAATCAATGTATTATATGTATGTGGGCTATTGATAATAATCTTCCATAAATTATAGTCATGTGCTTGTATGAAGATTTTTATCTTAGCTCTTCAATAAGTAAAATTTGAGCTATTAAAAAATATGGATCGATCAATGAAATGGCCTTCATTAAAAAAAATTCTATTTTGGATTGCTAAGATCTTTAACTCTTGACCATTAGGTTAATAATTAATAATAGAGCACCTGCTTTGATATCACTTATTGTCTAAAAATAGCAACCTAAGAGGATGGATGAATTGGGTTCTCATAAAATTTTAACCCTAATTAAACTTTAACAAGTATGTGCTTTAAAAGTTATCTAAAGAATATGGCAAAAATATTATGTGTAATATAAATAGTAGCGGAATTAAATCATACAAATTGCTAACTAACAAGTAAAATCAAGCAAGCCAAGCATAGCATGTAAAGTAAGCACAAGAAGGCACAACAAATATACTAAATTTATAATGGTTCGGAGCAACCTACTCCTACGTTCATTCTCCAAACTTTTCTTAAAAATTTTAGTATAATTCTTCCTTGATTTTTGGGCTCACAAACTAATTCAGTTGATTTTCACAGAAGCACCAACTAAAATCTTACACCATTAATTTTCTAGATTTACTAACAACTTGATTTTTCAGACTAACCAACTAAAATCAATACAACATTCAATTACAGACTTAGACCGGCCTAAACTCCAAGTTTCTTTCTCTCAAATAAACTTGTATAAAAATAAAAATATAAGTATAAATTTCAGTATAAAATAAAAAATTAAAATTAAAATTTTTTGAAGTTCAAAAAAACTGCTATTAAATTACTCAAATGATGCTTCAACTTCTTTTCTTGATGTTTGAGAGGATGTGAAAGATGATGAAGATAATTTTTTTTTGAAAGCTCTCTAATTTGAAGCTTGATTTCTCTCTTTTCTTCTCTTTTTTTTAAATATTTAATAAATCTCTAAATTTGAATTATATATACTTTCTATCTACTTTTTTTTTCTTTTGAATACTTTTTAATCTTTAATCAATGTTGTAGGATAAATAGTAGCCATTTATAATTATTAAAGAGCATTTATTGAGCATTAAATACATCAAAAATGAGTTAAAAAATTAGTCATTATGGATATTTTCGTCGTAGAGGTTGTGATCGTCCCCTAGCACAGAATTCAATTCATAGATCATCCCCTGCAATAGAACAAAAATATCTATTTTTATTTTTAGATGATAAAACAGCAAAAATCAATCCTACGATCATCCTTTTTTTATATGCCACTCAAAAGCGAACGTGCGACCGCCCATTGCAAAAGAGGATGATCTAGAAATTATCATTTTTTTGTCCAAACATATTTTTTTTCATTTATTGACTTCTGAATCTTTCTAATACCTTCAAAAATTTTGAATTTCTCTCTAATACTCTTGAAACTTCTAAAAAATATTATCTTGATCTCCAACTTAATGAAATTATAATTTTATCCTTCTCCTAGCATTTTATCAATTCAAAAATTTTGAGCATTCTAAAATACATATTTAAATTTTTTTAAAAAATAAAAATTATTGATACTTCTATTAAATATTTTATAATCATCAAAATTAATTTTTAAAATAATAAATCTTACCGTACCTTAAATCCATAAATCATGCCCAAGGTGAAGGGCATCTCCTGTCATCTCAAGTTGATGCGAACACTAACAAACCCTGCAACCATTCCTGCTTATTGGTAATTACCATTCCACCGAAAAATTTTCTTGCTTCTGGACTCTCCTTTGAAACGAGGGATTATTCCAATCTTACAGCGACCCAATTAGTGAAAAAAACAATTGAATTTTCACGCTACAAAATGAAGCCTTGACCTATATTTTCCACACAATTGACCCACTCTTCTCTTGCAATCTGCCTCCTGTCACTTGGAAAACGTAGCCGAAAGAAAATTATTTTCTACCACAATCCAGCCCAGCTCATGAACTTCTTCACCTCATCACAACAATCCAAAGTGCTATGGGACATCGGTTTCTCCATTCCAGACTGCATCCTCCATGCGGTATCTAGCAAACAGGACACAAGCCATGCCATGGTCGTGACTGCTTGGACTGTCGCCCAACGGTTCCATAGTACAAAGTCCTCCGACACCCCAAAAAAAATCTTTAGCTGTGTCAAATTAATCCTCCAAGGTAGAGACCCCGGTGAACAATCATCCCATTGAACGAGGCAGGTAGGCCCTGCTAGATGCCGCTGAAGCAATCTTTCTTACGGACCGTGGAGGAAGTGGCAGATGCCCTTCAATTGGCGGGTGTCAGTCCTGCCGATGTCCACTGCAATGCGGGTATGGGCTATGTCAAGTGGGTAAATGATGGCTAAGGTTGTGCAGCCAGCTGCAGCCCCTGCCAGCAAGTTGGCAGCTGTGACTGATGTCCAACAGCCATCTACTGAACCTTCTCCGCCTTTCCCACATTTTCCTGTACAGATTCTGAAAGAGTGATAACAAATTACACTGGAAAAACGAGCAGGACCTTACGTACCAGTTAGCTTGCTAACACAACAACTAGACTACCCAATATACAAGTACACAACCAAACAGTTGGTTCCAAATGCAAGAGGAATGCAGTTAGAGAGCAATCATGGATGGCAGTACGTTGTTTATTTTATACAGGTATAACTGGTGCAAAGTAGTACAGTAGTCCATATGCTAAGCTGGCAATAGCAGAAGTTGCTGATAGCGGCAAGGTCCGAGCACATTTGCAGTTCTGCATCATATATTTGCATTATCATAGACAAGCTCAGCATATACAAATTATGGTCAGAAACGGTCTGCCATGCTTAACTATTCATCAGATATACTAACATAACACTAACACGAAAACACATCAATAACAATAATAACAATAACAATAACAATGATAATAAAAATAAAATTTGCACCACCAGTCATGACCTGAGCATCTTACAATGCATGGGACAGAATTTCATCACAAAACAATTCACCGTATCCATATAATGAAACTATCCATCTTTATTGACATTCCAATTTAAGGCGATTAAATGTTGTAGACAGTCAATTCTATAATCAGATTGTCCATAACATATTCAGTATTTTGGATACAAGCACATTTTCTATACCTACATTTGTAGCTCAATTCTCTCCTAGCTATCTACCTCAATATGTGCAATTATTATGACACAAATTTTAAACATTATTAAGTAGCTCGATAGGACTGGGATTAGGCATTTGCATCAAGTAAACATGAACTTGCATTGTGAGATTATTCTTTAAAAAAAAAAAAATCATCAAAAAAGAGAGGAAATAACATAAATAACAACATTAGCAGAATTCCTTGATGAAACCTAGTTACTGGTGCAAAAGAAGCTACATTATCATACGTGAAAATATTCTAACAAGACATGATATTCTAGAGCAACTGCAGAAGTGAGTGGCCGACCACCAAGGAATTTAGCATGGTGTCAGAATAGTTGGAGGCAGCTTATCATAAATAATCCAAATTTGTCATACAGGAGGAGGATAAATCATGATCACAATTGCATCATGGATCATTTTGGCCTCGATAAAGTTTTGATTAGCACTCCTTCAAGTCAAGTACTACAAGATTTCCTACATTAATTATGGTCATAGTGAACTTGTCTTTTCTACATTCTACCATATCCTAGTCCAATTTTGTGAATACTTGATTAACTAACTTTAGATATGACACCTTTCCTCTGGCCTACTCACTGGTGGACCTTTTTTTTTTTCCCAGTGTGCATTTTCAAGCTTTAGATCACCACAATAGATGATGAGAAAACAGGCCTCAAAAATGTTATTCCCTCAACTAGTACATGAAAGTGATTTGCAAAGTCAATAATTTGTTTACATTGAACGTGCAGTCAATCACTCCTTCCAATTGACATAATTAACAGCAGGAAGTAAAGCATTCTGTTCATATAGATAAAACACAAAATATAGAAATATGCTTCCAGCAGAACAGTACATTGGTCTTCCTCCATAAAATTTAAACAGAAGATTAATCTTTGTTTGTCAATCTTTGTTTCGTCAAATTGATGACAATTTGGATGAATCCTTCTCGATTGTCAAGGCCTCCAAATTGTCTGGTTATAGAGGATCGACTAACTAATTTCTCTCTATTATCTTTTAACTTTCATAGAACATCCATTTACACACTCAAAAATCCTTAAAATAATTAGCTAATTTGCATTCTCAAGTTCTAACCTTATCTTTCTAATTCCACCCAAGGCTATCACATGCTAATTACAAAAATGTTTGCATGCAACTCACTTTATCCTGCTGGGCTATGAAGACAACTCAAGTGTCATACAACCTTGCCAACTGAGATGATGTCTATTTCTATAAAGCCCTAACCAAGTAATGACCTCAAAATATTAAAAATAAAATACAAGTTATCACACTAGCAAGCAAGGTTTAAAGTAATAGTATCGATACCCATATCAGTACCTTAATGATATGGTACAGTATTGTATTGACACACAACAGCTCTTGGTTCTGAGACAGCTAGATAGGTGAATTACCATTTGTTGGTATGGTACCAGAATGGGGGACAATACTGGCATGGCATGATCTAGTAACCAGTATGCACAGCAACTGAAATCCTTGCTAGCAAGTCTAGAATATAATGACTTCTAGAAGTTCTTGTTCTATCTTAAAGCGTGACCAAAAACACATCCCAATAAGAACTATGACTGTCTTGGCCCAAAATAACAGCTCATTTGGATTTTTTACTAGATTCCTTGGACTAAAATTACCATACACGGAAACCATTTCCCATTTCCCTTTTTCAATACTATTAACCTTCTACTGTAAAACTTTTATTCACCAAATTCCTTTAATCAAAGAACTTGTTGGTGCAGAAATCCGTCTTCGTCGGAGGTCGCCGGAGTCGAGGCCGCTGAGGTCGCCGCCAGGGATCTGCAAAACGAAGTCCCGTCCGGAACCGGTGGGAGGTGGCTCCGGCAGGACCCTCCGATGGTCAAGTTAGTTTCCAGCCAACAGGAATGGAGTGCTCGGAATGAATTCCGGAGCTTAGAGATGAGGAGGAGAGCTTAGAGAATCGAGAGTTCAGAGAGCTTAGCCTTGACGTATGGAGGGTCCTTTGTAGGCGGAACTTAGTTGATGGCGACAGCCATATCGTCGCATGGAGTTCGGTACGGAGAGGATGGCGTCGTCAGGCGGTCGGTGATGGCCATACTGACAAGTCGTGGGCCGCATGGAGTTTGGTACGGAGAGGATGGCGTCGTCCGGTGGATCGTGGGAGCCATACTGGCACGTCGTGGGCCGCATGGAGTTCGGTACGGAGAGGAAGGCATCGTCCGGTCTCGCGACAGTTCGTCCAGAGGAGTTCGGACTTGTAGGAGAGTTCGGCTGAAGGAGAAACCCGGGAGGAGCTCGGCCGCTGAGAGGTTCGGCCGGCTGTTGGACTTCGGCTGAGGCTTGGACACTTGAGAATTCGGTAGGAGCTCGGTCGGCCGAAGTTCGGTGAGGGCGACCGCTGAGGAGTTCGGCCGAGGGGCGACCGCTGAGGAGTTCGGCCGAGTGACGACTGCTGAGGAGTTCGGGCTCTGAGTGGGCTTGGGGATTCCGCTAAAGCCCGTCCGCTGAGGAGTTCGGCCGCTGAGAGGACTTCATTGAAGCTCGGCCGCTTGAAGTCGGTCCGAAGGAGTTCGGCCGTGGGGAGTCCGAAGGAGTTCGGCCGCCCAGGAAGTTCGGTCTCGACGCTGGGAGTCCGGAAGAAGCTCGGGAGCTGACCAGTTCGGCCTGCTGGAAGGAGCTCGGCCGCTGGGAGTTCGGCTGAAGCCCGTCTGCCGAAGCTCTTCCGCGGCTACTGGTTACATTAGGCTGAGCGTCGGGCCGGGCTTCGGCAGGAGCGGGATTTATCCCCAACAGTAGCCCCCCACTCCCGAGTTCGAAATTCGAAGGGAGTACCAAAACGGGCGACTGCCGAAGTCTTCTTCCAGGCCCCGCGTTTGTCGCGGCTGAAGCTCGGGGGAGGTCTCTTCTCCAGCCAAGGTTGACGCTGAAGTTGAAGCTGAGGCTTAGGGGAGGCCTCCTCTCCAATTGATGTTTGGAGTTGGAATGGAACTCGTTCCCAGCTAAAGTCGATGAAGCTGATGTTGAAGCCGAAGTAAATCTCGCCCCCTGCGGTCGAGGTCGGAGTTGAGCTCCTCGGGGGTGACATTGTCTCCATCAGCTGAAGTTGACTCGGGGGGACCTCCTATTCCGCGGCCGAGGTCGTCGCGGTTGCTTGGGGGAGATCTCGTCTCCTGCGCCGAGGTTGATGTGGGCAATCTCCGCAGCCGAGGCTTGCCGTAGTCTTTGAGGCTCGGTCTCGAGTCTTGCTCACGTCAGGACGGGGTTCCCCTTCTGTTCCTAATGGGCTGTGGGGGCACATGGGGACCGTCGTCCTCGCCTCTCCCCCATCTCGTTTTAAGGTGAACGAGGCCTTCGACTTTGCTCGCGTTAGGACGAGGTTCTCCTCCTGTTCCTAACGGGCTGTGGGGGCACATGCGGACCGTCGTCCGAGCCTCTCCCCCCATCTCGTCTAAGGTGAACGAGGCCTTCGACTTTGCTCGCGTTAGGACGAGGTTCTCCTCCTGTTCCTAACGGGCTGTGGGGGCACATGCGGACCGTCGTCCGAGCCTCTCCCCCATCTCGTCTAAGGTGAACGAGGCCTTCGACTTTGCTCGCGTTAGGACGAGGTTCTCCTCCTGTTCCTAACGGGCTGTGGGGGCACATGCGGACCGTCGTCCGAGCCTCTCCCCCCATCTCGTCCTAAGGTGAACGAGGCCTTCGACTTTGCTCGCGTTAGGACGAGGTTCTCCTCCTGTTCCTAACGGGCTGTGGGGGCACATGCGGACCGTCGTCCGAGCCTCTCCCCCCATCTCGTCTAAAGGTGAACGAGGCCTTCGACTTTGCTCGCGTTAGGACGAGGTTCTCCTCCTGTTCCTAACGGGCTGTGGGGGCACATGAGGACCGTCGTCCTCGCCTCTCCCCCCATCTCGTCCTTTGGTGGAACGAGGCCTTCGACTTTGCTCGCGCTTAGGACGAGGTTCTCCTCCTGTTCCTAACCGGCTGTGGGGGCACATGAGGACCGTCGTCCTCGCCTCTCCCCCCATCCCGTCCTTCGTGGACGGGGCCTTCGACTTTGCTCGCGCTAGGACGAGGTTCTCCTCCTGTTCCTAGCCGGCTGTGGGGGCACATGAGGACCGTCGTCCTCGCCTCTCCCCCCATCCCGTCCTTCGTGGACGGGGCCTTCGACTTTGCTCGCGCTAGGACGAGGTTCTCCTCCTGTTCCTAACGCGGCTGACTGCTTCTTCCCTGTCATCGCATAGTTTTCGCATCCAGAAATGATTTTATTGAGAGGGGAGAGTTTTACCGAGGAGAAGCTGATCGCAGCGCATTTTCGTTCGAGGGTTGTCGGGGTGTTGTTCCTCGGAGTTCCCTCGGGCAGTAAGTCCCGTCCAGACGACCTCCTCTATCTCATGCCGGCCTTCTTAATTTGGAACATGCTTCTCTTGACTTTGTCGCTGGGGGACGACAATCACCGATGTAGCTAGCTCCTAGCTCCTCCCCGGGGTGGCGTTGATGACGCCGCGAGATGGCCGACCTTCTTGTTTTTTCTAGTTACGGCAGCACCTTTAGCCGATCTTCTCCTGCTTCAGACCGGCATCGGAGGAATTTATCCCGTCGTCCCTTTTTGACGAGCTCTTCAATCTCGTCTTGGAGCTGAACGTATTCCCCAGTGTCGTAGCCGTGGTCGCGATGGTAGGAACTTTACTTGCTTCGATCGCGCTCGCCGAGAATTCGAGTTAGAGGAGCGGGGAGGATTTCTTCGCGCCCTTCTATTAGGGCTTCCTTTGTAGTGAGCTCGAGAAGTTCGGGCTTCGCTTGCGCGGAGCTTCATTCCGTTTTCCCGCGAAATCCGTAGGAGAACTTCATGCTTTTTTGTCCGGACTTCCTTGCTCGCAGGGAGGGGGTCGGCTTTGCTTGCCCGAATTTTATTGCACTTCCAGTGAATTCGTTGTAGCGACGTACTCGAGGGGGAGTTCGGCCTCGATCGCCCCTGGGGCGGTCTAGAGCACGGCCGAACTTCATTTGGGGTGATCTGCTGCGGAGTTCGGCCTCCTCTATGCCGAATCTTCATTTGCGGGAGAACTTCGTTCCGCCACTGCTTGCACCGAACTTTACTGTGATGGTGGAGTTCGGCCTCACTTGCGCCGAACTTCATTGATGAGCTTCAAAGGGAGAGTTCGGCCTTGCCGAACTTCATTTTGATGATGACCTGAGGAGTTCGGCCTTCCGCCGAACTTCATTCCGCGGGAGAACTTTCCTCCATCCTCATGCCGAACTTCATTCCGCGGGGAACTTTGCTCCGCCCTCGCTTGTGCCGAACTTCATTCCGCGGGGGGCTTCGTTCCGTCCTTGCTTGCGCCGAACTTCATTTGGAGGTTGAGCTGAGGAGTTCGGCCTTCCGCCGAACTTCATTCCGCGGGAGAACTTCGTCGGTGAGCTGATGAGCTGATGAGCTTCAAGGTGGAGTTCGGCCTCACTTACGCCGAACTTCGTCGATGAGCTTCAAAGAGAGTTAGGCCTTGCTCCCGTCGAACTTCGTCCGTTCTCGCTTGCGTCGAACTTCACTCGGATGAGGAGCCTCAAAGGGAAGTTCGGCTTTGCTTCGTGGTGGAGTTCGGCTTGTCCTGAGCGATGAGCTTCGAAGGGGGAGCTCGGCTTCGCTTCCGTCGTACTTCATTGATGATCTTCCAGCGGGAGTTCGGCTTCGCTTCCGCCGAACTTCATTCCGACGATGAGCTTCGAAGGGGAGTTCGGAAACATGGCCGAGCTTCTGTCTGCTTCCTTTCTTCGGCTGATCTATCTAGCCTGCCGATTAGCCGCTTGCCGCTGACTTCACCGTCCTTGGCCTCAAAAGCCTCCTCTGCCCGGGCATAATTTTCGGCCCGAGCCAGCATGTCGGCAAAATCCCTGGGAGGCTTCTTTTCCAGGGAGAACGATAGATTGTTCTTCTGAAGGCCGCTTTTGAGAGCGGCCATGGCGACCGACTGGTCCATGTCCCGGACCTCTAGCGCAGCAGTATTGAATCGGAAAATGAAAGTCCGGATGAATTCCCCCTCTTTCTGCCTGATGGCCATTAGGAAGTCCGAACTTCGACGTGGGCGCCGACTACTGACGAAATGGGCCGCAAATTGTTGACTCATTTGATTGAACGACAGGATGGTACTCGGCTTGAGCGCCGAGTACCAGTTCCTAGTGGCTCCTTTAAGGGTAGAGGGGAAAGCCCGGCACAGGATGGCGTCTGGCGCTCCATGGAACAGCATCGTCGTCCGAAAGGCTTCCAAGTGGTCGGCTGGGTCGGTGGTCCCATTATAGCTCTCGAACTGTGGGAGCCTGAAGTTCGGCGGGACCGGTTCCTGCATGATTTTCTGTGAGAAAGGAGGATCGGTTCGGATCTCGTTACTGTATGAGAAGGGAGCGTGGCGGAGTTCTTCGATTCGTCGGCTCATTTCTAAGAGCCTTCAATCCAGAAGATCTTCACGGTCCCTTATCTCCAAAGTCTTCCTGCTAAATGGGTGCAAAGCTTCTCCCTGGGACGAGCCGCGGTTCGAACAAGGGCTCCCCTTCCGTTGCCTTCCTTTTTCGGGGATTGGAGGTCGAGTAGCCCATGTCGATTGCCTCCGGACTGGACCACGTGGCTCTGGAGAATCCTGCGCTAGTTGAACTGGTACGGCGGCCTGCTGGTGCATGGCCTGCACCGCCTGAACTGCCTCAGTGAGGCCACGAACCTGCTGGACGAGCAGGTTGAACTGTTCAGCGTCCACCGCGGCCACAGACCGATCCTGGACCGCCGGGGCCGGAGCGGGAGCGGACGGACTCGGACGGGATCGGGCTGCGGAGGCCGCCGATCTCCGGGTGGAGGCTCTCCTGGGGGGCATCATTTTCCGTTGGAAGGGAATTTGAATTAAGAGGAAGAGAGATTTCTCGAGCACTCCTTTAAGAACAAAGGCACACCGACTTCCTTTAAGAGGGAAATCTTTGCCGGTAGGCCCTTCCTCTAGCGCCAATCTGTTGGTGCAGAAATCCATCTTCGCCGGAGTCGAGGCCGCTGAGGTCGCCGTCCGGGGACCTGCAAAACGAAGTCCCGTCCGGAACCGGTGGGGGGTGGCTCCGGCAGGACCCTCCGACGGTCAAGTTAGTTTCCAGCCAACAGGAATGGAGTGCTCGGAATGAGTTCCGGAGCTTAGAGATGAGGAGGAGAGCTTAGAGAGTCGAGAGTTCAGAGAGCTTAGCCTTGGCGTATGGAGGGTCCTTTGTAGGCGGAGCTTAGTTGATGGCGACAGCCATACCGTCGCATGGAGTTCGGTACGGAGAGGATGGCGTCGTCAGGCGGTCGGTGATGGCCATACTGACAAGTCGTGGGCCGCATGGAGTTCGGTACGGAGAGGATGGCGTCGTCCGGTGGATCGTGGGAGCCATACTGGCACATCGTGGGCCGCATGGAGTTCGGTACGGAGAGGAAGGCGTCGTCCGGTCTCGCGACAGTTCGTCCAGAGGAGTTCGGACTTGTAGGAGAGTTCGGCTGAAGGAGAAACCCGGGAGGAGCTCGGCCGTTGAGAGGTTCGATCGGCTGTTGGACTTCGGCTGAGGCTTGGACACTTGAGAATTCGGTAGGAGCTCGGTCGGCCGAAGTTCGGTGAGGGCGACCGCTGAGGAGTTCGGCCGAAGGGCGACCGCTGAGGAGTTCGGCCGAGTGACGACTGCTGAGGAGTTCGGGCTCTTGGGAATTCCGCTAAAGCCCGTCCGCTGAGGAGTTCGGCCGCTGAGAGGACTTCATTGAAGCTCGGCCGCTTGAAGTCGGTCCGAAGGAGTTCGGCCGTGGGGAGTCCGAAGGAGTTCGGCCACCCAGGAAGTTCGGTCTCGACGCTGGGAGTCCGGAAGAAGCTCGGGAGCTGACCAGTTCGGCCGCTGGGAGTTCGGCTGAAGCCCGTCTGCCGAAGCTCTTCCGCGGCTACTGGTTACATTAGGCTGAGCGTCGGGCCGGGCTTCGGCAGGAGCGGGATTTATCCCCAACAGAACTCATCCTAAGAACTGAATAACCAGATCACATAGCTTAATTCCAAGTGCATCCGACAGATTATTATTGGCAAATGGTTTCAGG
The DNA here is from genome assembly GCA_006176705.1 of Cocos nucifera. Lineage (NCBI taxonomy): Eukaryota > Viridiplantae > Streptophyta > Magnoliopsida > Arecales > Arecaceae > Cocos > Cocos nucifera. The sequence continues at coordinate 2,760,875 of QRFJ01000030.1, forward strand.
ATGGGTAAATAATGATTTGCCCAACATTAAGCATGTCCAGATTGTCAGGACATATTGAGCAATTTGACCCAATGTTCCTCAATCAAACATTTGCAAACATCATTTCTTATAAACTATTTCACTTATCATGTAAGGTCTAGCTTTTTTCAAGTAGTCCATTAATTCAAGTTAATCTGGATTTCAAACATATGAAGCTAAGAACCAGATTCATCTGGATTTTCAGTCAAAGCATGTTAACCTTGACCACTTTTTTCTTCAGTCAAAATTAAAGCCCTAAGACTGATCAAATAAATTGTCATCACAACACGGCAATCTGGAAAAAATATCTATTGTCAGGATCCACACAACCCTGCTTTCATTGGAGAACTACAGTTGGAAATTATTGTAGTTCTGAGGAAAATCTAACATTAGCGATGGTCCTCTGCTCAATCTTATTCTGCTTCTTGCTTGCATGAGTCATACTTGTCCGCACAAAGATGGTTTTGCATGTACATAGATGTGTTGTGATGTCTTTTTCATCTTGATAGGTGATATAGGTAATAATGTATAGATTGAAAGAAGAGATACAAAAGGCGAAATACCTTAAGCATCAAAGATTCACTATGCAATCCCTCATGTATCTCATTAAAACAATACATGAAAGCCCTTATATTTTGGTTTCCGACATTGTTGCAACTAGCTGCAAATTCAAAATACAACAAGTTAAATGTTTGAAAATCCTAAATATTTTATTTTCTACAAAAAAATCAATAAATCTTTAAAAGCAGTAGGCAGTTGGAAAAAACACTAGAAATTTTAGCACTAATTATTCATCCTAGTCTCAGCTGTTTAGATGTTTACTACTTTAATACTTAGATAATATAATGGGTAAAAATGAAGAGAAAGCCTCAGATACAACCCGATTTAACCCAAAGAACCCGGGCCTGGCCGACCTGTAGATAGAGGTGAATCAACCAGCCTGCATGGGATAAACTCCATTCTGAAAAGAATCTATGGAGTAGCATATGCAGCCAGTAGGTGTGTGCAGTCCCTAGCCACCGAACATGGGGCCCAACCAGCTCTTATATGCAGATGGGGTGCATGGTGGGCACTCAGTTGACCCACAAAAACCTGAGTGCCCATATATGCAGCCTAAGCAGATGGGTGTCGGGCAAAGTGGGTTAGGTGCAGACCAGATCATGTCCATGTTGAATACAAGGTTTACAATCTCTCATTAAGAGTAATAAACTGTAAAGTATAATCTATATCAGAGGATGAAGGAGTTGATGGTGGTGAGCAATCTTTGATGGTAAATGATGAGTGGCAAGAGCTGATGGACAAAGGAGAAGCAACAAATTCTACTCCTTTTTTTCCTCCTCTCCTCCCCTCTACAATATTCCACTTCCAACAGGTAGACTCTTTGTTTCATTTAGATGATTCCATTGCATATCACAAACCTCGAGCAAAGGTTTCAATCTTTATCTGCAATAATGTTTACAACATTAATAATGACTAGGAATTTAGACAACTTACCAAGAAGACCAGTGTTAGCCTTGTTATTATTACACCCTCATTCATCAGTAGTTGTTTATTAATTTGATGTGAAAGTTGTCTTTCTACAAAGTTCACCTGAAGTAGGAGAGACACAACTTCACTCACATTTCAATTTTGTATGTTTGACATTTTTGTTGTCATATATGGCCTCAATGAATTCTGATGCATGGTTTGGAAGTTCAATGAAGCTGATCTAGCACCCAATTTGATGTGTCATGAATAAGACCATGCTTGGTTTGTCCACAGAGGTATTCTTCCATGTTTAACATATCAAAAGGCTCCTATTCCATTTGTGGCAGGTTTTTGGAAGTTTTTAGAAGAGGCAGAAAAGTTGGTAAAACCAATCATTTAGCAAATCAATCTTTTGTCCACAAATCTTCATCAATAGGGAGTCCTATCATCTTTCTCATGAAGATGTCAATTCAATTTGAAAGTTATTACCCACTATCACAGGACATTTTCATTCATTTCTGCTTGCCCTAATTTGAGTCAAAAACCATCTCCAAGATTTGCATAGTTACAGCAAAAACACAATCAGCTCTGGATGTTTTCACTCGTAATTTTTTGTGCTATTAGTGAAATTTCTTTTAAGACTGCAAAGAAATCAGTTGGTAATTCTCTGTTCTTGTTTTAAAAACTATAAATAGGCATTCACTCCCTCAACAATATGGTTTTGGGTTCCCATCAAAGAATTCAGTTACAACAAAATGAGGCTTTAGATAATAGTTGCAGACCGAGGTGGAGATACACAATTCTTCATGTCATAAATAGTTTCTTATAAAATCATTCCATTATAAACAACTCTCTTGAGTTGATCTCCATGTGGAAATAATCTTAATCCTAAAACCAAGCGCCACCAACTTTGGCACTATCATTAATGCTTTTCTCCACAAAGACTTCTAAGATACCACCTGAGATTGTCATTAAGCCCCTACATAAATAGATTCCCAAGAAAACATTTTCAAGAAACTTCCAAACATGTAATTCCTGTTTCTGACCAAAATCCAGTTCGCTTGATAGAGAGACTAGGAGAAAATAAAAAAAGTAATGCAAAGAAATGTCCAAGAACCTAATCTAGCGATTCAAGAACTCATCCACAAACAAATTTTGCTCAAAAAGATTAATTCCCACAAACATCAAGAATTCAAGAAACCTCTGAACATGTAATATCTAATGACATACAGGAAAATTAACATTAACTCCAAGAAACTTCTACAAGCACCGAATTCAGCGAATTAAGAACTCGTCCTCACAAACGAACAACACCCGAGACGAAGTCCCAAACACATCAAGAATTCAAGATCGCAGGCATATGAAGAAATTTAGATACTAACGCAAGCAACCGCACACAAGAAACAGCAAGAGAGCGAGAGAGCGGAGGCATACCTTGAGGGAGAAGTTGAGGGCGACGGAGGGGTAGTTGCGGAGGAGGCTGGTGCCATGGCCGCGCCAGAGGGAGGGGTAGTAGCGGCGGACGCTGGTGCCATGGCCGCGCCAGAGGGAGAGGACTCCCTCCTCTCGGACGGTGTGGAAGGCGCAGTCGACCATCCCCTGGAAGCGCTGCCGCCGCGGGTGGCCGAGCAGGGCGGCGTTGCTCTCCTGCGTCTGGAGCAGCAGCTTCGCCCGCTCGATCGGCACAACCGCCCCTGCCACCAGATCACCGTCGAAATGCCCCACCCACCTCGTCCTTCCTCCACCAGCGTCGCCCCCTCTCCGGCGAGGGTCTTGTCCGCCGTCGCCGCCGCCCTCATGTTCCTCTCTGCCGCCTTCTCCATTCCCTCCCCCCCCCCCCCCCCCTCCAACTCTCTCTCTCTCTCTCTCTCTCTCTCTCTCTCTCGTGTCGACATTAATGGCCCGCGCCCTCCGCCCTCCGAGACATTTCAGCGACGACCAGGCTCTGAGACTGCGAGCTCCCTCATCTCGCCGGGACGCAGTTGTATACATAGGCATGGACACGTGTGAAGGTGACGAGCGAAAGTTCGTCATCACCGACTAGCCCATCCTAAGAATGGCACGCTTCTGATTCGTTTGGACTCTGAATCTAAGGGTGGCGATGCTTAACCGTATAATATACATTTAGCTTATTTTAATAAACAAATCAGATTCGCATATCAATTTTTTAACTTATTTATTAAATAAAATTAAATTGAAATTACTAAAATTTTGATCTATTCTGTATCCGATCAAACTCCATTGCCACCCCTAAATATAATCCCATTCCCTCATCGTTTTTGGTTCCTGTACTGCTCTTGCCAACCGTCTTGCTGAACGAATAGAGGTACCAATTTCTTGCTTTCTTCTTTAAAAATCTAACATAAAAACATTAAATGAAATATAAAAATAGATGAGTCAGAAAGAACAAAAGGTGAAACAGCTGTCGCTACCACCTCTACATTGCCGTTGATCGGAGTACATGAGAGACAGCTTGTGATAAGAATACGATGATGATGACGATACAAGGCATAGGATGGAATGAGATACGCTCCACCTTGAGGCTCAAAGCATACATTTTTCACATGGAGGACAGCAAATGGCACCTTCATTTTGGAAATAATAACTCCAATATTGATTACTTTTTGGAATATGATAGATATACCTGATTCTCTTCGCTCTCACCCGGTTTCTTGCATGGCACGGCTACAGGATAGCGAGCACAGAGGGGGAATAGCGTAGCAGGGGGGCAGTGCAGTTGCCTACCACATGTGATATACCTTCCTAACCCACGAGGGCACAAGAGATGCCCGATGCCATCCGGCATGAGACGGACGGGCAGGCCAATAAGCCCTGGTCTAGCAAACAACAAGATGTTTTGAACCGAGTTTTATATATAAATGTGGCACGACGGAGAGAAAAAAGAAAAAGGAACATGCAAACAGAGATAATAATTGAATAATCAAGTAAAAGTCATACACGCCCGGTGAAGTTAAACGATGGGGCATAAGTCCCTGGAATGGTTATCCATATGTGTCAATGACCGGCTAGAAGTTGAAACGATCAAACTGCAAATAACCAAAGATGTTCAGACATGTAATAACTCAACTTCTAAGCTGATTGACATTCTGACAGACTCATCTTCTGTATAAAGTAATCACATGAACCAAACCAGAAGTGTCACACCATGATCCCCCTACTGCACCTGCAAACAATCGGGTACATCAATAAGGGCGGAACCTGTGCCCGCGGTTATTATCGTTGCTCTTCCGACCCCCACTAGAGCTGGATCCCCGATTACCGCCTTGCTGAGGTGCAACAACAGGTACTCCAGATTGTTGCCTGCACAATACATGGGTAATATATGAAACAAGACAGATTTTACTTGCGAGTTCGGACAGTATGATGCGAAATCTAGCTACTGTGGATCCGTCACATACACAGAATAACTAAACCCAGGTGCTTTGGCAACATAACAGTGCCCCACAGGCAGTGCAGTCTGAATCGCAGTCACAAGTAGGGCATTCAGAATTTAGTTAGCTAGGAGGAAAGATTCATTTTTTTTCAAAAAGAACCGAGTAGCCAATAAGTCCCAACAATTTCCTTCGCTAGCATATTAACAAAAAATAAAAAAAAAGTAAGAATTAGACATATCTGCACGCTAACTGACTCATGCAAAGACAATATGGAAGACAATGCCACATGCACACAGATTAACTAAATTGGTGCTTTGGCAACATCCGAGTGCCTCATATACTGTTGTCCAAATAACAGTCAGAAGGGCATTCAGAATTTAGTTAGCAAAGTGCAAAGGTTCAAATTTTTCAAAAAGAATGAAGTAGCCAATAAATCCAACAATTTTCCTCGCTAACATATTTAAAAAAATAACAAAAAGGTAAAAAAGATGTAAAAAAATTAGGCATATCTAAACACTGACTCTTGCAAAGACAATATGGACGACAATAACAACAAACTTTCAACGAGACCAGACTAGAAAAAACAGGAGATGAATTTGTAACATTTGAATATTTCACAATAATTCCTGTAATTTTTATGTTTTTTCTTCGATTCTTATATATTTTAATTTGTTATGGAATAGTTCAGGCTTCAGAGAATAATATATCAAATGATTAGACTGAATAACTCAAGAATTTTTCAACAGTTCACAGTAGAGATGGCGAAAAATTGACCCATCCTGAAAACAAGGCCCGACTCTCCCCTTCTTGGGTTGGGTTTGGGTCAAGGTTCTTTGGTTGGGGTTGGGAATGGGTCAGATTTTCTGACTCGAAATTTTAAATAAGCCAGTATGGTTCCTTTAACCTGACTGGGTCATGAAGGTAAAGTTCAATTTGGGTCAAAATAATTTAGATTGGGATAAGTCATAGCCTTGGATAAAACCTTTTCTGGGTGTTTGGTCTTTTTCTTGATACAATAGGTTTAAATCATTTTAGAACTTCGCCAGTAAGAACTGTAAATGTAGGTTTATTATGAAGTGAGTCCTGCAAAATCAATTCAGTTAGGGCAGTGGTGGGTATGCGTCCAAAGGTGTTGACCCGATGTCAGGTCAGGCCAGGCATGGGTTAAGGTTTTGTACGTTGTTGTCCTCACATGAACCAACCCCAATCCAACCCAAACCATTGCCACCCCTAATTCACAAAATAGTGTCGCCATGTCTGAAAGCCAGACTACATATCAAGAATCTCTAGGTCAATGCTCAAGCACCCAGGTTAAACAAACATGTTTTCATCTTCCGGAATGATAGATCTGCAAGGCCATGTAGATGAAAATACCAACATCAGGTTCAGAACAAATAGGACTGCACTGTGGGGCCCCTGACTGGCAGGTTAGGCAACCTACTAGTCCTTGGTGGGGGCCTTGCACAAAATCCAGGGACATGCAGTAGTCTATTCTAACAGTTTCACACCTAGAAGGTCAGATTAGTCCAAGCATCTAGAGTTTGTCTTTTTTCCCTTGTTTAAGTAGTCTCTTTAGCATGAGGAAGTTTCTGAAACATCAATGAAACAAAGCCTAGGATCTTTACTGTACTCACAATACATATCCAAGGCGCCCATCAGGTAATATCATTGGCACCATTGCCATGCCACCAGGGGTCTGCCCCCTTCCATAGATCATCGGCTGCAAGATAACCATCATAGCTGTATGATATCAATAAAAGGACTAGCAGAAATCACATAGATCGGTATAAAATTATCTTGCAGCAGCTGCCCAAATCTACCTTTGGAAAGAAAAAAGAAAAAGCATACCAACCTGTGCAAAGCCTGGTGCTAAAGCACCATAAGGCCCCATTACACCATATCCCATGCGAGGCGGGTAATTTGGCAGCAGAGGACCTTTTTGAGCATTGGATGCCATTTCACCTTTCTTATCAGCTGGAGGCTTTGCTAGAGAGCACTCAAGAACATCACCTATTTAAGTATAAACACAAGGAGAATCAGAATGAGCCATGAAGAAAAATTTATAGCCAGACATAACAAAACATGCAAAATAGCTAGCACCAATAATCACCATCAATTTCATATCTTTCAGTGTTCTTAAGTGCCTTCATGGCCATTGACCGCTCTTTAAAATGCACAAAACCAAACCTCTTCTCCTGGCCAGACTTTGCAGGAGGCAGCACCACCTTTGTAATTTCACCATGGTGTTCGAAGAGTTTTTTCAACTGATCTTGGCTGACATTCTTTGGCAAATTCTTTACATAAACTGCCTTTACCTGTAAAATTTTGATCAGCAGAGACATGTGACAGTGCTGAAGAAAGGTAGCCTGGCAAACAAAAGAAAAGAATGGCTGAGCTTAAGAAACTTAGTAGGATTAACTGAAACCTGAGAACTAGAAGAGGAATCCCCACTCCTAGGGTCAGCCCAGCTCACTGTAGGGGCATTGGTATCAAGCTTGAATTTTGGGGTTGACATCTTTGTTCTTGAATATTCCGCACATGCATGGTTATAATACTCGATGAATGCAAAACCACGATTACGGCTAGAATTTTGTGGATCCTGTATGGTAGACAAGTATCATATGCAGATAGCATTACAAATCACCCACTTTGATAACATAGACAGAAGCACATGCAAACATTGTTAAAAGATCGCTACAATAATTAAAGTGATACCAACGGTCATCAACAAAGTACCATGCTACTTAAACAATTATCAGCAGAAACCTAAGAACATTGGGCAAATGCAAGTGTCATGAAAGGGTGAAGCAATTACCTTCATCAGCTCCACGGTAGTGACCCCAGGGCCAACCTTCATCACAGCCTTCTTTAAATCATCCTCCACCCAGTTTCTAGGAATGTTGCCAATGAATAATCGATTTTTTGCTTGAGATGTCGAGCACTTAACCTTTTTCCCCTACAATACATTTGCATGCCCATAATAGTGTTCCGTTAAGAAAGCCACAAGAATTTGATAAAGTGACCACCTTACTCTTTCAGTTTATATAATTCTACTCCTTATTCTGTGTTTTGTTACAGTAAAGACCAAATAGTGTCATGAAAGCATTGCCTTCAACTTGTTTCAAATACTTCTTTTCTTAAATAACAGTTCAAATATTCTATCCTATGTATTCCATGCTCCAGCTAGTAGAATAAATATCCAGTGAGGAAAAATCAACTTGATAAAGATGACAGGCCCATTTTCTGTACTATCAATAGAATTAGTTATAAGAAGTCGCAGACTCATATTCTGGAAATACTGAAACAAATAAATCAAATAGTCAAACTACCGAAATGGTCCAAAAATCTGATTCAATTTCCTTTTTTTAAATTATTATTTGAGAAACCAGGACTTGATGGTTCTTGTGGACCTAATTCATTGCAATTCCATCCAGTAAAATGGAGAAATTATAAATTTTCAAAATAATAGATAGAATTCTCACAAAGATAACCTTTGTAACTAACAACCCATATGTGTAATTCCCCAGCAGTGCTACTATACCATATTCCAAATTCAATGATTTCAATAAAAATCCTCTATATTAATTCATTTTGGCCTAGATCTAGAACCATCCTCAACAGTTTGTATGGTCATAAATACTATCTCATTGATTGAGATCAAATGACTTTGTATACCATTTCATTGTAGTTTTAAGCAGTAACCCATATCTGGTTTACTTGTAAGCTTTACTAGGTATGCCTTAGGAGAAATTCTTTGTACGCCGCATACAATGTAGAAAAACTATACTGCGCTATTTGATTGGGCCACGTAGCCACCACTTTCCAACAAGCATTTAAGGTTTACGGTTCCGCTTTTTTGAAATTTTGAACGACGAAAATATTCCTTTTTTTTTGAAAAATTATGACATCCTATATCCATATTATGACATCCTACAGTAAAATTATGATTTCCTACACCATATATCATAATTTTCTTTCAGAAGTCATAAAAAGAGAAGGGCATTTTCATCATTAAAAATTTACAAATTTTTTAAATAACAAAAATGCCCCTCTTCTTTATGACATCTTGTGGCCAAATTATGACATCCCGTACAGGAAGTCATAATTTGACCGCAAGATGTTATAACATAGCACAGGATGTTATAATTTTTTTAGAAGTGGAGGGATATTTTTGTCATTCAAAATTTCAAATGAAAAAACAGAACTACAAACATTAAACGTATGTCGGAAATTTTCAATGACGAAAATGCACTTCCCTCTTTATAACTTCTAGAAGAAAATTATGACATCCTATGCAAGAAATCATAATTTTATCGTAGGATGTCATAATATGAATACAGGATGTCATATTTTTTCAGAAGAAGGGCATTTTCATTATTCAAAATTTTAAATGAAAAAACGGAATTGCATACATGAAATGCGTGTTGGAAAGCGGCGGCTACATGGCTCAATCAGATGGAGCGTGTAGTTTTTCTACACCACATGTGGTGTACAAAAAAATTTCCATGCCTTAGATACCACTTTCTGGCAACATTCTCAACAACTAGGAGATCCATTCAAAGAACATGCAGACTAGTTCCCATTACTTCAAAATAGTTTAAGCAAAAAAAAAAATTAAGAATCTACTTCAAAATTTAAGAGAGAAGTCATATTACTAAACATTTGTTTTTCTAATACAAATAGTTGAACAGTAAATTGCATGGTTTGGTAGTTTTTTATGCATACTTCAATTATATTGTGACTTGGGGGATCAAAGTGAGCTTCACAAAGGCAAAGACAATCATTTAATAATCATCCAGTGGAATCACTTGCGTATAAGATACTATGCAATTTTTTATAGAAACATTACATCTCCAATAAACATATCGAGAAAGCATGAAATTGAGAAAACAAACAGCAATAAAAAGAAAGGATTATCACCTTAAATTCAGTTTTATTCAGATCTTCAATAGCCCTTGTAGCCAATTCTTTGCTTCTGAAGGTAACAAAGGCATAACCTTTATTCTCTGATGAATCCTTGCCTTTCATCACCCGGACCTGTCATTTTCCAAACTAATATCAATATGATCTGCATAATCAGCAGATACAAAGTAAGACAAGGAGACCATAACTAACCTCAGTAACCTCTCCTACAGACTCACAGAACCTTCTTAAATCTTCTTCTGATGCATCATGAGGTATGCCACCAATATAAACCTCCGACCCATGAGGGGGAAGTGCAAGGAGTTCATCATGTTTCTCACTTTCATCCTCATCCTTCTCATCTTCTATTTCAACCTTTGTAGCATCACCAGCATCACCAGAAGCATCTGCATTGGTTCCCTTAACAGATGCCGCCTCTTCTTCCTCCTCTTCAAACTCCTCTTCCTCCACTTCCTCCTCGACCTCCTCCTCTACCACTTCCTCTTCTTCTTCTTCTTCCACTTCCTCAACTTCCTCCTCAACTTCTTCATATTCAACCTCTTCTTCCATCATATCCTCAGGTTCACCAAGATCAACCTGCTGCTCTGGCTCAGGTGCCTTTACAGGCTCAGCTGACTTAGCAGCTGCAGCGCGTGCTCTTGTCCTCGGCATCTTAGGTATCTAAAAGAAGCTTGCAAGACAACTGTGAACAAAGCACAGGTGCCGGAAGCATTTGCAAGAGGAAGCATACAGATGCAGAAAGGAGGAAAAAATAGAAAGGCCAACAGGAGTTGCAGAGTAAGAATCCAAATTCAATCCAAGCCATGGTTACGGCTCAAAGGAGTTTCAACGCGAAAGATTTTCGTTATGGGATGATAACAATAGTAGCAATAATAGCAACAGGCAGGAGAAAGTATCACAAAATCAATGATAAGCAAGAGGATGATGCTCAGTAGATGCAAAACTGATGAAATATATACTTGCAAATCAGATACCAAGCTGAAGCCCAAAATAAACTCGCTTGTTTAAGTGCATAACTATTTATATTCCCACAAAAGGAATAAAAAAGGGGAAAAAGGAGGAAAAAGAAGAACATGGTGTGAGAATTTAGCACATGAAATTACCACATAAAGTAATATGAAGAATAAATGCTATGACGATATTCCAAAGATGCAGCAATTGATTCAGCTCCAGCCAAAAACCAATATGACTTGCTTGATATAAATATCATCAAAACAACTGATAAAGAGTAAAGACGTTTTTAAAATAAAATATTATCAGCATATTAACTGTCATCAATGATAAAGCCACCCAATGCCATGTAACATGGTTCATTAATACACCTTCCATTGATTTGAAGAAACCAAAATAATTTATCAGGGGTTATAATGATACTGCAGCGAGTTCACCACCACAAATACCATGAGAAGCATGAAGCTATGTACATGTTATTAACCATCATGTATATTGTCATCAAGAAATTGAAAAAAATACAATTTGGAAAATAAAAGTTGGTACTCAAATCAATGAAACAATAACTAATAATGAACAAAACACAATTTACAGCAATTGCATTGGAGACACCACTCAACATTACAAAGAAACACTTCTGCATGCCACAAAATACTACAGTGTGAATACACTGACAGCAAAGGTTAATCTGAAGTTATCTGATTTGACATTTCTGCTCGGAAAACAAATCAATTGCAGAAGTGCAGTCCCAACAAAAAACAGAAAAGATGCGACTCTGAGTGGTGGCTCTATGCAAGTGGATCATAAACAAATCCTGTAGGCATCATCCAAAGCTCATTTCATGATCCCATGCATTCAAACTCAACTTAAAACACATACACTGCATAGATGAGTAATAAATGCTTTAGGAAAGGGGGAACACTTTTAACTGTAAGAGCAGGTTTCAGCCATCCATAATCTATATGAAACATTCTGAAATCCATATTATCCAGACAAGTTGTGGGTGTTCCTTTTTATAACAGGAGTATTTGCAATTACTCCAAATTAATTGCACAAACCTAGACCAAGAGACATTTCTTATGAAGCCATAACAATATGGACACGAACTCAAAATATGAAGAATGACCCCTTTCTGAGTTCATAAACTATCTCAGCCTTGCTAAAGAAGCTCACTTATCACACCCTAAAGTTCAGATCCAAGAGTCGATACTGAGTGGCAACCATTGACATGATGCAAATTAAACAAGAAGCATATCCTATAAAGCTCAGATGATGTCAGTTACGACCAACAGGCCTGAAGAAAACAAAAACCACAAGCATCTCGAGTTTTCAGAGCATCTGGCTCTCAGTAGGGCGGCTGTCTAAACCAAACATAAGTTGGCAATAAATGGCGGATACCATACCATAATTCAAGTTAGGGATTAATGACTAGCCTATTTTAGGATTAGACGACCAAGATTGAGACAAGAAGCCATTCACCATAAAGAATAGACTGGAGCAAACAAAAGATACTGTTTATAAGCTCTTTTTTTTTTTTGGGTAAGACATATCGTTCATACAATACAAGGATAAATACACCCCAAAAAATCAGAAAAAAGGATGTCACCAAAGAACATCGACAAAATAGATACATCAAACCAAGTGTCACCACCAGAATGGTTGGCAACATAGCTTGCCACCTAATCGACGGTGCTACTCGCCTCCCGATAGATGTGTCTAACGTCAACAGAGACGCACCCTCCTAACAAGCACTAGATGTCACGAAGAAGCAAGTTGGAGGCTGTGCTCCCCCCACCCCAAACCTCTGAATCCAATTGACCACCGTGGCTGAGTCTCCCTCTATCAACCGGTCAGCTTTGAGATGCAGCCTCGTATAGAAAATGCCCTTGCAAGCAACTTGCAACTCATCTTCGAGAACAGTAGTCTCTAAAGGGCAACTCCCACCCACCACGATAAATCTGAAATCAGGGCCTTCAATCACAAAATCAGCACCACCATATCTATTAGTCACGCAGCTATCAAAGTTGACCTTAAGGAAGATCGGGGGTGGGGGCTCCCAAGTAATGAACATCTTGTGGGGTGCTATAAGAGGGAGGGGGGAGTCCCAAGTGTCCCGGCTCCTCAGGGTCAGCTCAGACTACGATAGATCCAAAATCTCAGCAGTCTGGGATGAGGCCCTCTTAAACACAAACCTTGCCAGCAGCCACCTAGCCTCAAATAGACCAATATTTTGAGCCAACCAGATCTAATAAGCAACAAAAGCCGCCCTGATGCCCTCTAACATTGTAGCTTGAACCTCAGTACTCCACCATAGAACTTCTAGGAAGGTATTGCCAGACTGCTCTCCAAGAGTAATCGAGGGAAAAAGCCTGGCAAACTGCCACACCCAAACCACCCACACATAACAGAATAGGACATGATCCATCGACTCATTCTCTAGCCCACAACATGGACAAATGGATGGGATGTCCATTCCTCAGGCCCACAACAGAGATCTAGTAGGAAGCCGACTCCACATAACCTTCCAAATGAACAAGCAGACCTTGGGTGAACACCAAGCCTCCAAATCCATGCACCCTCAAGTTGCCTGACCGACTCCCCATATAGAGATCATATAGGTCCCTGGCCACCACCCTAGATGTGTACGACGACCACCAAACCCTAACAACTAGAGCCTCAACTAAGGATATCGCCTGGGCCATAATCCTCTCGGCCAATTGGCCGCCAAAGAACTGAGCCACCGGCCACTCATTCTAGCTCCCCTACAGCTAAAGCAGATTGTAGACCATGAGGGTTTCACCCACCACCGAGTTGATGAATGTAGGCCAACGAGAGAGCAAAATGTCGGCCATCCACTGGTCCCGGATCACATCAATTGCTTGGCCTCACCAACAACCAAGCTAATCTAGGCCATCACATTAGGAAAGCGAGAGCACATCTCCTTCCATAAAAAGGAGCTCCTCCAGCCAACGCAAACAACTCCCTCCAAGGACACCTGTCCGTATCTAACCCGCATCATTGAGCTCCATAATCCATCTAGCTGAATCAGGAATCCTACAGCATGCCTAGCAATCAAAGCCTCCTACCGAATCAACAAAGACTGTATACTCAATCCTCCTTGCCGACAAACTGACAGACCACATCCCAAGCTAAAAGATGCAACCTCCCCCTCTGCTATGAGATCACCATAGAAACTCTGAAAAGCTGCTTGAGCTTAAAGCGAGAAGACCTTGGCAAGATGGCATGAGACATGTAAACAAAGATAGCACTAAGAACCGATCTTACCAAGATGACCCAAGCCATTATTGATAGTGCTCTGAACTGCCAGTCTTCGAGGCGCTCCCTAATTGAGTCCATCTTCCTACAATCAGCCCTCCGAAGTCTCCGCCCAGTAATAGTGACCCCGAGGTAGCAAAGGGCCCCACCCTGCTTGGAGATATCCAGAAGCCCCCAAATCGCTTGCCTATGTTGAGCCCTGATCTTCAAACAAAAGTAGACCGCGAACTTAAAGAGATTCAACTTCTGACCCGATGCTGCATAGTAATCCTCTAGGATCCTCCTAAAGACCACGGCATTCCAGATAATAGCCCGACCTAGTAGAAGACAATCGTCTGCAAAGAGCAAATGCGGGATTGGCTGGACCCCTGAGATCGGCACAAAGGGATTTAAGGCCCGCCCAAGGGACGCCGCTCATAATGCCCTGAAAAGTATGTCAGCATAAATAATGAATAGATAGGATGAAAGAAGGCAACCTTAATGAAGACTGACCACCAAATAGAAGAAATCCGTTGGAGTGCCATTGATCAGGATAGCGGAGCGGGCAAGCACACACCCTCTAATGCAACTAATCCAGTAGCTATGGAACCCAAAACTCTTTAGAGCCTAAAGGAAAAAGTCCCAGCACATCCGATCATAAGCACACTCCATGTCAAGCTTGATAGTGATGAGACATCGACGGGTTGAAACTCTATGAAGATCATATATGAACTCCTACACGATCAGCACCTTATTGGAGATGCTACGTCCTCCGACAAAAGCATCCTGCTCAAGACTGATCAGCTTGGAGAGAACGGGCTTCATCTTGCTAACCAGGATCTTGGAACAAATCTTATACAAGATGGTACACAAACTAATGGGCCTAAAGTAACTTGGCTCCAAAGTATCCTATCTCTTTGAGAGAAGAGTGATGTAGTTCCTCTTCTAAGTCACCGGCATGTGGTCAGTGGAAAAAACAATTGAATGGCCTATCACCTTATCACAAACAATAGCCCAATACCACCTGAAGAACAAAGGAGGGAACCCATCAGAACCAAGGGTTTTATCCTCCATCATAGCCAAGACCGCCCCTTGAATCTCCTCTTTGGACATTGGACTGATCAGGCTAAGTTCTCCTCGTCCGACACAAGCTAGCAGAAGGAGGGCAAGGAAAAGGCCCTCAACCCTTGAGGTCGGCAAATCACTTAGATCTAAAAAAGGTGAAGATCTCCTGTCTGACCTCCTCACTATCCGTCCACTGACCCACACACATCTCAACATCTGAATCCGACTCCTTTGCTTTCTGATAACAGATGTCTGATGAAAGAATCTAGTGTTCCTATCCCCCTCCCTCAGCTATTGGATCTTGAACTTTTGCCATCACATCACCTCCTGCTGCCTTAGTAATGAGTGATGAGTAGAAAGGTTAGCCCGAAGGCCGCTCAAGTCGTCTGTAGAGACACCCCCATCCTTATCCTCCCTCATCTACAGCTCAGCAATCGAAGCCTTACCCTCCATTTTCCTGAAGATATCCCCCACCTCCATCCAATTCCATCTCAGTAGCTTGCACCTCGTGAGCTCGAGTCTACGAGTGACCTGAAACATGGCATCACCATGCACTGGCATCCTCCAAACCTCCCAACTAATATCCTACGAGCGAGGGTAGGATAGCTCAAACTTCTCAAACCGAAATGGATTCGGTAAGAGAAATTTGGGCTGGTAAAGATCAACACAAGACAGTGATCAAAGGTGATCCTCGGGAGATGGCACACATAATAGCTAGAAAACTGCTGAATCCAACTACCGATGGCAAGAGCTTTGTCGATGTGCTCCTAAACCCTAGCCCTATAGTGATAGTTGTTGCACCAGATAAATCTGAGGCCCACAAAACCAAGATCAATCAACCCATTCCTCAAAATGAACTCCCGAAACTCCTTAGATTTGGTAAAGTTCGAAAGATTCTACCTCCTCTCTTCTCCTAAAGGCCATCAATGCAGTTGAAATCACCAACAACAAGAGAAGGCAAATCCTGGTCAATCAATCTAGTGACTTCCTCCCACAGCACCCATCGCCACCTAAGTCAGTGCTCGCATAGACAACAGATAAAATGCTAGGAGATTCATTAATTCAAGAGATGACCACAACAACTTATTGGTTACAATTATGCATCACATCCACACTAGCCATTCTAGGCCTCTAAAGAACAATAATCCCCTTGCAAGGCCATAAGACTCAATAGCATAGAAGCCCCAAGATGCCAAAAGGCAACTTCGCAACCTTTTGAGGCTCCTACATCCCAACTGAGTCTCAAAAGGACACAAATCAAACTGTTGCTGAGACATCAACCTCCTAAAGGTCGAGGCAAATGAGGACTTCCCAACCCCCTCACATTCCAAGCAAGGATCTTCATTGGTAAGGGTCACCACAAGTGGGTCCCACCCCCTCCCCTCCATGGCTTTGAGGGGTAGCCTTGCTCCCTGTAAACCCATCTACGAAAGGCCCTTTCGAAGATTCCTCCAAGACAGCCCTTATTTGAGCCACCATCTCATTGTGACTTCTCCCCCACAATTGGGCTTGCCCAACTTCCCCATCATCGGGAGACAACTCCCTCTTCCCTACCGAGACCGAAGGCACAATAGAGTGCCCTGGACCCTTAGAGAAAATCGGGCCCTCAATCTCCCCACCATCGAATGCCGACAAGGTCACTGCCACCTCCATTCCCGTTGCCGAAGGGGTTGGATCAGGGAGCCTAACCCCGACTCCACCATTCCCGGAGCCTTCACCAAAATCCTTCCGCCGAACCAAGGTCACCTTTTTACTTGCCGTCGGGTCCTCATCCAATTTGCCGAACCCCAATGCCGGCACTAGTCCTCCATCGGACACCGCCCCCAGCTCCCCACGATAGCACGGCAAAGAAGAGAGGCCCAATTCCACCAGCCATGAAGACATAAATGGGCTGGGTCCATACCTTAATGTCGATCAGGCCGCAAGGCCACAATCCAAGTCTAGGCTAGATCTGCTTTCACGATTGGGCTTCATCCCTTTACCCGAGCTTCGAGCCCACTTGAGGTGGACCAAACCGAAGCCAACTTCCAACATCGACAAGCCAAAGCTCACTGAGCTTCCACCAGGGCCCATATCCATAGCCTCCTACATTGACTCTGAGTCAACCAACACTTCAAATGGTGATCCAGTCTAAGTTGGTGAGTCGCCACTTGCCGAAGCCCCTCAGTCATACCGGTTTGACCATTGATCCGGGGACCGCCGGCGAGCCAATTTGGAGGACTTCTACCACCCCTCCGAATCAAGGGGGCCTAGTGGACTCAGTTGTTTAGCCTGTGAGTTCGCTTGACTCGGTCCTTGAACTGGTGCATCAGGCCGCAACTCACTATCCTTCTTCTTCTTCACACCACTGGCTGAAACCCTAGGCGGCCAGAGCTTAGATGTCACCACCCAAGGTCCCAGCTTGGGACAAGTGATGGTCGTCGATCCCTCTTCACTACCTGACGGCAGCGACAACACGATCTCCAGCTCCACAGAGACCTCCATCGGCAAGGGATTGCCTTCAACGATGTTCTTTGACCGGAGAAAACTGTCAGCCGGTGGTAGACTACAAGCATCATCTGTGTGCCCAATCCATCCACACAAGAAGAACACCGCCGGGAGGTTCTCGTAAACAAACAGTTGCTAGAAAATACGCCCCTTCCCTTTGATCGATACTCCGAATTTCATCAGCACCAAAGAATCGATTTCCACCTTGACCCTGGCAAAATCGATTTTCTGAAGTTGGTCGGCGAAGTTATTGATGACTACCAGCTTGTCGGCCTCCTCTATGATACCCAAGATTCTCTTCGTGCTCCAACATTTGATCAAAAGGGAAGGCATAGCCAAATTGTGGTCATATTAACCATATCTGTCTCCAGCACAAAATCCGGCACCCATCGCTCAATGGCGAGGAGTTGACCAGCCACAATTCATGGTCCTCCATTCAAGATGGCATCCCGCTCCTCTTCCAACTTAAATCGAAAAAGTAAATGATCCTCAGCCAATGAGAACGCCTTGACATCACCCTGCAACCTTCCTGCCTCCTTAATATCTTTGGCAACCCAGTCAATCAAAACCCGCTGGCCAAGGTTTCAGGCCAAAATCGACACCTCCCATTTCCCCATGCTTCCTCCATTCATTCTCAGGGAATTCCAAAACCTTTGTGAAATACATTGAAACTGCTCGACTTTGGCCGCCGAGATCTTGTGCAAAGTCCACAGAGCTTGCCGCGGCAGACCCTGCACAACCTTCGCCCACAAACGACCACCATCACCGGCTGCCATCGATGCCCTGTTCCCCTCACTTCCGGACCCCTTCGGGCTATCCATGACCACCCATGCACCCAACTACCATCCATTCGAAGAAATGCCACAACGAAACCTCGGAACCTGAACGATCACTCTAACCGACCCCTAACATGTCCCCCCCACCCCTGAGACTTCAGCAGTGAAACTATCCGTCTATAAGCTCCTAAACCATGAAAGGCTGCTGACTAAATCACACCTACGCAACAATAATTACAGATTGAAGCCTGATTTGTAAATAATTCCTCAAATTAATAGTTGAACTGAATAAATCATGCATAGACTAATTTTTTAAAGAAAAGAAGTTTCACTCCAACCTTTTAAACTCTTAAAACCAATTACGGACTCACCGAGAAGAACTAACTAAAACCTCAAGCTCGCATTCGCAGTTGTCCCACCGGAAACCAAAGCAAGAATCCTAGATTTCCCCAAAATCCCGCGAAAAGCGTTACATTAGATCGCATAAATCTCGGAGGTTAAACGCCCAAGAAATCGAAAAGAGGACAAGAATCGAGAGATCTCAGATGACAAGTAGGGATGTAAGGAGATCGGAAAGAGGACTCACCCGAGAATAGATTCAGAGAGAGAAGCAGAGCGATGTCGAAGATGTGCAGCAGAGGAACCCTAAAAGAATAGACGTGGCTATGGAACGATGGAAGCGAACTACCGAGACACAAATTATGGAAATGCGAGCCCGAATCGTCGGATAATGTCAGCACGTGGGCCGGCGATTAGGATGTCCACGGTCTCGTGCCGCTCGATTTGGTGTCAATTTTTGGATTCCTCTTGGAGCGTTTGGTTCGGATTGGCTTGAAAAAATAAATTTCATATTAAATTTTTATATTTAATATAAAAAATAATAAAATAATAATAAATAATAAATTTTATATTTATTTTTTTAAAAAAATAAAATAAATATCATGAAAAATTATTATTTGATAAATTTTTGAATGATGGTAATCTATATTTGATAAAAATATTTTCAATAAAATTACATATGTAATCATTAATTTTATTTTAATATTTTTTAAAATTTATTCAAAATTTTTTTATAAAAAAATTAAGATGTAAAAAATTCAAGATGGAAATGGCATTATATAAAGAGTCATGTGATTATAGTTATCATATAAAAACTAATTAGAGATGATAATACTATCCATCTATCCTAATATTAAAATATTAGTTTATATTGAAGAGTATATTTATAAATTTATCATATTTTTATATAGGATTATCTTCAACCAAATATAATAATCATCTTTCAATATTGTTGGTGCAGAATCTGATCGATGCCGGATCGAGCTGGAGTCGAGAAAGACGAGGTCGCTATCGGTGATCTGCAAAATGAAGTCCCATCCGGAGTTGGTGGTGGTGACTTCGGCAGGACCCTCCGACGATCAAGTCAGCTCTTCTGGCCAATAGAAATGGAGTACTCAAAAAAAAATTTGGCAGAATTTTGAAAAAGAGAAGAGAGTTTAGAGAAAATGTATCTGGAGAGTCCTTTTTATAGACGAAGCTTGATTAATAGTGACGGCCATACTGTCCGATAGTGGGCCATTCGGAGCCACGTGGGGTTCGACACGGAGAGAAGAGTATCGTCAGACTGATAGTGACAACCATAATCGTTCGGTAGTGGGCCGCTCGAAATCCCATGAGATTCAGTACGGAGAGAAGGATATCGTCAGACTGATAGTGACAGCCATAACCGTCCGATAGTGGACCGCTCGAGACCGCATAAGATTTGCTATGGAGAGAGGGGCATCGTCAGATTGCTAGCGATCGTTCGTTGAGATTTAATAGCCATAGTTCCGAGGAAGTAGGCGTTGGTTGGTGAAGAACTTTGACATATATCAATTTCAGAGGAGTTCGAACTCCTGAAGGAAATACATCTAGAGGGGATCATTCGGAAGAAATGCTAGCTGAAATCTGAAAGCAATCCTCTGGAAGAATCCGACTGAAGGAGAAGTTCGAAAGGAGTTCAGCTCCTGAAGGAATCCGACTGAAAGAGAAGTCAGAAAGGAGTTCGACTTCTGGAGGAATCCAGCTGAAAGAGGAGTCCGATGGAAGAAAAAATCTGAAAGAAGTTCGGCTCCTGAAGAAACTTGACTGAAGAAGAGATTCGGAAGGAATTCAGCTCCTAAAGAAATTTGACTGAAGGAAGAGTCCGAAAGGAGTTCGACTCTTGGAGGAATCCGATTGAAGGAGGAGTTCGAAAAAAGTTTGACTCCTAGAGGAATCCGATTGAAAAAATAATCTGCAAAGAGTTTGGCTCCTAAAGGAATCCGACTGAAGGAGGAGTCCGGAAGGAGTTCGGCTCCTTTAGAAATTCGACTGTGGGAGAAGTCCGGATGGAGTTCGGCTCCTGGAGGGACTTGACTGAAGAAGAAATCTGGAAGGAATTCGGCTCTTATAGACATCCGACTGAGGGAGAAGTCTGGAAGGAGTTCGGCTCCTGTAGGCATCCGACTGAAGAAGAGATTCGAAAGGAGCTCAGCTCCTGGAGGAGTCTGACTGAGAGAGAAGTCCGTATGGAGTTTGGCTCCTGGAGGAACTTGACTAAAGAAGAAATCCGAAAGAAGTTTGACTCCTGTAGACATCCGACTAAGGGAGAAGTTCGGAAGGAGTTTGGTTCCTATAGGCATCCGTCTGAAAGAGAGATCCGAAAGGAGTTCGGCTCCTGTAGCCATCCGACCGAAGGAAAGATCCGGAAGGAGTTCGACTCCTGAAGAAGTCCGACTGAGGGAGAAGTTTAGATGGAGTTCGACTCCTGGAGGGACTTGATTGAAGAAGAAATCCAGAAGGAGTTTGGCTCTTGTAGACATTTGACTGAGAGAGAAGTCTGGGAGGAGTTTGGCTTCTGGAGGAATCTGGCTGAAGGAGAAGTCCAGAAGGAGTTCGGTTCTTGTAGAAATTCGACTGAATGAGAAGTTTGGAAGGAATTCGGCTCCTTTAGAAATCCGACTGAATGAGAGATCTGGTAGGAGTCCGACTCCTGGAGGAACTTGACTGAAGGAGAAATCCAGAAGGAGTTTGGTTCCTATAGAAATTCGACTGAAGGAGAAGTTCGGAAGGAGTTCGACCACTGGAGGAGTTTGGTTGGGGCTCAACCACTGAGGAGTTCGGCTAGCTGAAGGAGTTTGGCTAAGATTTGGCTGCTGGAGGAGTTCGACTGAGGTTTGACCGTTAGAGGAGAATTTTCGATCGAAGCTCTTTCATGATTACCGATTGCATTAGGCTAAGCATCGACTGGATTTTGGTGGGAGTGGAGTTTATCTCCAACAATAGTCTCCCCCTAACTCTCGAGTTTAAAATTCGAAGGAAGAAAGTACAAAAAAGATGATTGCTAAAGTCCTCTTTCGGGCTCTGCATTAGTTCAGATTGAAGCTTGGGGGAGATCCTATCTCCAACCAAGGTTGAAGTTGAAGCTCGGGGGAGATCTTATCTTCTATTGAAGGATTGATGTTAAAGTTGAATTTCGAGAAGACCTTGGTCCAAGCCCCGACTTGAAGCAGATCTTTATCTGTTGACGTAAGAAGCTTGGGAGAGATCTTATCTCCAATCGAGGTTGAGAATCTTATCCAGACCGACGTGAAGCTCGGAAGAGATCTTATCTCCAAGGTTCGAAAAAGTAGAACATTAGACATCCTCTCGGAAGAGATCTGGATTGAAATCTTATCTCTATTGCGTAAAAGTTTGAAAGATCTTATCTCTGTCCGAGGTTGGAGAGATCTTTATCTCGTCCATTGACGTAGAAGGGGAGATTTATCTCCAAGAGTTGAAGTTTTAGTGGAAGATCGGAGAGATCTTGTCTCTCCAACACAGAGGTTGAGGAGATCTTACTCTCCTACCGTGATGTAGACGTTGAAGCTCGAGGGAGATCTTATCTCCAGCGAGGTTGAAGAAAATCTTTATCTCCTATTGATATAGAAGCCGAGGGAGATCTTATCTCCAATCGAAGTTGATCTTATCTCCTGTTACGTAAAAGTTCGGAGGGATTTATATCTCCAATCGAGGTTGAAGAAGATTTTATCTCCTGTTGACGTAGATGTTGAAGCTCGGAGGAGATCTTATCTTCAATCGAGATTGAGAAGATCTTATCTCCTATTGACAATAGAAGCACGGGGGAGATCTTATCTCCAGCCAAGATTGAAGGAGATCTTATCTCCTGGTGACGTAGACGTTGAAGCTCAGAGGAGATCTTATATCCAGCCGAGGTTAAAGATCTTATCTCCTACTGAAGTTGAAGCTCGGAGGAGATCTTATCTTTAGCCGAGTCGGGACCTCTCTTCTCACCTCGTCTAAAATGAACGAGGCCTTCAACTTTGCTCACATTAGGATGAGGTTCTTCTCCTATTTCTAATGGACTGTGGGGGCACATAAGGATCGTTGTTGGGACCTCTCTTCTTATCTCGTTTAAAATGAACGAGGCCTTCGACTTTGCTCATGTTAGGACGAGGTTCTCCTCCTGTTCCTAACGGATTGTGGGGGCACATAAAGGGCCGTTGTCGGGGCCTCTCTTCTTACCTCTTCTAAAATGAACGAGGCCTTCAACTTTACTCATGTTAGGACGAGATTCTCCTCCTGTTCTTAACAGACTATGGGGGCACATAAGGGCCATTGTTGGGACCTCTCTTCTTACCTCGTCTAAAATGAACGAGGCCTTCGATGTGCTCATGTTAAGATGAAATTCTTCTCCTATTCCTAACATAGCACTAGGGGCATAGATGGGCTGTTGAATGAGCCTCTCTCCTCCTCCTATCTTAAATAACCGAAGATCTTCGATGTGCTCATGTTAGGATGAGGTCCTCCTCCTGTTCCTAACATGGCACTAGGGGTACAGATGGGCCATTGAACGGACCTCTTTCCTCCTTCTATCTTAAATAACCGAAGGTCTTTGACGTGCTCATGTTAGGATGAGGTCCTCCTCCTATTTCTAACATGACATTAGGGACACAGATGGACCATTGAATGGGCTTTTTCCCTCCTCCTATCTTAAATAATCGAAGGTCTTCGACTTGCTCATGTTAGGATGAAGGTCCTCTCCTCCTATTCCTGATCATGACAATAGGGGCACAAATGGGCCATTGAATGGGCCTCTACCCTCCTCCTGTCTTAAATAATCGGAGGTCTTCGACGTTGCTCATGTTAGGAATGAGGTTCTCCTTCTGTATTTCCTAACATAGACACTAGAATATAGATGGATCATTGAATAGGGCCTATCCCTCCTCCTATCTTAAATAATTGGAGATCTTTATACGTTGCTCATGTTAGGACGAAGATCCTTTCTCCTATTCCTTAACATGGCACTAGGGGCACAGATGGACCATTGAACGAGATCCTCTCTCCCTCCTCCTGTCTTAAATAACTGAAGGTCTTTGACTTGCTCATGTTAGGATGAGATCCTCCTCCTATTTCTAACATGCAATAGGAGCACAAATGATCGTTAAAAAGAGGCTCTTTCCTCCTCCTCTTAAATAATCGGAGGCTTTCGACGTTACTCATGTTAGAACGAGGTCTCCTCCTATTCCTAATATGGCACTAGGGGCACAGATGGGTCGTTGAACGAGCCTCTTCCCTCCTTCTGTCTTAAATAATTGAAGGTCTTCGATGTGCTCATGTTAGGATGAGGTCCTCCTCCTATTCCTAACATGGTACTAAGGGCATAGATGGACCATTGAATGGGCCTCTTTCCTCCTCCTATCTTAAATAATCGGAGGTCTTCAACGTGCTCATGTTAGGACGAGGTCCTCCTCCTGTTCCTAACATAGCAACTATTAATTGCTTCTTCTCTGTCATCATATAGTTTTTGCACCAAGAAATCATAATATTAAAATGGAGGAATTTTATTGAAGGAAAATTATCGGTAGTACATCCTCAAAAATTTCAAGATCGTGAGAGTGTTGTTCCATCGAGCTCCTTCAGATGATAGGTTTCGGATCGGACGACCTCCTCTATTTTATATGGGCCTTTTCAATTCGGGGCAAGCTTTTCCTGGCTCTAAGGCTGAGAAATGATGGCTCATCGAAGTACTAAGCCTCCCTAGAGATAGCGTTGATGATGCCGAGAGGCGGCTGATCTTCTTGTTGTTCCTCTCTCATTAGTGGTTCTAGCTGCGATAGCATCCTTGGCTGATCTTCTCTTGCTTCAGATCAATATTTATGGAGCATTGAGGGGGGTGTAGTTGTGAAACCTTCTGGGGGGACTTCTTCGCGCCCTTCCATCAGGGCTTCTTTGATAACGAGCTCGGAGAGGAGTTCGGGCTTGCTCACGCTCGGAGAGGATTTCAGGCTCACTCGCACTCGAGGGGAGTCCAGGAGCGCAGTCGAACTTCATTCGACCTTCTACCAGCAATGCTAAAGAACTTCATTTGGCCCTCCCTAATATTCAACAAGAAATTCGAACCTTGGCACGGACGTCGGCTATTGATGAAGTGAGCCGCAAACTGATGGCTTATCATATCAAAGGAGAAGATCATACCTGGCTTCAATACTGAGTATTAGTTTCTTCTGCTTTCTTCAAGGTAGACAAAAAGGCTCGACATAAAGTGGCATCTAGTGCGCCATAGAGCAGCATCATAGTCCAGAAGGCCTCCAGATGATCGATCAGATCAGAGGTTCCGTCATAGCTTTCAAACTAGGAAAAGCTCGAAGTTCGACGGAACGGACTCTTGCATAATTCGAGGAGAGAAAGGAGGATCGGTACGGACGTTGTCATGGTGAGCCAAGGTGACTTGGTCGAGCTTCTCAATCCATCGATCCATCCTCCACAGTTTTTGATCGAGGACGTCATCTCGATCGCAGACCTTGGAAGGATTCCGACTGTAGATGGGGAAGGTTTCTTTTGGAGAAGAATTACAATCCAAATAAGAATACTCTACTCTCTGTTTCTCCTTCCCAAGGGCAACGGATATGCTAGTCCAAGTGCTCTTTCTTAGGGCCGATTTCTAACATCCTGATGGTGAATTTTCTGGCAGAATCATTATCGAAGGCTGTCGTATGGCATGCACCATCTCAGTGAGGCCCTGAACCCGCTGCATCAATAGGTTGAACTGCTTCGGATCTACCGTGCTGTCGATAGAGGAGGAGGTTGAAGTACCGATGTTGGAATCGGAATGGGCGGATCTGATGGTAGAAGCGGTAGATCTCCTGATAGTCGCTTTCTTTGGAGGCATTTTTTGAGATTGAGGAAGAAGATGGAGATGGACCTTGGAGAAGAAGCTCCACAGGATCGACTAAGCACTCCTTTAAGAATAAGGATATCTCAAAAATAGAGGCCCTTCCTCTAGCGTCAATCCTGTTGGTGCAGAATCTGATCGATGTTGGATCGAGCTAGAGTCGAGGAAGATGAGGTCACCGTCGGTGACCTGCAAAATAAAGTTCCGTCCAGAGTTGGTAGTGGTGGCTCCGATAGGATCCTCCGACGATCAAGTCAGCTCTTCTGGCCAATAGAAATGGAGTGCTCAGGAAAGAGTTCGACAAAATTTTGAAAAGAAGAAGAGAGTTTAGAGAAAATGTATTTGGAGGGTCTCTTTTTATAAACGGAGCTTGATTGATAGTGACGGCCATACCATCCGATAGTGGGCCGCTCGGGATCGCATGGGGTTTGGTATGGAGAGAAGGGTATTGTCAAACTGATAATGACAGCCATAATCATCCGGTAGTGGGTCGCTCAGGGCTGCATGAAATTTGCTACAGAGAGAGGAGCGTTGTCAGACTGATAACGATCGTTCGTCGAAATTTAATTACCATAGTTCAGAGAAAGCAGACGTTGGTTGGTGAAGGACTTTGATATATATCAATTTCAGAGAAGTTCGGACTCCTGAAGAAAATACATCTGGAGGGGATCATCCAGAAGGAATGCTAGCTGAAATCTGAAAGCAATCTCCTGAAGAAATCCGACTGAAGGAGAAGTCCGGAAGGAGTTCGGCTCCTGAAGGAATTTGACTGAAAGAGAAGTCCGAAAGAAGTTCGACTCCTGGAGAAATCCGACTGAAGAAAGAGTCATGAAGGAGTTTGGCTCCTGTAAGAGTTCGACAGAAGAAAAAATTCGAAAGGAGTTCGGCTCCTGGAGGAGTTTGGTCGAAAAATAAGTTTGGAAAGAGTTCGGCTCTTGGAAAAATCCGACTGAAGGAGGAGTCCTAAAGGAGTTCTGCTCCTGAAGGAATTCGACTGAAGGAGGAGTCCGAAAAAAGTTCGACTCCTGGAGGAATCCGACTGAAAAAGAAATCTGAAAGGAGTTCGGCTCCTGGAGGAGTCCGGAAGGAGTTCGGCTCCTATAGAAATCCGATTGTTGGAGAAGTTCGGATGGAGTTTAACTCCTGGAGGAACTTAACTGAAGAAGAAATTTGGAAGGAGTTCGGCTCCTGTAGATATCCGACTAAGGAAGAAGTTCGGGAGGAGTTTGACTTCTGTAGGCATCCGATTGAAGGAGAGATTCGAAAGGAGTTCGGCTCCTAGAGGAGTCCGATTGAGGAAGAAGTCTGTATGGAGTTCGGCTCCTGGAGGGACTTGACTGAAGAAGAAATTCGAAAGAAGTTCAGCTCCTGTAAAAATTCGACCGTGGAAAAAGTCCGGATGGAGTTCGGCTTCTGTAGGTATCCATCTGAAGAAGAGATCTGGAAGGACTTCGGCTCCTATAGGCATCTGATTGAAAGAGAGATCCGAAAGGAGTTTGGCTCATGAAGAAGTCCGACTGAGGAAGAAATTCGGATGGAGTTCGGCTCCTAGAGGGACTTGACTGAAGGAGAAATCCGAAAGGAGTTCGGCTCCTATAGACATCCGATTGAGGAAGAAGTTCGGGAGGAGTTCGGCTCATGAAAGAATCCGGCTGAAGGAAGAGTCCAGAAGGAGTTCGATTCCTGTAGAAATCCGAAAGAAGTTCGACTCTTATAGAAATCCGACTGAAGGAGAGATCCAATAGGAGTCCGGCTCCTGAAGGAACTTGACTGAAGGAGAAATCTGGAAGGAGTTCGGTTCCTGTAGAAATCCGACTGAAAGAGAAGTTCGGAAGGAGTTTGACTGCCGAAGGAGTTTGGCTGAGGCTCGGCTGTTGAAGAGTTTGGCCAGCTGGAGGAGTTCGGCTAAGGTTTGGCCGCTGGAGAAGTTCGGCTGAGATCCGACTGCTGAAGAAGAATTTTCGATCGAAACTCTTTCGTGATTATCGGTTGCATTAGGCTAAGCATCAGTCTGGACTTCAATGGGAGCGGAGTTTATTCCTAACAAATATCATTTTCTACAATAATTTTTCCACCAACCAAATATAGTAAAAATTATTTTTCTCCGTAATCATTTTTTTAAGTAAATGATTTTTAGAACTTATCAGATTATCCCATAATCGGATATATCCTAACCAAATGGATCCGAATCGATCATACAATTAATCAGAATCGAAACAATCATATAAAAAAAAATAGTCCATGTTGACTCGATCACATCGGTCCGATTTAATTTGATTTATCAAATTATGAGTTATTAGATTTATATTTAACATACAGTTTATGGGATGGATTAAATAGAAAGTTTATGAGATAGGCTATGTTAATTAAATATAGAAATAATAAATTAATGGATTAGGACAAAAAACAAGGGAAGCAGTGATAATTCATAATATATATATATATATATATATATATATATATATATATATATATATATATGTACTGACCGGTTGGTTCGATTTAAATTGGATTTTCAACACTAAAATTAGAATCAAATCAATTTTTTTGGTTTCTAAAATTTTTAAATCTAAATCAAACCGAATCTAAAATGATTGATCTAAACTGAACCAAAATTAATAGTTTGGATCAATTTTATGATTTGGTTGGTTTTCTTTCATATCCGGCTGGGATCATCTCAATTTCCTTGCACCAGGACTGTTACCACTGTAATTCCATGTACTGGATAGACCGGTAGCATGATGCAATTAAAGACCGCATATATTTCAATTCTGAAATATTTATTTTGAAAAACATTAGATGAATTGAGTTGAAGTTTTAATTCTTATTTTTAGATGAGTTCAACAAATGGGTAGATCAAAATGTGCTAGTTAGTTTTGTTATTAAAGTCCTTGAAGGTTGGTAACAACAATCTCACTCTAGCCTCATTTCTCTTCCAGAAATAAAACTGGTTGAGGGATGCATCAGATCATTTGATCATCTCATTGCAAAAGAAGGCAGGCTATCCCCCATCCAAAAATAACAAGGTTGAATGATCCAGTTATCTTCTCCAATCCACAGGATGGCCAAACCATTTTTTCTTTTTCTTTTTTTTTTTTTTGTGGGGTAATCAAAGGAGCCTGTGGCTACATGTTAAAATAATAACAACATGGTTTACATAGAAGTACAAAAGGAAATGTGACAATACAAGACAAAACAGATGATCGACAACCCAAGATCTGGTGCGATGGTTGAAAACATAACCAATGGTAGTACACTTGAAGATGCTTGAAAACATAACGGCATAGCTGAACAAGTGCTTGAACATGCTTGAAAACGTAACAGATGAAGTGCTGTTGAAGTGAAGCGAACAAGCATAAAGATCTACCGCAAAGGAGCGTAGAGTCTGTCGGCACATTGCCTGAAAGCAGAACAAACCTGTCGTGGCTGAAGTTAACTGCGTTGAAGAGGTTGGCCTTCGGTAAAGGTGTCCTGAACGTAGCAAACGGAGACTAGAGACACAATGGATGAGATATAGTTGAATGAAACTGCTGAGAAGCATAGCATTCAAAACCACTTGAAGTCCGATTGAAGAAAGTGTATATACCATCTTCTGTTTGATCACAACCTCGATGCAAAGGATCTAATATAAAAAGATGATAGTGGGTGAATAACTGGAACTCCCAATTCTTTCAATATCAAGACTTGAGCAATTTATTAATGACCGTGACAAGCAACAACCGACAGAATAACTGATATAATTGAAATTATGCTCTTAACTTTTCCTTAATCCGCTCTGTGCTTTTCAAGACATAACAAAAGAATGCATTGAAAGGTAAGAAGCACATGCATTTCTTCATGCATAAATGTTCGCTTATGTGAAGATATTCATCATCAAATGATAACAGGGATGCAACAGTTCTAGACCATTTACTACATTCATCGTTGCATGTATGGTACAATCATCATTATATAACAAGACCTGAGCTTAGTAAGTTACAGGAGCATGCAGCTGCTAAGTCATTCCAGTGATTATTGCATTCATACAAGTGACGTGTAGATGTACAGGCAGCGAACATGGGCGGTGCTGGTTCATGGCAAAAGAGCTGGTGAGAATCTTATACAAGCATTTGTGCAATCTGCAATCCACTTCCCATTTAAGACATCTCACTTTTGCATACATTGCCATCACCCATTACGTTATCGGCCAATCAAGCAAAAGTTTCTTAATCAGTTCTAACTTTGAATACAACTCAAGGTTCAAGGAGTAACACTGGTGTTCTTCCAAAGCCACAGCTAAATCAACAACAACGAAACTGGAGCTACCATCAAGAGTGAAGCCACCCACGGTGCATTATTCTCTTGCAAAGGTCCAATGGCTTTAGACGTCCCCCACTGCACTGGCATCTTCAACCTGTATTAATTGAACTCGTCATCATCATTGTCCCAATAAGACATGCCTTAGAAACACGATAACAAATCTCAGCATAAAAAAATTATTAACACCGGCATCACCATCCCAGAAAATAGAAATCTTCCACCCGTTAATCTTCTTCCACCAGATTTATAAACCTTTCTTACAATATCTTGCCTTTACGTAAGTGTTCGTTATTCTGAGATTGCTGACTTGCTGTTGTAACTAAAAAGCCTCCATCCATACTTTGATGCATAAAATTCATAATATAGAAATTACAATCTTAATTTCATGTGAGCCTAAGAGTACCTTATCAAATTTTATGAAGTCCACTACGACTGAAGCCAGAACTTCCTGATGTGCAGTATGGCAATGGTTGGCACCTTCAATAATATGTAGCTTGTGATTAGGTATAAGCTTGGCGAATTCTAAGGCATCTTCTGCTGGTACAATTTCATCTTCTGAACCATGAACTGTCAAGACCCTGTAAGTAACAGAGTTGATGGTTATTATATACAACCATCCTAGAACAATGGTACAACTGGCCATCTAACAATGCGCAAACATTATAGAGATCAATGAACTATGTCACAAGAAAAAATACGAACACAGAAATTGCTGGCTCAGCAAAAATAGGATACCACAATATACAGAAATGCACCTGCATGCTTTGTCAATGGAGAGGCTTGCTGCATGCATGTCTGTGTTTAATCGATCCATTAGACTTTCTTCAGTCACCCGATACCCGACTTTTCCGGCAACAAAATCGAATATTAATCCACCATTTGGTACCAAAAGAATAATAATTATTATATTTCTGTGCATCAGGTGTGATAATATTGATGAATGAAGGAAGCAGAACAGAAGAAACAAAGTGAGGGAAAAGTAATTATATAAAACTAAACGGCAATAAAAAGTTGGTATGAGGACTTTCAGAAAGGGCATCATCCCTCATACTAAGAAATTCCTTTGAAAACTTTCCCGTTTAATGTTTTTGGGAGAACCTACATCATGGATGCCAATGTTCAGGAGCATAATTGAGGCTTAACTATGCTCCACATTATCAGATTAACATGAGTAGGTTAATCCTGTTACCCCCTATCATGAGTATCACGTGGATGATATAGCCATCCTTCAAGTAAGTAACATGTGCCTTCTCCATTTCTTAGCATGTAAAATCTCCATACTTGAAACTAGTCAAGTATAAACCTAGCAGAAGATAAATGCTCTCCATGTTAACACATTCATAAGAACAATGTGGCAAAGCTGGCAAATATGATGCACACGGATTTGCACATGCATAGGTTTAGATATCAAGGCACTGCACATGAGCAGACAAATCTATGCCGGAAAACATGACTGTGCAAGGGGTGGGGAAAATTCTACTCAACACAACTCTTGATTTAATTATATCCAATATGAAATCAATATGCTTTATACTAACAATCAGTACTATATCTTCAAAGATGCAAAGTCATCATCCCTGAGATGGAACCACAACCTCCACAACACCACGCGCCCCCCCCCCCCCAGCACATGGGGGGCATGCTCTCTTTCTTGGGATTCGAAATGAAACCTATTTTATTCACACGAAAGGAAAAGACTAAAAGAGAATGGGACCTCTTTCAGCATTATTTTTTCTTTTGTAAAATAAACATTAACAACAGGCTCACTTAGTTGACCAATCGAGGGCTGGTTAACTGGATGCTACTTCAACATCAGTTCATATCCAAAACAAGGCTGCGTCTTGAATTCAACTCTCATGACTCTTATCAAAGTCCTTTAACTCATGGAATCCATAAAAACATGAATACATGTTGGCTGGTTGTGTATGGATGTCTCATAGATGTGTAATAACAAATGCTTGCCCTACCCTGCATCAGTTTATATAACAAATGCTTGCCCTACCCTGCATCAGTTTATATCTGCTTTATAAGAAAACCATATCACATAGGAGTAGAGCAATTTTCACATATACAGATTGTAACTCATTTCTAGCATCCTTTGCTTTTATATCGTGACTTGAATCCTTATTTTGAAATTAAAGATTCACCTTTATTAGAAATCTGATGCATGGCAAATGTTTCTTGTTGTCATCTTACATACTCATGTTGCAGAAGCATGGTGGAGTATATAAACCATCCAGAAGATAAGATAGAATTACCACCAGTCAGAGCCACAAAATGATCAAACCTGGAAAGCTTCTGACAAAGTGATAGACGATATATGCAACAGCAAAACCTAGTTCAAGCTCCATTTTATTGTTATAAATGTATACCTGTTCTGTCCTTCACATCAATAAAGCCATCTTTCTTGATTCTCTGCATGAACTCTTTGCCTAAGCGATCTTCAATGCCTCTATCCAAGGCAAAGCGGCCAGAAAGATTGATGACTACAGGGACATCATGATACATGGAAGCATATAAAAGCACCACATTTCCTCCTGTAAGACCCATTTTAAGTAAATGCTTCACATAAAAACATATGCATTAATTTTCTACTCTATGCCATGCACAGCTTGAAAGATGGTTAGCTTGCACAGGAGATTACAGATTTCATCATGTTTGACCGTGAATGTAGTGTAAGGACTGCTAAATGGGGATATAATCTAAAGGCTTAGAGTTTATTGGAACACCACCAGGTTCAAGCATAAGTTTGTTGACACACAAAAAAAAAAAAAGAAAAAAAAAAGAAAAAAGACATCTTGGCCAGGAGATTATGGTTTTCAATTTTTCCTCATGTCTGACAGGGAATGCAGTATAATGAGATCTACTACATGGGAATGGATAATCTGAAGATTAATGTCAATTGGAACACAACCAAGTTCAAGCATAAGTTTGGTTGACATGAAAATATGAACGTAATGGCCAATATATCTCAAGTAGATTGCCTACCTTTACTGTGCCCAATAACAGCGCTTACTTCATATTTTTGTTTAGACCAATATAGGACTATGGCACGCAAGTCATCAGCCTCTCTTCTATAGTTGCCATACTGGAAAGCACCCTCACTTTCCCTGGAAATTGAATGGCCATCAGCATGTTACTAAACCAACACAGAACTATTTGTGTGGTTATTTATTCCGGTGAATGACATTTCAATCCATTTGATATGGAAAACAAATCTGATGCCAAAAGAATTCACCAGCATGGAATATTACATTCTATGGTGTAGGACCTAAAAGTGCAATGCCAAATATTTGATATAGAGCGTGCTATTCAAGCTTATGCTTAAGCTAGCTAGTAAACATGGTAACATTGAGAACTACACTATATGGGAAAAAAAAGAACATGCTATCCTACAAATGTGTAAAGCAATATATAAAAGAACAAATATATTCACATAAAAACTAGAGATCCATCAAAAGCTGCACCTCATTTGAACCAGAAGAATACATCATCATTAAAATCATCTAGAAAACCTTCATTCAATTTAATTTTTGCTGTATCTGGAACGGATTAAAGAACAAAATTAGCAGGCCATTTTTTTCCTGAAGTGTAGAAAAGGAAAATGCCAAATAAATGGCAAGATATCATGTAGATTTTCTTCTAAAGTGTTAAGATTTTTTTTTTTTTTGGGAAAAAAAATTGGTAAGATTTCAAGCATGACAAACTAATTGAGCTAAACTAATTAACTTTGAGGCCTCAGTGTAGCTGTCACCAAAGAGGATGACCATACACCATCTAAGTTCCAGAAATGTTAAAAACAAGAAAAAGAAAATCTGCGGAAAATCACAAACGTTATACATCATTGTCCAGTTTTCAATATGAAAGAAGTTATCCCTAATTTAATACCGAAATGTGTCCTTATTTGAATAGTTTTTATTTCAACCACGGTCTACCTGCATCTAATAATTTCTACCAGAAATAAAACCATATGATCATTTTGACCAAAAAAAGAGGTGGTTCTGAAAATAAAACAGGTGCAGAATAGTTGACCACTCAGTTCACAGCATTTAGGCTGCAAAGGCAAAACATTGCAAGACCTGAATTTCAAAGAATATATACCATGTAATGTATGTTCCCCCATCATTGTTGGAACTCATGCAGTGGTAAACAAGATACTGAGTTAAAATACATAGTGTCAGAAGCTTAATAATATAATTCAATATGGATGTGGTGCTAGCATGTTACAAAGCTGTACCATCCAGGGATTGCATTAATTCATTTCTTCTTGTAACTCTATAAATATTATCACGAAATTTTTAAGATGAACAGACCATCAGATCTAGTATTTCCCCTGATTTTTTCTGGAATTTCTTTTTTGGTAGATCTAGGAGCAGTAATTTCAGATTGAAGATCCATCCCAATAGCAAATGCATCTCTGTGTGAACAAGCATTTTTTTTTTCCATTTGGAACCTCAATTGCTTGACATGACAGTATATCAAGTCTTCCAATATTTTTAATAAATGATAATTTAAGTTATGTCCCAAGAAGAACACTGGAAAAGATGGAAGTAATAGAAAAATAGTTCCACCATGCTTGCAAGTGGCATGATTTTCCAGCTTTCCTGCAAGCAGCTTACCCATTTCCAGCAAAATCAAACCGGAAGGCACTGATCCCTTGTCTTGTTAATGCAGCAGTAAGGTTAAGTAAAGTTTTATCATCCTGAAAATAGCAGCATTTTTTACACTGTAAGATAATCATAAGGAGCTAACCAAGTCATCATTCAATATTAAAAAAAAAAAAAAAAAATCTAACTCTCGGTACAAATTTACAGAGTACAGCTGTTGCATTCCATACGTGAAAGGAGTAAAAAGTGTCCAGACTCCAGGCAATGTTCCTAATTGCTACAGAAATTCTTAAACAATAAAACAGGCAATTAGATCTCAAATTTATTAAATTGTCCATTGAACGTTAAACAATTTGAAGCAAATACTATTGCAATTGAACAATTAACTCCAAGAAATCCAAAACTTTATCTTAAATTTATCATTTGAACGACTGCTAATGTCATGTAATAAGAAAAGTTTCCACTCAAATTGTAGTCAAGACATCTTAAATTTACTGGACACACACAAATATGACAGCAACCAACCTTCGAAGCATGGAATCCATGGCACAAGATTGCGAGCTTCTTAGAACCAGTCTCATGTAGTACCCCAACAAGCTTCTCTCCATGTTTGTTTGGAATTATAACTCTTTGTTGCGAAATGCCTGTAACACCAATATTGCACCGAACCATGAACAAGAATGGGTTATATGAAACAAATCTAAAGATTACGCATATCGTCATGAATCATGTATAAGTTATTTGCAGATATAACAACAAACATAGCTACCAATCGATGATCTAGAGATTATATATCAAAAATAGAAAACTCCCCTCTTTCTTACAAGATTTCAAAACGGAACGTCAGAGATAACAAAGTTTCTAAGAGTTTGGGAAAAAAGTTTTTCTAGATTCATTTGAGACAATATAGTGGCCAACGAATTTTACTTCTTTCAGCTTTAGATAACGCTTCTATTTTGGCTGATTTCAAAAGAAATTAATAATAAAAAATATAAGCTCTGGAATCTGGATGATCTATACAACAAATCCTTGGCAGTCCTTTTTTCAATGAAGAGGATTGAAGAACCTCGTCTAAGTCTAGGATGAAGCCTTGGCGGAGGGGAGAAGGAATAATATTGGATCGAGCGGGATTACCGGGTACCTCGTCGGCCTTGTCGTCGGAGGGGAGCGGCTGAGCCATAATATCCCTAATAATCGACTGGGGACCGACGAATCGAGGGATCGCAAAACCAATTGCTTCACCTCTGGCTCAGGAACTGAACTTCCGGCATTAAAAATATCGCGTCAATTGGGCGCTACTGTGCGCGCATCAAAAGTCGCAAGCTTGATCCGGATCTGCCTTCTTGGCCGTCCGTTCTACTTTTCGCCGCTAAGCACTGGGCACCTCGTCCCCCACGAGGAATTAGTGTGTGGACCAGGTCCAAGTGGACCAACGCAAATCGCGGAGCATATGCACGGATGAGAACACGCAATCGGGGATTGGTGAAATCAAGAGGTAGCGTGGCGTGTTATCCACCGTGGGATTTGGCGTGGTCCTTTGGACCTGGCCCAAGTAATAATTTAACATCCCCCACCCCCAAACTGCTCGGATTCCGGTCATCAAAAACCGAACAAGGACCGGATTGGGTTTGGAAACATTATTATTATTATTATTATTTTATTCTTATTGATGCTGTTGATGAAAAGCAGGAACCTAATATATATATATATATATATATATATATATATATATATATATATATATATATATATATATGATTTTTTTGATAGGGCTAATTCCTATTTTCTATTCTATATCTACCCTATCCTTCAGGATGTAACTCAATAAGATTAAAATCAAAAAAAAAAAAATTATCTATACTGCATAACCATATGCACAGCCAATAACGGTTGTTAGTTCCAATGAAATTCTTTCATCGAGCGTACATCTTGATTCACCACATCATAAAATCCAACGGCTATAATTGCCACTGCACGGGATTGGTACACATAGTATAGTATAGGCAATAATTTGTTTGAAATCAATTTTTTTGTCCAAATGGCAAGCAGTGGTACCATCAAAATAAGCTACATGTGATAACCAAGAGTAGATTTTATTCTTTTTCTGTACTGCACACATGTAACTAGGGAGGGCAGAAATCTACATGCGGATCCTAAAAATTTAAGCTTAAGATGATTTAGAGAAAAAGAAAAAAAAGGACACCAAGTTAAGTTTGAGATGATTTTGGCATAAGAAACAAATAAAGAATAAGGTACCTTCAGAAACCTAGAGCATGCAACTATAATGCATTCAATCAACCTGTCAACATTAATGTCATTTCAGCACTTGCAACTTGCCCGCTTATTGCCAATTAAGTTCACAGTTTTTCTGGTTGGCAAACAACTCACAATCAATTTCTTTCTTGAATTCAGGTTACTCTCGCTGGCTCATCCTTTGAAAAGAAAGTGCACCTAGGAGTCCAAGAAATTAAAGGGCACGCATGGGAAGGTCTAAAGGACAATATAAAATTTCAAAAATTCAACACCTCTCCAGAATGCTTATTCCTGAGTTTTTAAGTCTTGCCTGCTAAAGCTTTTGTTAAAGTGAACATCTATTATCTTCTAAAGCTTTTTGAGGCCAGAGATTTTTCATCTGAATGGTCAACATTCTTTGTTCTTCTAAGGCAGCGGTGTGTACCAATGGAAATGTAGGGGATTGGTTTCTTTATAGAAATGGTCTCCAGAAAGAAGACCCTTTCTCTCCTTATCTTTTCTATCTTGTTGTTGATCGCTTATCTAGGCTTATTACCTTGGCCAAGGGCATTGATCTTTGCTATCGGCTTGAGGGAATGGAGATCCTTCAACATGCTGATGATGCACTAGTCTTTCTTCAAGGAGATAAACGCTTCATCACTGCACTTAAATTAATCTCCTACTAATTTGAAATTATTCTGGGTTAGCCACCAACTTTTCTAAGAGCTCGGTGGCGGTTGTTGGGTGCTAAGCTACCTTTCAATTACCATAGCCTCCCTCTTAAGCTGGGTAGACTCTCAAACTCTGACTGGATGCCACTAATCCAAAGATTTGAGGCTAAGTTAGCCACTTGAAAAGGAAAGTTGCTCTTCTTTGGACAAAAATTGATTTTGGTTAATACTTGTGCCTTTTGCATTACTGATCTATTCTTTCTCTCTTTACAAGATGTCTTGCCAGGCTATTCTTTCTGGTACAAATGCATGCTTCCTTCGATCAATATCTTTGTAAGATATGCAAACATGCATCAGTCCACGAGTACTCTAATATATGTAATTACCTGGTTGTGGTTAATTGTGAGGGACTATATATATTGTATCACCAAACAGCCTACAAACACAATCCTAAGCAGAGCTTTTCAAATGGTATAATAGTCATTAATCCAGCAGTATTCGGTATAGCTTGTTTTTTGTATCAAGCCTAGACGGTTATACTTTTTTATTATTCCATTGATCTTCCTCTGCTTGCACTAAATTATCAATTGTTGAATTAAACCCAATTATAAAGATACCAGAATGTGTAAATTTTAATCCCTGGAAATGTTGAGGCAGAACTTGGCCTTGTCTGCTCAAATTATTCACAGTGGGTCGAGCTAGACTTATAGGTTGTGGGACGAGCCTCAAGTTCAGATGGCCATTCCATGCTTCTATCACAACCAATCTATGTGTATTTTGCTTCTGTTACACACATTTCGGCAAAGTCTCTAGGTGATTTACGAAAAGCTAAGATCCAATCCTACCTTGATGGAAACTGTAGAGTTTATAATGATAAAAGGAGAGAAATATCTCCATTGCCTAGTCCATAATTGCATACCAGCTTAAGAAATCGAGCTTACACCCTCCAGTATCCTTAACACTAGGGGAGAGAACATATGGCTATCATATATGTTGGGGATAAACCCTACTTCCGTCGAAGTCCAGTCTGATGCTTAGTCTAATGCAACTGATAATCAAAAAAGAGCTTCGATCGAAAATTCTCCTCCAGCAGTCAGAGTCCAGTCGAACTCCTCCAGCGATCGAATCTTAGCCGAACTCCTTCAGCCGGCCAAACTCCTCAGCGGTCAAACCCCAACTGAACTCCTTCAGCGGTCGAACTCCAGCCGAACTCCTTCATGGCCGAGCCTTAGCCGAACTTCTTCAGCGGCCGAACTCCTTCCGGATTTCTCCTTCAGTCAAATTCCTCCGGAAGCCGAACTTCTTCCAGACTTCTTCTTCAGATGGATTTCTTCAGGAGCCGAACTCCTTTCAGACCTCTCCTTCAGATGGACTCCTCTAGGAGCCAAACTCCTTCTGAACCTCTCCTTCAGATGGATTCCTTCAGGAGCCAAATTTCTTTCAGACTTCTCCTTCAGATAGATTCCTTCAGGAGCAGAACTCCCTCCAGACCTCTTCTTCAGATGAATTCCTCCAGGAGCCGAACTTCTTCCGGACCTCTCCTTCAGTCGAATTTTTTCAGGAGTCGAACTTCCTTCGGATCTCTCCTTCAGTCGGATTTCTTTCAGGAGCCGAACTTCTTTCGGATATCTCCTTCAGTCGAATTTCTCCAAAAGCCGAACTCCCTCCAGACTTCTATCTCAGTCGAATTTCTTCAAGAGCCGAACTCCCTCCAGACGTCTCCTTCAGATGGATTTCTTCAGGAGCCGAACTCCTTCCAAATCTCTCGTTCAGTCGAATTTCTCCATGAGCCGAACTTCCTCCAGACCTCTCCTTCAATCGAATTTCTTCAGGAGCCGAACTCCTTCCGGACGTCTCCTTTAGATGGATTCCTCAGAGAGCCGAACTTCTTCCAGACTTCTCCTTCAATCGGATTCCTTCAGAAGCCAAACTCCTTCCAAACTTTTTCTTTAGTCAGATTCCTCCAAGAGTCGAACTTCCTCCAGACTTCTACCTCAGTCGAATTCCTCCAGGAGTCGAACTCCTTTTAGACCTCTCCTTCAGATGGATTCTTTCAGGAGTCGAACTCCTTCCGGACCTCTCCTTCAGTCGGATTCCTCTAGGAGCCGAACTTTCTTCGAACCTCTTCTTCAGTCGGATTCCTCCAAGAGCCGAACTCCTTTCGGACATCTTCTTTAGATGGATTCCTTCAAGAGCCGAACTCCTTTCGGACCTCTCCTTCAGTTGGGCTCCTCTAGGAGTCGAACTCCTTTCGGACTTCTCCTTCAATCAAGTTCCTTCGGAAGCCGAATTTCTTTCAAACTGATGCCTACAGGAGCCGAACTCCTTCAGAACTTCTCCATCAATCGAACTTCTTAAGCCGAACTTCTTCATCAGTCGAACTTCTTCAGCCGAACTTCTCCAACAGTCGAACTTCCTCTGGACTTCTTCACCAGTCAAACTCTATCCGGATACCTCCAGTAGATTACTTCTAGATTTTAAATAGCATTCCTCCCGGATGATCCCCTCTAGCCATATTCATCTTTAGGAATCCAAACTTCTTTCGAATTGACATACATCAAAGATCTTCATCCCTCCGCATGGCCTCGAGCGGCTCAGTACCAGACGGTTACGACTGTCACCATCAATCTGTTGCAGGCGACAGCGATCCACTACCGGATGGCGATGGCTGTCACTATTAGTCTACCACAGGTAGCGACGACCTCGAGCGGTCCGTTACCAGGCGGTGTCAGCTGTCACAATCTATCTGCTACAAGTTCCGTCTATAAAAGAAATCCTCCAGATATATTTTCTCTAAGCTATCTTCTCCTTTCCGAAACTCTGCCGAATTATTTTCTGAGCATTCCATTGCTATTGGCCAGAAGAGCTGATTTGATCATCGGAGGGTCCTGCTGAAGCCACTACCACCGATTCTGGATGAAATTTTATTTTGCAGGTCATCAACGACGATCTCTTCTTTTTCAACTCCAGCTCGATCCGACGTCGATCAGATTCTGTACCAATAATACATGTACATGGTATTGTTCAGGACTGCCAAACACATGGCTTACAAACATGACATATGTTTATAACATTAGCCATTTAAGGGTGCAATCATACCAACACGAAGAATCAGAGTACAATCATATCAGCACTAACATACTGGATCCCACTAGAACATTGACGGCACAATATCAAATTGTTTGAGGAGCACAAGAACATGAAGAAATTATGACCATAGATAAGCATGTAGTCAGCAACGTCATCTTCCTAGGGCATAATTTAAGCAGAAGGCCCGAAATTCCGGTCAACAATGCATGCAATGACATTGAGGTCAAAGGATGCAAGACAAATTGTGGTTTTGCAAGGGTGGAGAGAAAAAGAATTGAGAGATGGTAATTACAAACGAGGAGGGTGTTTTGGTTATTCTCCCACTCTTACAACATTAGGATTTGATAGGACTGTTTAATATATCTCTTGTTTTGGTCCCTAGTTATATTTCATGCAGGATCCATAGATAGCTGGGGTAGTGTGTGTATGTAGGTGATAAAGACTTACCTGAGGATATACTTAGAGCATGCCTCATAGTAAATCTTTTGGATTTTGCCTTTACCCTGAAAATATGATTATTTGCATAACATTCTTGTTGATTTTTGATTTACTTATGATTGTTTTATTTTATCTTTATAAGAAAACGAAGCACTTGAATTCTTAATTCACTTCAAATCCCGGCAGGATGGACAGCAAATAGGCCTGTTGGCACTTTAACCATGGTGTACCCCTTCACCTGTTGTTCATAGTCCACATACGCAACCCAATCATGAGTTCATGACAGGCTCTATAATTGAGGAGCAAGTGGATGGACCATGGGCGAGCAGGGGACATGAATGAAGTTATATGTCATTCCATCCATGTCATCACCTAATCCTTGACATGTCATTCAGTATCAGCTGGCATTTTCCCTCTCAAGTGCCGTCATCCAAGGGGCATGATAGAGCACCCGCATAAGGAATAAAAGAAAACATTATATAACTATCCTCCATCCTTTTTTCAGGGTGAATACCCATCCTCCATTTAATGTTATCCCTTTCCCCCACCTTGCACTGGCTCATGTAACTATTACTCTTAAAAAAAAGATACATGGATAAAGTACCATAGAATCCTAACCAAGAGTGCTTTAGAATCATCTATATCCTTTTTTTTTTTTTCTTTTTCTTCAAACTGTGCATCAAAGTTTTTTCATGTTGAGCACTACTAGCTTCCTTCATGAAGCTCTCCATTCCCAAAACACATGGTCAAGGTCTGCTAGAATTTGGAAGAGGAGCTGTCAGCCATTGAGGTGGTAAATATCTGCTGCCCGGGTGACAACAGAGCTTTTGGATCATACCTCCTTTTCCTCTCCACAAATGTATCCCATTTCGAGCCAAAATGTTTCATCCAATCAGCCTGAGTCGTATAGTGAGGTAAATACTGCTTATGATTGATTCCAGCCTGATTGCAGAAATGAAGTATCTCCTTGTTTTGATCCTCCAAACATTCACATGCATGCACCCCGGACCACAACAGTCCAATAGAATAGAAGATCTCTTCGTCGGGAATCACGGCCGACGTCCTCCGATCCCACCTGCATCAGATCGATACATTTTATTACTTATAATTCATGATTAAAATCTATATATGATGAGTTCCATGCGACTGCATGCATACTTGTTTCTGTTCATGGGGTAAATTAGAATTGGACCCGTGGAGTTGTCATGCCTAAGGATGGACTTGAAGACTCCTCGATCAAAGTCGACGATCCTAGACCTGGGAACAAAGATGTTGAGCCATGGATGGGGGACATTCCATAGCCCCTGCGTGCGAAGCTTTAGCTCTCCATCACGCACCCTGTTGAGGAAACGGGTGTAGGTGACGTCGTTCTTGAATGCAAATCCTGGCCTGAAGCTTAGAGCTTCAAGCAGCGACTCAAGTTCCTGGTAATTAAGGACCCAAAATATTAGCAGTTGAAACAAATGTTTAACTCGCAAAATTGTAACATAATGAAAAATTCGGATGCCGACAGAAAGCACAAGTTTTAAGGGCTGACACCATCCTATCTGATTAAAGTACTTGAATGGAATTTAGGGATGGCAATTAGGTTGGATCGGGTCGAGTCAGAAAATTATCAATCCAAATTTAATTTTTTTATTAAACAGATCAAAAAATTCAAACCTGAATCCAATCTTTTTATTAATCAGGTAACTCAATCCGATCCATTTAACCCATTTATTAGATAAGTTAAGTCGATTAAACAGATTAAATAAGTAGAAATAGGTTAATTATATTTTAAATAGATTAAATAAATCTTAAATAGATTAAACATGTTATATGACTCAATTCGATCTAAATATTAAATGGGTTAAATGGATCAACCATGTGAAGTCTAAACTCGACCTATTGAATCTATTTATTAAATAAGTTAAACGGGTTGACCCGTTTACGGTTTAAACCTATTTAATCTAAATTCAAATCTGTTTAAAGTGGATCGAACATGGGTCATATCAAATTTTGCCATCCTAAGGATGGATGAGTCTTGTATGTATCTATATATACACACGCACACACATCTGCATAAGAGTTCTTAACCTATCTAATATGGGAGTATTATTCCTCGACACTAACCAAAAGCCAACAATGGTTAATATTGGTTGATGAAGACTTGGATCCCTTGCCTTTTTGACACATTAAGCGTCACAGCAATTAATCAAGATATTAGATATCTAATAACCCCAGTTGTTTGACGCGGCAATTTGATGCCAAATACTCCTAGTCATGGAGGAAGGGAAGTATTTGAGATGGTGCATTGGATTCCAACTGCGGTGGTTTGAGCACTTTATGATGCAGGTGGCACAACGGCTAGTGGCTTGTAGTATTGCAGACAAGGCACAAGGACGACGTATAACGTGGTTAGGGCATTTTTGTGGGTTGGCTGGGACTCTAGGTGCTCACCCACGCTACCCCCTGGCAGTAAGTTGGGACAGAGCTGCCGCTATGTACCACTAGAGTAGGCATTCCCCCCCCCCCCCCCCCCCCCCCCAAAAAGGTAAAACAATCTGATTTTTTTTTTTTTTTTTTTCTAAAAAAGATGTGAACATTAATGTTAGAAAGATGATGATAGCCATGACAAAGCAAAGAAACTTGAGCCATGTTTTTTTTTTGGAGGGAAGAAACACCGACCATGTTGATCTTATGCAAATAATAATTGCATGGGCTATGTGACCCTGCAGCAGGACCATGTGGATGTGGACCACCGATTGTGTTTGGAGAACAGGGTTTGGGGGCTCTGTGCTATATGTCAGTCCTAGCAGAAACAGAAGCATTGTATGGGAGATTGGGAGATCTTTGTAGGACAATCAAAAACGGATAGACCACCAACTTGGTCATGGCCCTCATGACCCTGTGGTCACAGTAAACGTTGCAGTAGATCTACATGGTTCCCACGTAGACATCGGCATGCGTCCAACATAGCTTAAATTAGGGGAACACTCTTACCTTATCAACCATATGAACCATGGCCTTGTCATAATACCTGGCTCCCTCCAAGCAATAGACAGCCCCATGATGTGCTGCTAGGCTGCTTATTCTCCCAAGGTCCCTTTCCGAGAAAAAGGAAGATCTCCAATTATTACCAACATTATGGTCCATGAGAATAGAACCTTCCACATAGTTAAACTCCTCCTTTCCATCATCCAATGATATCAATTTCTCCTGATCCCTTGCAAATGCCTCGAAATTCGTGTAGATCAATCGAACCCATCTCACCTACATGATCATATATACATGTCAATTCATTAAGATCAATTGCTTGCAAGCATCCATTTTGACATTGCGCATGTCGATCGATGGAAAACTTTTCTTGGTTAATTACCATTTGTGGTGCCGGCTCCAATGCAATGCGAGCCCGGGTGATGATTCCAAACTGACCCAGGCCTCCTAGAACCGCAAAGAATAGGTCCGGCTTGTGGTCCTCCGAGCATGTCACCATCTCCCCCTTTCCTATATATGTCACAAGAAGAGATTTAATGATCCTATATATGACTTGAAAAATGTGGCAACGCTTTCAGTTCATTGTTCCTTGGGGGTGTAACTTACACAATTATGTGTCATGCCAAAATGCATGGTAAACTATCCATATCAAATTTATTGATCATTCCAAATGATTTGGACGCTTCAGATGCGTGTTTTGTCTCTATGTATGC
This sequence comes from Cocos nucifera, assembly GCA_006176705.1. NCBI lineage: Eukaryota > Viridiplantae > Streptophyta > Magnoliopsida > Arecales > Arecaceae > Cocos > Cocos nucifera. The sequence goes on from QRFJ01000030.1 coordinate 2,805,433, forward strand.
CCATTTTTATGCTATCACCATTGCAAAGCTAAAATATTAAACTTATACAACTCATTGTATCATTGGACTTTTGTGTTCCTAAGATTGTAGTACACACGGTAGCTGATGTGTTCTTTTTTTGGATGAAAGACGGTTACCGAGGTTACACTTAACTATTCCGCACACAAGGCTACTGGTCATCACCATAAGAAAATTGGAATAATTATGCTTTAATTATCAGACAAAAGTTACGAAACAAGGATAAAGTATGGTATAGTTATAGTTAATGAGACGGAGATATTCATACCAGTTATGACATCCAATTCATAGACGTTAGAAATCTGCGGCCCATGCAGGAAGGCTTGGCCGCTGACCCCGGCATTAGAAAGCGTGCCGCCGACGGTCAGATACAAGTAATCGGTCCACGACCTCGGCGCAAGCCCATACTTGAGCGTCTCTTGCAGCACATCGATCCAAAACTGCTCACCCCCGGCATCCACATAGCTTAAAACGGATCCCTCCTGCGAAACACGAACCCGTGGCTGGCAGTCGCAACCGCCGTTCCTCATGGACGTCATCTCGATGACCACTCCATGGGGAGCCAGCGCCTGCCCTCTAACCGAGTGGCCATGGCCTCGAGGGGCGATGGTGAAAGGTTTGGAAGAAGAGTATGAGAATTGGACCAGCGTCATAATGTCATGGACCGATGAAGGGTAGAGCACGGCGGCCGGTGGGAGGGCATGCGTCAGACGGCCGAAGTCGGTGGAGGCCCGGGTGGTGGCATGGGGATCGATACGAGTCCTCGGGCCGATGTCGAGGGCTTGGAGCTCTTCGGGCAGCTCCTCCGGCCATGGCCGGTGGGAAGGACCCACCGTGGGCGTTAGGCTGCTTGTGACGAACAAAGCTAGTAGGAAGTTGGATATAGAGCTAGTTTTTAGCAGGACCATTATGTTGTAGTCCTATGAAGTGTGGTAGAGTATGGTAAGTGTGGAGGGAAGCAGTGGAGACTTAGACCAAGGCTTGAAGGAGGAGGGGGGGGAATATATAAAGAGGCAAAGGAACTTTTCTTTTTCTTTTTTTTTTTTTTTTTTAATTTTCTATTTTGTTTTTTAACGTCAAAGATACGGTGGAGCAGCAAGAATCCTGTGCAATGTGGGGAGAGGTGACAGGAGACAAATAGGACAAACGGAAGAAAGGGAGGAGATTTCTCATGTGAGGGGAGATGTAAAGGAGCAGGGCGGTTACGTTATTTTGTTTGGTTAGAATACGGCATCAGGCGGTGGCAATGGATGCGTTAGCTTGGTCCCAGGGAAGGAGTCTAGTGGGCGCAATTAGCGCCGTCCGGATTGGGCTTGGACGGTTGAGATCTTGTGGGATGCTGCCTTCGGTGCTGGGACTTTGGGTTGGGGTCAGGGTCCGAGATCCAGGTATCCCTTTGACCGTGGAAACTAAAAGCCTGATTTATTTATTAAGCCAGAGCACGGCCTGAATCCTGATGGGATCGGGTTGCATCTATCGCAAGAAAGAATGATTTTGATTTCTTTACCGATATCAACCGTCGGATCGTGTATTGCACAAAAGCACTCCCATCTCTTTCTCCATCCGTCTGAATAGGTATTGCCTCTTAAAGCAGCTATTATTCGATCCAACGGTTGATGCTGTGGAAGAAGATGAAACATTCTTCCGAGTGAAGGACAAAATCCGAACCCAGGCTTGACGCCTTGTAAGGAATGACCGTCTAGAAAATATTATTAAAAAAAAAAAAAACTCTGAGTGCTGTCTCCATCCCAATAGTTCCGCTCTATGAAACTCTCACTTTTGCTCTTTCTATTTTCAGCTAAGGAACATTATATCGTGTAGGAAGCAACATCATATTACTCGGCAAATTAGCATTAAGGCATCAGTGGGAAATTTTTTTCTTAATTGATCATTATTTTTTTATTTAACCATCAGCGTATATACAGACATGGAACCCATATCACTGGGGATAGGGATTGTATCTTTCTGGAAGAAGAATATTTTTTTTTTTTAATTTATTTGTATCATCATCATGAGATTATACAATGATTACTTTAAGATCTAATGCAGATGAATGACTTAAAAAATTTTAAATATTTTAAAAATTATGCAAAACGCCATCCAACAATTTAGGTTACGAAAGAAGTTAGCTATTATTTTTGCACAAAATATATGATCCGGATTCATCTTCGGATGCTACCATCCCCCACTGATTTTAGAAGGCTTATGTTACTAAAACTATAGAGCCTTTACATAGCAATAATTATTAATTATATTTTTTATATTTTGATTGCTAATCTTAACAAATAAATATTTTAAAATCCAAGTGCAGAAATATGTTGACAATTATTTTTTGATAAAATGACTAATAACTAATTCTATTCTCAGAAAACACAGTCCAGGTTGAACAGGGTATATAATTACTGTTGTTTTATTTATTTATTTCGGTACAACCTGCAGTTACTTTTAGCAGAAAGGACAAAAATGTTTTCAAAACCTTGGTTAACCAACCATGAAAAGATGTGGGACTCCAAATTTAATATAGTTTCGGTTAGGTGTAACGCTGCGGCAAAAAGGGAAAAAAAAAAGCGCCGCGGGGGAGGTGATTCCTTCCTCATGGGCTGCCACCTGTGGCAAAATCTCAAAATGATGACCTCTATGTGGTTAGCTACATGTGAAATAACCCAATCCACAATGCCGTTAGGCTCCTTGCAAACATACGGAGATCAATTTCCTCAAATCTGCCGGAGAGCAGGACACCATAAAAAGAGTAAAAATCTTCAACATCCAAATAGTTACCGTTTTAGGGTCCCACTTCTGGCACCACGCAGAAGGCTCTAAACATAGTGACCGCGTAAACCAGGCCTTCCTAGACTATTCTCATCTCTAACAAAAGAACACATATATTGTAGAAATGGCATCATCTGACTGCTATCAGGCATGATTTCTAGTTGCAGATAACAAATCCCAGTCCTTCCTTTGTGCCGCCATTAAGTACACTACCATTGGAATTGATCTCGAAGAAATCCAGGGTGCAATCTTTCCCTTAGAAAGAAATTGCATATATAAATCAATAGTCAAAACAAACCTTATCTATGTGCTAAATGATTTGAGTTAAGTATATAAAAAATAATTGGAATGGATGGAACGTCGAAATTTCTAGTCTACATGGTAGGCAATGGTAGGTTTTTGCACACTTTGATCTTGTATGCATCATGTTGAAACTAATAGAGGCATGGGGACCGCAAACATGACGAGGTTTGTTGTTCCCTCGGACGCAATTTTAGTTTTAATTTAAAGCAAGAGTTTAAATTCAACAACTAATATAATGTCAACATGTATGCTTATGCATGCTTCGATATTTATGTTACTAGCATATATATATATATATATACACACACACGCACGCAGTTATAGGTTAAGAAGTGAAAATAGAAAAAATGTGCACAGAAAGAGAGAGAGAGAGAGAGAGAGCTAAAGAAAACTATTTAACAAAGAGGTAGTTAAGCAATTAGACATGGCTTCTGTAATACTTACATATATTATTAGAGTATTTTTGAATTTTACTTCCATAGATTTCGTGCAAAAGTTGGCAGCTTAATATGCCTCTTTGAAATACCGAGATGTGAATACTTTGTAAGTGTATATTAGATACAGTAGCTGAAAGCTAAGGCCAGTTTGATATTGCTTTTTATTTTTATTTTTTTTATTTTTAAAAATATAAAATTAAAAATGAACTAAACTGAATAATATGTATAACAAAACTTTTTCTAACTTTTTAATTTTTTATAAAATTTTTAGAATTTTTGGAAGCGAGCTTTCAAAACAGAGTAAACATAAAAGGGAGGAATCAGAAGCTTCATGCAAACACCGTCATCCAAATCAATCTTCATATAGTATTTCACCTATTTGTAGGGAAATAGAACACAAAAACAACAACGGTGACAAGCAGGCCCCAAGTTTCTGCTGTACTGCAATATGCATCTGTATACATGTGACTATAGTTCAAATGTTGGTCCCACGACTGCAAAATAGACTTTTGGTTCTCAATTGCTTCCATCTTAAATTGTTTAGAATTTTGTTACAGCTTAGGTCTATGGCAGATGTTGATTGATTTAGAATGGCCATAACCCATCTCTCTTCTCATTAATGCTTATGTATTTAACAAGAGCATAAGAAATATTGCAAGAGCTAATTGATCGATCTATTCGAATTATAAATTTATATGGACTTGCATCTGCACAGTGTATTGTTGGGCAATGACCACCTTCCAACAAAATTAGGATCAGCACTACGAAAAAAAAAAAAAAAAAAAAAGGAAGAAAGATTAGGATCAAAGAAGTGCATGTTTATAAATTGCACCTTGTTGGGCCATAGACTTTTAAGGTGCATGAAAGTTATGTCATGCACCAGAGTTGTTGTTAGCCATACTGTAGCAGAAATGAACGGCACATGGAAAATCTACAACAAGCCATGTCTTATGGGGCAAGATGCCGCCTTGTGTCGCCTTAAACAAATAGAGATCATAACTTCATGCATAGCATTGCATGTGCTTTGAAGAGACGTAATCCCAACCGATGTGTAGTTGTTACAACAACCCATGGCAAGGAGTCATCGACGTGGAAGACCTAAGGATCAAACAATTGAGGATATCTTTGAACAATAAACATAAAAATATTTTAAAAATAAAATCAACTGTCAAGCAGTTACGAATATCTTTGAAAAACAAACATAAAAATATTTTAAAAATAAAATCAAGGATACCGATTTTCTTTTATGTTTGAATCTTTCTAACGGAGAGATAATGACCCTATAACCTATTAGAGACATCCTACTACATATATATATCTACCCTATCTAAATCACCGCCACATGACTCAATGACAAGCAAGGCATGTTATATATATATATATATATATATATATATATATATAGAGAGAGAGAGAGAGAGAGAGAGAGAGAGATAGATGATAGATAGATGGATGCATCGATAGATATTATATATATATATTTATATTTATATATGTATGTATGCATGTATATTAGTCGGCTATGTGCTTTCAATCCTTGAGTTTAGGACAGGCCATAGACTGCATTTGCATGATGTTAGAGACCTATGACAGGGATTGGATTTTATACACATAACTAATGGGATTGTCAGTTTAATTAGCGCAGTGCAGCATGGGAACAAGGAGTAGGCTTAGAAAAGAGACACCCATGACTTGTGATTCGTACATTCATGTGAATGCATGTGCATCGAGATTTCTATATTAGAATTGCAAAACACCTGTGAATGGCACATGAAGACCACAGTGCACGGAAAATGGGGGACAGACACCGAAGGAGAAAAGCGTCAAACAAGCATGGAAATAGAAAATAAGTATTATTCAAACGTGGACACATGGTGATATTGCTGCATTAAACTTTCATGTCACCAATGACCAATCCATCGTAGATGGGTAGCTGTGCATTAAAAAAAAAAAAAAAAAAAAAAAAAATTCTAGTACATGCCTTTAGATTCATACATCCATTGAGACATACTCTGCATCAAAATTTTTGCCTACCGGTGAAGGACAAATGGGCTGCTGTGCATGAAAACCTAAGAGCATACAACCTCTACCGTATGCACTCTAAGATATGGTGCATAGAACGTGCATCTGCATGCAATTGTCCATTGTATATCATGCACCGTACGATGTGGTGGACAGCAGCAAATTCATGCAGAAAATCTAATGCATGACCATACACCATAGATTTGTTCATGGAGCAAGAAAATGATCTATGGACCCACACCTCCTCCAACCACAAATTAGTTAATTTGAAATAAGAAAAGATGCTAACTAGCACAAAATTCAATGGGATGGGATGTAAGTATGAAAGGAAAAGCATGGATTCTCTGCATGCACACAATGCACCATACATTACGGTGCATCGTGCATACCATCTATCATGCAATAGATGGCTGTATATGGCATGTATTCATATGTGGTCATCCATTATATAATAAATAGTGCATACAATATAAAAATGACTCTTCAAATTAAAGCTTAGCTACATTAAATCGATGCAATTCGTATAAATAAGAGATTAATCAGCCTTGCCCTTCACAAACACAGGTTAAATAACGGCACCTTTTCTTCTCTTTTCTCTTTCGTTTTGAGAAAAAGAAAAGATCTAGAGGTCCATTAATGGCTACATCCTATCTAGTTGTTTGAACCTTAACTTCATATTTGGTTGAGATCATGGGAGAGAGGATGAATAAGGTTGGAAGGATGGATATCTATCCACTGTTTGATTCAAAAAATTATAAAAAAGATGAATGAAAAAGTAGAATTCTCCATCCATCCTAACTCATTAATCTACATCCTCCCAAATTTGGGAGGATGCAAGAAAGGATGGATGGAGCATTAATAGATGGATTTTTGCATTAACAAATTATCCCTTATTAATTTTTTTATAAAATTATAATATTTCTTCATTTTTTCTTTTATATTATTTTTATATATACTATTAATCATATACTATTAAATTTTATTACCTATTATTTTAATTTTAGTACATAATTTTGATAATTATAATTAAATAACTAAAATTATCTTTAATTTCTCTATTTTTATTTACTATTTTTAATTAATTATTTATATAGTATTAATTAATTATTAAATTAAATTATAAATTAGCTAGTTATTTATATAATTAATTTATTAATAATTTAATTATAAAAGTATTTATTAAATTAAACTAAACTAAAATTAAATATTTATATAATTTTTTATATAATTATAGATTATAATGATTATAAGTTTATATATTATTTACTTATTTAGTATAAATTAGTATAATAAATTAATAATAGTAATATTTTTTTAAAAAAATAATTTAATAAAAATATTATAAAAATATCATCTACCATTCTTTTCATTTCTTCTATACCAAATAGAAAAGAGAATCACTTTTATCCATCCCCATATTTCATCAAATATATAAAAAGATGGATGGAAGATCCATCCATCATCTTTCTCATCCGTTCTTTATTTCTATTTTTCATCCATTTTCTTTCTCGTTCATTCATCTTTTCTTCTATCTATTTTTTTATATCAAATAGAACATAAATTAGTTTCTTGCGCTTAGTGATACTTCGAAAATACCATTAGACCTATACAGGTTCTGTACTTCCAATTGCTATCATTTTACCCACAACCTCAATTATAGCACATGGATCGTTGTCTACGCCTGTCAGTCATGTTATCATGCCCGGTTTGAAAGCCACTCATCAATGTACACAAACAGAGATCCAAGCAATAGGTTCCACAGCCTTCAAATATATAGTTTTCATCCAAGTCACTAGAAATAAATTTTAAACAAAAAATGCAAGAAAAATGAATTACTGTTTTTTTTTGCAATTTACTTGATTATGATTCATGGATGCATCCTGAAGACCAAAATAAGAAGGCAATTATCACGTGGAGATCCAAAAGAACAGGACGAATTGTCCAATAAGGTGGTACTCGAACCTCCCTTCTAGAAAAAAAAAAAGAAAAGAAAGGAAGAAAGAAATAAAAAAATAAAAAGTCTAACAACTATTTGTTGATAGAGGCACTTGAACATGAGCTGCACCATCAGAAGACTTTCTTCGTACCTTCTGAGGATGCCTGCCCGTAGACATTCGTGCATTAGGCTGCATATTGAATGCAGAACGCAGTACACTATGTCAACTAAGGCTTTACTTCCATCAGTTGCAGAATACGGTTTAGCAGCATGGTTGAACGTAAGAATCACACACACTCATATAACGGGGGCAACTGTCAAAAGCCTCATGAACAAAATAATCATGTCAATACCTTTGGGTATTTCGAAGTTAATGTTACATGATGCAAAAATTCACATGCTTCGCTGATGCTGTCTCTCAGTCACAAGGGAAAAAAATGTCAGGTTATCATGGTATAGATTGTGCTGCTCAAATTATAATGCTGGTGGTATGCTTCCATGATGAAACTAAAAGAAAGATGAATCTTTTAAGACATCATAGATTTCTCGGTATTACTTATATCTTAACTAGAATTGCACTTGTACAAGCAATCAGTTTTTTAATCCTACCTGTGTACAAGTGCTCAAGATCAAAAGTCGGAGCTTTCTTATGATAGTGATATATATGAAGGAATTTCCCACGTACACCAAAGAGAGAAAAAAAAAAAAAAAAAGAGAAAAACAAAGAATGTACTTGAAAGAGACTATATAAATATGCTTTTATTTTTATGAGATAAAGCATGAATGACCATCTACCTAAAACATGTTTAAAAGTATTGTTGCAAGGCTTCAGAGGGGAGCAAAAATCTCATGCTGGAGAGTTGGTTGGATTGGATTGATCCGAATTGTTGAAAAATTTGCAAGAAAAATTCAAAAATCAGTGAGGTATCCTCCAGTTTAGAATCCTCCGATGCTTAAATCAGCTGAGGCCTTGAGAACCGATACTGAAAAATGAAAATTCAGAATACAAAATGAGAGACTTTTAGAGGAAATTTGATCTTCCTTCAATGAAAAAGTCGAGAATTGATTTCAGCAGAGTTTTGACTTTGTTGATTTCAAACGTGAGCTTACCTGGAGGAGTATCCTGCCTTCCTATTTGTAGAAGGGATCGCTTAGGCCTTGAGGAGAGTTTGTTAGACTGTTAGTTTGTTATGACCAACTGAATTATAGTTGTTGGCCATTTTGCCTTGGTAGCAGTCAGTTATAGTACAGCTGGAGAGTCGCAATTAGACGAAAGCACAATTGGCACTTAGCTGATTTCTAGAGTATTGAGGTCGATAAATAATCGATCTAGATTTATGGCAAGGTCGGTATTTTACCGATCTCATGAGGCTAGGGTTGCAGATCCCGAGCCCTATAATTATTCACATCGGTGAAAACCTGACGTTCTATTGATCTCGGGCTGCCGTCTGTTTTTAGGCGTTCTAAGTTGCTATAGCCAATATATTATCGATCTAGTCTTGATTACTTAGTTGATCCTCGTCACTGTTAAGAAACAACCAAAATTCCAAATCGGTATTTTACCGATCTAAGGTCGAAAATTGTCATTTCCGCATTATCTGGGATGATGGTCTCTCTAATGGCACTACGTGTCTGATGAGAGTTATCCATACCAATAGTTATCCCCCCACTTTTTAGACTTAGTGTGGAAAACCTTCCGTGAAAAGTTTGAAAAGTAGTCATTCGACGGGTAGCCATTAATCATTCATACCAAAAATCATGCCACGCTACCGTCAAATTTGAAATTTTTAATGATTTAAAGCGGCAAAGCACTTTGATTGCCATATCTGCCGTACCTAGCATTTAAGAAAGTGTAGAAGGACGTGGAGCCATCATTGGCTGCTCCACTGTATTTCACGTGTCGTGGGGCACATGGTAGCCATCTGTAAGTAAGCCAAACCATCTTACTATTTATGCTAATGCAGCTTAATCTGAGCCGATATTTTCAAACAATTTTCCTGCAGCTCTCTCGAATGATCAATAGGTGGCTCAAATCTAACGATTGAAGGATCAATCTGAACCGTTGCCCCTCCCTATATATAGGGCACTTTGTTTGTTCCTTTTCCACTTTACTACTTTTATGTCTGAGCAAAGATTTTGGTGCCAGAAAAGCTTTCGCATGCTTAGGCATTCGGAGAAGAAAGGGGAGGCGGTCCTGGTGGTCGTCAGAGTTTTGGGAGGGCCAGCGGAAGCGAAGAAGACATCCTTTTCTCCTTTTAGGTAGGGTCCTCCCTCCTTTGTTCTTTAGGACTTCCCTTGTGTCCATCATCTTCTTCTTCTTTAATTTCATTCATCTTTTCCTCTTTCTTCTCATCAATGTCTTCTCAGGAGAGCACCTCTCCTGACGGCAGTAGTAGGTGTGAGATAATCCTAAGTGACAATGACACCTGGTCCACCCAATCTCTGCTCATCATTGAGGCAGGTAATCCATCTCAGGGTGCCACTGAGACCAGTATGTCTGGTGAAAATAGTTTGGGATCTCCAGTAAGAAGATTCTTGGATTATTTTGGTTCGTGCACTGAGCCTTCTATCATGATAGATGTCGATCTGAAAAAGCTTAAGAAGAAGTATTTCATCCTTGACCATTTTCGACTTATTGCTCCTGATCTGGATGATCGGATTACACAACCTCTCAAAGGTTATATGGCCTTCTATGATGAGTCACTCTGGTCTAGGCTGCGCCTTCCTTTGCACCCTTTCATTTGTAACATATTAGATTTTTACGACCTACAGCCAACTCAGATCACCCCCAATGCCATTAGGATTATTCTAGTTTTTATCATCTATTGTAGTTTTGCCGTCATTAACCTTAGGACTTCTTTGTTTAGGATCCTTTTTGTTTTAAAAAAATATCCAATTGAAAAAGACTGGTGGTACTTCTCATCCTGGCCAAATTATAAATTCGGTCCTACTCTTTCTTTCTCAATCCATGATTGAAAAAGTCATTTTTTTTTGCTTCTTCTAATATTCCTTAGGGTTTCAGCACTCACTGGGATAGACCTCAGCTGAACTAAAACTCCAATAAGTCCATTCGTCTTAGGGATAAGGAGGCCTTCAAAGAGCTGCTGGATATGAAGGTGCCCAAGCTCAACCAGCTGGTGATGAATCAATCCTTATTCGACTCCGACATCAGCCTTATCTCTTCCTAGGATGAGTCTATCGTTAGATCTATCTCAATTTTTTCTAAGCTTGATTTTTTTCTGACTATATCTTCTATTGTTTACTGCAGCACTCATGAGGTTCGATCCTTGAAGACTAGTAGAACAAAAGAAGAGAAAGTCAGAATCTTCCGACCCTCTACCAACAAAGAAGGGAAAGGAAAAGGAGGCCGCTGCCCCCAGCTCGGGACTTAACCGAGTTGTGCCTTCGCATTTGGTTCTACTGGTCATCCAAGCATCGCTCGTCAGTGCTCTGCCTTCATCGGCTTCATCCCCTATGTCTGGAGGACATTGAGATTTCATGGAGGTGAACCACCCATCCCAGAAGGAGCCGATCACCTATTCGAGGTCGGGTCCAACTGCTGCATTGTGGAGGCCTAGTCCATCAGCTGTATCGACTACGGCCTCCATCCGACAATCTTGGCCTTTCGAGGGGGCTAAGGTTCCTCTCATCGATCCACCCTCAACATCATTTGATCGGATCGACCTTGCAAAGGCCTCCATGCGAGACACCCCAACTCTTGGCAAGGACCTCTTTGATGCTGTGATGCCGCAGCATGATCTACATGCTCGGAGGAAGGACATGGGGTCGGATGAGATGCTAAACCAAGGCTTTAGCTATCTCCTGGATGTAAGAGAACTTTTCTCTTTTTTCTTTTTCTCTCTCTTTTTTTTGGATCAATATTATACCAATCTCGTATATTAAAGCTGGTTATTTATCGAACAAACGATTCTTTTCTGCTTTCAATCTGTCTTCTTTTTTTGGCTTTATGTTGAGCACATCGGCTGACTAGCCGAAAATAAAAAGTCACTGAAGGAGGCATTGCAGTCCGCAAAGAACAGTCAAAAAGTGACAGAAGAGAAAGTTGCCAAAGAAGAAAAGACATCGGAAGGATTGAAGAAGCAGCTACAAGAGAAGCTGCAAATAATCTCCGAGAAGAATAAAGCCTTGTTGGACTTTCAGAGGAGGGATAATGATGATGAGAAGAAACTGCTGGACCTCCAGCAAGAGGTCTCTAATAGGACTATAAATGAGTCAAGCTGCTCGCGAGCTACTCGAGCTCGACTCAAGTTCAAGCTCGACTCGACTCGATTATTATCAAGTTCGAGTCAAGCTCGAGTAGCTTTTCGAGTCAAGCTCAAGTAGCAGGATACTCGACTCAAAAGCTAGCAAGCCTACTCGAGTATATATATTTTTAATAATATTAATTTTATTTATAATATATATTAATATATATATATTATTAATAAGATAAGGCTCGAGTATAGCTCGGATCATATTCGAGTCGAGTCGAGTTGATCTCGAGCTTTGCCTATTTTTTATCGAGCTAAGTTCAAGCTTGAAATGTTAAGACTCGATCAAGCTCGAGCCAAATTTCGAGCTCGAGTATTTTGAATCGAGTTGAGCTCGAGTTTCTAGTTACTCAACTCGACTCGGCTTGATTGCACCCTTAGTCTCCAAGATATCAGACTTGGAGGCCAAAATAAAGCAGCAAGAGGAGACACTGACTGTCCGAAATAAGGCATTGTTGACATACCAGAGGGATTTGGACCACTGAAAGTCGGCAGCCGGCCAGACAGTGAAGGAGTTCAAGGCCTCCAAAAAGTTTACTGAGGAGGTGATGGAGGCTTCAGAAGAGGCCTTCAAGAGTAGCTTCAATGGTTGCAAGGAGCTAGTTGAAAAACTTTTTCTCGATCTGGATTTGAGCGGTGTTACACAAGAAGCCGTTCTCACCTTGGTCTCAAGGATAGAAGCCAACCCATACTAGAGGTGGGTTCTACCATAGAGATGCCTCAAGCTGCTCTGGAGGTGCCCGTTGCACCGATTAAGCCGAAGGTGGAGACTTCGAGCCCCATCGAGGCCTCTGCATCTGCTCGACTGAATTTCTAGTTCCTGCCCCAGCACCCACCGAAGTTATCTCCTTAGAGGATGACACGATGGACGTTGCTTCAATTGAAGCTCCTCAAGTAGATGCCTGATTTTGTATTTTTTTTTATCTTTATTTTTATTTATTTTCTTGTATTGGCCCAATTCAAACTTTTTGTAATGATTTTTCCAGATAAAATGAAGTTTGCCTTTTTAAATGACTGCTTATATGTGTGACGTTAGATTTATCCGACCTGGCAAAACTTTCCATAATGCATTGTTTATTTCATTTTAAATTTTTTTTTAAGTGATAGCAAAACAACTATACCTCAGTAGAATCCTGATGTAGCTTTATTTGGATATTAAAAGCCTTGGTCTGGAGATCAATGCGAAACAGTAGTCCAATGTTGTTTCGATCTTAAGGTTAGAAATTAATAGAGATCTATAATAACATCAACCCGAAGGTTGGCAATTAATAGAAATCCCATATAATTCAATAGCTAACTTGTAGGTCGATGATCGATAGAGATTTAATATAACATCGATCCTGAGGTCGGTAATTGATAGAGGTCCGAGATAACTTTGATTCCAAAGATCAGTAATTAATAAGAATCCATGATAACATTGATCCGAAGATTAGTATTTAATTAAAATCCATAATAATATCAATCTGGAGATCTATATTTAGTTGAAAATAATAACATCGATCCAAAGATCGGTATTTAGTTGAAATCCATAATGATATCGATCCAAAAATTGGTATTTAGTCAAAATCCATAATAACATCGATCCGGAGATCAATATTTAGTCGAGGTGGAGATCTTATCTCACATGTCATCGGAGTTTTGCCGATCTAGAGATTGAATTTTTAAGAATAATAGAGATCTTATCTCTCATGCCCATCGAGGCTTTGTCGATCTGGAGGTCGGACTTTTAAAAATAATGGAGATCTTATCTTCCATATCTAACAGAGCTCTGTCGATTGATTCAAAGATCAAACTTTTAAAAATAGCGAAGATTTTATCTCCCATGCCCATCAAGGCTCTATCGATCCAGAGGTTAGATTTTTAAGAATAGTGGAGATCTTATCTTCCATGCCCATGAGGCTCTACCGATCTGACGATCAGACTTTTAAGAATAATGGAGATCTTATCTCTCATGCCCATCGAAACTCTATTGATCCGAAGATCAAACTTTTAAAAATAACAAAAATCTTATCTCCCATGCCCATCGGAGCTCTATCGATCCAACGAATAAATTTAGGTTGAGATGACTAGAAGAATCTCAACATTTCATGGGTCTTTCAGCAAGATGAATTTTTTTAAATTTTTATTTAGAATTCATTGATGGTATACTCTAAAATTTTTGGCATTCCAAGTTTTAGAAATGCTTGAACCATCCAGGTTCTCAATCCTATAGGCTCCTGACCGAATTACTTCAGCAATCCGGTATGGTCCTTCCCATTTTGGGGCAAGCTTTTTTAGTTGTAGGAGTTTTGAGACTTTCGCTTGACGGAGTACTAAATCTCTCGCCCGAAAGACTTTTGGCTTGATCCTGGGGCATTGTAATATCTAGCTACCTTCTATTGGTAGGTTGCCATTCAAATTTAAGCTCTTTCTTGGATTTCTTTCAATAAATCAAGATCGGTTCTCAATCAATCTGAATTACTTTCTTCATGAAAGTTTTATATCCTTGGCATCAAAAGGCCAATTTCTATTGGTATGATTGCTTTTGATCCAAATATAAGTCTGAAAGATGTTTCTCCAGTTGGTCATCTAGAAATAGTTCTATAAGCCCAAAGAACACTGTATAGTTCATCAGCCCAAGACTTTTGACTTCAGTGAGCCTTATTTTGAGATTTTGGAGAATTATTTGATTTGTAACTTTAGCTTTTTAATTAGATTATGGATGCCCCATTGAAGTCAGTCGGTGGTTAATATGTAGTTCAGAACAGAACTCCTTGAACTTTATATTATCAAATTACTTTCCATTATCAGTGATAATTACCTAGGATAAGCCAAAATGATAGATAATTAATTTTCAGACAAAGTCTCGCATCTTTTCTTCCATAATTTGTGTCAATGGTTCTACCTCTATCTATTTGGTGAAGTAATCTATTACTACCACTAAGAATTTTCTTTATCTTGTTGCCATCGGAAATAGTCCTAGGATGTCCATCCCTCATACAGCGAAGGGGCAAGGGGCGATAATAGAAATGAGTTCAGCAGTTGGTCAGTGTTGAATGTTGGCATATCTTTGATATTTGTTGCATTTATTCACGAGATCAGCCACATCTTTTTGTATGGTAGGCTAGTAATATCCTTGTCAAATGACCTTGTATGCCAAAGATCTGCTCCCAGATGGTTACCATAAATTCCATCGTGGATGTCTTGAAGGGTGTAATTAGCTTCGAAAGGCCTCAGGCATCAAAGCAACGGAAGAAAAAATGATCTTTTATAGAGTTTTTCGTCTAAGATGATATACCAGGATGCTTGTCTCTTAATTTTTCTTGTATTTGTAGGGTTATCAAGCAATATTTCTTTGTTTAAATAATCCATTAGAGGATCAATCCAGCTTGATTCATGACTGACCTAGGCGATTGTTTCGACCACCATGCTAGATTTTTCAAGGATTTCACTGTACATCTTTTGGTTGAGATCAGAGAATTCTGATATCGCTAGATGCGAGAGTACATCAGCTCGGACATTTTTTGATCTCAGTATTTAGATGATTTCGAGATTATTGAAGTTTTTAGATAATTTCTTTGCATTATATAGATATTGAGATATAACAGTATCTCTGGCTTTATAGAGACCTCATACCTATCCAATGATTAGTTGAGAATTACTGAAAACTTTGAGTTTCTTGATATTGAGATCTTTGACCATTCTGAGTCCTGTGATGAGGACTTCATACTCTACTCCGTTATTAAAAGTTTTGAAATTGAATCTCAGAGCATGTTCGGTGATAGCTCCCTCTGGGTTTGTCAATATCAAACTAGCACCACTTTCCTAGGCATTGGAGGCTCCATCGACATGCAAGAGCTAATGTGCTTCTTCAGGAGCTTCTGTTTGAATTTCAACGATCGGATTTTCTTCATATATTGAGCATTCCACCACAAAATCAGCTAGCACTTGAACCTTCATTGAGGGTCTAGGTCGATAGTGGATATCAAATTCACTGAATTTGATGGCCCATTTGGCCATTTGGCCGAAAGTGTCAGGTCGTTGAAGGATCGACTT
This sequence comes from Cocos nucifera, assembly GCA_006176705.1. Taxonomy (NCBI): domain Eukaryota; kingdom Viridiplantae; phylum Streptophyta; class Magnoliopsida; order Arecales; family Arecaceae; genus Cocos; species Cocos nucifera. The sequence continues at coordinate 2,821,224 of QRFJ01000030.1, forward strand.
CGTTAGTTGATTTGTTAAAACAATAATAGAATGAGCTTGGAAATATGGTCGGAGCTATTTAGCTATCGTAATCAAAGAATAAATCATTTTCTCCATCCTAGAATACCGAGTTTTTGCATCCCACAATAGTCTGTTAGTATAGTAGATGGACCTTTGTGTTCCTGCATCATTTCAAACTAAAACCAAGCTAATAGCGTTAGATAAAATAGACAAATATACGAATAAATTCTTACCTTCGATAGGCTTGAATAGCAGGGAAACAGAGCCAAGATATGCTTTGAGTTCATCAAAGGTGGCTTGGCATACTTCTGTCCATCTAAAATTTTTGATTTATTTTAATATTTTAAAAAATGAGAGGTATTTTTTAGCTGACCTGGATATGAATCAGCTGAGCAATGCCACTCGTTCGGTGAGCTGCTGCACTTCTTTTATGGAGCTCGGAGGTTTCATCTTAAGTAACATTTGGATCTTCTCAGGGTTAGCTTCTATTCCTCTTTGTGTTATAAGAAAATCAAAAAAAAATTTAGCTATGATCCCGAAAGCACACTTGTTAGGATTAAGCTTCATTGAATGCTTGCAGAGTTCTCCGAAAGTTTCTTCCAGATCAGTGATATGTCAATCTTTTTCTATGCTCTTTACTAGCATATCATCAATATAGACTTTCATGTTGTGATCAATCTACTGCTTAAAAATTTTGTTCATAAGATGCTAGTAGGTTGCACCTGCATTCTTTAATTCAAAAGGCATCATTTTGTAATAATACAAATCTTTATCAATTATAAATATCATATTTTCTTCATCTTTAAGGGTCATTTTGATTTGGTTATAACCAAAGAAGGCATCCATAAAACTTAGCAACCTATGCCCCAAGGTAGCATCAACTAATTGATCGATTCTTAGTAGGGAGAAGCTATCTTTAGGACAAACTTTATTGAGGTCAATAAAATCAATGTAGATCTTTCATTTTTTGTTTGCCTTCTTGACCATCACCATATTGGTGATCCAACTTGGCTATTAAGCTTCACTAATGAATCTTGCCTTTAAAAGTTTGTCAACTTCTTTATCTATCGCCTTTTGTCTCTTTGAAGCAAAACTTCTCTTCTTTTGCTTTACCGATTTGTATTTGGGATCAATGTTCAACCTATGTACTATGACATCAGCAGAGATCCTGGGCATCTCCGAGGCTGACCATGCGAAAACATCAACATTCTGTTGAAGAAAAAAATTAATTTTTTTCTAAAGTCGGTATTCAACCGAGCTATTCGAACAGTTCTTCCTGGATCTCTTTCTAGAGGAATAGTGATGAGGGGTTCTGCTAACTCACTTCGATCTTCGCCGATCTTGATTTCAATATCTAGATTAGATATTTTTGTTGGTGGATTTCTAACCAATTTCTTCATTTTAGATGCTATAAGGAAGCACTGTCGGGCCATCATCTGATCTCCATGCATCTCCCCAACACCTAGCCTGGTTGAAAATCTAACTAGCAGGTGATGGGTGGAGACTACTGCTCTGAGGGTGTTAAGCTCAGGTCGGCCTAAAATGGCATTATATGCAGATAAAATTTTAACGATCAAGAATGTAAGCTGTACCATTGACTGGTATGGTTCTCTCCAGGCGGTAATAGGCAGCATTATTTTTGTTAGATATATGTCCTTGAAGTCAGATTGGCTGACACTTATTATACACTTCTAAGAATAAAATTATAATTTTAATTATAAATAATAAAATAGTTTATTTTCTATCATAATGTATATTTGAAAGTATCTGTGATACATCCCTTGAGTTAATGACAATGATAGTTCATATTTTTAAGAGTTGAAAATTTAAGACATGAATTTTCATTATTAACTCATAAAATGCTCTCGACTATAGGATCATCATGAGGATGGTGATTGATCTGAAAGGTTGGTGTACGATCGCTTCTTTAGGATAGATGAGTCTTGAGTCTACGGTGTAAAGACACCGGAGCGAGAGTATAGATACTCGTTAGAGAACAAGGATACTGAGCATGACCACCTCGAGCAGTCATGAGGAAGTCTACCTTCTCATCGATGACTGACTCAAAGCTACAGTAGTATGTCTAGTTATTTGATCTAAAGTACATCGACAGTTCATCTTGAGGATGTTATAGTTTGACTACACTATAACTCGATCTCCTAGTCATTCAGAATTCTGAGGTGTATGTTGGCTATAGCATGTTCATTGTAGGAATTGGATTGCACCAATAAGGGATGTATCTACCTCGGTAGATGAGGAGTAGCCCTATGATGATCATGAGAATTAAGTCTATAAGCCCATGGCCATGGCAGAGTAAAATAATAGAAAGAGTTTCTATTAGAGTTTTCACATTGAACTTGAATCGAATGATTAATTCATATAACGGATATTAAGATTTGACGATATCATCTTAATCCTAATCTAATCGGAGCTCAAGATAGAGAAACTTAATCATATAGAAAACTACATTGAGAGGTTCAGTTGTAGTTCTGATGGATTGCCACCATATGCTGCTAGATGTCATTGATGAATTTTGGAAGCAATTAGAATGATTTAGATGATCGATCATACTAGTTGTCTGAATCAGAAAAGTTCTAATCCATCGAAAGATGTTTCGATGATGTCGATGATAGAGATCACGACATATCTCATTACCATATAAAACTGAACCTAACTGGATCATACAAATAAAAATTTGAATCTAAATATCATCAATTGGATTAATCTAGTTTAATTGATTTGAATAAGATTCAATTAGGTTCAAGAAAATTATGCTAGCACACGATTGAGCCTAATGTTCTCCTTTAACAATCATTAAAACTTATCTCGACTGAGCCAAATATGTTTGGGCTCACTCAAGAACCTTTACTTGATCTGACTAAAGCTTATTCAGATCAAAAAAGGATTGTCTTAATTTATGAAATAAATTTGAGACAATACCTACCATTTTCTGTCACCTATTAAATCTTGTCTTTGGACTTTGATCAAATATTGACCTTTGACACTTAGACATCTGCCCATGTGTCATGCATCCATAAAAGAAAACCTGGGATCTTATCCTCCTACTAAAAAGTAGATAGGTAAAGGACGTACGTCTAGGGAGGCGTGCACCCCATGAGGAAAGATTTGGAGTCCCATATAGATGGGACTCTAGTTGCTTCAAGGAATTAAACTAGATGACGTCAAGAAGACTTATTTGACCCAATCTTGATGCCATCTAAGAAGAGTTTTGAGGGACTCTAATCTGATTGGATTAAATGATATCATCCCATCATTCAGATTTAGATCTGATTGCACAAAGGGTCATGATTGATCAGGATGATGTGGCACTGCATGGCGCAGTAGAATCTATATAAATTCTATCTGCACCTAGCATTAGAGCTTCTGCCTTTAGCCCATGCCACAAAGCTTTTCTCCCTTCTTCTCCATGCCACCCTCTGGTCCTCTCTCTCCTCTCCACATCCAAGAGGTTTTGGGCACGAGTTAGGTGCGCTCCAAGCAAGTGAAAGATGACAGAAAAGGAAGAAGGCAGCACTGCTGCAAGAGACAATGATTGTTCTTCAAAAGAATTTTTGAAGATCTTCAAGATCAGATCTAAATCTAATTTTTAAAAGATTGATTGAGAAGAAAAAGATCTTCAGATCCTATTCGAGTGGATACTAGTAGTGGTCAGGCGCTTGCTTGGCTACCTCTAGAACCTCAAGCAAACATTGGGATCATCATAGGATAATTAGATTACCCAAAATAAAGATATAATTAAATTAAATTAAATTAAAATTTTATTTTATTTTATTTTATTAGATCAATAAAATTAGATATAAAGAGTTTCAGATCTGATTAGAATCTTAGAGAAAAATTTTTGAAATATCTCTCTTGATCAAATTAGATCTGAATGAACTTGATTCGAGAAATAAGTTTTTTTCCTTCAACTGATATCAGAGCTAGATTTTAAAATTTATTAAATCTAATTTTAATTTATTTTTGATTTGATAATTAGATGATTTCAGATGTCACATGAGATGTGATTAGATCTAAAATTAGAAAATTAAAAATTAAATAATCTAGATCTAAGATGCATGAGATGCATGACTAGATTAGAATAAAATTATTCTATGCATAGTCTAACATGATCATAATTTTAATTTAATTAATTATAATTTTTAAATCTATTTATTTATTATTTTTTGATATTATAAATATTATAATTAGATCTAAAAAATAGAAAATAAATTTATTTAATTTATTCATATGAGATATGATAGATGCATGTTTAGACTAATTATAGAATAGTTCTACAAAATTATCCAGAATAAATTTTAATTTGATATGATCAAATTTAAATCTTATTTTTTAGATATTTATGAGATAATTTAGATCTAAAAATATGCATGATATGATACATGAGATGTATGCAAAATATATTTTTAGTTAGATCAATTTTTATATATGCGATATATGATGTAGATCTAACTAGTTTTGTAAATTTATCATATTTCTGATTAAGATATTTTCCTTGACCATCTGGTCATAAGAACGAAGTAGAATTTAAAGGTCCTCTTCTTTCATTCGATGGGATATTCTTATGATGTGTAGGGATGCTACACGTTCGTCCTTAATCAGAAATCTAAAACTTATTTTCTACAAAATCCTAGATCCTGAAATCCTAGGATTTCATATATATGTTTTATTTATGAACCCTAAACTTAATTAAGAATTAAGATTATGAAACATATTAGATCTAAAATTAAGAATTTTTAGATCTAAGATATATTCATAAAATTGAATTCCGATTTGGGTAGCTTAATTAGGTCTAGTGGTTGATCAAACTGAATCAAGAGTTGGTTAGATGGGATCAAGAGTGCTTAAATTGATCAGCTTAATAAGATTAAGTCTGGATCAAGATCGAGTCTGAGTGATCGATCAAGTTAAGATCTAATTAGACTCAATGGTTAGAGTTTGGATTGTAGGCTAATCTGATTGATTCTGACTCAATAATTTGGTATCTAAGGTAAGTTTGGCAGATACGATCGACTGATTTTTAATTGGAAGCTACTCGATTCGAATACGTTCTTATCGAGTTAATGGTATATTCCTTCCTCCGATCTCACTTATCTGATCATATTTATCGACTCAGTCCTGATCTAAGGTGGCTAACAATCCGAGCTAACCCATGCCACTAGGTTAGTCATAATGGTTATGGCTATGTCAAGTCAAGTTTAAAGAGATCTAAATCAAATCTTCCTAAGAAAAGATTAAGTCTAACATCTTCCACCATTATAGATATGCGTACCTTTTTCGAGCTTGATTGTTCTCGACTAGTTACAGTGATTTAGTTACATCGAAAAGACGCAATCATATCTATTAGGCATTGGATGCTATGGGCTAAAGGATGGATTGGGCTTAATATTTTGGATATGATGAGAGATCCAATTAGAAATTCAATCTATGCAAATTATAGGTCTGACTTAACTAAAAAATGGATTAATATTTCAGACATGATGAGATTCATGAATTAGAGACCAAGCCTGGGTGCACCATGATTAGAGAATTATTAGACAAAAGTTGTTCACTCATTGGCTAATCCATCATCAATAACTGTTAGATGAGATGATGACTCAGTTTATGGGACTGCACCATCCATTAGAAATCAATAATCATGGAGATTTTTACATCTCTGCAAGAAAAAGTGTAAAAATTTGAGAAAATAGTAAAAGCTAATTTATTTAAAAATTAAACTCCTAAATAAATTGATCAAGTCTTAATTACAAAATCTAACTAGAAACTTTGATTTTCTACAAAAAAAAAATATCTGCGTCCAATCCACTAGTCCGTATCCTTGACATTCATAGACTGACCGGATCCAATTACAAGGATTGGCTCCGAAACTTTAAAATTATTTTAGATTCTAAAAAGTTGACTTATGTATTGGATTAGGATCCTTTCACCTTACCAACTCATCCGTTCACTGAACAAAGAGCATCTCTTGATAAATGGATGGATGAAGATAATAAGATCAAATACTATATGTTGGACTTGATATCTGATGAGCTTCAGCATCAACATGAAGATATCAAGACTGCCCGCCAAATATTAGCTCACCTATAAGAGTTGTTCGATGAACAGAGTCATGCAGCCAAATATCAGATCACTAAACAACTGTTTAAGGCTAAAATGTATGATGGGTAATCAATCTAAGATCATTGTCTGATGATGATCAAGGACTTAGAAGAATTTGAGAAGTTTGGAATGAAGTTAGAACAGGATCTGCAGAATGATATAATTCTGCAATCCTTGATTGATGCGTATGGATAGTTCATCATGAACTATCATATGCATAAAGTTCAGAATACTCTGGTCGAGTTTGTGAATATGCTGGTTATCGCTGAGCTTTCTATGAAAGATTCTAAAGGCTCAGTACTTACTATGGAATGGACTTCCTCCAAAAGAAAGTTTTTTGAAAAAAAGAAGAAGTCTGTAAAAAAATAGAAGATGGAAGAAGGAAAAAAAAGAAGGTAGAGCTGAAGAAGAAAGTCGTTGATAAAGAAAAGTATTTCTATTGTAATACTGACGGCCACTAAAAGTGAAACTGTCCTACATACCTGGCCATCCTGAAGAATAAGAAAGAGATAAGTCCTTCTGAAGGTATACTCATTATTGAATCTAATCTTATGATTTTTTCTACATCCAATTGGGTGCTTGACTCTGGTTCTAATACCTATTTGTACACTTTCATGCAGGATATTGAGGATAGCAGGAGGCTGAGGATGGTGAGATGATCCTACGCATCGAAAATGGAGCAAGGATTGCTGCTGTGGTCGTAGAAATCTATCCTCTTCGACTACTGTCTGGCTTAAATTTAGTACTTAGTGATTGTTATTATGTGCCTACTGCAAGCAGAAATTTGATTTCTATTTCATGTTTAACATAAGAAGACTATGTAATTAATTTTCTTAAAGATTATTATAATATTCTTTATAAAAAATAAAATTGTAAGTGGTTTTCTTATTAACGGTCTCTACCAGTTACATATTGATGTATCTATCTTTAATATCAAATAAAATGTGAATGCTATAAAATCAAAATGACCCAGGGATAGTCCAAAAGATAGGTATCTATGGCACCTAAGGCTAGGTCATATAGCAGAAGATAAAATTAAAAAATTAAAAAAAATCGAGCTATTGAGTCCATTGACTTGCGAGTCATATCCAATTTATGAAACATGTCTTCATGGCAAAATGATTAAGCTTTCTTTTGTAGGATATGGAGAAAGGGCCATAGATCTACTAATCCTAGTACATACTGATGTGTGCGACCCATTTGATGTGCCGACTAGAGGCAACTTTGACTACTTCATAATCTTTATCGATGATTTATCTCGGTATGGGTACGTGTATCTTATGAGACATAGGTCTAAAGCCTTTGAAAAATTTAAAAAATTTAGATATGAAGTTGAAAAGCAAATTGAAAAATTCATTAAGATTCTTCGATCAGATCGAGGAGGTGAATACCTTAGTCAAAAATTCTTGAACTATTTCAAGCAAAATGGCATAGTCTCTCAATGGACTCCATCTGAAATATCTCAACTCACCGAGATTTTAGAATGGAGAAATCAGATCCTATTAGATATGGTCTAATCCACGATGAGCTTCATAGACCTCCCTGATTTTCTTTGGAGACATAATCTATTAACTGCTATATATTTACTGAATAGGGTTATCTCTAAAATCATTCCTATCACACCGTATGAGATATGGTATGGTAAGAAATCAAGTCTGAGTCATCTCAGAATTTGGGATTGTCTGGCTCATATCAAAAGACAACAAGCGGACAAGTTAGACTATAGGTCCTTTAGAGCTCGATTTATAGGATATCCTAAAGAGTCATTAGGATATTATTTCTACATTCCAGAAGATCATAATGTGATTATGAATCAGCATGCTATTTTTCTTGAAAAATAGTTTATTCAAGATAGCAGCATTGGAAAGCAGATCGAGCTCGAGGAGAAAGTCTCATAAAAGCAATGAGCTAAGGATCCTATGGAATCAAATCAGGTTGAGCCAATACAATCACTACCTCCTCCACCTCGTAGATTGGAAAGGGTTTTTCATCCTCCTAAGAGATACTTAGGTACTATTTTAGAAAAAATAAAAAAAATATTTCTCATAGGTAATGGAATTTATGATGATGATCCCAAAATCTATGACGAGGCGATATTGGATATCAACTCCGAGAAATGGTTAGAGGCAATGAAGTCAGAAATTGATTCAATGCACTCAAACCAAGTCTGGACCTTGGTAGATCCACCTGAAAGTAGAGTACCTATTGGGTGTAAATGAATCTACAAAAGAAAAATTAGTGCAGATGGAAATATGGAGATATTTAAAGCTAGATTAGTGGCAAAAGGATATAGTCAGTGTGAAGGTATTGACTATCAGAATATCTTTTTGCTAGTAGCTATGCAAAAATTTATCTGTACATTGCTTGCTATTACAGTCTATTTTGATTATAAAATATGGCAAATGGATATAAAAATGGTATTCTTAAATGGATACCTTGAGAAAGATATCTATATGGAATAGCTGCTAGGTTTTACATTTAGTGATGCTGATCACAAAGTATACAAACTGCAAAAATTCATATATGGACTTAAGCAAGCATGTCGGAGTTGGAATATTCATTTTAATGATGTGATCAAATTATTTGATTTCATTAAGAACGAGGAGGAAGCATGTATTTTCAAAAAGATCAGTGGGAGCGCTATTGTCTTTCTCGTACTGTATGTGGATGATATCCTCCTTATTGAAAATGATATTCCCATATTGACCATAGTTAAAATATAGTTATTTAAAGAATTCTCCATGAAAGATCTAGGAGAAGCATCCTTCATTCTAGAAATTAAGATCTATAGAGATAGACCGAATAGGATGCTAGGTCTTTCAAAGAAGATGTACATAGAGAAAGTGTTAAAGAGGTTTAGCATGGAAAACTCTAAGAAAGAATTAGTATCCTTCAGACATGTCATTCATCTCTCCAAAAAAATGTGTCTCAACATACATGAGGAGATTGAACGCATGAGCAAGATCCCTTATGCTTCAACAATAGGAAGCCTCATGTATGCCATATTATGTACACGACCTAATATAGCCCATGCTGTGAGTATCATGAGCAGATATCAGTCAAATCCAGGTAAAGAATACTGAACTTCTGTGAAATATATTCTTAAGTATTTAAGAAGAACTAAGGATATGTTGTTGATTTTTGGTAATGGAGAACTCCAAGTCCAGGGCATATAGACTCGAATTTTATGTCCGATATAGATGATCGCAAGTCGACATCTGAAAATCTATTTGTGTATAATGATAGTATTATCAGTTGAAAGAGTTTCAAGTAGATAGTAATAGCAGATTCCATCATGAAAATAGAGTACATCGCTACATCAAAAGCTGCAAAAAAGGCATTCTGGTATAAAAAATTCATCATAGAGATCAAAGTGATGCCATCGAATGTCATTCCTCTGTACTATAATAATAATGGCACCATAGCCTTAACTAAGAAGCCAAGATCTCACCAAAAATTCAAGCACATCAAGCGACGATACCACCTTATCTACGATTACCTCGAGAAAGATTACGTCGAGGTCAAGAGAGTCGACTCCATAGACAATGCGACAGACCCACTTACAAAATCGTTGGGCCAGTAGAAAATCGAAGCCAACCTTAAAAAGATGAAACTTAGATTTATAGCTAATTGGCTTTAGATCAAGTGAGAGTTTGTTAGATATGTGTGCCCTTAAAGTTAGATTGACTGACACTTGTAATATACTTCTAAGGATAAAATTATAATTTTAACTATAAATAATTATTGGATATAAATTCTGCTCCTGTCGAAATCTAGTTCGATGCTCAGCTTAACGCAACTGATAGCCACGGAAGAGCTTCAACGGTCGGATCTTAGCCGAACTCCCTCCAAGCTTCCCCTTCGATCGGACTTCTTCAGAAGCTGAACTCTTTCAACCCGTCGAACTCCTCAATGATCGAGCTCCTTTGGACTCCTAGCAGTCAGACCTTAGCCGAACTACTTCATCCGGATGAACTCATCAGTGGTCGAGCTTCTGTCGGTCTCCCGCGAGAGCCGAACTCTTTCCGCGCTCTTCCAACCAGATGCCTGTGGGAGCTAAACTCCCTTCATGCTTCTCCTTCGATCGAACTTCTTCGGAAGCCGAACTCCTTTCAGACATCCCCTTCGGTCGATCGAAATTCTCAACGGTCGAGCTCCTTCCAAACTTTCCAACGACCGAGCCTTAGCCACACTCCTTTAATCGAACTCCTTTCGAGCTTTTCCTTTGACCGAACTCCTCTAGAAGTTCAAACTCCTCTAGAATTGATACGTACCAAAGTCCATCAATCAATGCCTACTTTCTCAGAGCCACGGCTATTAAATCTAGACGAACGGTCTCCATCGGCCTGCCACAGGCGATGCTATAGGCGCACTCCTCTGTAACTGACTTCGCCAGATCTCGAGTAGCCTACCACTATCGGACGGTATGGCTGTCACTATCGACCTGACGATATCATCCTCTCTGCACCAAATCTCGTGCAGCCTCGAGCAGCCCACCACCAGACGGTATGGCCATCATCATCAGTCACCATCAATCAAACTTCGTTCATAAAAAGGATCCTCCAGATATGCTAACTCTGATCTCCGATCTCTAAGCTTTAAGCTCTCCTATCCTTCTCTAAGCTCGGCGAAACTCATCCCTGAGCACTCCATTCCTGTTGGCCAGAGCTGACTTGATCATTAAAGGTCCTGCCAGAGCCACCCCCCACCAACTTTGGATGAAACTTTATTTTGCAGGTCCCCAACGGCGATCTCGTCGGCCTCCGCTACAGCTGGATCCGACGATGATCAATTTCTGCACCAACAGATTGATACTAGAGGAAGGGCTCGAACCTTCGAGGTTTCCTTATTTTTAAAGGAGTGCTCGGTGATGATTTCTCCCTTTCCTCTTTGGAGACCTCTCTTCTTCTTCTCTAAAGTTTTTTTTCGAAGAGAAAATGCCTCCCAGGAGAGCTTCAACTCAACGATCGATGGCCTCCATGCCGGGTCCATCTGCTCGCATTTCAGCTCCGACAGCCTAGGTTCTACCTGAAGCCACCGTGAATGTGGAGCAGTTCAACCTGCTGGTCCAGCAGGTTCGTGCCCTTATCAAGATGATGCAGGCCATGCGACAGCTTCTGACGGAGACTTTGCCAGCAAACCCATCATGAGGATGCCAGAAATCGATCTTGAGGAAAAGCATTTGGCCTAGCATACCAATCATCCTTAGGGAGGAGAAACATAGTAGAAGTTCTCTCCCGACGAAGATTTCACTGGAGGATGGAATGAAGTTCGGAGTGAACAAGGCCGCCGAACTCACCCTCGAGCTCATCATCAAGGAAGCTCCGATAAAGGAGCATGAAGTTCTCTCGACGAAGATTTCACTGGAGGGTGGAATGAAGTTTGGCATGAGCGAGGCCGCAACGAAGGTTTCACTGAAGGATGGAATGAAGTTCGGCATGAGTGAGCTCGCCATCAAGGAAGCATCGATAAAGGGGCGTGAAGTTCTCCCACAGGTTTCATAAGAGGGCAGAATGAAGTTTGGTTGTGCTTACGACCTCCCAGCACAAGCAAGGCCTGAACTCTTTGAGCTCGCCACGAAGGAAGCCTCGATAGAAGGGCGCGAAGAAGTCCTTCTCTCGAAAGGTTCCGCGACTATGCCCCCCGCAACTCTCCTCAAACTCAAATTCTTATGAAAGTTAAGAACCAGCTGCCAAGACCAGAAGGATTACGATCTTTCCCAAACAAGCGCGATCGAAGCAAGTACTATCTCTACCATCGCGATCATGGTCACGATACTGAGGAATGCATTCAGCATCGAGATGAAATTGAGGAGCTCATCAGAAAGGGATGGCTGAGTAAATTTCTTCAACGCCAGTCTGAAGCAGGAGAAGATCGGCCAAGGGCACTGTCGTAATCAAAAACGACAAGAAGGTCGGCTGCCTCACGGCATTATTACCCCCGAAAGGAGCTTGGTACATCGATGATTCGTCATCTTTCAGCATCAAAGCCAAGAGAAACATGCTCCAAATTGAGGAGGCCAGCATGAGATAGAGGAGGTCGTCCGGTCTGGAGCTTATCACCTGAAGAAATGCGGAGGAACAACGCTACCACGATCCTGAAACATAAAGAATTTGGGAATGCGCTGTCAGTAACTTTCTTTCAATAAATTTTTTTTCTTTCAATAATATTATTTCTGGATGCAAAAACTATGTGATGACAGGAAAGAAGCAGTCAATAGTGGCCGTATTAGGAACAGAAGGAGAACCTCATCCTAACACGAGCAGATCAAAGACCTTCAATCTCAACTAGAGATAAGATCTCTTTCGAGCGATCGAGTCAACTTGGCTAGAGATAAGATCTCTTTCGAGCGAGCGCGACAACCTCGATCAGAGATAAGATCTCTCCTGAGTGACTGAGTCAACATTGGCTAGAGATAAGATCTCCTCCGAGCGACCACGTCTCGATCAGAGATAAGATCTCTTTTGAGCGACCGAGTCAACCTCGACTAGAGATAAGATCTCTCCCGAGCGATCGCGATAATTTTGGCTAGAGATAAGATCTCTCTCGAGCGACCGCATCAACCTCGATTAGAGATAAGGTCTCTCCCCTTGGTTATAGATAAGATCTCTCTCGAGTGATCGAGTCAACCTCGACAAGAGATAAGATCTCTTTCGAGCGACCGCGACAACCTCGGCTAGAGATAAGATCTCTCTCGAACGGTCGTGACAACCTCGGCTAGAGATAAGATCTCTTTCGAGCGACCGCGACAACCTCAGTTAGAGATAAGATCTCTTCCAAGCGATCGAGTCAACCTCGGCCAGAGATAAGATCTCTTTCGAGCGACCGAGTCAACCTCAGCTAGAGAGATAAGATCTCTCTCGAGCGATCGCGACAATCTCGGCTAGAGATAAGATCTCTTTCGAGCGACCAAGTCAACCTCGGCTAGAGATAAAATCTCTTTCGAGCGACCGTGACAACCTCGGCTAGAGATCAGATCTCTTTCGAGCGACTGCGATAACCTCGGCTAGAGATGAGATCTCTTCCGAGCGATCGAGTCAACCTCGACTAGAGATAAGATCTCTTCGAGCGACCGCAACAACCTTGGCCAGAGATAAGATCTCTTTTGAGCGATCGAGTCAACCTCGATCAGAGATAAGATCTCTTTTCGAGCGACCGAGTCAACCTCGACTAGAGATAAGATCTCTTTAGAGCGACCGCGACAACCTCGACCAGAGATAAGATCTCTTTCGAATAATCGAGTCAACCTCGGTTAGAGATAAGATCTCTTTCGAGCAACCACGACAACCTCGGCTAGAGATAAGATCTCTCCCGAGCAATCGCAATAACCTCGGCCAGAGATAAATCCTCTTTCGAGCGACCGAGTCAACCTCGGTTAGAGATAAGATCTCTTTCAAGCGACCGTGATAACCTCAGCTAGAGATAAGATCTCTCCCGAGTGACTGAGTCAATCTCGACTAGAGATTAGATCTCTTTCGAACGACCGCGACAACCTTAGCTAGAGATGAGATCTCTCCGAGCGACCGTGACAACCTCAGCTAGAGATAAGATCCCTTCCAAGCGACTGTGACAACCTCGACTAGAGATAAGATCTCTTCCGAGCGATCGAGTCAACCTCGGCTAGAGATAAGATCTCTTCTGAGCAACCGTGACAACCTTGACTAAAGATAAGATCTCTCTCGAGCGACCGAGTCAACCTCGGCTAGAGATAAGATCTCTCCCGAGCAACCGTGACAACCTCGGCTAGAGATGAGATCTCTTCCGAGCTTCGAAGAACCTCGTCCATAGCCCATTAAGAATAGGAGGAGAACCTCGTCCTAATGCGAGCAAAGTTGAAAGCCTCGTTCACCATAGACGAGATGGAAGGAGAGGCTCAGACAACGGCCCTTATGTGCCCTCACAGTCCGTTAGAAATAGAAAGAGAATCTCATCCTAATGCTAGCACAGTCGAAGGCCTCGTTCACCATAGACGAGATGGAGGAAGAGGTCCAGACAATGGCCCTTATGTGCCCCCATAGTCCATTAGGAATATAAGGAGAACCTCATCCTAATACGAGCAAAGTCGAAGGTCTCATTCACCTTAGATGAGATGGGGGGAGAGGCCCAGACAACGGCCCTTATATGCCCCCCACAGCCCGTTAGGAACATGACGAGAACCTCATCCTAACGCGAGCAAAGTCGAAGGCCTCGTTCACCTTAGACGAGATGGGAGGAGAGATCCTAACAATGACCCTTATGTGCCCCCATAGCCCATTAGGAATAGGAGGAGAACCTCATCCTAACACGAGAAAAATCAAAATTTGAGCTCCGAAGTCTATAGGAGACAAGATCTCCATCAACCTTAACTAGAGATAAGATCTTTTTCGAACGTCCGCATCAACCTCGACCGTAGGAGATAAGATCTCTCCCGAGGGTCTGCAACAACCTCGGCTAGAGATAAGATCAGAGACAACCTCATCCTAATGTAAGCAAAGTCAAAGTTCGATCTTCGAAGTCTGTAGGAGATAAGATCTCTTCCGAGCAATCGAGTCAACCTCGGTTAGAGATAAAATCAAGAGACAATCTCAACCAGGGCGTCCGAGCCAACCTCAGCTAGAGATAAAATCAAGAGACAACCTCGACCAGAGCGTCTGAGCCAACCTCGATCAGAGATAAGATCGGAGACAACCTCGGCCAGGGCATCCGAGCCAACCTCGGCCAGATATAAGATCAGAGACAACCTTGCCTGAGATCAGATCTCCTCTGAGGCAATCTCGACTGCTGGAGACAATATCACCTCCGAGGAGCTCAACCTCAGACCTCGACCGTAGGAGACGAGATCTACTTCAACTTCGACTGAAGATGAGATCTCCCATAGGCTTCAACTTCAACTTTGATCGGAGATGAGATCTCCTCCTCCGAGCTTTAACCTGAATCAGCACGGAGCCCAAAAGAGGACTTTGACGGTCGCCTTTTCTGCACTCTCTTTCTTCGAGTTTCGAACTCGAGAGTGGGGGGGGACTATTGTTGGATATAAACCCCGCTCCTATCAAAGTCTAGTTCGATGCTCAGCTTAACGCAACTGGTAACCATAGAAGAGCTTCAGTGGATGGATCTTAGCCGAACTCCCTCCAAGCTTCTTCTTCGGTCGGACTTCTTCAGAAGTCGAACTCTTTCAGCCCACTGAACTTCTCAGCGGCCGAGCTCCTTCGGACTTCCCACGGTCGGGCCTTAGCTGAACTCCTTCATCTGGATGAACTCCTCAGCGATCGAGCTTCTATCGATCTTCCACGAGAGCCAAACTCTTTCCGTGCTCTTCCAGTCAGATGCCTGCAGGAGCCAAACTTCCTCCATGCTTCTCCTTCGGCCGAACTTCTTTGGAAGTCGGACTCCTTCCAGACATCCCCTTCGATCGATCGGACTCCTTAGCGACCAAGCTCCTTCCAAACTCTCCAGCGATCGAGCCTTAGCCGCACTCCTCCGGTCGAATTCCTTCCGAGCTTCCCCTTTGGCCGAACTTCTCTAGAAGTCCAAACTCCTCTGAAATTGATACGTACCGAAGTCCACCAATCAATGCCTGCTTTCTTAGAGCCACGACTATTAAATCTAGATGAACAATCACCATCGACCTACCACAGGCGATGCTACAGGCACACTCCTTCATGACTGACTTCGTCAGACCTCAAGCAGCCCACCACTATCAGATGGTATGGCTGTCACTATCGACCTGACGATACCATCCCCTCCGCACCAAATTCCATGCAGTCTCGAGCAACCCACCATCAGGCGTTATGGCCATCATCATCAGTCACCATCAATCAAGCTCCATCCTTAAAAAAGATCCTCCAAATATGCTAATTCTAATCTCTAAGCTTTAAGCTCTCCTCTCCTTCTCTAAGCTCGATGGAACTCATCCCTAAGCACTCCATTCCTGTTGGTCAGAGCTGACTTGATCGTCAGAGGGTCCTATTGGAGCCACCCCCGACCGACTCTGGATGGAACTTTGTTTTGCAGGTCTCCGACGGCGATCTCGTCGATCTCCACTTCAGCTGGATCCGACGATGATCAGTTTCTGCACCAATAATAATAAAATTATTTATTTTCTATCATAATATGTATTTGAAAGTGTCTATGATATATCCCTTAAGTTAATGGTAATGATAGTTCATATTTTCAAGAGTTGAAAATTTAAGATATGAATTTTCATTATTAACTCATAAAATGCTTCCGATCGTAGGATCATCATGAGGATGATGATTGATCCGAAAGGTTGGTGTACGATCACTTTTTTAGGATAGATGAGTCTTGAGTCTATGGTGTAGAGACATCGAAGCGAGAGTATAGATACTCGTTAGAGAATGAGGGCACTGAGCGTGACCATCTTGAGCAGTCATGAGGAAGTTTACCCTCTCATCAATGACTGGCTCAAAGCTATAGTAGTGCGTCTAATTCTTTGATCTGAAGTGCATTGGTAGTTCACCTTGAGGATGTTATAGTTTGACTACACCATAACTCAATCTTCTAGCTATTCGAAATCCTGAGGTGTATGTTGGCTGTTGGAGATAAACCCCGCTCCTGCCGAAGTCCAGTTCGATCCTCAGCCTAATGCAACCGGTAGCCATGGAAGAGCTTCAACGGATGGATCTCGACTAAACTCCTTCAATCGGCCAAACTCTTTAGAGATCGAGCTCATTTAGCCGAACTTATTCAGCTAGCCAAATTGCTCAGCGATCGAGCTCCTTCGGACTCACAGCGGCTGGGCTTTAGCTGAACTCCTCAGCGGTCGAGCTTCAATCGGACTCCCACAAGAGCTGAACTTCCTCCACGCTCTTTCAGCCAGACGTCTGTGAGAGCCAAACTTCCTCCAAGCCTCCTCAACGACCGAGCTCCTTCCAAACTCTCCAACGATCGAGCCTTAGCCGCACTCCTCCAGCCAAATGCCAACGAGAGCCGAACTCCCTCCACACTCCTTCGACCGAACTCTTTTCGAGCTTTCTTTTGATCGAACTCCTCTATGAGTCCAAACTCCTCTGAAATTGATACATACCGAAGTCCATCGATCAATGCCTGCTTTCTCAGAGCCATGGCTATTAAATCTAGACGAACTATCGCCATCAATCTACCACAGGCAACGCAATCGGACGACATGGCCACTGGCGACACCACTCTCTTCATAGCCAACTCCGTGTAGCCCACGACCCATCAGTATGGCTGTCACTATCTATCTGACGATGCCTTCCTCTTCATACCGAACTCCATATGACCCCGAGCGGCCCACGATCGGACGATATGGCCATCACCATCAATCAAGCTCCGCCTATATAAAAAGGATCCTCCAGATATGCTAACTCTGATCTCTAATCTCTAAGTTTTAAGCTCTCCTCTCCTTTCTAAGCTCTACAGAACTCATTCTCGAGCACTCCATTTCTATTGGCCAGAGCTGACTTGATCGTCGAAGGATCCTATCGGAGTCACCCTCCACCGACTTCGGATGAAACTTTGTTTTGCAGGTCTTTGACGGCGACCTCACTAGCCTCCACTCCAGCTGATTCCGACGATGATCAATTTCTGCATCAATAAATTGGTGCTAGAAGGAAGGGCCCTGAACCACCGAGGTTTTTTTGTTCTTAAAGGAGTGCTTGGCGATGATTTCTCTCTTTCTTCTCCGAAGATCTCTCTTCTTAGAGGTTTTTTTCGAAGAGAAAATACCTCATAGGAGAGCCTCGACTCGATGATCGATGGCCTCTGTGGTCCGATCCCATCTAGATCCGTCTGCTCCTGCTTTAGCCTCGGCAACTCAGATTCCATCTATACCCATGGTAGATGTAGAGCAATTCAACCTGCTTATCCGATAGGTCCGTGGCCTCATGGATGCAATGCGGGCCATGCAGCAGCCTTCGAAGGTGACTCCACCAGAAAATTCACCATCCGAATGTCGAGAACCAGTCCTAAGAAAGAGTACTCGGATTGGTGTATCCATCGCCTCTTGGAAAAAAAACAGAGAGTCGGAGATCCATGTTCAGATCATGGTTCTCCTCTAGAGGAGACATTTTCCATTTGTAGTCGAAAGTCCCCCAAGATCTGCAACCAAGACGATGCCCTTGATCATAGATTACGGAAGATGGACCGATGGATTGAAGAGCTCGACCACGTCGCCCCGGCTCATCATGCCGACATCCACACCAATCCCCCTTTCTCCCTCCAGATTATGCAAGAGCCCATTCTACCGAACTTCAAGCTCCCTCAACTTGAAATCTACGATGGAACCTCTGATCCGATTGATCATCTGAAGGCCTTTTCGATCATGATGCTACTCCACGGTGCTTCAGATGTCATACTGTACCGAGCCTTCCCATCTATCTTAAAGAAAGCAGCGAAAAATTGATACTCAGCATTGAAGCCGGGTGCAATCTTCTCTTTTGACCATATGAGTCATCAGTTCGTGGCTCACTTTATCAGCAGCCAACGTCTGCACCGAGGTTCGGATTCTTTGATGAACGTCTAGCAGAAGCAGGAAGAATCCATCCAGACTTACGTCATCCGATTTAACACCGCAGCATTGGAGGTCCGGGACCTGGACCAGTCTGTTGCGATGACCGCACTCAAGGGTGGCCTTCAGAAAAATGACTTGCTGTTCTTCTTGAAAAAAAAGTATCCCAGGAATTTTGCCGATCTACTGGCTCGGGCCGAGGGATATGCCCGTACGGAAGAAGCCTTCAAGTTGAAGGATGAAGAAGCCTTAAGGGAGCAGCAGGTAGACGAGTATAATAGACCCGCCATCGATGGAGAGCCAAGTGAAGTTCGGCCATGCTCACGGACTTCCTCCGGGCGTAGGCGGGCCCAAACTCCTCAAGCTCGCCACCAAAGAAGCCCCGACAGAAGGGCACGAAGAAGCCCTCCTCCCAAAAGGTTCCATGACTATGCTCCCCTCAACGCTCCTCGAGCTCAAATTCTCACTGAAGTTAAGAACCAGCTGTCAAGACCAGAAAGGTTACGATCTCTTCCAAATAAATGCGATCGAAGCAAGTACTGTCTCTACCAGCGCAACCACGACCACGATACTGAGGAATGCATCCAGCTCTGAGATGAAATTGAGGAGCTCATCAAAAAGAGACGGCTAGGTAAATTTCTTCGACGCCAGTCTGAAGTAGGAGAAGATCAGCCAAGGATGCTGCCATAATCAGAAACGACAAGGTCGGCCGCCTCACGACGTTATCAACGTTACCCCGGGGAGGAGTTTGGTACATCGACGATTCGTCACCTCTTAGCATCAAAATCAAGAGAAGCATACTCCAAATTGAGGAAGCCAGCATGAGATAGAAAAGGTCATCCAGCCTGAAGGTTATCGCCTAAAGAAATGAAGAGGAACAATGCTACCACGATCCTGAAACACAAAGAATTTGGAGATGCATTACCAGTAACTTTCTTTCAATAAAATTTTTTTCTTTCAATAATATTGTTTCTAGATGCAAAAACTATGTGATGACAGGAAAAGAAGCAGTTAATAGTTACGTGTTAGAAATAGGAGGAGAATCTCATCCTAACACGAGTAGATCAAAGACCTTTAACCTCAGTCAAAGATTAGATCTCTCTCGAGCGAACCTCGGTCAGAGATAAGATCTCATCCGAGGGTCAACCTCGGCTAGAGATAAGATCTCTCCTGAGTGACCGCGTCAACCTCGGTCAGAGATAAGATCTCTTCCGAGTGATCGAGCCAACCTCGATCAGAGATAAGATCTCTTCCGAGCGACAACCTTAGCTAGAGATAAAATCTCTCCCGAGCGATCGAGACAACCTCGGTCAGAGATAAGATCTCTTCTGAGCGACAATCTCGGCTAGAGATAAGATCTCTCTCGAGCGATCAAGCCAATCTCGACTAGAGATAAAATCTCTTTCGAACGACCGTGATAATCTCGACCAGAGATAAGATCTTTTTCGAACGACCGAGCCAACCTCAGCTAGAGATAAGATCTCTTTCGAGCGACCGCGACAATCTCGACTAGAGATAAGATCTCTTTCGAGCGATCGAGCCAATCTTGACTAGAGAAAATCTCTTCTGAGCGACCGAGCGAACCTCAGCCAAAGATAAGATCTCTTTCGAGTGACAACCTCGGCTAGAGATAAGATCTCTTCCGAGCGATCGAGCCAACCTCGGTTAGAGATAAGATCTCTCTCGAGCGACCGCAACAACCTCGGCCAGAGATAAGATCTCTTCCGAGCAATCGAGCTAACCTTGGCTAGAGATAAGATCTCTTTCGAGCGACCACGACAACCTCGACTAGAGATAAGATCTCTGTCGAGCGATCGAGCCAACCTCGACTAGAGATAAGATCTCTCCCGAGCGACCGCGACAACCTCGACCAGAGATAAGATCCCTCTCGAGCGATCGAGCCAACCTCGGCTAGAGATAAGATCTCTCTCAAGCGATAACCTCGGCTAGAGATAAGATCTCTTCCGAGCGACCAAGACAACCTCAGTCAGAGATAAGATCGGAGACAACTTTGACCAGAGATAGGATCTCTTCCGAGCGACCACGTCAACCTCAACCAGAGATGAGATCTCTTCCGAGCGATCGAGACAATCTCAACCAAAGATAAGATCGGAGACAACCTCGTCCAAAGATAAGGTCTCTCCCGAACGACCGCATCAACCACAGCTACAGATCAGATCTCTTCCGAGCATCCGTATTAACCTCAGCTGCAGGAAATGAGATTTCCTCCGAGTCGATCTCGGCTGCAGGAGAGGAGATCTCCCCCGAATCAGCCTCAGTCGCTGGTGACAATATCACCCCCGAGGAGCTCGACCGCTGGAGGTGAGATCTACTTCAACCTCGGTGGAAGATGAGATCTTCCCTGGGCTTCAACTTCAACATCAACTTTAGCTGAAGATGAGATCTCTCTCGAGCGACCGAGACAACCTCGGCCAGAGATAAGATCGGAGATAACTTCGGCCAGAGATAGGATCTCTCCTGAGTGACCGCATCAACCTCAATCAGAGATAAGATCTCTTCCGAGCGATCGAGACAACCTCGATCGGAGATAAGATCAGAGACAACCTCATCCAGAGATAAGGTCTCTCTTGAGCGACCGCATCAATCATAGCTGCAGATCAGATCTCTTCCGAATGCCTGTATTAACCTCAGCTACAGAAAATAAGATTCCCCCCGAGTAGACCTCGGTTGTAGGAGAGGAGATCTCCTCCGAATCAGCCTCAACCGTTGGTGACAATATCACCCCTGAGGAGCTCGACCTCCGACCTCGACCGCTGGAGGCGAGATCTACTTTAACCTCGACAGAAGATGAGATCTCCCCTGAGCTTTAACTTCAACATCAACTTTGGCTGGAGATGAGATCTCCTCCGAGCTTCAACCTGAATCAGCACAGAGCCCAGAAGAGGACTTCGATAGTCGCCTTTTCTGCACTTCCTTTCTTCAAGTTTTGAACTCGAGAGTGGGGGAACTATTGTTGGGGATAAACTCCGCTCTTGTCGAAGTCCAGTTCGACCCTCAATCTAATGCAACCGGTAGCCACGAAAGAGCTTCAACGGACGAGTCTCGGCCAAACTCCTTCGGCCGACCAAACTCTTTAGAGGCTGAGCTCATTCAGCCAAATTTTTGCAATCGATCGAACTGCTCAGCAGTCGAGCTCCTTCGGACTCACAGCGGTCGGACTTTAGTCGAACTCCTCAGTGGTCGAGTTTCAGTCAGACTCTCGTAAGAGCTGAATTCTCTCCACGATCTTTCAGCCAGATGCCTACGGGAGCCGAACTCCCTCCAAGCCTCCTCAGCGGTCGAGCTCCTTCCGAACTCCCCAACAACCGAGCCTTAGCTGCACTCCTCCAGCCAAACGCCAACGAGAGCCAAACTCCCTCCGCACTCCTTCGGCCGAACTCCTTCCGAGCTTTCTTTTGGCTGAACTTCTCTAGGAGTCCAAACTCCTCTGAAATTGATACGTACCGAAGTCCACCAATCAATGCCTGCTTTCTCAAAGCCATGGCTATTAAATCTGGATGAACTATCGCCATCAGTCTGCCATAGGCAATGCAATCGGATGACATGGCCACTAACGACACCACTCTCTCTGTAGTCAGCCCCGTGCGGCCCACGATCCATCAGTATGATTGTCACTATCCACCTGACGATGCCTTTCTCTCCGTACCGAACTCCATGCGGCCCCGAGCAGCTCACGGTCAGACGATATGGCCATCACCATCAATCAAGCTCCGCCTATATAAAAAAAAACCCTCTAGATATGCTAACTCTGATCTCTAATCTCTAAGCTTTAAGCTCTCCTCTCCTTCTCTAAGCTTTGCGAAACTCATTTTTGAGCACTCCATTCTTGTTGGCCAGAGCTGACTTGATCGTCGGAGGATCCTATCGGAGCCACCCCCCACCGACTCCGGATGGAACTTTATTTTGCAGATCCCCGACGGCGATCTCGCCGGCCTCCACTCCAACTGATTTCAGCGATGACCAATTTCTGCGTCAACATTGGCTATAGCATATTCATTGTAGGAATTAGATTGTACCAATAAGGAATCTATCTACCTCGATAGATGAGGAGTAGTCCTATGATGATCATGAGAATCAAGTCCATAAATCCATGGCCATAACAAAGTAAAATAATAGAAAAAGTTTCTATTAGAGTTTTCATATTAGACTTAAATCGAATGATTAATTCATATGATGGATATTAGGATTTGACGAGATCACCTTAACCCTGATCTAGTCGAGGCTCAAGATAGAGAAACTTAATCACATAGAAAACTACACCGAGAGGTTCACTTTCAGTTCTGATGGATTGCCACCATATGCTGCTAGGTGTTATTGGTGAATTTTAGGAGCAATTAGAATGATTTGAATGATCGATCATACTAGTTGTCTGAATCAAAAAAATTCTGATCCATCGGAAGATGTTTCGATGATAGAGATCACGACATATCCCATTACCATATAGAACTGAACCTAACTAGATCATACAAATAAGAGTTTGGATCTGGATATCATCAATTGGATTAACCTAATTCAATTGATTTGAATAAGATTCAATCAGGTTCAAAAAAATCGTGCTAGCACATGATTAAGCCTAATGTTCTTCTTTAACAATCATTAAAACTTATCTCGAGTGAGCCAAATATATTTGGACTCACTCAAGAATCTTTACTTGATCTGACTGGAACTTATCCTAGTCAAAAAAGGATTATCTTAATTTATGAAATAAATTTAAGAAAATACCTGCCATTTTTCGTTACCTACTAAATCTTGTCATTGAACTTTGGTCAAATATTGATCTTTGACACTTAGACATCTGCCCATATATCATACACCCATAGAAGAGAACCTACGATCTTAACCCCTGCTAAAAAGTAGATAGGCAAGGGGTGCATGCCTAAGAAGGTGTGCATCCCATGAGGATAAGATTTGGAGTCTCATACAGATGGGACTCTAGTTGCTTCAGGGAATCAAACTAAATGATGCCAAGAATACTTGTTTGATCTAGTCTTAGCACCATCTAAGGAGAGTTTTGAGGGACTCTAATCTGATTGGATCAGATGATGTCATCCCATCAATCAGATTTAGATCTGATTGTACAAAAGGCTATAATTGATCAGGATGATGTGGCACTGCATGGCATAGTAGGATCTATATAAATCCTATCTACACCTAGCATTAGAGCTTCTACTTTTAGCCCATGCCACAAAGCTTTTCTCCCTCCTTCTTCACACCACCCTCTGGTCCTCTCTCTCCTTTCCATGCCTAAAGGATTTTGGGCACGAGTTAGGTGCGATCCAAGTAAGTGAAAGGTGATAGAAAAGGAAGAAGGCAATACTGCTGCAAGAGACAATGATTGTTCTTCAAAAGAGCTTTTCAAGATCTTCAAGATTAGATCTAGATCTGATTTTTGAAGAATTAATTGAGAAGAAGAAGATCTTCAGATCCTACCCGAGTAGATACCGATAGAGGCCAGGCGCTTGCGTGGCTACATCTAGAATCTCAGACAAACATCGAAATCATCATAGGATAATTAGATTATCCAAAATAAAGATATAATTTAATTTAATTTAATTTAATTTTTATTTTATTTTATTTTATCAGATCAATAAGTTTAGATCTGAAGAGTCTCAGATCTGATTAGGATCTTAGAGAAAAATTTTTGAAATATTTCTCTTAATCCAATCAGATCTGAACGAACCTGACCTAAAAAATAAATTTTTTTTCCTTCAATTTCTCCTTCTACTGCTATAGAATTTTTTGAAAATCTAACCAGGGGACAGCCAATCTGCCTTAGATTATTGATCACATTCATTTTTTAGAAAGTATCATAGAACAACACATCTTTCGAGCTTCCATTATCAACCAAAATTCTTTTTACATCATAATTTGCTATCATCATAGAAACAACGATAGCATCATTGTGGGGTGTTTGAACCCCTTGATCATCATCATCGAAAAAAAAATTATATTTTCAATACACTACCTTTTTGGTGAATGACTCGTGGATGCCCCCCGGGATCCACTACACTGCAAGATCATGTTGATGACCCCTACAGTGTCGGTTGTTCTCAGTTGCATTATCAGGCCTCTGTTACAACTACAAGATCTGGTTTGCTTGATCTCGAACATATTTGATGAGATAGCCTCGATGGATCAAAGTCTTGATCTCATCCCTGAGTTGACGGCATTCATCAATGTCGTGTTCATGGTCCCGGTGGAAGCGGCAATACTTGCCCTTGTTCTTTTTATCAGCAGGAGCCTTCATGGAAATTGGATGATGGAAATATCCTTGATTTTCTATCTTCATCAGGATTTGAGATCGAGGGATGGACAGAGAAGCATAGCTGTTGAATTTACGAAAAGAACTTTGAGACCTCGAATTTTTCTAAGATGGTTCACTACTACTCCTCTGATTGCCGCATTCTTCCTCATGGAGCCGCTTCTTTCCCTTTCTTTCCTTCTTTTTCTCTTTTTTATTCAGTCTCTCCTCTTCTTCAACGTGAGCATACTTTCGGATTCTGTCCAGCATTGCTTCATAATTCTCTGAAAAGTTCTTATTGAGAAAGAAGGTCAGACGATAGCTCCTGAGTCCCCGCTTAAGGGCCAACATCGTGATGAACTCATTGAAGTCTTTGATTTCAAGAATGGTCGCATTGAAATGAGCCATATACTCTCGGAGGGACTCACTCTCTTGCTGCACCACGGAGAATAAGCTGTCTGAATATTTCAGGTGGAGATGGTTGCTCCCAAAATAGGCTATGAAGAGCCTGCTCAATTGATCAAAAAAAGAAATGGACCTAGGATGGAGTCTAAAGAATCATACCCTTATAGATTTCTTAAGAGTGATGAAAAAAGCCATATAAAGAAGGACGTCAGACACATCCTGAAGTCTCATTACGTCGTGGTATCCCTCAAGATGGTCATGAGGATCCGTGGAGCCATCGAATGGCTTAAGAAAAGGCATTTTGAATCAGGATAGAACCGATTTGCTCAGGATATTAGTAGAAAAGAGAAAAGTGAGATGAAAATCTTTTTTTATATCTTGGGAGGTCTCTCCAAGCTATACCTCTTTCAACTTCTTTTCTAGATCCTAAAGCTTTTGTTCAAGATTCATCTCCTACAGGGGGATCTGGCTGTAAGGAGTCGATTCAGCTTCAGAGGAGCACTTATCTTCTTAATCTGGAAGGTGTGCTTAGTAGTATTCTTAAGGAATTGGGGGGTGGCTAGTCTGTGACGCAGCTTCTTGGGATTCTTATGAAACTGATTCTTGCCGCTGCTCTATTGCCTGCTGAAGCTATTGCACGACATTGGTTAGAACCTGGACCTACTATATCAAGAGGCTAAATTGCTGGGGATCAGTTGTCACCAGAGGATGGAATTGGACCATCTCTGGAGGAGCTCCCGAGGAAGACGGAGTCAAATTTTGTGTCTTCTTGATCATTTTTTATAAATTTCTAGATAAGAGTGCCCTTCCTCTAGTGCTAATATGTTGCTGCAAGGCTTCAAAGGGGGGTGAAGATCTCATGCTGGAGAGCTGATCGAGTTGGATTGACCCAGATCGTTGAAGAACCTACAAGAAAAGTCCAAGAATCGATGGGATATCCTCCGATTTAGGACCCTCCGATGCTTAAGTCAACTGAGGCCTTGAGAATAGATTGTGAAAAATGAAAATTTAGAAGACAAAATAAGAGGATTTTGGAGGAGATTTGATCTTCCTTCAATGAAAAAGTTGAGAATTATTTCAACAGAGTTTTAGCTCTATTGATCTCAAGCATGAGCTTACCTGAAGAAGTACCATGCTCTCCTATTTGTAAAGGGGATTGCTTAGGCCTTAAGGAGAGTTTGTTAGGCCATTAATTTGTTATGGCTAATTGGATTGTAGCTGTTGGCCATTTTACTTTGGTGGCAGTCAGTTATAGTACAGCTAGAGGATCGCAATTAGGCGAGAGCGTAATTAGCGCTTAGCTGGTTTTTGAAGTGTCGAGGTCGGTAAATAACCGATCTGAATTTATGGCAAGGTCGATGTTTTACTAATCTCGTGAGGCTAGGGTTGCAGATCCTGAGCCCTATAATTATTCACATCGGTGAAAATCCGATGTTCTGTTGATCCCAGGCTGCCGCCTACTTTTAAAGGTTCTGGGTTGCTGTAGCCGATATATTACCAATTTAGTCTTGATTACTTGTCGATTCTCGTCACTGTTAAGAAACAGCCAAAGTTTTAGATTGGTATTTTACCGACCTAAGGCCAAAAATTATCATTTCCACATTATCTGGGATGGTGGTTTCTCTGATGGTTCCATGTGTTTGATGAGGATTGTCCATACCAATAAAAAGTAATAGATACAAGGAAGTATTCGCATGCCTTTATTTAGTGTATGGACAACTAAAAAGGTCGATGCTTTGCAAGCAGTAGAAGTGATACATATAAGGGCTTTATAAATACTTTTTAACATATATGGTTTACCCTGTTGGTGTAAAATGTATCTAATTAAAAAGAATATTTAATTGAAAATAATTGGGGTCTAGAATCAAAATAGGAATGGATGACCTCATTCCAATAGTTTGGTTGGAAGAAGTCCCACTCAGATTCAGATTTAAAAACGGTCTAATTTATCTAAAACTCAATCTTTTTTTAAAAAAATTTAAATTTTTATTCTGATTTAGTTCCAATCACGAACCAAATATTTTAGAGGATTTGATCATTTTGATTTCAATTCCAATTCATTTTGATTTCTATTCTGATTCCCTCTGGTTGCGAACCAAATACTTCCTAAATAACTAACCCCCCCCCCCCCCCCCCCCCACCACCCACCCCTTCCCTTCTCTCTCTAACATTAGATACGCTTCTTTTTCTTTTTTTTTTTTTTTGAGACAACATTAGATATACATCTTTGTAGGGTTTCAAGAACATATATAATTTCCACCATCTTTTCTTATCCTCTGGTCGGGTTGGTTGCTTCCATGGCAAGGTTTCAAGAACATGCAAACCCACAAAAGACGGAGGCCCCACGAAAATTGTTATTTTTCAGTAAAATAGAAATAATTGCCATTGAGGTTGTCAGGATTGAATCATCCCTTGCCCATCTGGAACCATCCAATCAGAAATGAAGTCAGTTTGGATTAAGCATACATAAAAAAATATACATTATAACTTATTCAAATATCTCAGATTGTTGATAGATGCTGTCTATTGTTATTTTTCTGCATAATATTCTTAAGATATAGTTAAGTATTTGAGTTACAATATTCCCTTGGCTTACATTTGGACAATTATAAATCTAATTTCATCAAAAAATTTCCACTGCTTTTAAAAGTACTACTTTCAATCGTAGAAGAGAATGAAAAATCCGAAATTGTTTAGTTAGGATAAAAATATGAATTGAAAAGTAGTACTTTTTTTTTTTGGTAGAATAAAAGTACTATTTTTATTTATGTGAACCACGAATCCATGCGGATTATATATATATATATATATATATATATATATATATATATATATATATATATATATATATATATATATATATATATATATATATATATATATGATAAAATAAATAATGATGGCTAAATAACCACCATCATCTGAAAGCTTGTAAAATAACCCCAAATTATTGGTAGTTTATATCAGTCGTTGTCGTGTGAAACCTGTGCGCATGCGCGCGTGCACGTGTGAGTGGGACTGCATGTTCGACGTTAGGGAATCTCTGGAGTGCCACGAGGTGAGATGAGGCAGACCTTAGTCAGGGTTCTGAGGGCTAGATGCCTTCGAGGGTACGCTTTCCTCGGTGACCTGTCATTGTGAATACGAGGAAATTTTGCACCGGCCTGTCTTGGATTCCAATCCAAAGTGTTTCACAAGGCATCGGATTCCTCAAACTCCAATGCAGGGACAAATTGGTGCCATGGAGGACGCAAGCAAGCTTGTTATCTCTGCTGA
Organism: Cocos nucifera; assembly: GCA_006176705.1. Classification (NCBI taxonomy): domain Eukaryota; kingdom Viridiplantae; phylum Streptophyta; class Magnoliopsida; order Arecales; family Arecaceae; genus Cocos; species Cocos nucifera. Next base: position 2,849,753 of record QRFJ01000030.1, read on the forward strand.
CATACATGAAAAATTTTATTATCTCAGTAAATGTACACTAATATGTTCGAGATATCAGCGGATACCATAATCAGCATATCATTTAGATCTTCCAATCTTTCTCGTACAATCTTGAATTAATTTTAACAAGTAAATATCAAAATCAGAGTCCTACACGCTTAAACAGCTGACGAGGGGAGATTCCAGTTCATCTCACCATCAGCTGTCCATCAAAATATGGAAGTGAGGTCAAAATCATGTGCTGCTACAAGGTTAGATGACTTGGTGAAGTCTGCGACCAGAAATGGACCAGTTTGTCAGATTAGTTCCAGCAGCTCTGCAAGCAAGGACCCATTTGGATGCCAGAGAATCTTATTAAGTGATGAAGGCCACACTAAATATTTGAGAAATCTCATGTCAGAAAAGGAGTGATAAGGATTGTGGATAGGCGGCAACAGAGACTGCTCCTGATTGGATACACCATCCAGTTAAAAAGGTGTTTTCTTTTATTCCTGAAAGTTGAAAGGATGGTGGATTTGCTGGTCTTTGATGATCGAAAATTAAAATCTTCCTCAACTGATTGCTCTCGTCTCAGCTTGTTCCATAACATTTTTGGTGTCCGGACAAGCCCTAAATGAACAGCTTAAGACAAGATCACTGAATTGAATTTGTTTTGTATGGAAATAAAAGATCCATTAGCAAACAACTCATGTCCTCCTGATAAATGATGTCCCTCCATTAAATGAATGAAGATAATTTGTGAACCTTAAGCCTCAAGTTTTTTTTTTAAAAAAAAAGGGCCATGCCATGTCTCAAATGCCAGGACTGCGGCTTGTGATAAGTATTGCATCATCAAAGCTATCTCATCTACTTTTATGTAACATCGCATTCAAGAAAAATGTCTACCAATATGAGCTCAAGTGACACTGATCTGTGTAACCAAAAGTGACACTGATCTGCACTAATGAATAACTCCCTGAAAATATGCTAAATATTTTAGCTGAAGATGTACCTTTTTCCATATACTATCAAACTCGAGCCACAACCAAAAATTCCAAAACTGGAAAAGCTGATGAGGCTCTCGCTTATCCTTCCAGGTTGGCTGGCAATTCTGTCCTATATCTTAAGGTCTTGAGCGTACCTAAAAAGCCACAAATGAGCTGTTTTGTTAAGACTCTATCTAAGAACCCAGACTTTTGGGTGGATGAGCTTAAAAATATATAAACACCATAAAAGTTCTCAACCTATCCGATGTGGAACTATTATCTTCAACACTCTATTTCATATGTAGAGAGGAGGGATGGAACCTGAAATAAGAGGCGACACATGAACTGATAAATAAAAGCACAGAGATTTCGACAGGTAGGAAGGATTTGTGAAGTTTATTGGTGGGACTCGATGGAAGAAAAGAAGTGGGAAATAAAGAAAGATTCATTACAACAAAAAGTATCAATAGAAGAATGTTAATTACATAAATCAGAAAACTAAATATTGTACAAAAAGGATATTTTTATGTGAAAATCACATCCAAGAAATGTTAGAATTTTATACCCTTCCAAGCTCTCTCTGTTTTTTTTTTTGGTAGCTTCCAAGCTCTTCCTTCCATGAACTTAGAGTTGTCCTTTCTAAAATATAGGTCTTTATGCAGTTTTTAGCTTTCTAGAATACACAACATACATGGGATCCGAACGCCCGGGGTTGGGAGATATGTCAACAGCCTGCAAGGAAGAACAAGCACCAATGAGATAATAGGTGACTCCATTACAAGTTTCCAGCATAATCTTATGCAATAATTAGCACATGCACATGAACTTCACAATCAAACAACATGCATGAAAACAACATCTGAAGTTGCATCAAATACTGGTCAATCACGTGAAGTGAACCTATCAAGCAACTGTCACCAACCATGGTAGGTTCAACACAAGCAATCACGCCAAACTTCTGAACATAAATACCCCCAGATGACACAAAATTTGCTATCTCACCTTCAAATTCCATTTATAGACCAAATGTTATGGACTCCAAGTGATGGACAATATCAATTGATCATCTATTAGAACCATGACAGGACCAAAAGTTCCTAAGCAACAATCTCATAAAAAGCCGATGGATAGCTCCATTGAGTAGTACTGTTACAGCAAACTTTTGTTCTTAAATAAACCATCCAGAAGGATCGCAGAAAGTTGTGGAGAAATTATTGCCCCAATCTCACCTTCAAGTTCCATTTCAGTACTCCCCAACTGGACTCCTCCAAGTAGTCACGAATGTTGATCCCCCAATAAGATCAAAGAATCCTACACAACAAAACTCACAAAAAACTTGACTGTAGCAATACTCTCACGAGAAGACCAACATGGACCATCCACCTTAAACAAAATTATTGGTTGCTGGAGTGGTTAGGGGGAGACAAGAGAACCCATGTGCAAGGGTTCAAATCCCATTGTTTAGCATGATTTTTTTCACTCAAAAAAAGTTATATATTATATAATCCTCAACATAAAATATATTATCCGTATGCAACCTTCCTAGGTGCTTCCACTTCTAACTTTTTTTAACCCTGCTGCTTCTGCATGCTTGCACCTGTGCCTGTGCCCACTTTAGACTACTAAAACCCAGACCTGATGCATAGCAATCCAACCCAGCCCCAATCCCTACTCAATCCTAATCCTCCCCAAACCCAGACCCAACACAACCCAATAGCACCCCCAGCATGGCAAGATGGAAAATTCATGAGACAACAGAATTTCAGATTGAACGGGAATGTATTACTAGATTGAGCTATATTCAAAAAGACAGGAAAACTGGCATCACTTATGATGCCTTCAGATATGGAAAAATGCAGCGTAACATGCTGAGCATAACCTATAATTTGAATGTAAAGATGTATGGAGTAAATAGTCAATAATTATCTAACACAATCAACTAATTTTGGTTCCTATCCTTTCCTTTCTTCTTTCTACCATCCTCCCTCCTATAATATCAATAATTTATTCCAAATTACATTTTTTTCACTGGTTTCAAATTTCTATGCAACATGATACCAAACCTAAATACCTTCTTCATATTAGTCTGCCTCCATTTTGCCATTTATTTCTAAAACCTAAAATCTATATTAGATCAGATAAAGAAGACAGCCAGCAGTCTTAACATATTAATCTTACACCAGCAAACCACCTAGAATGAATTCCTTCTGTTTCTTAAAATATACAATCCTTTCCAACACATTGTTCCAGGTTTTATTCATTAGTTTTTCTGAACAAGCTTCTGCTGATCACCAAAAATATATTTCGCTGCCATAAACAAACTGCAAAGTTATCAAGGCATGAATGTGCCTAGTCTAAACACTCTAAACCACCTCATCCATTTTAATAATCAAATAAATTTATTCATTGCTTAACAACCACACAAAATATACCAAGACAATCCTCAAAACAAAAATAGGAAACAGTACAAGGGTCTTCCGTCACAACAAAATTTTCAGATATATAGTATGAAAAGATACGATAATTTAATTAAAATATACAATGAACACGTACCACAGGTGGTTCAAAACCTCCGGCATAATGAAAATAGGACCCAACAATCCAAGCATGATCAACATCACCAGTTGATGTCCAAATAGAGATGGCTTTTGTCCAAAAGCAACGATTTGAGAAACTATTTTGGAACCACAATAGAGACAGTTAGCTATTGTATGCTTTAAAAAAGGTCATATTTAAACAATTGAAAGAAGGGCTTGGTTACGAAAATGATTGGTAGGATTTTGGAACATCATAGGCCAACACAATTTCTATATTTGTTTCATATTAGCAAAACTCCCATGGATATGATTTCAACCAAAACGTTTATACTGATGACAATTTAAACATTGAGAGGTTTATAAGGTGAATGTTGAACAGTAACTTTATGGTCAAATGGAAGACTAAAAAGTGCAAGGTGCAAAACAATGTTAACAAGAAGCCTCCAGCAAATAGAGCTTGCCATACAAACCCTATACATCTTGTCAGTCAGGCATCTTATCATCTGTCCTACACATGGGTGAAAACATGCTGCCAAGACTCACAAGATCTCTTATATCCTCCTATGAAAAAGAGTTTCTCAGGAAATGCTTCCTTGAAAACTTATTATGTTGTTCCTACGACTGCTCGAAGCCACAGCCGTAGATCCGATCTCTTACGTGAACCTGGGTATTAATCCAGCAAACTGAAGAAGATCTAAGAAAGATGAGAGAAGCTAGGATTTTTGGCGTTGGAACCAGAGAGGAGAGAAGAGAGTTAGGGAGAAAAGCTCAATTGTATTCCAACTTTATTGTAAAAGTTACAATATCCTGATTTATATACCTTAGAGTTCCCAAATGAATCCTAATAAATCCCAGCTCAAAAACTCCCCTAGGCTAACCCAACCCATACATGAATTAGCCCTCTTAAGACCTCTTGAACCAAGCCTTAAAACCCCTAGAATCAACCTAGATCCTAACCCAAAATAGATCCTCGCGTAATTCTGCCCGCGCACTAAGCCGGCTAAGTTCCACTGAGTCGGTCCAGTCCTATGCCGTGCCACCAGTCCCGAACGCGCAGCTCTCTGTTTTGCCTAGGTCGGTCCAAAACTGGATCGGCTAAGTCTCAAAGCACAGGCAAAACAGAGAGCTGTGCGTTCGGGACTACTGGCACGGCACAGGATTGGGCCAGCTCAGTTTCAGACTAAGCCAACCCAGTGGAACTTAGCCAGCTCAGTGCTGAGACTGAGCCGACTCAGTGCGCGGGCAAAGTTACGCGAGGGTCTGTTTTGGGCTAGGGTCTGGATTGATCCTAGAGGTCTTAAGGCCTGATTCAAGAGGTCTTAAGGGGGCTAATTTATGTATGGGTTGAATTAGCCTAGGAAAGTTTTTGAGCTGGGGTTTATTAGGGTTCATGTGGGAACTCTAAGGTATATAAACCAGGATATTGTAACTTTTATAATAAGGTTGGAATATAATTGAACTTTTCTCCCTAACTCTCTTCTCTTTTCTCTCTGGTTCCAACGCCAAAAACCCTAGCTTCTCTCATCTTTCTTAGATCTTCTTCAGTTTGCTGGATTAACACCCAAGTTCACGCAAAAGATCGGATCTACGGCTGTGGCTCCAAACAGCCGTAGGAACAACAATTGGTATCAAAGCTAGATGATGCCTGAAACGTTGTGGACGACAATATGGTATCAGAGCCAAGTTTCAGAGCATGATGATGCATGAAAGAAAAGGAGAAGTCGTACAAGATAAAATCAAAAATCTGCACAAAGATTCCACTGTATGTCTCAAATCTACCTTGTTATTGCTGTGGTTTGGCCAACCAGGAGCAGCGGGTTGAAGGTGAAGGTTGAGAGGATTAACGGAAAGAAATTTTTCCGGGGTGGAATGATTTGGTGCATGATTTGCTGATCGATCTTGGTGGAAAGGCCGGGATATATGACGATTATGATGACAAATAAGAAATGAATGTCCTTGGAGAAAAGGGCATGTACCATAATTAGGGCTTATTTGGCGGATGAGGTTTTGAGTGGTGTGGAATACAGACATTTTCTCCCTCAACTCTCTTCTTCTCTTCTCTCTAGAATTGCCGTCCTAGGGTTCTTGAAAAAGCCCTAGAGAAGGGGGGCGTCTCCCTCAAGCCCAAGGAGGGAGGCGCCCTATCACAGATCTAGGTGGAGGATCAATGGTTTGCTGCCCATAAAGAACATCACAGATTCCTTCAGATCCGTGTTAAAGATCAGGAGCTTCCGTAACATGGTATCGGGACTTATGATGCCAAGATGATTGGCGTTCGAGCAATATCATGGTCTACAATTTGGTATCAGAACTAGATGATGCCTGAAACGTTGTGGACGACAATATATTATATCATCTAAACCAGCAGAATGTCACATAGCAATATGGATGTTAGGCATTAACCGCGATGGTTAAGATTATATACCAAAAGCTAGAGGTGCATCATTCATTTACATGTAAAGTTATGTGTTGTAGACGTACCTACAAACTTCTTGCAGCATATATGCATTTTTCACCATATTGACAGATTTAGTGTTTAACTAACATTTCTTATCAGACAAGATAAAACAGCAAGGGGAACAAGTCATGTACTGACATAAAATGTGTTTGTTTAAGAAGCTAGATCATAGATGCCTTTGAATGCAAAGAAATCAAGATTAGCATCACTAGTATGGCCACCAAGATGTGTGAGTACTTAAGCACTATAGCAAATCTAAATATGTTTCTTTGATTAATTTATCCAATAACTGAAGATATTTTAGATTTATGTAGTGCTGGATTTGCCTCATACCTACCTCAAGTGACTTGGAATTGTGACTCCATGCTTCCAAAGTATATTGGCATAGGTATTGAAAGGTGGACCATCTAGAATCGCAGGTTGAGTGTACCATCCCAAATCACAAGTGGAAGAGCAAAATCACAAAAAGGGGGGGGGGTGTGGAGAGCAAGAAAGAGTCTGCTGATCTGAAGATGGGGATGGAGCAGAGCATGAAAGACATAAGCTGACATGATCGGAGGCAATTGGGCATGGGATCGGACAGGCTCAGGTAGGGGGTGGTGGAGCCAACGTCTGGCAAGGGTAGGGTAGCAAAGGATGCTACACCCAAAGGATCCTAGGGGCCAAGGCAGAAGGCAATGCTAGAGGCAAGGTAGTACGCAATGCTAGAGGCAAGGCAGAAGGCAATCAAGGCCTTAAGTCTTGCTTGGGTCTCTGGAGTCTTGTTTGCAGGCAGTGCCAATGCCAACACCAAAGGAGGAGGCAGAGATGAGGAGGAAAAAAGAGGGGGGAGGGGGAGGAGAACGACATGGTGGAGCATGCCAAGAGAGAGCGGGTGAAAGAAAGAGAGAGGATCTATGCTTGGGTCTTCAAAATCTAGTTCCCATGCAATACCAACACCAATGAGGTGGGGTGGAGAAGATGAAAAGGAAGAGGAAGAAGAGGAGAAGGGGGAGGACAGCATGTTGGGGCACACAGAGAGTGAGAGACGAAGAGGAGTTGGAAGGGGAAGGACTTGGCACTTAGGCCATTCTCAGAAGATTAGTGGGTTTAGGTTGGGGGGAAGAGAGAGAGAGAGAGAGAGGAGTGGAGGGCTTTGGCTCTTGGCAGAAGAGAGAGAAAGGAGTGACAAGTACATGCATGGTATGCCATTCCACATCAATGTGTCCCAAGCATAACATGCCACACCGATAACCAAATCGTTAGACAGTGGGTATTGGTGTGCCAAATTGAACCCCATATCAGGCATATTGATATTGTATCAAGATGGTACTGGTACAAGGTCAAGTACTAAAGAGTGTGAACCATGGTGTATGGTACTTGAGAGTTGGGAGAAACTAAAGAGAGTGGAAGGGGCATGCCTCTCGGGAGTCTGAAAGAGAGAGAGAGAGAGGAATGGGAGGGACTTGGCCCTTGAAGTCTCGAGCCAAGTTTTCTCAAGTGGGTGAGTGGGTATATGTGTATGTAGGGGGGAGAAAGGGGGAGTGATAAGGGAACATTCTAAATATACTGAAGAAAAAGCTGCAATTATAATAATGAATATTAAAATTTAACTATATAAATTTGTATAGATGATTCCTAGACACTTCCACCCTATTAACTTTTAAACCTTGATGTGCTTCCCTGCACCAGCACCCATTTCAGGCTACTTAGTATAAGTATCATGCTATAAACAAAACTGTCACTTGATCACAGGTCAAAAAAACAAAACTGTTAACTCCCTCGATCATTTTCTACTATTATTTATTTTAAAATTTCTCATATGTATGCTTAAATATCCCTTCAGGTGTAAACCAGCCTACTGCATTTCACAAGAACAGGATAGGCTCAACATGTTTAAGAATGTAAAAAGCATTAGCAAACACTTGAATCAGATCTTAAAATCAAGTTCATAGAATATAAGACATATAGCAAAAAAAAATCTGATAAGATCAAGAGAATTTCAAAAATCCATACATGCATTTTACAAGACTAGAGTGCAGACTAACACAATAGAGCAACTCATCAAATTTATCTAATGAGATTCCTTTATAATTTAATAAGTGAATGACTTAGTTAAGCATAATAATTGATTGATATATTTTAAGAGAGAGAGAGAGAGAGAGAGAGAGAGATTCATCTCCAACATATATACATATCATATTATATTATATTATATTATATTATATACATACATACATACATACATACATACATGCATGCATGCATGCACATGCATGCATGCATGCATACATACATACATATATATATATATATATATATATATATATATATATATATATATAATGCTTCCAGTCTCAATGGGTTTGCCTTGCTGGTTACCAAACATGAGACAAAACTAAGTTCAGTATTAAAAAAATAATAAAAGAAAAATCTGTCTTTGATGAGTCATGAGAAAATATCATTCTCGGATCGGGAAAAAGTTTTTGATAGCTAAAAAGAAGATGACTGAGAAGACAACGGAAAAAAAAGAAAGCAAAAAGTATATCACCTCATTATAGCCAAACCTCCTGGTTTAAGAATCCGCTGCATCTCCTTGAAAACTTCCATAGGTTTGGTCAAGTAGTCAACACTAACCTACAGAAGCAATCAGAGACAGATATTCAGATCCAATATCAAGTTAAAATATGAGAAGTAAAGTTGATGAGTGACACTTAAACAGATGACTGATAGGATGACAAGTTGGCTTTTATGTGCTGCATATACCAGGTCTGGAGGATGTTTATATGCACTATAAAGTGTTATATATATATATATATATATATATATATATATATATATATATATATATATAGTATGAACGTACATATGTATGTAGGTATGCATGTGGGTGTACGTACATACGTACGTACGTATTGTTCTCAGATATAGATATGTGCGTATGTGTGGAGAGAGAGAGAAAGAGAGAGAGGCAATGAGGCACTCAATGCATTTGGCCCCAAGTACTTCCTAATGGAAATCAATGATGGACTTTTCAAAATGAAGGTTGACACTGTTAAGCATGATTTATGTCCCTAGGCATTTTATACAGGATAGATCATGATCAACAATATTGATTTTCATTTTGAAAGACAACATCATTGGTTTCCAATTGACATACATACATACATACATTACATACATTACATACATACATACATACATACATAGTACGTACGTACGTACGTACGTACGTACATACATCATACATACATACATACATACATACATACATACATTGCATTTATATTTGGGATCTGCTGATAGTTTTTGAGGTTATGACATTGATCAACAGATGGCAGTAATCCCTACCCACCAACAAAAATAAAACACAAAAAGAACAAAAGAAAAGAAAAGAAAAGTAGAGTCAAACCTTTTTAAGAAACTTAACAAGCAAAGAAAATGATAATATGAAATGCAAATTAAAGAACAAAAGCAAGCGCATAAGACAATCATGAAGACAACTTTAATTCAAAAACGATTAGAAAGAATATGAGAAATAGAGATGAACAACATACCACATTGGTTATGACATTCAAAGTATTATCATCAAAAGGAAGTTTGGGGTTCACATTTAGGTCTTGTACAATGTATTCTGTCAAAACCTAAAAAAATGAGTTGATTTTTAGAATCAAATGGAGAATTGATTAAACCAACTAATAGCATGCATCCTCATAATTTGTAAAAAGAGAGAATATAGCATAAAGGACAAATTTCTTGATATCATATGAATTTTGCCATAGACAAACAAATATCAACTTTTTTATTGCGAAACCCAATGTGCAAATCATGAAAATAACTAACTTTTTTTATTATTATCAAACAACTACATTTCATAATGTGTAAAAAACCTATATAGATAGCATGCTCTTGCAACAAGCAAAGAAGAAAATAGAAAAAGAGAAACTTGTCCTTTAAGAGGGTTGCATTCACTTAATCAATAGGTCTTTCAAGATTTGAATCTAATATACTCCCTATGGGCTTGGAGTTGATCGTCACCTTACAATTTTGCAAGCTAGATGGATATTTTTTATCTATCATCAGAAAAAGGTAGGACTTTATGCATTAGAAATATTTAAGCACTTGAGCTTTTAATTATTTGTTAAGCCACCTTGACTATTGCTTTTTCCATCTAACGTGCATTGCCATTACCATGCATTTCACTTCCACCTAGAGCCCCTAAAATCCTATAAAAGCTTGAGTCTCTTGCACATCTATCAGTGAAATATCACTTTCCTTTGTTCTCCAAATTTCAATTCATTAACTCTTCTCACACAAAATTGCTTCATTTTCCCAGTTTCCAAACAAGCCAAAGTTCCAACATATCTAATCATTACAACATCACCAAACTTCTCAGTCTTCGCACAACTCACCATTTTCTCTTCTCCTTCTTACTATCTTGACATACCATAATCCTTCCACACAGATGGCTAATCTGGAGATGATTTAATTGAGTTATATAATAACCAATCTAGGTTAGATCCAAGACATGCATCTCAAATAAAATTTTAAACAGGTTAACAAGGGTTAAAGCAATTACGTGATTCTAGCATGACAACAAGTATGCTTCTCACCTGATCCTAACCATGGGTTAATACCAACATGGTCATTGATAAAGTCGCTCCACTATATCATGTAGTTATGAAAATGTGTGACTATAAATTGACACTGCCCATCCTTCTTCCTGTGCTCCTTTTTCTTCCCTTATCACAACTGCACCTATAATTGAGTGTAATCATCTCTCCATGATCTGAATAGACAGAGAGGAGCAATTCCTCAATCCGCTCACCTCAGTCCTCCCATAGAAAATTAAAGAAAATAAAAGAAATTCTGGAAGTAGGACTTGTTGCCCATTTTACTTTCATTAATCAATGGTAAAACTAATTTACAATGCCTCTATTATACTATTGAGGTCCACATCTCCAACTCCTGATTATATTCCTCTCCTTATTAAGAGAGATTAAAGTTTTCTAAAATAGTAAGGAAAGTACACAATAATGAAACTTGTTCGACAGTTTGACCTTAGCTCCTACATTAACTTTGGCTTTTGTCTTTTGATTGATTCCTCAATGATTAGAAGATACACCCAGTCAAAATATTACTTGAAAAGAAAAGTCTTGATTTGACTGACCCCTGTTGAGCCCCAAACCACATCAAAACTCTACATGTACTTGGCAAGAGCTTTATTTTGGCACTTGGAACGTTGAAAATGGGCATAATATTAGAAAGTTATAAATTTCGAAAGTTACAATGCGATGAAGTCCTAGATGCAACGAATTTGCTCCCAAATCTGATGAGGCCAAGTTGATTTACAACAGATCCATTGATCCTCTTCGAAGACTTTAATGACTATTATTTTAATGAATGGCAAACGGTATCATAAAACATTTTTTTTAAAAAAAATATATATTTAGAACACTTCAAAGCAGGGGCATATTTGACCTTTAATAGTAGCACTACAAGCAAATATAGACCTCCCAACTGAAGCTAGCAAATACTGGCAAAGATACTATTTGCAGAGTATCATCACTCATGTTAACCGTTGGCAAACTTTTTCCTATTTATGCTAAACAAGATAATAGCAATAATATTAAGGCCAAAGACTTCAATGAGAATTCATCAATTATGACATTAAGAAACTTCAAGATTATGTTTTATCTTAAAATTATTGCAGCATCACTCAAATAGTAATTCCATTTCTGGAACTCTGACCTACATGTTCATCCCCTACTAATGGTCCAACATTCCTTAAAAAAAGACATAGCAAAACATGAGCATTTTGTGAAATCTTAGCATCATGATTCCTTTGTTTGTGAACAAGGCTTTGAGAAGAGAACACTAATAATTCTCATAGACTGGAATTCATGCATGCTTTAGTTCCCACGTACCTTAACCCCTTCAAACAAATATTAAGCAATTAGATTTGTTCTAGTTCACCATTTTTTCTGAACTAACATAATCAAACTAAATTTCAGACAAGGTTGATCACTGAGTAACACATCATGAATTACATATAATGGATCATGGGGCTCATAACAAATAAGATCTAATATGGTGTGGTAAAATAATCTGTCCTATTGTTTCATGAAATGTGATTAAAGATCTAAGAACTTGAACATGTAACTTATATTTTCTTTTAGATTTATAAGCAGGCTCAGGGAAAACAATAAGGAGCATAAAAGAAGGGAATGGTATCGACATGTGAACAGATGATTTTTTGCAAAAGTTACTTCCCTGCTATCTATTATGGAGTTCCATTTTCATCTGACTCATCAGACAGAAAATTTGATATTCTGTGACCCAACAACCCTACTATAACAAGCATATTGCTAGAATCAATTTCTAACCAAACCCTTCAGGAACCTTTAGTGCTAAAGGTTCAATATAGCCAGATGGGTTTAAACATTCATGAGTTATGTTGAACTGTTGATTCTTTTCCATATCCCAAAATTCATTAAGCAGTCAATAACATCTATAATAAATAATAACAAGGGCAATATAATACTGGATTTCGCTTCAGTTCTTCTTCATTCATACCCATCCCTACAATCCTATCCTGTCTATATCCTGCTGGGTAATGGCTAACCTGCAAGTATAACAAAAGACCACATGAGTTAGAATAGAAAGAAAACAGAAAACAATTACAGCATAAAAGAAAGAACAACAGCTTACCCAGCTGCTACATAAATCTAGTAGACACACACCCCGAGAATTACTTGGAGGAAAAACTTTTGAATAATAATTGGTAAGAGCACAAATTGCTGGATCATCAATATGTGTAACAAAACGTGGTTCTGAGTAGAATAAGGAATCTGGGGATCTGCCAAAACAATCATGGACATTCAGAAAGAAGGTTCAATCCCAAACGTTAGGCTTAATCTACAGCATCAGTTTCTCAACAAATAAATATCAATGCGAAAAAGGGCTTGAATTTGTACAAATAAAAAACAAAAACATAAGGAAAAGAAGAGTAAGAAAGTTATTAAAAAAATGAAGAGGCTCGCAACTAATGGTGGATGCAACCATTGACTGGGACACATGGTGAAATGAGTTTAACAAAGCTGACCGGAAACTAATCATATATGAATTGCTAGATAGGTTAGAACAAAGTTGAAAACGTAAGAATCTCCCTATAGTGAACAATATGCAAATATTAATATAATATGAAAAAGATAGCATCTGCCAGAGGAGTTTTCTTTCTACATGCTTTGACAGAAACCATAGCAGGTAGTTTTGATGGCATTCGACATCTTTAAGGATTTTGGTCTAGAAATATGGGAAATACATTTTTCCCAATAAAGAGGAAAAAAATAGGTCATCTACTAACACCTTAGATAGTATGAAACTACAAGAAAAAAGACTCCATACGAAGATCCACAATCTTGATACCATGTAGCATACCAAAATGGTATGTACCCCACGTCGAGACAACTCCTGATCCTTTTTCTCTCTCTTTATCGTTGTACCATCTAAAATCAGGAAATATAGGTTGATATGGTACAGTGCTCACCCTAGTTTTAAGCAGTACATGGTGGTATGGAACAGTTCTACTTGGATTGAACCGGCACAGATCAGCTCAACTCATGTACTGAACCAAACCTTGGTTTGGGTGGTACCAGACAGTACAGATGGTTCCACTCAATGTTCGCCATCTTTATTCTGAACTCTGTATCAGTACCATCCTACTACAATGTTGGTACACGATTCGCTATGGTATGAGATAACATGATGATATGGTATCGGTATGGAGAGGTACGGCAAACCATGGTTCTCCCTGGTTCGAATTGGTATGGACCAGTTCAACTCATATACCAAACAGAACTTCGATTTCACACAAGTCAGAGAACACACCATATGGCTATAGTCCAGCATGCAGTAACTACAGCAGCAAAATGGAAAAGTCTACAATAATTACAGAAAAAATAATCAGAATTTTGCTGATTTTCATAACAAGGCATTAGAAGTGGAAAAAGAAACCAGGAAGAAAATATCCAAACATCTAAACATAAAAAGGATAACGTTCAAATTAAAACCCTATAACATCCATGAGATAGACATATAGATTTTGGTTATTTTCCGCTTACTAATTGTTAAAGTGGGAAAAGATATGATTCCTTTTCTGCGGACTATAAGAGGAAAATTGAACTCCTGAAGATCCAAACTTAAAAAACACTATCCTCAGAAAAGGAGGAAGAACACATACATATAGAAGGTAAAATACACATGATAGGGTTTTATAACAAATTTCCAACAAATCTTGGATTGAAGATGAATACCCAAATTTGTTGCTTCCGGAAGTTTAGAAAACAACGGGAATAGAAAAATATATCCTTTTTTTTAAATATTAAAACCATACATTGAGAAACTAGAAAAGAAACATGATAAATGGAAGCTAAAGGGTAAATAATAGGTTTTTGCTAATAAATTCCCATTCAATCTCATGGTAACGGCAGCTTCCAAGACAGCATTACATAAAGGACGTAAGAGCCAGGCTTAAGCATTTGTCGTTGGAATACTTGAATTACAGATAATTACAAGGCTATAACATCACGGAGATCATCCAAAAGATCCGAAAGAAAACGCAAAGAATCAAGAAGTGAAGCAGCATCAAACCAGAAGATGGGTGACGGGGGAGTACTCATCGAAGCGGGCGAAATCCTCGTCCTTGAACGGAAACTTCTCCGGCCACTCAACGTTCTTCAGTACCTAAACAAGGAGAAAGGAAGCAAATAAGCCCTAGGAGCCAAGAATCGGCCAATTGAAGAATCCAAGGAAAATATTTCACAAAGAAGAAAGGAAGAAAGAAAGAAAGAATCAATCTTGAAGGCAACCTGTTCGACGGGAGAGACTCCTTGTTCGGGCCGCGCCGACGCGGTGAAAGAGTGGCCGCCGCTGCCGGAGGCCATCCGGCCGAACTGGCCGAGGAAGGCAGCGCCGAGGCCAAGGAAGAGGCGGCGAGGAGGAGCTCTTTGAGAAGCCCTACGGCCGGCTGCTCTTAGGGCGGAGGGAGGAGGGAGTGGACGGTGAAGGAGGGGTTGAACGAGCGTCCCTCTCACTCTAAGGCCGAAGAGGAGCGGCGCAGGAACGGCGGAGGCCATCAGGAGGTCGGGGACTGGAACTCCGTCGGAGAGGCGGCAGCCATGATATCTATGGCAAGTGTGAGTTGTAGAGCGGCGTGGCGTTCGTCCCGTCACAAGAACTCTTGGTGGCGTTTTGATGAGCACTGAGACCCTACCGTTAGGATTTATCATTGGTGAGCTCCCATTCTTTCGTATCATAGGCTACCAAGAAAACTCGGACCGTTGGTCAAGCTATAAAAATTAATTTATTTTAAAATATTTTTAAAATAAAATTTTAAAAAAAAATTATATTTGATAAAATTATTTGATAAATATTTTTATTAGTATTTAAAAAAAATTATGTTTGACAAATCTTTTAAAAAAAAAATTGACTATCAAATTACAAAAAAATATATATATAGATTTACTTTATAATTAATATTATTTAAATAAATAAATAATTTTAAATATATATTATGATTAATTTTAATTAAAATTTTTATTTTTATTTAATTAAAATATAAAAAATAATGAGGATGACAAACAGAATGATAGAAGGATTAAATAAAAATTAATAGAAATTATTATGATAAATAATAGGGGTGTGAATGGACCGGGTTGGATCGGGTTATGAGTGATCCCGATTTAATCCGATTTCTTGATCGGATCTTAATGTTGGATCCAGACCCAATTCAATTGAAAATCGGATCGAATTTGATCGGATCTATGATAAAAAAGTTTGTCCCATTGGATCTTTTGGATCGGATCGGATTCATATATAATCTAGTCCCAATCTAAAAATTTTAGATCCAATTCAAACTCAAATTTTGATCAGATCCAGTTCGTATAATAAAGTAACATATGCGAAGTTTATGGCAAAAAAATAACTTTAACTTGGCTCTTAATTTATAAATAATTTCTTAAATTTCACAGTCAAATTGAGTAAAAATTTTAAAAAATAACAATGCTACAAGAGCATTTAGAATTTCAATCTCACTCTATTAATTTTATAGTTTATATATTGAATTTAATATTGAATTCGAGTCGGATCGGATTAGATTGGATCGAAATTCAGTAAACCTAGATCCGACCCTGAATATTGAATAGGTCCAATTTTAAAATCCAACCCGGCTTCGTGGGTTCTTTAAAATGGGTTGAATTGGATCTAAGTGGGTCGAATTGGATTGGATCATGGATCAACCCGACCCATTTTCAGCCTTAGTAAATAGTAATTTTGAGTAAGAATATTTATATTTTAAAAAAATTAATTTTCTACTTATGCTTCTATTTTTAAGAAAAAATTTTAATTTTCTACTTTCTCTTCACAGCAAAAAAAACTACTTATGCAACCACTCAGAAGTAGATTATTTTTTAAAATAAGCTTGACTAAATATTTTTTTTTTAAATAAATAGATTCTTTCCTTCGAAAAGCTTGGCCAAATAGGCCCATTGTCTCATGGTTTAGTGGGTCTTTTGTTAAGTAACCTAAAATTTATTTAGGACAATAAAAACTAGAAAGATAACTGAAAAATTACTCAATATCTTAACAATTACCTGTTACATGAACCTAGGAGCTGAAATTATGTATATATCTCCATTATATTGGTTATTGGAGAGAAGCCATCTTAGATGAGATGAAAACATTGATTCCCATGTACGTTCTTTACTACAAATTTCGTCGTATACCCAAGTTGCAGGAAATTATTACAAATGGAGTCAGATAAACCGAAGGCTAGGATCAGATCTTTTTGATGAAAAAACTAGGGTCAGATCAGACAACTATGATTTATTTTCTTTATTTTCTTTTTTTTTGACAAAAATATCAGACTCCTATGGTACAAATGGATCCATGATTACTTTACTAAATGGCACCAGCACCAGATGAAATCATAGCCAAATATGTCTGAACTGTTTGGATTAAACAATATTCTCCTTTCCTGGCAAAGCAAACCACACTGAATTGAACTTGGGAATGCCTAAACTCAAATTGTAACATGGATTCAGGTTGTACCTTTCATGATTTTCTCGTGCGACGTGGATCATTGGATGATGTTCCACACAGCTCTCAAAGCACTCCGAACCGATGAGTCATTTGCTTGCACAGTTCTCGAAATAAGCATTGCACAATCTAATAGTGGATGCATGTGAAAAATGGTGCATCATTCATTCTTTTGCACGAATGAATGATGCAATCCATCCTTCCTACATTACCCACTTCAGAGAGGATTGTTGATAATAAGCTGACCTAGGTTGGAAACCAGGCTGAGTCAAGCCGGAACCCGGATGAGGCCTGTGGATATCAGGCCCCAGCCCTACTCGTCTAGTTGCATCTATTTGGGCCGGACCGGGCTGAAAGCATAGATCTGCATTTAATATCATACAATTGCAAGCAAGGACCCATGCCATCAGATTCTTTGGGCCATTTGAGGAGGCCCGGCCCATTAATAGCCCTATATTTTTACATCAAAATCCTGGTGCCATCTTTAGACTAGATCACCATAACCATGACAGAAGAATATGCCGGCAACCAAGTTTTGGTACGTTTAAGCATCCAACATCCACTGCTTGCAGATCTTACACGTCATGTACCAAATTATGTATATTTGGCGTGGTCCAATGAACTGGAGTCCGTGCCGTAGTTAGTTTTGACTCAAGACTTTAAAAAAAGAGACGCAATACCAATTTCTTCGTCAACTGTGAGTTAGATGGCAAAGGACGGGGGACAGGCCAGGCTTGGTGAACTAGATGGAAAAAGGATGCAAGTGGGCTCTGGTCAGTCAAATAAATTAATAGGAAACAACCAACGAAGACAGCTGTTTTAAATGTTCCCATGTTATTTAAAACTCAATAGCACCTTCAGGTCAATCCAAACTTCATAAACGATCACTAATTTATCTTCTTTCTGACCAATCTCTTCCCTATGAATAAAAAACATGATAACCTTTTGCCATCCCATGAGCTTTATGGTCCTTGTTTGTTGCCATTGATCAAATAAATACCTGAGAGGTGTGGCGAGCTTTCGTGAATTTTGATCGCATGAAAATTGTTGAACATCGCAATGCACGTTGTGAAATCAAATGGTTAAAATGAGATACAAAGTCCGTTGATTGCACTTACCATGATTTGATTGAGGAGAAGGGAGAGTCCCTTTAACTCATTTAATTCGAATCTTTTAGAAAAATATAGAAAGGATAGAAAAAATGATGACCTTTCCTCTTTCTTTGATTATTCAAAAAATGAGGTTGCATAGCTTGTATTTATAATGAGATCTTTCCTTGTATAATTCAAATCAAATTCCTCTTTTAGCTCAAAAAAAAGTAAGCTTTTCTAAAATGGGCATAACCAATAAAAATAAACATGGTAAAGCTAAAATCATATCTTTACATCAACTTTACCTCATATTATTCTACATAATTCTTCTTAGATTAAGAAACACGTCAAGGCAAAATCTTTTCCAAAAATAAAATTTTTGATTTAATCGATCTATTTTGGATTCCAAATAATAAAATTTTAATTTCTATAAGAGATTGGCAATACGATGCATATCTCGAAAAAAATATCTAATTTTAAAAAAAAAATCATCTCAACCGAATATCATCTAATCAAATTAAGCTTCCAGATTCAACTTCTTAATATAGTGAATTTCCTTTCTATATTCTAACTCTATTCGTAATAACTAGTAAACAAAGTGATCTCGATCACTCCGGTATCCATCCATCGGGCACATTCCATATGTATTAACTGAAAAATAAGGATATCATATTGGAGTATGTTATCATTCAGAGCAAAATCACAACCAAGATTCCTGCTCTAGAAAAAAATACATCACCCCTCTTTCCATAACGTCTTTTTATATGTTTACAGAGCATTTCATCTCAACATCTAACGTGATTCTTGTTGAAGTAAAAGACTACCAAAGAGATGCGAGTGACCATCGTTAGTTTTTCTTGTATTGCTTTCTATGCTGTCATGAGCTTACGTGGGGACCTTGAGGTACTTTCTGACACCGACATTGGCGAAGAAACTATAGAGTGGAGGAATCTAACTGCTAGTAATGCAGTGGGTTGGTTGCATTCTTGCACAATATGCATTTCACCAATCAGCATTCGGGGACCCAAACATCCGATATGATTATTTTTACCATGTAATTATCTTATATTTTTAACTGACTAATAAAATAACTTTGCACATCTATGCATAATTGTCATTATTCTTACCTAATTATTGCAGCCATTGGAACACATTTTATATTTGTGAAAGTCTGTAAGTGGACAACAATTTAAACAGTAATGTTCACGAATGCAGGAAATAGTCTCTCTGTTAATCCATCTTAATGCAGGACAACTTGACAACAAAACTAAACGACCTCCTTTAATTAGAGAATCTTGGAGTATAAATAGTGATGGAGATTATTTTTGTTTGGTTTAAAGATATCGATATAACAGTACAACATCTAGAACCGCTTGATTATAATTCATTTAATCTCAGCTGTCCATTTTCTGTCGTCGGCATTATATCCAGAGGGAAACGGAAGCCGGCGTCGGGAGACCGCCGTCTAGGCGACGGCGGAGGAATGGAAGCGGTAGACCTTGAGGTGGGCCCGCGGCGCCACCACCGCCAGGAAAACCCTCGCTGTCGCCTCGTGCGACACCGCAACTCCCTCCGGCTCCACCAGCGCAGCCGCCACGAACCCATATGCCTCAGCTGCGCCTCCAGCACCCCCTCCAGCCGCCACGTACGCCACCATCGCCGCCTGCACCGGCCCCAGGCTCGGGTTGTACGCCGCTGACTCCTCGTACGGCCCAGCGTACACCCTCCCCTCCGAGTCCGCCACCGCAAACCCCGCCGGGCACTTGCTGTAGGGCGCGTGCGACGCCCTGGCCGCACCCGCCGCCGCCGCCCTCAGCCGCTCCTCCACAACTCCCCCGATCCCATTACAGATTCCCCCGCAGCCCGCGGCCTCGGCCTCGGCCTCCTCGTCGTCGTGTAGAAGGGCGATCTTGTTGTCGTGGGGCTCGAGAAGGAGGGGATGGTCCTTGTGGAGGAGATCGGGGGGGCCGAAGGGGCGCGGGAGGAAGGAGGAAAGGGGGAGGAAGGCGGAGTCGGGGCCGTCGGAGGTGACGAGGATCTGGATCTCCGCCGCCCCGCGGAGCTCCTGGAGGAACTGGCGGCAGTGACCACAGGGGGCGGAGGAGACGGCGATGCACCGGATTCCGGTCTCGCCGTGGACGGCGGCGTTGGTGACCAGGAACTGCTCGGCGTGGATGGAGTGGTGGAGCGGCAGCCCAGGGAACTCCATGTTCACCCCGACGTAGATCCGGCCGCTCGTCCCCAATCCGACGGCCCCCACGCGGAAGTTCGAGATGGGCGGCCGAGCCAGCCTGAGGGCGGCGGGGACCAGCGCCACCAGCAGCTCCGGCGCGGTGGCGACGCCCCATTCCTTCATCATTTCCGCTGCCGCCTCCGCCTCGATCACGAACTCGATCTCCGCCGTCGATCTGGCGGCCTGCTGCTCCATCTCGAGGCAAGAAGGGGAAAAATTTGACCGTGGCAATAAGGCAATCGGAATTCCCCGAAGCGCGGAAGGAGGGATTTCGGTGTCGGGGTAGCGGGGTATTTAAAGGTTTTGAAACTAGAGGCCTTCCCCTAGTTAGACTTTCTAAATAAATTATTATCGTAATAATATTTTTTAAAAAATTATAAACACTATATCAATTTTAATATGCTTATAGGTAATTTCTGATATTTGACGAATAATTATCCATCCATATAGTTATTTATTCATGTCAATATCCATTTTGTTTAATAAATATTGATATAGAAATATATAAGAATCTAAAATTTTTAAATTTCCTCATACAAATTTTAAAATAATATTTTAAAAAATAAAAAAATAAAGGCTCTCATCGGAAGTCTTCCTTTTTATTGAATCCGGCTTAATCCGAACTTCTAAAGGCTGTCAAGAACCCTTCGAAAGTTCTTTATAAATCTCTCCTTCCTCCTCTTAAGCAATCCACGACAAATCTAATCCTCCTCCTTTTACCATCTTTTCTTCTGCTCATGCCACCACAACATAGCCTCATCATACCTACCTAAAATCTTTGCCAGAAATGTCACTAGAGCCTAAGGTAAACTCGGCTCTTCTTCCTCTCTTGCTCTCTTTCTTCTCATGTTATTGTGCATGTTGAAAAAAACATCTCGAATTCTCTCATAATAAGTCCACAGCAAGGTTCAAGACGACAAATAGAGTCCAACGAGTTCAAGAACAGCCCAAACAAAGTCCAAACGAAAAAGATACATGCGAAAAAAGATTGGAGCAGAGTAGTCGACCCTTGGGCCCATCAGAGAGGCCCACAGGCGGTGCCAACCAGCGGTGGGGTGGCCCAAACCAGCAGCGCGCTCAATCGGCTAGGCGCACGAATGCGTGTGGGGGCATGCACGGGCCACGTGTTAGTAGGCTGCGCGAGCGCCCAGCCCACGCGGTAGAGCACGGTCCATGGTGGACCATCAGCTAATGGATGCCCGCGTGGATCTTTCAACCCATTTCCAGCTGTTTCATGCGGTTCATGGCACTGTTTCATAGATCGATTATGATCCGATGGCTCAGAGAGGAGCCAATCATGATCGGACGACTGGGATTTGACCAAGCTTTGATCTAGCATGATGGCCTTCTTCTATGCACGATCCGACGGTTAGGAGAGCTTCCGATCATGATTCGACGATCCGAGAGTGATCTGAGCTGGAACTGCTTGTGCATGATCCGACGGTCCAGGAGGGAGCCGATTGTGATAGGACGGTCCAGGATCGATCTCGAGTATGTTTAGAACTAAATTTCTTACTGGAACACTATTTTTGAGTTTCTTGAGTCTATATAACTCCAATTAATGAATCATTTATTGCGTTGAAAAGCTAGTAAAGTCTCGGAGGTACTGAGAGGCTTTTTGAGAGATTTCAAAGAGCTTGTGATGGTTTGAAACTTCTTGTTGAGAGACTCTTATATAAGAATTAAGTGGTAAGTTCTTCTTATATTGTTTGATTTTCTCTCTCGTGGAGAAATTTTGTATGCCCTATAGAGGCAAGTCTTTGGGCTGATTCACATACTTGATTATTTTTTTTATTTTATTTTCTTCTTTTTTTCTACTGTAATATCCTGGTATGAGATTCTCATCTAGTGGTATTAAAGTGAGCTAATATCCAATAAATTGATATTAAAGCCAGACGATACCATAGCGTAAATTATAGCAGTGGTGATAGAGATTAAAGAATATGGAGAAAGCAAGTACAATCAAGATGAAGATCAATAGGTTGGATGGAAATGATAATTTCTTCTTATGGCAAGAAAGGATAAAGAATGTCCTCATCCAACATGGGTTGATCAATGCTCTCTTGTACGACGAGATGCTAGAAGGATTGAAAGCAGATCCAAATGCAAGTGATAAGCACGATCCGCTTGTACCCAACGGATGATGTCATGATTCAAGTACTTAGCGAGACTTCTCCGATGGTGCTATGGTCGAAACTCAAGGAGTTGTACATGGTGAAATTGCTCACCAACATGCTATTCCTTTGAAGACAGTTCTATCAGTTATGGATGGACAAAGGTCAGAGTATGTAAGAGCATCCATCTAACTTCTAGAAGATCCTTACCGACCTTCTTGGCACTGGCAAAAAAGTTGAGGAGAAGATCATGACGTTGGTCTTGCTATCATCGATTCTATCCTCATTCGAATTTTTGGTGATTGCTTTTCTTATAGGTAAGAGCACTATTAAGATGGAAGAGGTAACTTCTGCACTACTCCAGAATGAGATTCTCAAACGGAAGAACTGAGCTTCAAGTATAAGTGACAACTCGATCCTGATGATGACTAGAGATGATGATGGTAGAAGATGAAGCAGAAGAAGATCGCGAGGTGGGTGATCCAAGTTCAAGATAAGAAAACATTGCAAGATCAAATGCTATCGGTGCGACAAATTAGGATATCGAGTCAAGGATTGTCCACAACTCAAAGATTGGACATATGCTATTATGGTGATGATCAGTAGTGATACAGAAGATAGTGGTGATGTCCTTCTAGTTACTAATGATGTATTTATTTTTTTCTTCTAGTAGATTATAGATTCTGCTTGTTTCCATCATGTATATTACAGAGAGGAGCTGTTTGACTTTTTGAAGATCAATGAGGGCACTATGTTCCTGCTAGATGGATCGAGCTATGAAATCAAGGACAGCAGGACAGTCAGCATGAAGCTCCATGATGGAATAGTGAAGAAGTTGGGTAAGATCTGGTATATACCTAGTTTTTAAAAAAAATAATCTCACTGAGCAGATTGGATTCGATCGGCTTCAAATGGAAAGCTGATGGAGGAATTCTGAAAGTCATGCACAGTAGTAGGATGGTGTTAAGAGGAAGAAAGTATGGAGGATATTATCTCATGGCAGGAGGTCCAGTGCGAGGTGGAGCTTTAGGTGAAGATAGATCGGGACACGGAACGAGAGACTCGGAAGGACGATATGCAATGTCGTAAGATAAAGTTTCTATTACCGCAGGAGGTTACCCCAAGTAGATCTCAAATCAGGAGGATCATAGCAATTGACGGAGGTGAGATCGAGCAGCCTGGCTCAACTTCCATGTTTGCCCATCCATGATCAGCAGACGTGCCCTAGGGCATGGGGGCGAGATAGATCACAAGCTCTTAAAAATAGATGAAGACCGAATACCAAGTCGAGACAAACATTGTTGAGAAAAGTGCCTTGAATTCATCCATAATAAGTCCACAGCGAGGTCTAGGATGATGAATAGAGTTCAACGAGCTCAAGAACAGCCTAAACGGAGTTCAGACAAAAAAAATACGCGCAAAAAAAAAATTAGAGCAGAGTAGCCGACCTTGGGCTTATCGGAGGGGCCCACAGGCGATACTAGCTAATGGTAGGGCAGCCCAAATCGACAGCATACAGCGGCACTGGGCCAGCCGTGCTCTAGGCTGGCCAAGTGCGCGAGCGCCCAGCCCACACATTGGAGCACAGTCTACGGCACTATTTCATGGATTGATCGCGATCCAATGGCTCAGAGAGGAGCCGATCATGATCGAACGGCTGGGATTTGACTAAGCTTTAATCTGTTGTGCTGGCCTTCTTTTTTGCACGATCCGACGATTGAAAGAGCTTTCGATCATGATCTGATGGTCTGAGAGCGATCCAAGCTGATCTGAGACTATTTGTGCATGATTCGATGGAACAGGAGGGAGCCGATCATGATCGGATGATCCAGCATCAATCTCGAATGTGTTTAGAACTGAATTTGCTATTGAAATACTATTTTTGAATTTCTTGAGTCTATATAACTCTAATTGATGAACCATTTATTACATTAGAAAGCCGGTGATGTTTTGGAGGTCCTGAGAGGCTTCTTAAGAGGTTTCAGAGAGCTTTTGTAAGAATTTAGAGCTTCTAGTTGAGAAACTCTTATATAAGGATTAAGTGATAAATTCTTCTTATATTATTTGATTTTCTCTCTCATAGTGAAGCTTTGCATGCCTCATGGAGGTGAGCCTTTAGGTTGATTCATATACTTGATTGCTTTTTTATTTTATTTTCTTCTTTCTTTCTATCATAATATCCTGGTATGAGATCCTCATCAAGTGGCATCAAAGTGAGCTGATATCCTAATAGTGCACAACCACTAACCGATAGATTCGCTAGAGAAACCACCAAAAGTGAAGACCTTGTTTTCCCTTATTTTGGCCGAGACTTCGTTTCTTTTTTTTTTTCGGGCCATCAGCACTACTGTCCTTGGTGCCGCACCAATGGATTATGACCCCTACCTTCCTACCATCCATTCTTGAGGTCATGGCCGCCAGTAATCGACTAATGATTGGAGAAAATATGAGAAAAAGGATAGTCCCCTCTTTCTTTGAGTTTTTTTTTTTTTATTGGTCTGCCACTTGCTACCAATCATCCCTTGCTCCACCACCTTCGGCCACTTGTGTCACCACCAAATTTTCGGCCATGAGCCATCATCCCCCCTTGCTTCCCTATTCAGCCAAGAAAAGAAGAAGAAGAGAGAGAGAGAGAGTTTCTCTCTCTCCTCTCTAGGATTTTCCTCTACTCTCTCCTTCTCTCTCTTCTTACTTTTTCTCTCTAGATGTTAATGGGACCCAAATGCTATTTTCTCTCTCTACTTTCTCTCTCTATAATTTTCTCTCTCTCTATGGATTTCTCTTTCTAGAAATCTTATGGACCAATGAAGGATCCAGATATCCAAATAATCAGATCAATTTGTTGATCTTAGAGGAGGTCTTGAACTTATTATGATGTTGAGGGATTTTTTCATAATTTCTCTGTCCTTAACCATGCATGATTTTATGTTTGTCTATGATTATGTAAAGATGCAATTATTTGAACAAGAAGATGTCGAGTGAAATAACTTGATTTTGAGTTCATAGATTGAGGAGTTTATTGATTTTTGTATTTAGATCAATCATTAATAGAGGTGAAGATTCTTGGACATTAACATCGATACATATTTATTTTTGCACTGCATGATTTTTGATTTCTCATGACTGATATTTCTTTTATATTTGCCGATATGATTATTTGTATTTTTTGAATCATATGTTCGTATCAAACATCGATAGTTTCTTGAATGATTTGGATTATGATATCGACTACTGAAAATTTTGAAGAATATAATATATGCAATATTTTTTTAGCATAATTAAGATTTGATAAATTGATAATAAAAAAAGAGATATTTGGACTGGACACGTTAAACTGAAAATAGTATCATTATGGGCAAGAACGTGATACTGAAAATAGCCTATACCATAAGGAGAAATATGGTATTGAGAATAACCACCATGGGCAAATACATGGTACCGAGAACAGGCTGCCATGGGCAGATATATGGTACTTAGAATAACCCCACCATGGATAGATACATGGTATTTGAGTTTGCTATCGTGGACTAAAGTGTACGATATTCTTGATTTTCCACTGCACGCGAAAGCATGGTTATTCTTGGTTTGCCACCATGGGCAGAAGCGTAGTTATTCTATTTTATCATCGTAAGCTAAATTATGGTTTGCGACCATGGACTGAAGCACGATTATTATGGATTGCTACCTTAGGCTGAAGTATGGTTTATGGTTTGCTAGTCACGGATCGAAACATGATCATGACTAGTCCAAAACCCTAAAGATAACTGCTAATTAGATCGGATCAAGTTAATGAGACATAGATGATAAGACATAAAATCATAATTAAGTTAAAAAGAATTTTACTTAATTACCTATGTATGGCATATTACTTTTGAAAAAGATAGATATATGATGGTATATAATGCATATTTTTGCATATAATGGTATTGAATTACATTGGATATTTAACATGAGATTTTATGATTTATGTTCTCTCTTCGTATACTTGACTAAGGTTGGAATCTCGATTTGAAAGGAATGATTAGATAAAGTATCATCAATAATAGTTGAATGGCCGAGTTTTATAAACTGTATGAGATTTGATATTTGAAATATTTATCAATAATATTTATGAGATTTTAAAGTTATAATAAATCTTAAAATCTTACATATTCTTTAGAATCTTGTCTTAAGGTCGGATCCATATGTTGGATTTGAAGCATGAGAGAATAAATATTAAATATTAATATAGTACTAGAATAGGTGACAAAATAAATATTAATCAAATTCTCAAATTTTCATCTATATTGAAATGAATTTGGATGAATATTATACGATTTCTTTCACCCCTAATTCTTCTCATGCAATTGCAAACACAAAAGGCAATGGTCAATTTGGTTGCTTTTGGTATATTCTTTAATAACATACTTATCTACCTAAGCGAGATTAGGTCCGACGCGGGTCGGATAATATCACGCCTGTCCAAAATGGTTGCCTGAAATCTGCACGTGCCACCTCTTGTGAAACTGCGTGGTCGATCGGGAGAGCTGGTTTAACCGTTGCATAGCGAGGGGGATTGGACGGGAACTGGTCTGATCGGCACCACATCTATGTAGTGAACATGGTTGGTTGCATGATGATGGGGAGCTTGTTTCGTACATGGGGAGCGTGAGTGCTCGCTTTCCAGCCAATATAAGTGAAATGGACGCTTAATTTATCATTCAACCAATGTTGTTGCTATGCGATACGCACTTAGCTCGAAAGAGAAGGTCCATGCAAGCAAGCACTTTGCAAGGTTGCTTTACTCCCATTTAGCTAGAGACGAACTGGATTCTTGGTATCGTAGTTGGATTCTGTGGTGGTTGTGCTGCATGGTTGCTGAGTGGAGAAATTAGGACCGCTCATTTTCCCCACTGGACGTTGGGTGGAAATATGCTCGTGGCTTGTGGGGCTTAGAGAATACCTACCAACATACTGATTCAAGCTAATTTAGGCTAAGAGTCTGGCAACACGTCTCCATCAATACCATTCAGGGTGTAGTCTAATTAGACGAAGAGCTAAACATGACGTGTGGTTGATTCAACCTGTTCTGAGATGTTCCACGGTGAAGTGATTTTCCTTTTTTTTTTCCTCCTAAATTCTCTGTTCTATGACGTTTCTTCTCAGCATCTCAAGCAGCAACGTAATTTTGTGCCTTGGTTAGCCGGTTGGACATTGAGTGGTGCTGATACATCTGTGAGGTGTTACATTTGAAGTTACCAGCAATACTGGCATCAGGGCCTCTGCTATTAGTTTTTATTTGTTTGAGTGGATAAATATACTTAATATTGATTAGATGTCTTGTTCTTGTCTATCTCTAAGACATTATTGTTTTTATTTCTATTTCTTCGTTTTACGTATTCTGAAAGCAGGGAAGGTTCGTGGCCGGTGGTCCGCCTCAACCAAGGCTTCCACAGTATACATGATTTAGATGAAGAAAGTTTGATGTGCTTTCTGTAGGAGATATATGAGCCTATCCGTATACAATCATTCACAAGGTTAATAAGATTTGACTTTGCTCTCTTTATCCTACTCAATATTGGTTCAAAAATATACAATGTACACATATTTGTGCATAATTATCACAAACATGAACGCTAAATGCATTTAGATAATCCACAATCTTTGTTCCTGTGTTTGGAGGTTAAATATTAGTCACTTCGATGCCCTTATCCATTGACGAGCATGTGTTAGTCGTTTCTTGACTCCAGGACTCAGATTAGCACTCAATGTCTTTTCCAACTGAAGCTGAATCCAATAATTTTATCTTTAGATACATCTTCGAAGGTCTGGCTTTTTGAGATTGTTCGAGTTTTTTGAAATCATAATTGGCTTTTTGAGATTGTTTGCTTCTTTCTTCTTTTTTTTTCATCCTTATTTCAAGTGAGCAATTCCACGATGGAAAGAGGCGACAACCTTTACGTACCATTCCCATTAACACTACCACTTGCAAATGCATCATCAGAAGGAGAGAAGCTCAGGAAAGGACCACATAAGGTTATGGAAGCCAGAATAGATTACTCATCCTCATTTTTACTTTTGCAAAAAAAAAAAAAGATAATAGATAGATTGTTACTGACAGGACAAAAGCACCGAGATTCATGGAACTTTGAAACGGTTACCAACTGGGCTTTTGGTGCACTAGAATGTCGGGTATTGCATGCCTATGGTCCAATCCTCTGTTTGATCTGTCATCACAACAGAACTTGGCCTCCATATTGCCTGCACCAGATGCAATTAGACCGCTTCAAATTTCATGATGGATAACATGCCATGCTATCCCTTGTATTTCATCAATCTCCGGTATATGCTATCCACTGTACATATGCTTCAGGATTTGCCTTAATTCACTTGCATCTAGTGCATGCAATAATTTCTTCAGCACTCGTGACATATGGTAGGTGCTTTCATCTTGCTCGCTATCTCTTCACTTTCGGCCAGGAATTTTTCTTTTTTACTCGGTGCTATTCTATCAAAAAAAAAAAAAATTCATAAAAGGATGGACGGCTATTACCTTTTTTTTTTTTAACCATCACCATCCCCTCAAAATAAATAAATAAATTCTACAGCAACTAATCGCTAAGCATGATCATGAATAACATACGCTACGCCTCCGAAGGTTCCATGAACTCGATTAGCTCCATCAAAATTTACTTTGAGAAATTAAGAAGATGTGGACTCCTAAGTGAAGCCGTCACTTTTCAATCCACTAGCACTTGTCGTACATGTGACGGACGGCTGCACGTCATATAAAATTTACCCACTTTCTATTTTGATAAACGCTTCGAAGAAGATACGGTGCATGGACCTTCAAAATTTTGTTTTTGGACTATTTAAATGCATGTTACGGTATATCTTCATATGTTATGTTGAAGATGTAGCACTCTAATGATGCCGCTACCTCATCCATTGTTGTGTAAAATATGTTAGCGACAACAAGAAGGCAGGTCCGGCATGTCATCGAGCTGGGTCGCAACAATAAAATGTGCAGCCGTCCATCACGCTCCCGGCTAGTGCTGGTAGGTCAAGGTGTGACAGAACCGTCGAAGTGGGAGGATTCAGGGACCCCAGCTTTTCCCAAACGCCAAGATAACATGCAGCAGCACAGAGGAATATTTATTCAGCTTTCCTTTGTAGTTTATACTTGGGGAGGAAGCTGCTGGCGACCCCTCAGAAGTTCTCTGATTTCTTGCAATCCAAATATGATGACCAACATAACAACATGATCTTAGATGAGAAGCCATCCAAGAATACGTGGACATATATATCCCAGAGAATACAATGGTAATGGGATAAACCGAGCAATCATAGGGGACATAGCTAACGGATACTTTCAAGTTCAAACAGTGATCGCACCAAGGAGCTACAGCTATTCCCTTATGCATGACATAGCCTTGCAAGGATGCCGAACCCAGCTTTCTTTCCACCAAAAGCAAGATATTCTTGGATGCATCTCAACCTTCCATACCCATGAGTGCACAATACGTTCAACATAGGTATTGGTTGTGATTGAATTTAGTTTGCCAATTGCCACACCTTCATCCACAAGCTGGAAGATAAGCAGCGTATTCCATTCCTTCTCATTACTCATAACATCAGCAACCATGAGCCTTCAAATTCTTGAAAATTGACATATAGAGACTGTCTAATAGCAGTTCTTGAAAGCCAAGATGGACGCGTCTGGTCATAATCACACTTTTCCAAAGAAAAATTCCTTTGATTGTTTTAGCTGATGAGGAATGGACCCGTCGATAACCACATTGACATGAAGCATTGCTACACATCATAGAAAGAGCTCTCCATTTCCAACATTTTAATCGTTCGTTAGTTCTTTGAATGACATGGTTTAAATCAGCTTCTCAGATCTATGGCTAGCAATTGGCTAATAATTCCCAAGTAGAATTGAAATATTATCCAGTGCTGCTTCAATTTTACTTTTGGCGACAGCCTTAAGTTTGGAACCTTACTAAATTTTAATATTGTGGTGGATTTAGATTTAGAATTAGAATTTTTGTGAGCTAAGATACTACATTTGAAGGCAGACGAATGATAGCAAGCTTTGGATGCCCTCTATTTGTGCACGAATGTCCTCCTCCTACCATGTGATGTAAGGCAGAGCGTATGGAAACTTCTACGCAATCGGCTGCTTCTCTGTCACCTTGGTACATGTTTATCTCAATTTGTTTATCCTTTGGTGAAATCTCTCTTTCGCCTAACAAATGCCTGGCATTGGAGAAAGTTTATCTAAGACTTCAAGCTGAACATTTCAGGAACCTCGGCATGTTGATTGTCCTTGTGGTTAGTTTTTTTGGTAAAAAAAGTAATTGTTTTTTAAAAAAAAATCGGGGAGGAGACATCAAGAGTTACATAAGGGATGTCTGTCTCTTTAAGTAAGCAATTTAGCCATGATGAACCGGATGGAGATATGAGGATCCATTCTTTTATAGCTAAAATATTTATCTGAGAATCTATATTCTTTTAGATAAATATTTTTCAAATAATATTTAGATAAAAAATATTTTTTTTATATTTTTTTATGCATCGGATGGTGGCTCCAAAATTCATTATTCATGTTCTTTTGCATCACTACTTTTCTAGGTAAGTTGTTAAATTTATTCATATTTTTCATAACATTCCTTATGTTTTTTAAATTTGGAGAAAGTGAATGACTGAGTTATTGAGCATTAAATGATGAAGATATTGAAAATGAGGATGGTACATCTTAGGTATAAAATTAAATATATATTTTATTGATTGATAGGAAAATGATTTAATCACCTCATAGATGGATAAGATTTTCTTTCATTTCATGAATAAATATTATCTATGGGAAAGTAACTTATCCATCTTAAAATGAATAAGTTGGTCGATGACCAATTTTTTCATGAGATTTACCTATAAAGAGTCGGACTCAAAGCTGTATAAGCGTGGCTAACTAGCTGGTCCGTAACCTTCTAACGAGTAGCATTCAAAATCAAACATTTTGTCTTCTTTTCAAAAATCTAACCGAGGTTGTTCGAATGGTAAACAATTTGAGAGTATGCCTCTGTTTTGGAGTAAACTGTCTGAAGCACGACATGGATCATCACATACAAAACCAGCCACCCTTCTATAATCCGACAACAGATAACTAACAACAAAGGCTACACGTAATGGATGTTTAAGTGCACTAAATGGACTCATTTAGTCATTTTATGCGTGCACATTCGCAAAAAGAGTCATGCATCCGGGGTGATCACCTGCTATAAAACAGTCCTCAGAACCCATCTCCTGCTTGGAGGACGTTTGTGTGTGGTTTGTGGAAGAGATCCATGGAGCCAAAGGATATGAGGGCCACCCCATTCCTAACGTGTATTCTCCTGTTATTAGTTTTTCAGAGCTCCGCTATGTCTTTCAAGGATTGCTACAATTGGTGCTACCATGGCTGCAGGCGCTTCGGAAAGTCCAAGGCTCCTTGTAGGTTTGGTTGTTTTATAGAGTGTCTGTTGCCCACACCATCTGAGGTTGATCTCCAGTGCAGCCTTCCATGTACCCTGTCCGCTTGCCGCCATCTCGACCCAGGTAAATCGGCATCTTAATTGTTGAGTTTTAACTCCATCTATTTCAGAATGATTTGTATGATCAACAATAATTCTTTCTTTTTTTCTTTCTTTCTTTCTTTCATGCATTTGATGCGCGGCAGAGGGGAAGGACATGGAAGATTGCATGCATACCTGCTTCAACACATGCACCGAGCCAGCCATGGCTCCTTCAGCATAAATTTGGTTAGATAAAAAGGGAAAAAAAAAAAAAAAAACTGGAGTGTAATAGATTGAATAAGAAGGGATGAAATGATTAAATAACCTTTGCCTATGCGAGTGCAGCATATAAAAACAGAGGCCAGCATCAAGGAAAAAAATCGATGAATAATAGTTATCATTAATTAGCTCCCTCGCGATAAAGTGTGTATTTCCTTTACTATGACTCGTGTAGACCAGATTCATGGAAATTAAATTTCGGGGTATTAACACTAGTTCTCTTTGTGACCCTTGTCCATGTATCGCAAAGATCAGCCTTTGTCTGATCATATATATATATATAGAGGGAGAGAGGGAGAGAGAGAGAGAGAATAATGAGACATTTATTCGTCAAAGCTCCATTGCATGGTGAGGAAGTGGTGTTTCAAATGTTGCAAATCCTTTGACACAAATCTTAAAAAACAAATGTACAGCAACTGCATCGTTTTCTCGACATTGCATCACCATAACAGTCCTCAACGAGGATTCACAATGGCACACTGCAAATTTTGGGGTTGGTTGGTTCGTTCACACCGTAATACCTAATCATATTTTCAGAACCACGCGGCCAAGATTGGGATTTTTTTTATTTTGCATTTATTGGCATAACATATGCTAAATGAACGGATTATTTTAATCGTTAATACAGAAGTAAGACAAAAGATGTGAGAAAGTTTGATGCTGACGGAAATATGGTAGCCATTTCATGCACATGTTCATAGGACTGCGTCAGTTCTTTACACGACCATGCTAACCCCTGCGTCTAATCAAGGCAAATTTGCTAAAACAATTCACATAGCATTTAACATAAAATGTGCAAACATATAGATCGGCCAAGATATGTGCTGCTGCTGACAAATTAATTTTTCTTCGACAATTCTCCAACTCCACATAATCTTTTTTCTTCTTTTAAGATCTTTTTTGGAGAAATAAAATGATTTCTTGTTTAAAGATCTAAATAGCAACTTTTGAACACTTTCGTATCTCATTTTTTTTCACGTCAAGACGGCATATCATTTGCGGTCTCTATGTGAAACTTGAACCTACCAATTAACAATTGAACCAAGGGCCTATGGCGACCCAGTTTGTGGTCACTATATAAAACTTTAAATCTCAAGGAATTGAAAGTTACAGAGATTGAATATTTCGTTCAATTCCCTTTAAAAAATTTGAAACTTCTTTTGCTGAAAAAGAAAAAGGGTGAAACTTTATTCGTTAGGTACAATTTTCTGCCCTTTTTCTTCTCGATGTTCCGGTCATTTGGCTTCTTTCTTTCTTTTTGTTTTTTTTTTTTTTTTTTTTTTTTGGGTGGTTGTTGAAACTTCCAGTGTTCTAGTGTTTGTTTGATTCCAATTTGAAGGCTGTCTATGTTTTTTGCTGCTGAGGATGTCGTTCTTCCTTTGTTTTGATTTTTTTTTTTTCTACTCCATTTATTTGGTCTTTATGAATGCACATCACTAAGATATTGGTCAATATTGTTCGATGGATCCACTCTCTGTAGAGGGTTCAGGTTAATATTGATAATTGCCCTTAAAAGCGTTCATCAAAGTTCTTGTTAGTATTTTTGAATGTCAATGTGGTTAGCTGTATTCATAATTACATCATACAATTATAGATTTTACTTTTGCCTGCGCTGTTCCAACTCTAATTTGGTCACAAACCTACAAGACACCCATGCATGAGTAAAACTATTCTGCTGTATCAGATGGAATAGTTGTTCTACCAACACCTATGGCTTTTCTAGAGATGAATATAACCTCTTTTACTTTTACACCCTCCAGTTTTGACCTGTTGAGACAGTGGGACTTGAGCAATGACAACTCGAATGGAAATTACAAGTCATAAATGCTTCATCCATGCTAGAACAAACAAATAAAGGTAAAAAATCTCCCTTTCTTTTTGCTTGCTCCTATTTCAAGTACATAGTTCCATATTGAAAGAGTCAAAAATCTCCCTTGCTTTATGTAATTCTGATCCGTCCACTTGCAAGTGCCTAAAATAATAAATAAGAGCCTTGGAAGGGATTTCAGAAAAGTTTGTCATGGTTGAGTCATAGAACAGAACAAAACTAAAGTCTAATCTAATGAAAAGTGATTGGATACATTGTTGTGCAGCTTGGACAAAAGAACAGCCAATCATAGAAATCTGAAAAGCTCTCAAGTGATGAGGCTTTTGAATGAAATGGTGGGTCAGTGGTTGGTGCATGTAAAGGAGTTCTTCATGGTGGGCTATGCCAAATGTAAAGTAGCAGAGAAGAAAACATTAGATAGCAAACTTTTCTGATGCTTGTGATGCATTATTGTGCACAAATGTCAAGCTATGCTTTAGCCCATTCCAAGTATCTGGTTTTCCATTGATAATGAAGGGAAAGGTTCAAATACCAAGTTCTTGTGCGATCCTTTTTTATGCAAATGTCAAGCTAGCCTCGCCGTAATTCTAGTATATTGTTTTTGTTGATCATGACTAATTCAGTTCTCATGAGTTTATCCTGGATAATTCATAAAGCTTTGCCCATAGAACTTGGGCTTAGAATGCTGGATTTAAAT
This sequence comes from Cocos nucifera, assembly GCA_006176705.1. NCBI lineage: Eukaryota > Viridiplantae > Streptophyta > Magnoliopsida > Arecales > Arecaceae > Cocos > Cocos nucifera. The sequence goes on from QRFJ01000030.1 coordinate 2,884,567, forward strand.
TCATGAGTCCTCAGATATCTTATAAAAAATTCCAACAAGATGGTGAACAGGCAAAAAGCATACTTGACCTAATGTAAACTTCGAGGGAGAAATGAAGGTTTTCTCTCGGTCAAGATGGTTGTTGGCAGCTAGTAATTGTAGTGAATCCTAATGTACATAATGATAAGCTTATTTGGCTTACTTTCCAGTGATATAAACTAGGATACATGCTTTGTAACTTTTACCTATTTCACCTTCTAGAGAGCAATGGAATCCTTTTCTTTTCCTCTATACATGCATCGCCAGGTATGAAAGGTGTCAACTACAAAGATACGTGAGTGGCTTCAGAAATGCATGCATGTAAAAAATGTTTGATACTAGTAATTTTCACGTTAGATATTTCTTCTCTTTCATCTATGTCGGTGATGGTATTCTCAGTTGTTGGAGTGTCACATTGTTTAGTTACTTAAGGTCATGGTGGCTCTGTTTGTTCCTTGATGTCATGGCGCATGTCTACATGTAGTAAATTCCTTGATTTGTTTAATCAACTCATAAAATGTATATGCCTTTGGCCAGAAAAAAAATGCACATGCCCAAGGTACTCCTACATCCATGCAATGGCAAAGGCTTCTGCAAACACTGGGAGAAATCAGAGACTCTACAAGGCATAAAGTTACTGATATAAAATTTACAGAGATATAAAAGAGAATGAAAAAGGTCGATCATACTAAAATAATTTGTCTGCAATGATATTCTTTCCATGTTTCAGCATTCGTAGTGCATATTTAAAGTACAATTCATTGCTTTGGTTAGTAATCCAATATCAATACCAAATCATATACCAATTATTTATAAATACCAAGTCTTCATTATGTGCTCCTTATTCTCAAAAAAGGATCATATTTCAGCTTCCTATTGATCATGGTAGCTCTTTCAAAATTCTCATGCTAAAATACATGTCTAATTCAAACAATTGGGCAAAAAAGTGTAGTCATATCTTTCTCTCTCTCTCTCCTCTCTCTCAAAGTGCTTTTGCCATCTTATGCTGAAATGATGTAAATCCTCCTTATGTATGCATCTTGTATGGCCTCTTGTTAGGAGGATATGGAATAAAAAAAAAATTTGGTTAGTATACCTTGGATCATCCAATAACAAACCAGCATACCATTTAAAAAAATAAAATTTTCTTATACAAAACAGTAAAAATTATCAATTGACCAATTATAGCTAACTGTGGAAAAAAAAAAACATCAATTTTTCAATCAAGCTTGGACATCAGTGTAGTTTTTTTTAATAATAAATGATGTACTGATTTATTATTGGATAGTCCAATGTATACATGATAGAACCATTCTATCTAATAATTTTTCGAATGGTTCAGATATGGATCATGTTGGGGATAAATTCCGCTCCCGCCGAAGTCTACCTCGATGCTCGGCCTAATGCAACCAGTAGCCGCAGAAGAGCTTCAGCAGACGGGCTTCAGCCGAACCTCCAGCGGCCGATTTTCTTCTAACCCATTCAGCCGACCGAGCTACTTAGCTGCCGAGCTTCTTCGGACTCCCTTCGTCAGGACCGAACCCCTCCAGCCGGCCGAACTACTTAGCGGTCGAGCTACTTGGACTCCGAGCGGCTGGGCTTTAACAGAATCCCCCAGCACCCGAACTTCTTAGCGATCGTTCCTCGGTCGAACTCCCCAAGCGGCCGTCTCTTCAGCCGACCGAGCTCCTCCGAACTTCTCTACAGCCGAACTCCTTCCGAGCTTTTCCTTCAGTCGAATTCTCCTACAAGTCCGAACTCCTCTAGACGAACAGCGAGACCGGACGATATGGCCACCACTACTGGCGAAACCACTCTCTCCGTAACCAGTCCCATGCGGCCCACGACCTGCCAGTATGGCTGTCACCATCTGCCTGATGGCGCCTTCCTCTCCGTATCGAACTCCATGCGGTCCATGATTTATCAGTATGGCTGTCACCATCCACCTGATAATGCCTTCCTCTCCATGCCGAACTCCATGCGGCGGTATGGCCGTCACCATCGACTAAGCTCCGTCTATAAAGGACCCTCCAGATATACTAACTCTAATTTTTTGGATCTCTAAGCTCTCCTCTTCTCCTCCACGCTCCGGAACTCATTTCGAGCACTCCATTCCTGTTAGCCAGAGCTAACTTGATCGTCAGAGGTTCCTACCGGAGCCACCCCCACCGACTCCGGACGGAACTTTATTTTGCATGTTTTCGTCGGCGACCTCATCGGCCTCCACTCCAGCGGACTCTGGCGACGATCAGTTTCTGCGTCAACAGATTGGCGCTAGAGGAAGGGCCCTGAACCTTCGAGATTTTCTTGTTTTTAAGAGAGTGCTCGGCGACTTTTCTCTTTCCTCTCCGGAGATTTTTTTTTTTTCTTTCGAGGAGAAATTTCTTTCGAGGAGAAAATGCCTCCCAGGAGAGCTTCGACACGGTACTCGACGGCCTCCGCGGCCCGATCCCATCCAGATCCATCTGTTCCTGCTTCAGCTCCGGCAGCTCAGGTTTCACTTGTACCTATGATGGATGTGGAGCAGTTCGATCTGCTTGTCCGATATGTCCATGGCCTCACGGAGGCATTGCAGGCTACACAGCAGCCTCCAGTGGCGACTCCACCAGAAAACCCACCACTGAAACATCGAGAACCGGCCCCAAGAAAGAGTACCAGAGCCAGCATACCTATCGCCCCGGAGAAGGAGAAATAGAGGGCCGAGCATCCATGTTCGGATCATTATTCTCTTCTGGGGGAGACCTTCCCCATTCGTAGTCGGAAGCCCCCAAGATCTGCAGCCAAGACGATGCCCTCGATTGCAGACTGCGGAAGATGGACCGATGTATTGAAGAGCTCGGCCGCGTCGCCCCGGTTCATCATAGCGACGTCCATGCCGAACCTCCCTTCTCTCCCCGAATTATGCGAGAACCTGTTCCACCGACCTTTGAGCTCTCTCAACTAGAAAGCTACGATAGAACTTCGGATCTGGTTAATCATCTGGAGGCCTTCCGTGCCATGATGCTGCTCCACTGTGCCTCAGACACCATACTGTATCGAGCTTTCCCATCTACCTTAAAGGGAGTAGCTAAAAATTGGTACTCGACATTGAGGTCGAGTACGATCTTCTCTTTTGATCAGATAAGCAGTCAATTCGCGGCTCACTTCATCAGCAACCGACATCCGCACCGAGGTTCGGACTCCCTGATGAATGTCAAGCAAAAGTGGGAGGAATCCATCCGGACTTACGTCATCCGATTTAACGTCGCAGTGTTAGAGGTCCGGGACTTGGACCAGTCTGTTGCGATGGCGCGCTCAAGGGTGGCCTTTAGAAAAATGACTTACTGTTCTCCCTGAAAAAAATATCCCAGGGACTTCGTCGATCTGTTGGCTTGGGTCGAGAGATATGCCTGTGCGGAAGAAGCCTTCAAGTTGAAAAATGAGGAAGCCCTGAGAGAGTGGCTGGCGGACGATGGAGAGCCAAGTGAAGTTCGGCCGCACTCGCTGACCCCTTCCGAAAGCAGGCGGGCCCGAACTCCTCGAACTCGCCATCGAGGAAGCTCCGATAGAGGGGCACGAAGAAGCCCTCCTCCCGAAAGGTTCCGCGACTACGCCCCCCTCAACGCTCCTCGAACTCAGATTCTCATCGAAGTGAAGAACCAGCTGCCAAGACCAGAAGGGTTACAGTCTCCTCCAAACAAGCGTGATCGAAATAAGTACTACCTCTACCACCATGACCACGGCCACGATACCGAGGAATGCATCCAGCTCTAAGATGAAATTGAGGAGCTCGTCAGAAAGGGACGACTGGGTAAATTCCTCCGGCACCAGCCCGAAGCAGGAAAAGATCGGCCAAGGGCGTTGCCATAGCTAGAGATGGCAAGGAGCTCGGTGCTGCCACAGCCAGAAGACCACAAGAAGGTCGGCCATCTTACGGCGTCATCCACATTGCCCCTGGGAGGAGCTTGGTGCATCAGCGATTCGTCGTCTCCCAGCGACAAGAGCTTGCACCAAATTGAGGAGGCCAGTATGAGAAGGTCGTCCACCCCGGGACTTATAGTCGAAGAAACGTGAAGGAACAATGCTACCACGACCTTGAAATATAGAATTTGGGGATGCGCTGCTAGTAACTTTCTTTCAATAAAATTCTTTCCTTTCGATAATGTTATTTCTGGATGCGAAAACTATGCGATAACAAGGAAGAAGCAGTCAATAATTGTCGCGTTAGGAATAGGAGAAGAACCTCATCCTAATGCGAGTAACAACCTCGGCTAAAGATGAGATTTTTCCCGAGCGAAGGCCTCGTTCATAAAGGACAAGATGGAGGGAGAGGCCCTGATAGTGGCCCTTATGTTCCTCCACAGTCCGTTAGGAATAGGAGGAGAACCTCATTTTAACGCGAGCATCAACCTCGGCAGAGATAAGATCTCTTCCGAGCGACCGAGTCAATCTTGGCTAGAGATAAGATCTCTCCCGAGCGACCACCTCAGCTAGAGATAAGATCTCTTCCGAGCGACCGAGTCAATCCGAAGGCCTTGTTCACAAAGGACGAGATGGGAGGAGAGGCTCTGACAGTGGCCCTTATGTGCCCCCACAGCTCGTTAGGAATAGGAGGAGAATCTCGTCCTAACATGAGCATCAACCTCGGCTAGAGATAAGATCTCTCCCGAGCAACCGAGTCAACCTCGACTAGAGATAAGATCTCTTCTGAGCGACCGAGTCAACCCGAAGGCCTCGTTCACAAAGGATGAGATGGAGAGAGAGGCCCTGACAGTGGCCCTTATGTGCCCCCACAGCCCATTAGGAACCGAAGGAGAACCTCATCCTAACGCGAGCATCAACCTCGACTAGAGATAAGATCTCTTCCGAGCGACCGAGTCAACCTCGGCTAGAGATAAGATCTCTCCCAAGCGACCACCTCGGCTAGAGATAAGATTTCTCCTCGAGAAGCTCTGCCAGAGATAAGATCTCTCCCAAGAATTAACCTCGGCTAGAGATAAGATCTCTCCCGAGCGACCGTGGACAACCTCGGCTAGAGATAAGATCTTTTTCGAGCGATCGAGTCAACCTCGGCTAGAGATAAGATCTCTCCCGAGTGACCACCTCGGCTAGAGATAAGATCTCTTCCGAGCGATCGAGTCAACCCGAAGACCTCATTCACAAAGGACGAGATGGGGGGAGAAGCTCTGATAGTAGCCCTTATGTGCCCCTACAGTCCGTTAGGAATAGGAGGAGAACCTCATCCTAACGCGAGCATCAACCTCGGCTAGAGATAAGATCTCTTCCGAGCAACCGAGTCAACCTCGGCTAGAGATAAGATCTCTTCCGAGCGACTGAGTCTATCCGAAGGCCTCGTTCACAAAGGATGAGATGGGGGGAGAGGCCCTGACAGTGGCCCTTATGTGCCCCCACAGTCTGTTAGGAACAGGAGAAGAATCTCGTCCTAATGCGAGCATCAACCTCGGCTAGAGATAAGATCTCTCCCGAGCGATCGAGTCAACCTCGGCTAGAGATAAGATTTTTTCTGAGCGACCACCTCGGCTAGAGATAAGATCTCTCCCGAGAAACCTCGGCCAGGAGATAAGATCTCTCCCGAGAATCAACCTCGGCTTAGAGATAAGATCTCTCCCGAGCGACCGTTGACAACCTCGGCTAGAGATAAGATCTCTCCCGAGCGACCGTTGAACAACCTCGGTTAGGAACAGGAGGAGAACCTCGTCCTAACGCGAGCGACAACCTCGACTAGAGATAAGATCTCTCTCGAGCGACCACCTCGGCTAGAGATAAGATCTCTCCCGAGAAGTTCAACCTCGGTCAGAGATAAGATCTCTTCCGAGAATCAACCTCGGCTAGAGATAAGATCTCTCCCGAGCGACCATTGACAACCTCGGTTAGGAACAGGAGGAGAACCTCGTCCTAACGCGAGCGACAACCTCGGCTAGAGATAAGATCTCTCCCGAGCGACCGTTGACAACCTCGGCTTAGGAACAGAAGAGATCTCTCCTAACCGTGAGCAAAGTCGAGGTTAGGAACAGGAGGAGAACCTCGTCCTAACGCGAGCAACAACCTCGGCTAGAGATAAGATCTCTCCCGAGCGACCATGGACAACCTCAGTCAGAGATAAGATCTCCCCCGAGGAAAGCTCGGCCGCAGAAGATAAGACCTCCCCCGAGTGTCCGGTACAACCTCGGCTAGAGAAAGCAACTGTGTCAACCTCGGCTAAAGAGCTTCAACTCCGACCTCGGCTAGAGATAGGATCTCTCCCGAACGGTCGTATCAACCCCGACTGGAGAGCTTCAACTCCGACCTCGACCAGAGACAAGATCGGAGACAACCTTGCCTTCAGATCAGATCTCTCCCAACCGCCTGTATCGACCTCGACTGTAGGAGACAATGTCGCCCCCGAGGAGCGCAACCTCCGACTTTGATCACAGCAGACGAAACCCTCCTCAACCTCGGCTGGAGATGGGATCTTCTCCGGGCTTCAACTTCGATATCGACTTTAGCTGGAGGTGAGATCTCCCCCGAGCTTCGACCTAGACCAGCACAGAGCTCAGAGGAAGACTTCGACAGTCGCCTTTCCTACACTCCCTTCCTTCGATTTTCGAACTCAGGAGTGGGGGAGGCTAGTGTTGGGGATAAATTCTGCTCGTGCCGAATTCTAGCTCGATGCTCAGCCTAATGCAACTAGTAGCCGCAGAAGAGCTTCAGCAGATGGGCTTCAACCGAACCCCCAACGGCCAAGCTTCTTCTAACCCGTTCAGTCGGTCGAGCTACTTAGCTGCCGAGCTTCTTCGGACTCCTTTCGTTGGGACTGAACCCCTCCAGTCGGTCGAACTACTTAGCGGCCGAGCTCCTTGGACTCCGAGCGGTCGGGCTTTAACGGAATCCCCCAGCACCCGAACTCCTCAGCGATCGTCCCTCGACCGAACTCCCCAAGTGGCCGTCCCTTCAGCCGACCGAGCTCCTCCGAACTTCTCTACAGCCGAACTCCTTCCGAGCTTTTCCTTCAACCGAACTCTTCTACAAGTCCGAACTCCTCTAGACGAACAGCGAGACCGGACGATATGGCCGCCACTACTGACGACACCACTCTCTCCGTAACCAGCCCCATGCGGCCCACAACCTGCCAGTATGGCTGTCACCATCCGTCTGATGGTGCCTTCCTCTCCATACCGAACTCCATGTGGCCCACGACTTGCCAGTATGGCTGTCACCATCCATCTGACAATGCCTTCCTCTCCATACCGAACTCCATGCGGCGGTATGGCCGTCACCATTGACTAAGCTCCGTCTATAAAGGATCCTCCAGATATGCTAACTCTAATTTTTTGGATCTCTAAGCTCTCCTCTTCTCCTCCATGCTTTGTAGCTCATTCCGAGCACTCCATTCCTATTGGTCAGAGCTAACTTGATCGTCGGAGGGTCCTATCGGAGCCACCCTCACCGACTTTACACGAAACTTTGTTTTACAGGTCTCCATCGACGATCTCATTGGCCTCCATTTCTTTGGACTCTGGTGATAATTAATTTCTGCGTGAACAGATTCATATCTTAATGGTTGATAGGAACCTCTGCTGCACCAAACTAGGGCTGCTGTGGGCACCCCGTAGACCAACCAGGAACAGCTATTTGGCCTAAAGCGCGCACAGAGATGCCTGAATTAATTAATAGGACTGGCATGCCCCGTCTGTTTCCTATGCAAGTGCTCTCACATGTTGTTACTAATAGTCCTGTAAGAATTTGAAGCACCACACGGTTTTATGCCAAGCGTGGAACCCACCCATGTTTTTTCCAATGTTCACCTGCAGAGTGCAAACAAAATTAATTAATTAAAGAGGAGCATCCATGGTTGGTAAGCACGGGAAGGTAAAAGCAAAAAGAAAAAGAACTGATAAGTACAGAATCTTTTCAGTAAAGATGTGGTAATCTTTTATATATCACGCATATGGTGGGTGTTTTTCTCCTGGAGTCGGATGACCATGGGATATTGACGTCAAGGAACCTCCAAGAAATTAAGAGAGAACCGGCTAAATATTTACTTTGCGTGTGGAACATGAGTTAGGCACCTAGCCAGCACATAATATTTGAGAGCTATATATGATAGCTTGCATTGAGTGGTCTTTTATTTTTAAAACAATTATTTGTGTACTAAAACTTTGGACATGTCACCAAGGAAACAGGAATGGTGCCTCTAGATGGGTAGATGCCCAGGATCCTTCGTGATTTGTGATTTACACCTTAAAGTATCGTGCAGCATTAGCAGACTACTATTAGATTCGAACTAAAAAAATTCATCAGTTTTGATAGTGGCCATCAAGTATTGGACAATATTTTATACTATAAATTATGTACCATAAAGGATCTCTGTGCTCGGATGTCCGATCCTAGAAAGGTCGTAAAGAGAAGGATAAACTGAGGAGAGGGATATATTCCAAAACATGCAGCTCTGCTAGCTCCAAGTAATGTTACAAATGAGCTGAACCCATCCAAGCAGTAGGCTGCACCGCTTGGCCCGTAAGAAGCTACGAGGATCAAAGGGTGAGAATATTTCACCAAGTGGGACCCAGCTTTCAGCTTGCGTACAAAATTATGGAGAATTGGCGGCGGGGCTAGGACATGGTCTCGGCCGACCTTTGACCATTGGTGCGGTGCGGTGCGGGCGTCCATTCACGGATGGCCCAGCAGCAGCAGCTTTGTTCCATGGGCTGAGATTTCTTTTTGACTTTTATGTTAACCATGTTCTGAAAACACCTAGCATGCGCCACAAAACTTACATTTATGTGCAATTATTTAAGTTATTTTTCAAAAAAATAGTTATTTAAAGAATTGAAATTATTACTATATCAATAGGCTATCATAAATAATGATAATTTTTTTTCAAAAAATAATAAAATATATTTTTTTCTAGAATTTATATGATAACAGGGTTTGCTACACCACCTAGCATCTTTAAGTCAAGTATAATAACTAAAAATATTTATACAGAATTATATATCTTTGAAAAATAGGAAGAGAGATGACGTTGGATCCCATTTTGTGAGCTCATGCGGAAAATTAGTACTTGGAGGATTGAATAAGGACAGGAATCACAGATAGATTTCTAAATTGTAATTCTAATTCCAAGAGTATGTTTAGCATCGCTTTGAAGATTAATTTTTTAAATTCTAAAATCAAAAATATTTTTTTAAAAAAATAAATATTTGATAATGTCATTTAGTAAATATTTTTATATTTAAAAAATACTTTTGAAAAAGTTAGAAAATTTAACTTTAAAGAGAGAGAGAGAGAGAGAGAGAGAGAGTAGTACGAAACATGCTGTAAATGCTTGAAATAATTGAAAAGGAGTCAAGCTAAATCTTTTAGCCAGGGGCATATTCAAAAAATAATCTGTACAACAGGACGAACTAATGCGTGCTAATTATGATAGCTGGCTGAAATTAACAAAAAGATAGTGAAAAGAATGGCAAGAAAAGCCACTTTTTATCTGAAGCTTCTAAGAAACACAGTGGTGATGGCAGTGCCATAACTACTCATAAGACATTGCACGTAACGGTGAGGGTCATTTTACTACACGTAAGATTTTTTTATAATAATGACATCATAACAATCTACTACATCTTCACCTTTTACTGTAGATGAGCTCTTTTCCCGAGATATGTAACTCGACTACTTTTCAACTACTCTTCTTTGATGTTAGATATCAAGCATTACATTACCATCAGATGAAGTTGTGTTACAAATGAGGAAGTCTCGTGGTTGCAGAGTGTCAACATAAATGAAAAGTGTGTGTATTAACTACCTCAGGGTTTAGGGAACTGAAAAATAAAAGATGGGTAGGGGAAGGATAGACAATCTAAAACAGCGAGTACTAATAATTAATTGTTTTCTTTTTACAGGTGGACCATGAATTTATCATCTTTCCCATCAATTTGCTTGCTTTTGGTAGTTGGCATGAAGGATGGAGAGCCGGCATAGTGAATATTAATTATTTTTTTTAAAAAAATATTAATTAGATGGACATAAAGAATTACAAGCTAAAAAATTAATAATTTTATTTTTAAAAATATTTTATTGCTGTATCCTAACAAGCATGCTTAATGATGGGTTAAATCAGTAAAATAGTAACATTTTTTTTATTTAAATAAAATTATTTTATATATTATTAAATTTATTAATATATTTTTTTAATAGAATGATTAAATGATCTGAGATTTATCGAGATTAAACACTTGAAAATACATCTTTGCATATGGTGAGGTGCCCCAATAGCCCATTTGCAAATAGAATGATATATTAAATTTTCCATTAGATACAGCTGCCTCTCATCTCATTATACACACACACACATGCGCACCAGAAATCACATAAAAATTTAATAAAGAAATCAAAGTTATTTTTTTTATATATTTTTATTTTAAAGGATAAAATGGAGCAAGTGAAATACTTCCCCCGGTATATAGTTAGCACTTCTTCTCGGCAGTCAAATCGACCCGAGCAGGGTTGCATTTGACCAGACTAGGTTAGGTACCTTGGGGCGCACCGAACCAGTTTGACTCCAAGGACAATTTTTTTCCTACATCGTCACTCAGCACCTCTAGTACTACAGTGTAAGAATATAAAAACTAACGTTCCCTTCCAATAACATCGCACGCGTCAGGAGAGTTCCACTTTGACCATGCCATCCTTGCGTTTGACCGACAAGCAATGATGCGAGCCAAACAATATTTTCTTAATGACGTTGCATCGACCTCACAAGGAAATGAATCGGGTGTTGGTTTAAGCGTCGGTGATGCTGCCACGACCAATAAAGTAGGGGGCAGATGGCTAGTGCGAAGACGACACCGTTGAAACTCGAGGCTTTCTTTTTCGTAACTAGCCGTTGGAAGCTGTAAGCACGGCCGATAAGATCTTAATTGACATAAAGAATGATGGAACCGCTATATTAAATTATTTATTCATCTACGAAATCTCGGTTTGAAATAAATGGTGATATGTTTCTGCTAGAGGCTACTAATTAATTCATAATAAATTTCATAAAACTTTAAACAAAATGTTTTGAATTAATGTTGGGAGAAAACTATTTTATGGACTGATGTTTTCTATACTTTATTTTCTCGTTCACACGATATAATTTTGTTAGATTGATTTAATAAATTTGATTTTATCAAGAGAGAGAGAGAGAGGGGGGTAGGAAGAAGGAACAAGCAAAGGTCGGTTGCTGGGTCCACCGGTGTGCTGTGGACGGTGCCTTATGGGCGGTGTTTGGCTGGTTTACGGGTTTGAAAATGATTCAAGGCTTCGGATGCTCATCTTCTTGAGAAAATCTATATTTGCTGCAGCCCCTTCAATTGTTATGTCTTATATATATGAATGCAATATTGTCGCCATACCTTTATTTTAATGCTGAGTTTGTGCTCCATGAGCATTACCGTAGTGTGTTTTTTTATACAATCATCCATACAAAAAGAATAAAATTTTTGGGAGAATTAGCAAAGGTGATGGAATATGTTATTCTGATTGTTGATATATACTTTCTTTAAATGTGGACGCTTTGTCACGCATATAGAGCATAGCTAAGTGTATGATGTGTGCTAAAAACTATTACCACCATAGTTGTTAACTAGTGTGGTTGGTAAAATTATTGAAGATTGTTGTTAACTAGTATATGATATATGCCAAAAACTACTACTACCATGATGAAGATTGTTCCCGATCAACCCAAATCAAAACCTACATATGAATTTGTATTTAATTGGAATCATCCTCCTAGAGTCTTAGTGTTTTCCTTATTCTCACCAAGTCATCACTTTTAGAGAAAAAAATGATATCTAGCTCTCATCCTAGGCGTGATCAGCTTAGTTGTGTTGGAAGATAGAAGATTTGCTATCATGAGCGTAAATAGAGAGAGTGTGCTCACTTTATCTAGTCAAGAAAATAGGCATATTCCTATATCCACGTACCAATGCCATCTTACCTAGGATGATTCACGATGGGGATATATGGGAAAAAACTCAAAAAAAGAAACGAAGCTAAGGAGATGAGGCCACCAATGATGAGCTACCGTTGGAAAAGGTGGAGAAGCACAGCTTGCTTCCCTTATGGATCGAAGCAAATAAACATCGAAAGCAGGAGTGCTCTTTATTGGTTAGCCCCCTATTGCTTCCTTGTTTCCACCCCACGCAAGGCACATCCATCCATTAATTTTTGTCTATCTTAACCCCCAAGATTCTGCTTGCGAGGTTTCAATTATGAACTTGATGATAGGATTGGCTAAGTGACCACCTATGTTTCGTATGCGTGGAAGCTTGCTAGGATAGCAATGATGCAATCAACCACGGAAGAGCCAAAGATAGTTAAGACCCCACAATGCACCATACTTAGAGAAAGTGCAAATGCCCTGCATAATCGGTAGACCTTTAATTATGAATCATTTCAATTATAAATCATCAATCACTCATGCAGCACAATGTATAAATCTATTCATTAATATACATACATACATATATATATATATATATATATATAGAGAGAGAGAGAGAGAAAGAGAGATTAGAATTAGGTTGATCGGATTTGGACTTATATCCGGTTGGTCAAAACTCTATAATAGAAATCCTACATCGACGATCCAAATCGTTCAATGCAAACTACTACGTTAAAATTATTTGTATAAAAAAAACATATGATTTGGAGATCCATAATTTATATATGCATCAAGTGGTCAGATTAAAATTGGACAATCTAAATAAAATTAAAGTAGATGTATTTTTTAATCACTTAATGCACAGGCTATAGATCTTCAAATCATATAATTTTTTTTATATACAAATAATTTTGAGAAAGTATATCATATCCAATGATTTAAATCATCGATGTAGGACTCTTATTGTCCAGTTTTGATCTGACAAGATCCAAACTCAAATTCAATCGGCCTTATCAAAATTTTCCTATATAGTTTTTGTTGCTTCAACCATAAGCTAGAATATATATATATATATATATATATATATATATATATATATATATATATATATATATATATATAGTTTTTGTTGTATCAACTATAAGATAGAATACCCTGTAGCCTTATTAAAAGATGGACGGCCATTAAACAATATTTGCAATATGATATGGTCCACACCTGTGGATTGTTTTGTTTGATAGCTCTCGATATATCATAGAGTGTCTATTTATACAGGTATCCTTTCTAGCAATCTCATTTTTCATGGCTAGACTCGAAAACCTCTTCATGCACCTTATCTTGACAATGGATGGATCAGCTCTGGTCATATTACATGGGTGGCGCTCTCGTCCATACCTTTGCCATCCAAACATTTAATGAATCAGTTGTAACGTGTTCGACGCGTTAAGGCAATTTGTCCAACCACGCGTCTGCTAAACCCCTTCATACTCTATTCAATTTAAATCAAGCCCCACTTGCATCTCTCATTTTTATCTTGATGTCCTCACATCACCGTTCTTATTTCAACTTGATTAACCATCAATTTTACTGTTAAACTAATTCACATAGAACAAAAACAATCTGGCATCCACCATATGATTTCAGTAAGCACCAATTAGCCAAATCTGTCGTGCATCGTTTTTTTCCTTTCTTTTTTTTTTTTTTTTTGACGGAAGGGAAACAGTGAGATGTTTGATCTGTTCCACACCACCAAATGGTCCTCAACCCTCATTGAAGGCCAAACTTCCAATTTTAATTACCTTGCTCGGTTCTCTTCTCCTCACTCCCATTTATTGTTTCAGAACCCAATGCCACATTCAAGGGCAAATCCCTTCTCCAGACTATGAATTATGATCGTTTATGGTCCCTAGTACACATTTATGATCATTTAACTAATTCCAGACACATCATACTGAGGGACATCTGGAGTGGCAGAGAAGGAAAGGCTTCATTCAGTGCTACCACTACGAATTAATTATTCGGGAATCAGGATGTGGCATCGCGAGCCCCAGTAACAAGAATTGGCGCTTGTGGTCCTACTTACTCGAACACCAGATCCTAAGCTGCACTCTTTAAAATAAGAATATATTAAATAATTTGATGGGCCAATCCTTATCAAAAATAATCATTTAAATTATCATGCCTTGCGTCTTAAGGGATACACCCCCATGATTTACCTGACTGGTTAGCGTGGAGCTGGTACAAAGTATGTGGAAAATCGCGGCAAAAAAGAAGAAGAAGGAGTATAGACGAAGATATCTTAGTGTGGGAGATCCGTTAGTTGTAAATAAATAGATTGTCATAAAGAAAACGTTTTGGTGATATAGACACCAAGCCATCCTTTTCAAATTTTAATGCTAGTCGAATAACTAATGTTGATTGGTATCTCACTCTACCTACCCTCTGCACCATTGTCAACAATAACCCAACCTTTTTCCTAACTTTAGTCATCAGATTTTTTTTAGTAAAGAGCAGGGTCATATTATTATCAAATGATCGGATACGATATTATGGAATACCAAAGCACATGCAGCTATGGAACTAAATTTGATACTATAACACTGCAACATGCATCCATGAAACTAATTTTGATAATTATAACACCAACAGGAGATAATGAGAGAGAGAGAGAGAGAGAGAGAGAGAGAGAGAAACTGAGAAGAAGCATCATGAATCACTTTATTTTTGACGCTAAATATCCAACTGGTTCATGTATTCATGAATTTAGCCATGATGGAAATTTATTTCTTAGATGCATCAAATTTTCTTTGTTCAAATGAGAAATAAGATCAGTTTGCTTTATCTATCTCGCAAATCCAAAATCATTAGTAAAAATAGCAATTTAGATTATAAGAAACGCGTGTACATGCAGAAAGGATCTATGCTTAGCTGATCTGTGTTGCCATTAGCTTTTAATTGGACAAATATTTATCTCCAATAGAGAACACGGAAGGCCTTCTGGCCTACTCCATTCGTAGGCCCTTTTACTATAAAATTACGTACTCTTTATGGTTCAAAATATTAATACATCAATAAAGATATTTAAAAAAATACTAACTTCTCTGGTACCAAAGCAAAATACCAGAATCTTTACGGAGCCCCATGTCGCAAGATATTCTTTCTAAAGCTTAGAAAATAGCACTTGCTTTCGGTATCAAAGTAGATTCTAATCAATAAATATTTTCCTTTTTAAAATTATTTTTAGGAAATCAATACTTTCTCCCCAATAGTGAATATTTTTATTTTTTTCTTAATAAATAGATATTGAATGGTGTTGGCCGGAGGGGAGCGACAGCACGTCCGCTTTCGAATGAGCTCGAGTAATTGTTAAAATGTAGCCGCACCGTCACCAGCTAAAATCCTCGTGGGGGCCACCAGTAGCACCACGTTAGCTCTCCTCAGCTTTCCCATGTCAACTACAACGTTGGTTGGCCATTAATCCTGCCAGCGTCGGCCTCGCCCGATTAGAGTGACCGGTAGTATCATCTTATTTTGATATCGATGTAATCACTTTGACGTGGCACTCACAAATATAAAAGAATTATTTGATTTGAATAAAAATTTTATCTAACTAAAATATTTAACAAAAAAAATTGATGCATTGTTATATAATATCTAAAAAATAATTTTTATATTTCTTATTAACTATAAAAAAATATTATAAAAAATAATATTGTTGGAGCAAGGTTTCGTGTTGTAATAAAAGATTTATGTTGGAGAGCATATCAGGGGGTTGGGTCCATTTGGTTCATGGGATGATCTATAAAAAAAAGTTCAAAAATTGGTGAAGTATCCTTTAATTTAGGATGCTTCGATGATCAAATCAGTTGAAATCTTATCAACATATAATATAAATAGAAAAATGTAGAATCTGAGCTCTATAAATCTTATGCTTGAGCTTACCTTTGGAGGGTACCCTTTCCTCTATTAACGGATTTGCTTAGATCTAAAGAAGAGTTTATTAGGTCGTTAATTAATTATGATCAGCTAAATTATAGTAGTTGATAATTTGTCTTGGTAGCAATTAGCTGTAACGTGGTTGAAGGACAGCTGTAAATTTAATTAGAGCATAGTTGGTGCTTATTTGACTTTCGGATTATGTTGGGATCGGTAAATCATTGATCTGGATAGTACGATTAGGTCGGTGCTTTATCGATCTTGCTGTCAACTAGGACGGTGCATTTACAGAGTTGACGACATTGATGTTTTACTGATCTTGGATAATCAGCTGATTGTAGAAAGATTGATCTCGTACTCATATGGGTTATCATCGTTGAGATCAATACAGAACTGATCTTTTGTAAGAGTCAACTGCCACTGACCTTCAGGATGGTAAGATGCCTGTCTAATTCCGTATGGCCATCTTGAGATCGGTAGCATACCGATTCCAGGGTACAGTATGTTTGGATATTCATTGAAGGCGGCGAGCCACTGATCTAGACTTTATGGTCATCGATATACTGCCGATTTGGTTCGATGACTTAATCTATTATGCCATGCAATCATGGCAAGGATTAATTTGCTTTCCAGGTCAGTCTTTTACTGACCTCGGACTAGACACCTATCATTTTTAGCGGTCATCTGAGATGATGATCTCTCTGATAATGCACATGGAGAATTGTCCATACTAACACACATATATATATTAAAATAATTTATATTTAATTGAACATATATTTTTTAAAAATATATATAATATATATTATATACTTAATAGTTATTTTTAAATATTTTTAAATCTAAAAATAATATAAAATTTTAAATAAATATATATATAATAAAATAATATATTACTATAAATAATAAGATTATGATCGAAACTGTATATAACAGAAATAAAAAATATTGAGTGAGACTATCGGTATCAATTTTATGATTCTAAACACATTACAAATTAAATATAATATAATAAAAAAATATATTATTAATTTTTTATAATATCATAAAGTAAATAATTTAAATAATAATATTTTTTTTCTCGTATCAAATTTGATAATTTAATATGCCCGTTCTAGATCAACCCAAACCAGATTATTATCCAAAATTTATCAAAGTAAAGGATCTGCTTATTATCAAAATAACCAGATTATATAGTTATTGACAATATCATTCATTTTTGTATTATTCATAAGAGCTTTACATATTAACCAAAATAAAGAATCCTGATCCAATATAAAGAGCTTACAAAAAGAGTTAAGTCTCTATTTTAGTTATGCATGATAGGTATTTGATACTTGGGTTTGTGGATGAGGATCCCACGTCAGGGTAGGGTGGGGATTGGCCCACAAAATTGTGGACACCAATTGCCAAATCCCCCATCCCATTCCTCGCATATATAAATGGCTCTCCCCTCCTTGCAATCCAGCCCAGCGCAGACGAGCCCCCTACTTTCTGCCCCCATCCTCCCACCCACTTCACTCTTTCCTATCATTCCTCTCCCTCTCTCTCCATCCCACTCTCTCTCTCCTTCAAAAAAAGAAAAAAAGAAAAGAAAATTTATATATTAAATAAAAGTTGGCTGAAAGGAGAGGAAAAAAAAAGAAAAGAAAGAAAAGACAAGTAGCGAAGAAAATAATAGAGAGACCAAGAACACTGGCAGCGCAGAGCTTAGCTGTGTGCCTCCTCTCTTTAGTACTTCTTTCTCTTTTCAATACTCTCCTCTCTCTCTCTCTCTCTCTCTCTCTCTCTTCCGGTTCCTTTTAATATAAGAAAATATTTATAGCATAGATTAAAAAAGAGGGAGAGGGTGCAGGGGAGGTGAAAAAGGCGCCGGCTTTTATGGGCTCGAGGCCAGTGTTTGCCGCCGCCGGAGGGCTCCCGGCGCTGATCGTACTGGCGGTGGCGGTGCTGCTGTCGCCGGCCTACGCCACCGTGTGGTACGACCACAAGGCTATCATCGTGAACGGGCAGCGGAGAATCCTCATCTCTGGCTCCATCCACTACCCGAGGAGCACTCCTGAGGTCCGCCCCTCTCTTTCCTCCCAGAAATGTGTCTTCTTGGGTTCCCATGCTCCGGGCTTCCTCTGAGCGATTCTATTCTCTTTTCTTTTTCCTCTTTTTCTCTTTCTTCTTGTTCTCCAGATGTGGCCGGATCTCATCCAGAAGGCGAAAGATGGGGGCTTGGACGTCATCCAGACCTATGTGTTCTGGAATGGGCACGAGCCTTCTCCTGGAGAGGTGGGAGAGCTTAAAGAATCTTTCTTTTAACCTCGTTTTCTTCTTCTCCCTCTTCTTTCAATCCTATTTCGCGGGGTTCTTGTTAATTGTTCGTTTTGGTTCTTTCTGGTTATCTTTGACAGTATTATTTCGAAGGGAGGTATGATCTGGTTCACTTCATCAAGCTCGTACAGCAGGCTGGACTCTTTGTTCATCTCCGCATTGGCCCCTATGTTTGCGCTGAATGGAATTTTGGGTAAAGTTCTCGTTTTTTTCAACAAAATCCCTCTCCGTTTCCTGAAAAATATAAGGACTATAAGACTAGTCAAATGCAGTTTATATGATCAATCTATTCTGTTTCTTGTACAGGGGTTTCCCTGTTTGGCTAAAATATGTTCCTGGAATCCGTTTTAGAACGGATAACGAGCCTTTCAAGGTAGGAATCTTTGCAAGATTTTTTTTTTTAAAAAAAATAATAATAATAAATAAAAAAATCATACTTGTTTACCTCACTCACCACCCAATTGATTGCTTACTCTCAAATCATTTCATTGATTCCCGAAAGGCGGCGATGTGGAACTTCACGGACAAGATCGTGAGCATGATGAAGTCGGAATCGCTATACGAGTGGCAGGGCGGTCCAATCATCCTTTCTCAGGTTATCTCCACTCCTTTCTCTGTTGGGATTGTTCCCAGTGGGAAGAAGAAACTCCAATGGCATCTCTCTGTTTTCTTTTCCTTTCCAGATTGAGAATGAGTTCGGACCACTGGAGTACGATCAGGGAGAGCCCGCGAAGGCCTATGCGGCCTGGGCTGGTAATATGGCGGTTGGTCTCAACACAGGGGTCCCCTGGGTCATGTGCAAAGAAGATGATGCTCCTGATCCAGTTGTAAGTCTACTCCTTCCTTCGTTTGGATTCTTTAATGACAGCCTTTCTTTGTCCTTGTGCAATTTTATTTCCTCAGGACCCACTTCACATGCCTTAAGTTTCCATTCACACTATTCTATTCGTCGTTGTCATCTTTCCATTCTTTCCATTATCTTATCATTTCAGCATCACCTTCTCTTTCAGTCAAAATGATATTTTGAAGACAACCAACAAAATTTTACTAGTGATTGCTCTCAGACATTCATAATTACTTCAATTTTTGTTTGATATTTGTCCAAATTCTTATGCTGGAACCTGCCATAACAGATAAACACCTGCAATGATTTCTACTGTGATTATTTCTATCCAAACCAGCCCTACAAACCAACGATGTGGACCGAAGCTTGGACTGCTTGGTAATTGCTTGCTGTTGCTTATGGATTCAGCTAAAGTTCATCTTGGCTTTCCTGAACTCATTCCATCTAGATTTTGGACGGAAATGGTCACCCACGAGGCCTGTTGTTATCTAAGTGCTTGTAATTCTATTTGTTTGTGTTACTGCAGGTACACAGCGTTTGGGAGTCCAGTCCCTCACCGACCCGTTGAGGATCTGGCCTTTGCTGTTGCAAGATTTATTCAAAAAGGTGGATCTTTTGTTAACTACTATATGGTAAGTAGCCTTACCATGCCATCCTAATTCTCCAGGTCATAACATTAACGAAACCTTTGTCTCAGAATTAATTTGGTTATGATTTTTTTTTTCTTTTGATGTCCCATCCAGTACCATGGAGGAACAAACTTTGGTCGAACAGCTGGTGGCCCCTTCATTGCAACTAGCTATGACTATGGTGCTCCAATCGATGAATATGGTAGGCAGGACTTGCTCTTCTAGACCAGATATGCTGTGCTAGTTTCTTTTTTCCTGCTGGTATGCTAATTTGTAACACCGAACCATTACTTCCCCAATTTAATGACCATGTAAAAGTATTTTTTTTGTTTCTGAAAACATAAATAGGAGGGAACTTCTCTAAGAAAGATTGAGCTCTTTATAAAGGACATTACCTATTAAATGGAAAGGAGAGAGAAAATTAGACCTCAGAAAAATTTGAAAGAAATTCGTAGAAAAATCAAGACGTTTTTGGAAGTCATGTTAAAAAAAGAAAATTTATGTTAAAATCTATCCATTTTTGTTAAAATTGCATGCACGTTTATTTATGTTAAAATCATAAGTCTAAAGAAGGAATTCATGTTAAAATCGATCCATCTTAAGATCATATGCCCAAAAAGGAATTTATGTTGAAATTGATCTATTTATGTTAAAATCTTGCAAACATTCATTTATGTTGAAATCATATGCACAAAAAAGAAAAAATAGTTTTTATTTTTTTGTAACTCACATGCAAAAAAGAATTCCATGCACAAAAAAAAATTCATGCACACATAAAAAAATTTCATGTGCACCTGCAAGAATTTGCATGCATGCACGAGCAATGCATGCAAGAAAATTCAATCATACTAAAATTAGGTTTTTAGTGGTAGAAAAAGAAAATTAATTAAATTAGATTCAAATAAAAGAAATCCACACACATACAAAAAAGAAAATTCAGTTTTTCTAGTAATTCATAGGCACAAAATTGTTCCACTCAAAAACAAATTTCATATGCATGCATAAAAATGATAAGGAATTTTGTACATATTTGCGTACAAAAGAAAAAATTTGCACACACACACACACACACACATAAAAACACATACAAGAAATTTAAATCATACTAAAAGTGAATTTAGTTTTAGTTTTTTTTTCCTGATTCGTACTTACCAAAAAAAAGTTCCACTCATTTAAAAAAAAAAAAAAAGAGCATGCACAAAAAGGGAAAGCAATGCTGCACGTATTTATGCAAAAGAAAATGCATGCACACGCAAAAAAACTCATGAAAGAAAATTCAATCCTGCTAAATTTGGATTTTAAGTGGCGGAAAAAAGAAATTAATTAAATTATGCTATAAAAGAAATCCATGCATGCATAAAAAAGAAAAAAATAGTTTTACAAAAAAATATTCACTCAAAAGAAAATTCTGCATGCATGCATAAAAAAGCAAAGTATTTTTTTCACATACTTATGCACAAGAGAAATTGCAAGCATGCACAAAGGAATTTGATTTCGAGATAGAGTTATTTTAAAAAGCCATTAACTAATTCCAAAAGAAAAAATTGAAATATTTGAAATGAATTTGAATTTCGGTGGCACTTTTCTTAATTATTTTACAAAACAAATTATTGGTTGTTTAGAGTCCATGTATAAAAGAAAAATAAATTCAGGAATCTTTCACGGATATTTCCCTCCATGCACAAAATTTTGAGAAAAAAAACATCAAAATAAATTTTGTGGGACTCTTCTTAATTATTTAAAAATTCGTATGTAGATTATTGTACAAAAAATATTGGCTGTTTAGATGCCAGACAAAAAAAATATGAATTTAGAGTTATTATTGAAAGCTGTTAACCAACTCCACATATGCAGAAAAAATGGAAAAAAAATTGCCATCTCTATTTTTTTTTAAATAGATGGGAGAAACAAAACTTGACCCTTCTTTAAAATTCAGAAAAATTACAAGGAGAATCTTAGAAAAACCATGTATCATGCAGTATCATTCTTTTCTTCTCCTATTCAAGCGTGTTGTATATTGTGTGCTCATCACCATGCACATGGGTGTGTATGTATCGACACTATCTAGAAAAATCTCCTCTAGCTTGTTTACCCAACAAAGCTATTTTGTGAAGTGATCATTATATTTCAATATATCACCACACGAGTTCCGTTTGACACTACTTTTTGAAGGTAATGATTTGGTGATGTATTAAATCCCTCACTTGCTCCATTTGACACCACACTAAACTTTACTCGTTTTCCTGATCTGAAAGTACTGAGTGTTTTTTTTTTTTCTTTTACTTTTTTTTAATTCCTAGGTCTACTAAGACAACCACTTTGGGGCCATTTGAGGGACCTGCACAAGGCAATCAAGCTGTGTGAACCAGCTTTGGTGTCTGGTGATCCTGTGGTGACATCACTAGGAAAATATCAACAGGTTTCGACTCTCCCAAGCTTTTCCTTCTGCACTAGAATTCCTTAGAGTGGTATGGAACTAATCTGTCATTTTCTGTCCAGTCATATGTTTTCAGGTCACAGTCAGGAGATTGTGCTGCTTTCCTCGCTAACTTTGACTCAGGGTATTACGCAAGGGTAGCTTTCAACGGAATGAACTATGATCTCCCTGCTTGGTCCATAAGCATTCTTCCTGACTGCAAAACAACAGTTTTCAACACTGCAATGGTGAGAAAGACTTCAGCTCAACCATGTTGAGATATTACCATTGCACGTTATGTTGTCAGAACTCAAAATTAGTCATTCTTTAGTAATGAGTCCTGTGATTATGATGTTGTGATGGGGTAAGTCATTCCATAGTGCTTCTTGACTTTTTAGCTGCCTTCTTTCTGTCATCATCAACTAGTCTTTTTTCTTGGATATTTCATATCGTCTTCCTTTTCTAAAATGATGGTCATGTTTTTTCTGTAAGTTCTGTTTAACTTTTGTTGCATTTGTTATATCTATCTGATTATTGAGTTTTGGGAATGTCATTTACATAATTTGATGCTAATAAACAGGTAGGATCTCAGACCTGGGTGACAAACATGGAATGGGTTGGAGGGTTTTCATTCCAGTCATATGATGAAGAGACAAGTTCCTACAATGATAACTCGTTCACCACTGTTGGGTTGTTGGAGCAGGTAAACATGACAAGAGATAATACAGACTACCTCTGGTACACAACATAGTAAGTAGCTAATCTATCACAGCCCTGTTTTGGTATTTCCATTTTTAAGTGGTCATTCCATTGAAACTTCTCTCTTCAGTGTTGACATAGGCCAGGATGAACAATTTCTAAAGGATGGACAACATCCTGTCCTCACCGTGATGTCAGCTGGTCACTCTTTGGTTGTTTTTATCAATGGACAACTGACAGGTTAGGAAAATTAAAAGAGCATGGATCCTCTGCAGTGCACAGTTTGCTCCATAGAGTCTGGTGCAGCGCTTGATGGTTGCCATCAGGAGATGGAAGGCCATCAAACAAGACACCCTTATCATGCATGGTGTGCCTTGTTTGTCGGCCGTCCATCTATTGATGGCAGCCATCGAGCGCTGCACCGGACTTGGCGGTGCAAACATTGCACCATGGAGGATCCTGTGTCACATGAAAAACCATGATCAGTTGGGAGAATCCTGCTGTTAAAAGCATTTTCGGTCCATTCACTGTTACCAAGGGCTTGTTTCTTGTTTGGCAGGGACGGCATATGGTAGTGTAGAGGATCCAAGATTGACATATAAAGGAAATGTGAAGCTGTGGCAAGGCAGCAACACCATTTCCATTTTAAGTGCATCTGTTGGACTCCCAGTAAGTTCCTTTTAACCTCTCAAGCATGATTTAAAACACCATAATTTCAGGATAGCTAAGATGCATTTACCTTTCTAATGCATTATAGAATGTGGGAGAGCATTTTGAGACTTGGAATGCTGGTGTTCTTGGTCCGGTGACATTAAATGGTCTTAATGAGGGAACAAGGGACCTTACATGGCAGAAATGGACTTACAAGGTTGGTCAGCATGACTTGTTTCTTTCTTCAGTACCGTTTATATTGCAGCTTGGTAATTTTGGTGTTATCATTCAGATTGGTTTGAAAGGTGAATCTCTGAGTCTTTATTCACTTACTGGAAGTTCCTCCGTTGAGTGGGGTGAGCCATATCAAAATCAGCCGCTAACATGGTACAAGGTGTGGATTATAAATATAATTCAGCTTTCTTCATTGTTTCTGGAATACGATTATATAAAGCTGTAATCAGCCTCCTTCCTGCTAGCAGTGGAACAATCTTACATCTTTTAGTGGGTTTTCTTCAGGCTTTCTTCAATGCACCAGAAGGTAATGAGCCATTGGCTTTAGATATGAGTAGCATGGGTAAAGGTCAAGTATGGATTAATGGACAAAGCATTGGTCGGTACTGGCCTGGTTACAAAGCTTATGGTACTTGCGGCAATTGTGATTACCGTGGAGTGTACGATGAGAAAAAATGCCAGACTAACTGTGGAGAGTCCTCTCAAATATGGTGTGTCCCTTCTACTAATAACAATTAGATGGTGCAGCTGTTAATTTCTTCCAACTATGACCTGTGAAGATGAATTTCAGGTATCATGTTCCTCGGTCCTGGCTGAATCCGACTGGGAATCTATTGGTGGTATTTGAAGAGTGGGGTGGTGACCCTAAAGGTATTTCCATGGTGAAGAGAACCGTAGGAAGTGCTTGTGCTGACATTTCTGAATGGCAGCCGGCCATGAAGAATTGGCATACCAAAAACTATGGGAGATCAAAAGTCCATCTATCTTGTGATCACGGCCGGAAGATAACAGAGATAAAGTTTGCTAGCTTTGGTACTCCACAAGGAGTCTGTGGAAGCTTCTCAGAGGGAAGCTGCCATGCACATGAATCATATGATCCTTTCGAGAAGGTAAATTGCACCCATCATTAAGTGATTTTAAACATTTGATTTTCCGATGATCTTGAAAATTTAAATCTGGAGCGTATTGCAGAATTGTGTTGGCCAGGAAAAGTGCTCAGTCACCATAGTTCCTGAGGTTTTCGGAGGCGACCCCTGCCCTGGAACTATGAAAAGGATTGCAGTCGAGGCTCTCTGTGGATAACAGACCAAGAACATCTATTAAATTAAAAAAAGAGGATTAGATTATATTCTGATTTCCTATATATACACCATTGATTACAGATTCTTAGTTTCCATGGTAACCATACACAGTTGAGATCTAGACTCTTTCATTTTTGGCCAAGATGGTGAAGTTGCAGAAACTGCGACATGCTGATGGTCAGGAGGATGCTGGTTGCTGAAGATTGGAGAAGCTATTTATGTCCATTAGGTTAGCTGCTTTTGTCGACTGCATGGAGAAGATTGGTGGTGCTTCAGGATGGAGTGCACGAGGCTCTGCATTTATTAGAGTCCTGTAAAACTCCAAGCAGCTAAAAAGCTTGAGGGGCAAAGTCCAAACCATGGTTTGTGGTGCATTCTGAATTTTTTTTTTTTTTACTCGAGCCAAAAGCATTTAGTGAATGAATTTTGAACTGGTACTATTTCTTTATTTGTCATTGTATGAAGCAAAAATCATACTGCTTCAACTAGAAATATTACTGATTTTTAATAACCAAATTGTGTGGTGGCAGTTGAAACAGTTACAAGGTGGATCAATTTATTGCATCATGAACCATACCATGAAATAGCCATTTTATGAACCATTTGGAGTCTGCTTTATAGATGTGCAGTTGATATCTCAGTTGAATGAGTTCAGAAATTATTGCATTACGAAAACAATGTAATATCCGGTTTCAATGCTTTGGCCATCTTGCATGCAGATCATTTAGCCTTCTGAGAACCAGAGGAACTCGGCACCGTAGCTGATAGGTGACCTAGTCTATGTTGATCTACCAAGTCTCCCTTTCAACTAGAAAATGATTATATGAGGCTATTGAAGTCGACAATTAACTTATCAACCCTCTATCATAAAAGGGTGTTCTAGAACACAAGCTTCCATTATTGCGGTTATCTAGAGAGGGTTAGGCGTACACAATCTTATACCGTATGTGTACGGGAAGACTTTCTGGGTTTCGAAATCATTGCATCAAAGCTCACTCTTTTCAACCGTCTATTATGAGAATACTTATCCATGTATTACGTAGTGTAAATAAATGCAGCATATATATCTAAGCTACGAGCAAGCTATATGGGCACGTATAATAAGCATTGTATCATTTGGACCAAGCTAAAATAATCAATAGAATGACAACAGTGCTTGTACGAATGGCTTTCTAGCTGGATGTTTCCACTGAAAAATACATTTTCATGAACCATCCATCCAAGTAGATACTTTTTAAGTCACCCAAAAACAGTAAATACTTTAAGAAAGAAAGAAACATGAAAATATGTATATATTTATTTAAAATTGGAACAGTTGTGCCCTCTCTAACTAATCGGTTTGGAAGGACAAGCAAAACACGCATCTGTTCACAGTACCAGAAGGCAATCCACCAACCACCGGAATCTCACTAACATCAGTGCTCTGGAAACCAATTCGAAGCTTGTGGAGGAATCGGGCTCCACCTCTTCTACCAGTCGTCTATATGCCCTCTCTTTTACGGATTTCTCAACTACCAAAAGATAGACTTTTGTTGTAGTGCACTTGTGCTCCCTTTAGGATTAGAGAGGCTTTGTTCTTGTCCCATTCAAACTAATAATGCTATGCATCATGAGGTTATATGAGCTTTTCCCTACAAAGGACGCACCTAACCTGATATATTGTTGTGACGTCTGCAAGCCTTTCATATTATTGTGGCAGCCATTCTTAATAATAGACCACCAGAGGTACCAATGGTCCTCCGGATCTCCCCATCCTTGTACTATCTTACCTTTGAATTTTTTACTGATAGCCAGGTTCCCAAACTTCTTCTCGAAGTAACCAGCTTTATTGGTCCACCTAATTGTATGTTTATGGAATTAGTTTTCTTTTTCATATAAAAAAAATTCAATTTTCCAATTTTTTTTCCCTCTCTTTCCAGAAGTAAAAATAACGGGCTGGATGCAAGAATTCCCAGCTGAGCAAACCAAAACCCCTTAACTGGGCCCAACGGCCCATGTTAACCATCTTACAGGTCCATGTTAAGCCCACCACTCCGCATCGGTTCTATAAATTGCTCAAACCACTTTAGATACGCAGACTAGATTCCAAGAAACAAGCATAACTAATTTTATACAATAATGTCTTGATAAGTAAGACGTTTTTAAGCAGTTAAACAGGATCTAGAAGGTGTAATTTTATATTATTTTAATTATTGCAACTCCGGTTTCCATAATGCATCGACATCGACTACGTATCTCCCAAAATTCCAATTGCCTTCCACCACCAAAGACCTCCAGCTTGAATGGAGGTGGGAACACATCCCCCGCTAATTTTTATGTTTCATGCTGAATCAAAGAGCGTTTAGGGTGATAAAGGTGTCCAAGTAAAGAAACTTAGGGAGTATAATTGGCTAGAAAGAGTGACTCGGGATAACTAGAAAATTATTTCAATCAAGCAAGTCGAGCGCCAACTGATATTTCTAACATGCCAGCTGATGCTGGTCAATTAAGCCTGCATGAATGTGTAATCCATCTTAAACTGCACTCGACGAAGCGAGGGACAGATGTTGCACCCAGATGCATACAAATGACCATCTTTAAATTCCATTATTTGGATAGGCAATGACATTTGTTGAATCATTTACGTATGTACACCTCTTACATGCACCAAATGTTTACATTTTGACAGCTTAAGAAGGTTGAGTGCAAGTCATTAGGTTTGACCTGCTATGGCAAAAAGAACCCTCTAGCACATGCTTGATCACATGTATATGCCTCAAGCATGAATCTAATCCAATCCATTGCCACTCGATGTTGATCGATCACTAATGTGAAATCCACTTCAACTGCACCTTGGCAAAGCAAGTGACAAATGTTGCTCAATTTATGCATAAGTAGTCCCTACTAACTTCCAACAGTTGGATCCACGATTTGTATGAGCGAATCCATCGTTTACAGGTCAACCAGGCCAAGTGTAAATTGCTAGGTTTGATATATTAGAAAGTTTTGTTCAGGCACAATTCATTGTTACCCTAATGCACACAAATAACTACTCTAATATTTGCTACATGTGGAACCAGAACAGAGATAGCGATGCTAGTTGGGTCGTGTAGAAGCTAAACAGGTGAAATAGATGTTAATTTGCCTAACCTGTTACCTAATGTTGATCCGGCAACCTCGAGTCGGAAGCATGACCCTTGCCCAATCCATTGCCAACTCTGCGGACATACGAATGTGGAATTTGTCTATAACGACACTGTTGGTGTTTTGGAGAGAATTAAAAAGTCAAAATTCTCTCCAACCAAATTCATAACCTTTTGTTTGTTTAATCTCTCATTGGGCAGGAGAAAACGGTAGAAGGAGTTTATATTGAAAATCTTTTTCTTTAGCTTTGTCAAAAATTTAAGTAATTTCGGATCAAACCACACACACCATGGAGCCCGACTTGGCCACGCCCATATTTTATTTTTTCTCTATTTTTTTTTAATGATAATTACTATTTTTTCTTATTTGTTTGTGGATAAAAATCATATCTTAACATTTTTTAATGTTAATCATCCAATTAATATTTCACCTATTGGACGATTAACATTTTGTTTGTTGGTTTTCTATGCATGCGCCTGTTAATACGAGTTTAATATTTTTGCCTGTTAAATAGCCCATACGGCTAGTTCTTATGTTTATAAATTGAGCCTTTTGTTAGAAAGGGCTTTTGTTTGATCCTCATTTTCTAATCTAATCTCTTATTTTCTAATCTAATCTCTTCTTTGATCCTCTTCTTATCTTCTAAATCTTCTTCTAAGCTTCTTGATCTTTTTCATTGTTCTTTCACCTGTTGAATTGAATCTCTGTCATCATTTTCATGAGAGATCACCGGTTGTACCTTGGAATGATCCTGCATAAGAAAAAGAAATCATATTAGGACATTATATTATACACTTTTGGCCTGTAAATTTTTTAGTTAAATTTAATATTAATTTGATAATAAATTTTTGTTGTTAGTTTAATTGGATCGTAATCGGCTCTCCTAGGAAATGAATTTATATTATGTATTCCCAACACGCATCTAGTAAATTAAGCTTGGGACAGATGCTGATCAACTGCTGCATACAATGCAAACGCTTGCTCTTACATTTTGACATCTAGATCCTATGCTAACGACCCTAATTGGATCAGGCATATCTCATACGAGCCCATGGTTTACAAGTTGAGCAGGTCGAGGGTAACTTGGTGGATTTGACGTGAACATCAGAACTATGGCCAAAGCATGAAGCTAATCCGATGAATTGCCACCTCTAAGGACAAATTGTTAACGTGGAATCCAATTTTTATTGCACCTTGCAATGCAACACGAAGAAATTATGTCATATATGGCGTTCACTACATGATCATGGCAATAATCACAACTACTTGCTCCTGTAGCATGACACTAATCTCAGCGCTTAATGAATAGAGTCCAGAAGAATGAATAGCTGTGATTGGAGTATAATTTTTCCACATGGAAGCTGGCCAATGCATGCAAAATCCCGTGTTGAGCTTCTTCCAATGGGTACCTTTCTCGGCCTTCTGGCTAAGATCAAGTGTAGAGCTTCTTCCAATGGAGTCTGAGACGCTCATCTGACTGCGTATACCCTGTGGATCTCCAGGGAGATCGCCCGACTCCATACCAGCTGTTACGACACATTGTCAACACTCAGACATGCGTTTGATCCGGGTAACGAAAAGATAATTACCGCCGTGACCCGTTACGTTCGTGGGTTGGATGCCCATATCCGTTTTCTACTGCCGTCCGTCATGATTCCGTTATTGGATCTCAATTTGCCTACAACCAAACGATGCTTCATAGCCTGCCACGTGACCACTTGCTTCCAGTTCTTGACACGTAACAACATGCTTCACAATAACGCTGTTATAACGGTTCAGAGGGGTTCATTTCATTACATGCATCAATAACATGCATTTAAATAGTGGCAGTTAGGTGACCATCATCTTGTGATGATAGCCCTAATATAAAATGGAATAATGGCTATTATTTGAATTTTTTTATTACTTTTAGATAATATATATTTCGGATCGTATATGTTGTAAAGAAAGAATGACGTTTGACGACGTTACTGAAATCTGGTGTTCGGAGTTGTGGGAACGGCAGCTGATTGGATCGCGGCAATCGAGACGGCGGGTGGCCGGGAATCAGTGCCGTGCTGGGGCTAGTAGGGGAGCAACAGAGACGGAGGACGATTGGACGGCAGGGATGAAGCCATCTGTCGGAAATCACGGGGAGCATCTTTTGATTGGCGTAAGACCGCCGATGATCTGAACGTGGCCGAAGAGGTTTTTGGGAGGAAGAAAGAAGCGGCAGCGAACGGCATGGTGGCTTGGTGAACTGACCATTTTGCCCTCCATCTTTAGTTTTTCCCCTTCCGCGTGCTTAACTTCTTTGTGGTGCAGGTACTCACGATATGCTCACCCCGCTGCACACGTTTAGAGAGGATCAGCCAATTTGAGGGAAAATAGATCCTCCCTGGTTTGGGATAGGGTGTAAAGATGAGTTTGAAAGTCTGAACCATCCATATTTTGAACGACCATTACAATTGCAGAGACTCCATATGTTACAGAGAAATCATGTAAACTTATATACAATTAGAGACTTATGGAATAATAATTATCATGCAAAATAGAGACAATCATGCTTGTAAGATTCAATCTTTTAAGCATATTTGTTTCCAAAAAAAAAAAAAAAAAAATGGTGACCGCTAATTAAATAAAATAGATATAATCAATCAATCAATTAGTCAATCAAAATATGAGAGAAGTATTAGCCAACATTTTTAAAGCTTGATTATATCACTAGCATGCATTTGAGGGATATAAAAAAATTTATATGATTTATATGTAGAGTTTTACCATATAAATATGTACTTATAAGATGCAGGCTGCATATAATATTTACAAATTCCTTCCAAAGTAGATTGCTTTAGATATAAGAGTAGGCTCCATGGACTATTGTTGCTTATAGATTGATCATACAACATGTTGTAGGGGATAGCATTTTTAGTTTCATATCGATTGTAAACCAAAAGAAAGTATGGTTTATATATATTAGAATCTTTACTTTCCCATGAGGCATTTTATGAAGGGCAAAATCTTGAGACTCCAAATAACAAAGGTCCACTGAAGATCAAGATGATTAGAGCCAAAGTGGACAATACCTCATATATGGAAGGATGAAAGCTAAGCAAGCTATCCAATCCCTTGACTGCAATATTCACTACTACAGAAAAAAATCGCTGCCATAGCTATCCGATCCCTTGACTGCAATATTCACTACTATAGAAAATGGCTACAGCAGCGGTTCGTAACCACTGCCGTAGCCCAAAAAATCATTGCCATAAGTTATGGCAGCCATTTTCTAACCGCTGCTACTGCAGCCATTGCCGTAGCTCTATGACAGTAGTTGTTGCAGCGATTGTTTGAACTACTATCATAAATAGTCTATTGCAACGGTTTATAGATAGCTGCAATATATCGACTTATAGCAGCGGTTATGTAACCACTGCCATAGGTTATCTATAGCAACGGTTACATAACCACTGCCATAAATAATCTATAGCAGTGGTTTCTTAACCATTGCCATAGGTCTAATGCAATGGTTAGCACCGTTTGCACCACAGACCTATGACAGCGGTTGACACGGATATGGCAGCAGTTATAAAATCGCTATCGTAGATCTTGAATAATTAAAAAAATTAAAATTTTATTTTTTTTACATATTTTATCCAATAAATATAGATATATAACACAAGAAAATATAATAAATATAAAAATTATTCTAAAATGCTAAAATTTTATTATCGAATAAAATTTATTATAATATTTTTTAAAAAAATAAAATACATCAAAAGTCTCCTAAATCTACATCATCATCATCATCACCGAAAATCGGAGCCGAAGCTGGAGCTGGAATGCGGGCCAACATATCCTCGAAGCTCGTGACTCCAAAATACGTGCTGAGATGGACGGAGTATACTCTGACTGCTCCTCGAATGCTGAACTATACGTAATCCACCGAGAGGCAAGGGTGAAAACTAGATGGCATTTCGGTACCATCGTGACCTACAACGTTAATGAATATTAATCAATATAACATGTTGAATAATAATATTAGTATAGCATCAATAAATAGTTTCTAATATTTATACCAGATGGGAGTCTCTTAGTGGCCGGCATGGCATGGCACGGTATGGCACACATTTTTCTTAAACTTCCAAAGATCAGAAGAAAGCGAGCTCTTTGACCAAAACAAGAAAGATATAAAAAAAAAATTAAATAAAAATTAATAATTAGACTCTAATAATTTATACCAAAATATTGAAGTCATCGTCTAGTGGCATCTACAATATGGACATCACCATCGCTCCTGACAAATATGTCGGGAACCTCGACAGTACCAGGTAAGTTTTATCCTAGAGGAGCGCTTTGCATGCATGGTCAAACATCGTCATCAACTTCGATATCAGCAAAAATATGCCTAGGCACCATCCTCACAACAACATCCTATTGAGGCTCCAAGGAATCACTAACGTAGAAGACTTGACTAACTTGGGAGGCAAGTATATACGATTCTTCAGTATGGAGATGGCGTTGCATGTTAACGAAAGTAAAACCATACTCATCAGTCTTCATCCCAGACCGTGATAAGGTGTCAAATCAATCATACTTCATCAACGCGATCCTTTCTTTAGAATAATAGTCCAAAATGACTATCTTCTCCACCATACAATAATAGTTCAAACCTCTGTATGAGGCTGTAAATTCCTCGAACTAGCATAACACCTAGTGGTGGCGCTTAACATGATGCCACTATTTTATGTTGCCATATTTACGAACCTACTGTGAATATTAAATATGTAGCCATTAATGACGAGCTATTTATACTAACGCATGGTACAATTAGGATCCATTAAAAGAGCATGCACTTCAGGGCTCACATCACTGAGCGACAATCTTCATACCTAATTAAGGAGATGACACCTAATTAATAAACATGTTCCAATAAATTATAACAGACAAGAATATACAATCGTTTACATGATCTTTGAATCATTTAGAAAATTTGTTGCTATGCATTTTCTCTTTCTTTCATATACTTAGAGCATCATATTTTACTCTTATGACCTTCTTGTGTTTGCTGCATGCACAAAAAATAAATTTAGATATAATTAAATATTTTTTTAATTATTATAAAATAAATAATGTTGAGTGACTGATCTTATATACGACTCAATGACATCACAGTTAAAGAGCACGTAGCAGTGTGCCTTATCCCTTTCCTCAATGCTCAAATCAATGAGGCGGTATGAAGTGAAAAGTCCATCTAACCGTGGAATGGACTCAATTGCAGGCTCAATTGACTCATACTGATCATCCTGATTTCTCATTGATCGATTACGATGTATCTCGAGCTTGTTTAAGTACATTGTATACAAATTCATACAATCTTGATCCAAATAACCTTCTGCTATAGATCCCTTCGGATGATTCATATTTCTTACATAAGATTTCATAGTTTAAATATTTCTCTCAATAGGATACATCCATCGGTAGAATACTGGGCCTTCAAGTACAACTTTTTTCATAAGGTGCACGGTGAGATGCATCAGAAT
Organism: Cocos nucifera; assembly: GCA_006176705.1. Lineage (NCBI taxonomy): Eukaryota > Viridiplantae > Streptophyta > Magnoliopsida > Arecales > Arecaceae > Cocos > Cocos nucifera. Next base: position 2,917,942 of record QRFJ01000030.1, read on the forward strand.
CGTAAAAAATGATGATGAAAATATCTTCTTTAGATCATATAATGTAGTCACCGTTCTTGCCTTTATTTTTTTCACGTCTTTCTTAAGCAACCTCTTTGCACAAATATCTCTGTAAAAGTTGCAAAGATGAATAACCGTTATTCTAATATTTTTTGGCAACATACGGTGAATAGCTATTGGGATCAATTCCTACATCAATACATGATAATCATGAGTCTTCAATCCTCCAAGTTTGATATCCTTACTATTCATACGCTTTGATATGTTGCTTGAGTATCCATCTAGGATCTTTATGTTCTCCAACATACGAAGAAATATGAACTGTTCGGAGGCATTCATAACATAGCATGTATGTGAAAGCCTCCACTGTTCTTTTTCTGCCGACTCTGGATGAAGTGATCTTCTAATACCCCATTCTTTCAAGTCAAGTCAGAAATTCAAGTCATCCTTGGTCTTATCCTTGATATTCAAGATTATTGCCAAAAGAAGCTCGCACACATTCTTTTCAATATGCATTACATCTAAGCAGTGGTGCAATAAATTTGTCTTCCAATATGGCAAGTCAAAGAAGATACTTTTTTCCTCCAATTAAAGTGTATATCATATTCATGCTTTCTTTTTTTATCATCAATCGGATCATCTTTTCCAAATTCAACACCGAGACCATCCAACTCTTTAAGTACTTCACTTCCAGACATCCGATCAGGTGCCTCACCTTCTTTAATAGTGTCATCGAAGGAGCGTGCATCCCTTTTGTATAGATGATTTTGATGGAGAAAACGTCGATGCCTCATATAGCTAAAGCTTCTCCGATGTATCAACCTTCTAGACCGGAAGTTTCTTCCACAGACCAGACATGCTAGCTCATCTTTGGTGCTTCAATCCGATATTAGGGCATAGACTGGAAAGTCATTTATTGTCCATAAAAGCGCTGAGTGCATGGAGAATGACTCATTCAGCAAAGCATTAAAAGTTGAAACACCTTGAATACTCCATAACTATTTCAACTCGATAATAAAAGGCTGTAAATAAACATCAATGTTATTACCTACCTCCATCGGTCCAAGGATGAGCACTATCATGAAAGCAAAGAATTTTTTCATACACATCCACGATGGAAGATTGTAAACATAAATAAATACTTGCCATACACTATGGGCAGTATTCATATGCTTGAATGAATTGAAACCGTCGTACGACAAGTCCAACCTTATATTACGTATCTCTTGTACGAAGTCGGGATGTAATTCATTAAACTTTTGTCATGCCTCTCCATTGGCTAGATGCCTCAATACATCATCTTTTATTTAGTCCTCTTCATGCCATCTCATGTCCTTCGATGTCTCTGCCGACATAAATAACTTTTGTAGTCTCAAAATCAAAGAAAAGTGCCACATCAACTTTTAAGGTATACGAGTCAATATGCCATCTTTATTCTATTTCTATCATGATACATCGCACCTCATGCACTCATTGCTGTTGACATCCCCCTCCCAATAGAGCATGCAATCATTGGGACATGCATGTATCTTGGTATAAGTAAAGCCCAACTGTTCAATAATCTTCGATGTCTCATAATTATTTTTTATAATTCATGCATCATCCGGAAGAATATCCTCCAAAAGCTCTAGTATGCAGTTCACTCTATTATTACTGAATCCGTTGGAGCATTTCGTATGATACAATCGGATTAAGAACTCAAGCTTTATCATCTTTTCACATCCGAAATACAACAAAATATTAGCATCCTCCATCAACTTGCGGACCTTCTCCACATCCTCACTATTTGTCATTTGACCAATCATAGGATCAGACATGGACGTAGATGCACCGTCATTATGGCCAATAAATGAAAAAATGTCATGAACCATTTATTCCACTCCTCCTTCAGGTTGATCTCCTTCTTATGACCTGCCCTCACCATGTTGGTCTCAACAAATTTTATAACCAACTTTAAAGTCATAAATAGTGAGGTGATCATTGACATCTTGACGAGATAGCCACGGCCCATCCATACACTTTTTACAAGAACATTGGATCAGTCCATGATCCCCAAATTTTTCTATAGCATAATCAAAAAAATTTTGAAGTCCAGCCTCATATTCTGGCGAGAGCCTACTAAACTTCATACATCCCTTATTCATTTTAAAAATGATGATACTGTAAGTAAATCATGTATGGAACTCAAATTAAATATCATTTTTAGATATGCAATAAATGCACCCTATCACCAACTAATAGATAAAGATAGGTCCTATCCCATTTAGAAATTATATTAATTCTATAGGTTCATTACAGTAATCAAATGATATGCAATAGAAATCGAATAAAATTTCAGCAGCATTTCTTCTTAGTCTCTCATGTAGGGAGAACAAAAGAAAAATACTGTCCAAAATTTTATTCGAAATTCTTAGCATACCGTTTGATTACTATAATTATCTATAAAATTATCTGTAATTTTTAAACTATCCATATTAGACAATCAATTGATCATTGTACATAATTTTCTAATTCATATAATTACATATAATTATACGGATGCTGGAGATTATGTATACTAATCAATTGATGGTTCTATCATTATGCAATGTAATAAATAAAAGCAACAAGACATAAACATCCAAAAAATATTATGCAATAAATTCTATAACATGAATTACATTCATAAATAATTAAAGATAAGCAACAGTCGTAGATCTGATCTCTTGTACGAATCTTGGTGTTAATCCAAAAACCTAAAAGAAGAACAAAGTAGATGATAGTGGCACCTTAGGGCTTAAAGTTGGAACTTCAGAGAGGCATCAAATTCTATTCGCTCAGAAGCTGAGTCGGCTCCATGTCTGAGACAGTCGGCTCCATGTCTGAAACATCTGGCTTGAGTCCTCCCCTAATCGGCTCAATCACGACCTAAGTTGGCTCGACTGTGTGCCATCCCCTCGATCACTTCCTCTCTCCCTCTCTTGATCTCTCTCATCGATGACAGCGGCAAGGCCGAACCCCTCCCTCCCAACTTTTCATCTCTTGATCTTCCTCTTTTTCTCTCTCGATCTTCCTCGCCGGCGAGGCTAGACCCCATCCCTTCCTCTCTCACTCTCTCGATCTCCCTCATCGGTAAGGTCGGACCCTATCCCTCTCAGTGATGCTGGCAAGGCCGGACCCCCTCTCTCACTCTCTCGATATCCCACTCTCCCTCTCTCGATCTCCCTCGCCGATCGGACCCCCTCCCTCTTAATGATGGCGGCGAGGTCGGACCCCCTCCCTCCCAATGATGGCGACGAGACTAGATCCCTTCCTTCCTCTCTCCCTCTTTTGATCTTCCTCGTCGATGATGGCAGCAAGGTCGGACCCCCTCCCTTCCTCCCTTCCTCCTACTCTCGGTCTCCCTTGCCAGCAGTCGGCGAGCGACCAACTCTCTCTCTCTCAATCTATCGGTCTCCCTCTCAGTCTCTCCATTTCTTAGTTTCGAATCTCGAAATTGGATCCGACCTTCCGAGATCCATTAGGATCCGGATCTAGTACTTCAAGTACAGACCCATCGGGTATTTAGATTCGGATCCGATATCAGTAATTAAAATTTGATCCGGATCTGAATATCCAGATTTTGATCTAAATCCCATTCGTTGATAGATCTAGTCCACAACCACCGACATAGCATAGCCTAAGGCTACCACCACGGCATGATCTAAAAACTACAGCATGTAGATAATTATAATATTTTATAATAAATATTTATAATATTTATTATAAATATTTTATAAATTATTATAAATATACATGACTAATAAATAATACTATAAAATTAAAAAAATTATACCTGTAGCTATAGAGAGTGGGTCGCATCGAAAGTTTCAAGGATCGCCGGCAACGATGCTAGAGGAGGAGGATGACACTAGAGGTAACCTATGAAATAAAGCAAGATAGTGAGATAGAGAAGAGAGAGAAAAAAAAAAGAGAAAGAGCAGGGGCGGTCGGAGATGGAAGCCAGGAGGAGGGGGGCATAGTGACGAGGAGGCCCGAGAGGCATAGTGATGGAAGAATCGACGATCGAAAGGAGGAGTGTGGGGGCCGGAGAGGGGGCCGGAGATGGGAGGCTAGGAGGTGGGGGCAAGGTGGTAGGGAGGGGTGTCGGGGATGGGGGGAACGAGGGGCGCGAGGGGGGTAGGGGGCCGGGTGGGGGTTGGCGGGGAGAAGCGGCCGGAGATGGAGGGGAAAGAAGGACGGTCGAGGGGATGGTGGAGGGTGGGGGGGTCGGGTGGAGGGTGGCGGGTGGTGGGAAGGGGCCGGGGATGGGGGCGAAGAGGGAGGGGGAAGGAGGGGCAGCACCAACCGAGGGAAAAAAGAGGGGCGGCATCGGTCGGGGGGGGGGAAGAAGCCTCACCAGCAATGGAGAGACAGAGAGAAAGATCGAGCGCGCACGGAAGAAAAGCATAAAAAAATTAAGAATTTTTAACCTAATCTACAGCAGCGATTATCGAACTGCTGCCAAAAAATCTACGACAGCGATTATCCAAAACTGCTACCATAGATTGAAAATAATTTTTTTTATTTTTTTAAATATTATATAATTTTAAAATTTAATGTCCATCTTCATCATTTATTATCTAAATAATTATCGTTAGAGTGTCATCGCAAAAGGTCACCTCGATCCGATGGCCCTAGCTTCATCGATAAAAAAAATTGATTTCAACGATCACGAACGATGATGCAATGATCTGATAGATGAAGATCTCCGATGGGTCCAAAAACCTGCAACGATGATCTTGATGATGTTTGTAGCATACTATCAAAGTTTTACTTCAATCGGATATCATTATCATGGTCAATTTAGTATGCAATGATTTCGATTGTTAAATTGGAAACAAGCGATCAAAGGATTAAATGATCATAAGATAATTTTTTAGTTAAATGATCTTTATTATAATTTTAAATATTTTATATGATGGTGATAGTAAAATTTAAATTATTTTTGTATAAATTATTCATGTTAAGTAGATATTGCAAAAGCATGAGTATAACAATCAATGAAGTTTTAGAATGGTTATCAAGAGATGTATAGTTTTAGATTATTCTTTATCTCACAAGTTAAATTTTATAATCACTACTATAAAAAATAATTAAAATAGTAGCCAAGATCTTTTATAAAAAAAATTATCTCATAATCGAACACCATTTGATTCTTTGATCACTCGTTTATTATTTAACGGTCGAAACTAATCTATACTAAATTGACCAAAATAACGATATCCGATTAAAGTAAAACTTTGATAGTATGCTATAAAGATCATTGAGATCATTATTGCAGATTTTTGGATCCATCGAAAATCTTCATCTATCAGATCATCACATCATCGTTCGTGATCATCGAAATCGAATTTTTTTGATCGACGAAGTTAGGGCCATTGGATCGAGACGATCTTTTGTGATGACACTCTAATAATAATTATTTTAATAATAAACGATGAAGATAGATATTAAATTTTAAAATTATATAATATTTAAAAAATATATATATAGCAATGGTTATAATTAATCGCTAATCGCTGCCATAAATAAGCTTATAGCAGCGATTTCACTAACCGCTGCTATAGATCCGATCTATGGCAGTGGTTACAATGAACCACTGTTATAGGTCGACCTATGGCAGCGATTTTTTTGTAACCGCTGCTATAGGTCCGACTTACAGCAGTGGTTTTCATTAACCGTTGCTATATGTCGGACCTATGGCAGCGGTTACAAAAATCACGGTCATAGGTCCGACCTATAGTAGCGGTTAATGAAAATCGCTGCCGTAGAATCTATGGCAGAATTTCGAAAATTGCTGCTATAGACCACTTTGGTAGTAGTGATTGGTACCATCTATGGAAATACTCCTGCCACATATACTCCCTCTTAATCATACTCCATTTTAACTGGGGGGTTAATATTGTAGAAGGACGGTATCTTTAGTCTCATATCGATTGTAAGTCAATAGAGTACATGACTTATATGGATTGAAACTTTCTCTTCTACATAAGATATCTTTCAAGAGGCAAAACCATGAGGTTTCAAATGGTCAAGGCCCATTGAAGTCTTAGATGGTGAGAGCCAAAATGGATAATATTGTTACCAAGATATGCATCTTTATAAAATCTATAATAAAATAATAAAATCTAATATATATATATATATATAAATTTAAAAAAAATCTCTTAGCATTTGAAACTATTCACGTATGCTGTCAATTTTTATTCATGAATATCATTTTGAATGTAAATCAATTTTTTCTATACCATATATCTAAATACTTCTATTTAGCAATCTTTAAAATATTAAAGTTAAATCTTAGATTATTAAAAGACTATAATGAATCCTGAATTAAATTATATTATTAAAAAATAATATTATTATATTTTTATAATTAATAGTTATTTATATTTGTACTTAAAAATTTGAATAAATAATTTTTTAAAAAATAATTAATTTTAAAATCTGCACGTAATATGCGGCTCAAAACTAGTTTCAAGCCAGCATCGTTTATGAAATTTGAGATTTTTATCGTGATCCCAGAGCAGGGAGGTGACCGCACCCAGCCCCAGACTCAAGCGTTCCAACTTCCACTTTCCTCCAAGGGGACGCATTCGTCATTAATCAAAAAACCCCTCACTCTCGTGCTCCCCGCGGTGAGAACTAGAAACCAGTTCGCTTGTCCGCGCTCTATACACGTCTCAAAGAGAAGACGGGGCGGGGCGGGGCGTGTAGCGGGAGATCCATCTGGGTCGTGAAAAAAGTCCATTGATTCCCGGGACAGCGAAATCAGAGCCCTTTCGACACCTGGAGCCCCTCCTCTCGCTACTTCCACCTACACTTCCCTGAACTATTATCCCTGGCCTCATCCCCTTATTTACTCCACCCCCAACCCCATTCCATCCCATGCTCTCTCTCTCTTCCCCCCCCACCCCCCCTTTTTCCTTATTTCTGCTTTATTCCCTCCCCTATCCGCTCTCTCCCTCACCGGCCCTAAGCCTAGCATAGCTCCGAATCCACTTAATTCCGATGGTCGGAACCCGCGGCGCGGCCAGAGCGGCCAATCCTTCGGGCAGAGAGGCGGAGGACGCGCACGCCGGTGCACCCGACCTCCGGAGCGCCGTGGGCTTCCAGGCGAGCCGCAGGAGGAGGACCGCCGCCAGGCACCGCCCGCAAGACGCCCAGACCGTCGCTGCCCCGCCGCCCGAGCCCGCCCCTCACCCCGGGGCTCGTGTAAGCGCGCTGCTCTTTTCTACGTCGAATTCTTCCTAATTTTGCTGCGACAGTTTCGTTCATAGCTCGTCGAGTTGATGGGCCTTCAACAACTGGGCCGATCGGTTGGCTGGTCTTGATCTGGACCGTCCGATCGATCCCCCCCTGTTCGAAGTTGATAGCTCGCTGTTCATCTGGATTTGTTTTTGTGGATTCACTTCGTGCATCCTTCCATGATTGAAAACTTGAAGCTTTCTTTCTGTAGAGAGTAGAGGAGATCCTCCATGATTTCGGCCCATTAATATATGGTGGGCTCATCTATAAGCATGATACATTTACGGTTCTAATTCTGTTGTGCTGGTTCTTTACATCATACGGTTTCGGAGCCAGTTTTGCTAGATTGGAAGATCTACGCGACTAAAATTGTATTCATCTCCCTCATGATTGCTTAATTCTATTTCCAGATTGTGGGAGATTGATGCCTTGTAGATTCGGTGGATCGATCCAACATTTGATCACATTCTTGTTTCATGCTATAATCTTGGTAGCAGCTCGAGCTTGCATAACGGTTTATCCGCCGCTACCGTATTCATGAGTTTTTTTTTTTTTAATTAACACATCTAAAGGTCTATAAGTTTATAACAAACGGAGAAGCTTCCGAACATGACAAATCAAGGCTTTCACATAGCACAATGGTTTGAATCGACCATCATGGAATCCAACATATATATCTCACAATTGATTTTAATCTTCAAATGCAATGAGTTTAGTGCAGCATCATGGGTTCTTGTTTCACATCATGTTGTAGAATAGTTGCCCAATCAGAGTTGCAGACTAACTTGACATGGGCAAAAACTTGAATGCTGCTATAGCACAAAAAAGGGAAGAACAGATCATAAAACATGAGAACACCCGAAAAAATGATAGAATTCTCAAGAGATGTCACAAAATTAAAAAAAATATTTGCATATATTACATTCAATATATGTATGTTTGTGTGTATGTGTGTATATATGTATCTATTTTAATATTATGTATATAGGTATGTATGCATTTCTTCAAATTGCCGTAAGTCTCCGATTTAATGCTGATGTGGATGGAGTTTGAATGCCATCTGAAAATCAAGATACCAAAAGAGAATCTGCAAGAGAAATTAACACTCATTGGAGATTTTTTGATGAGGAATTTTTTGATGATTAAATTAGCCAGAATTTGAAAATAGTAGAGAAAATATGGAGAATGGTGACAGTAAGAGTGGGAAAGAGTGGTTTGGTTTTTTCACCAAGATTGGCCTTACCCTAGGATTCTCTTGGTACCTATTTTATATTGAGATGGAGCTACATATTGTTAGTAGGCTTGATTCTATAGGTCATTAGGCTATGTTCTAACTATTTGTTAGGATAGGAAGTCCTCCCACTAGCATAGGAATCAAAGTTGTTAGACGGTTGTGAATTTTGTCCATGTGGACAAATGAGTTGGCAACCCGAAGTTGATGCTGAGCCGAAAACTCGCGTCGAGGGTTGCATTCAAGCTTCTGAGGTACTATGCTTATCAACCGCAGGGTTCCCGTCTGCATCGTTGGTGAGGTTCGACTATAAGATCGGTGAAAAATCTATCAACGAGCTCGGCTAGTGTGTGGACTGAAGATCGATCGGAGGCTGATAACAGAAATTGATCCATCTCGATTCTTTAGCTCTTACCAGCCAGATAGTCTTGTTGAATGACTAGTGAGTGCTCGGCTATGCCCTGAGGAGAAGAATGTCGGTTCGTGCAGTGGATTACCTCCATCACACTTTCTAATCTCTCAAGTAGTTATATGAATTAATTGTTAAAGGTTCGACCATAAACAAAATTAAGATTGCTCAACTGTTTAGTAGATTGTTTTTTCTTTTTTTTTTTTTTTCCAAAGTGTGAACTAGACATTATATTTCTCTTTTATTATATCATATGGTCAAGTATAGTAGAATTGGAGAGGTTGAAAATGGGAATTGCAAGGGAAATAATTCCTAATCCAATAGAAAGAAATAAAAGAAGGTCAAAAAAACAAAAATCACAAAAGAATCCAGAAAACATCCAGAATTTAAAAATGCTAGTAATATAATACAAGAAGTCAGCTCCAAAGATTTTGTTGTTTTAATTGAAGCTCCTTGACTTTGTAACTAGCATAATAAATGTTCACTTTTTCTAATCACAGTCTGACATATTCAGTTGCTCCGCCTTGCAGGCATGCATGTTGGATTTGAACGTACCAGCCCTTGATCCTGATGTAAATTAAATATATTTGAGGAAAAAAATGAGTACCTTCAATTTGTGATTCGTGTCAATCTTTTACCTGAGAGATTCTTGCTGATCTTTATTGCAGCAAGCTGTGGAAGGCTTGAGATTCCTCCTGCAGAAGGAGCTTAGTCACAGCGATGCTAGCTCCCTGGGAAGAATTGTTCTTCCAAAGGTCAGCCTTCATGCACAACTTTGATGTATGCTAGTGTGGATATTCCTTAATTGCTGAACGTTTAAACATCATTTGCTCCAAAGTATGCACTATTTATTTAATGAGAATTCCTTCATATTTTCAGAGAGAGGCAGAAGCTTACCTTCCAGTCCTTACAGCTAGGGATGGTATTGAAATCAACATGGATGATTTGGAGACCTTTCAGGTCTGGACGTTCAAATACAGGTCTGGCTGAATCTGCTCGTGCCTCGCTATGGTGTCTTATCTAATATATAACATGGATGGCTTAGATTTCAGTAGCTTGTATGGACTTTAAGCCTTTTGCTTATCAGCATTTTTAATATGTCAAGATATTTGATATATTAATTATTTCCCTCCAGAATCCCAGTTATAAGGGTTAAGCCATGCTCTCTCTCTCTCTCTCTCTCTCACGTATGTGATGCATGCTCCAGACGCTAGTGACATATAAATTTGCAGATAAATGAATCTAACCTTGCACCTTTCACACTTCAAAACTCAGATAAAAGATATGAATGCATAATTATGGTGACTTAATCGTGTCCTCGTGCATGCATAGAGGGTGTTGGCTTCTCATTTCTTATAAAGTTTTTTATATATATTCTAACATGTTAGCAACATCCAAATAGTATCTCACTCTTTTATGTTCCTGTAATAGATACTGGCCTAACAATAAAAGCAGGATGTACATACTTGACAACACTGGTAATCTCCCAGATCCTGATATTAAACTCTTGATGATAGAAAACTCTTTGTTGTCATCTGCGGCCAGCTAAATATACTTTCCATCTTGGCTTTCTTTGAACTCAGGGGACTTTGTTCACACTCATGGCCTCCAAATTGGTGATTTTATCATGATATACAAAGATGACCATAAAGATAGATTGGTAATATTGCTCCTTATTAAACCTTAACTTATTTTTTTC